>CM076582.1:86404268-87604268 GCA_034641835.2 Pinus albicaulis
AGTTTCACACTTACAGTCGCGCCACCCCTGTAAGTTTTTTGAGTTTCCTCATTTTTGAGCTCTCTGGATTTGATCAGTGTTTTTCTTCTTGATTTTCCGACTGCCTGAGTGTGTTGGAGTCCTGTTTGGCTGGGAATTCACCTCTGTCCTTTGGTTGTTTGCTTTTATCTACCGATTTCACGTTTTAAGCCCTAGGGCATCTAGTGGCTTAGTGTGTCGAGCCCTCCTTGGGAGTTTTGGTGTTTTGATTGTCCTGTCAACTATCTGATTGATTCTCCGCATCCTCTAAGTAGTTGTTCATTGTTTTGTTGCGATTTTTGGGTGATTTTTCATTCCTTCATTCGAAATTCGTTTGGTCTTGCCTTGGACCTAGATCACACGGTCCATTGGAAGCTTTTGAGTCTTTTCTTTGTTTTGAGAGACTTTGGTCGATTTGGGGATCTGATTGCTTGTGTTGTTGAGTGAAATTTGTTTGTTTCGCTCTCTTGAATATCGTTTCTCAAGTTGTTCCATTTGTTTTCAAGTTTGTTTAGTGCATATTAGCTATCAGACATTGAAAATAAAATAAAATAAATCTCTTTTGTTTTTGTTGATTAGTGCAAATTGTGATCTTTTCCATCTTGCTAGTGATTAATGTTTTGAATGAAAAGTTTTCAATTGCATTAGTTTCATTAGAGATCTCATTGTTTGTCTTCCATTCATTTCGTTTGTGTAAAAGCTCTCAACTCTTCTCTAACTAGTTTTCATCGAATGAAATCTTGGACTGTGGCATATAGCTTTGCATTTAGGAGTCTTTTAAGACACTACATACGATAGGGCCTGAAAATTGAAACTTAATTGAAGATCAACTGTAAAATTTATTCAATTAACCTAAGGCAGCATTGGAACTTAACGAAACATTTTTAGAAGGTTTAGGCTAGATACGTGTTCCGGTGTCGTTAAACCTAGCAGTTGTCGCTCACCTTTTGGCTTTAGACAGCGCTAGTACGGACTTGTGCTCCCCGTACCGTCGGGTATATAAAGGGAGACCCCTCTAGGTTTTCAATCGTTTATCCATAGGAAGCCGAGTCTATCGCCCTATACCCGTGATACACCGAACACAGCATTCGGGGAGAGTACCTGCACGTACGGAAAGTCCTTGGTCGATTTCTGTTTCATTATTGAAACCAAGGTGTATATTGCAGTTCACGGATATTTGGTACACCCTTTGTGCCTAGTATTTCCTGAGCGGTCATTTGGTCTTTTCTGACTCCCTAAACTTGAAAAGACCGTCAAGCGCTTGTCCTTTCACGCTTGTGTCAACTCTGAAAGAGATAGAGTCATCTTTTTATCGTTTCTCGACTCTTAAAACATGAAATGGTAGAATTTCTTACTTTCCAATGTGGTAAAATTAATCGCCCACGATTACACACCCGTTTAGACATTGCTTGTTGACCGTTTGATCGTGTGTCTTAACTCGTTTTCAGCCCGTGTGTGTGTTTTCTCTTTTTCTCTAGTCTTTTGCCACAGTGGCGGAACCTCCGGTTTCGTCTACTGGTAGTCCTTACACGGACGATTCTTCAGAAGCTTCTCAGTCTTCTGTTGAACCACAGCAGCCTGTTGTTTCCGAGTTTCCTGACGGGGGACCGGTACTCGCCGAGCAACCCTTTGGAGGACCAGTTGAGTTCAATTGGCCCTTTTCGGACCCTGTGTCTGAATTGAGATTAGGAGCTGATTTCCTTTCTCTTACATCGGGTTCACCATTTGTTGCTGCTATTTTTCCTCCTAGTCCTCGCTGTCTTTTGTGTGATTTAACGACAGGATCAACCATGAGTGATTCTGGTGAGGAAATTCTTGGTGACGACTATCAGCGCATCCCGCGTAGATTGTTTGAGGGAGACGACTCTGAGCTGGCTACCATGTCGTCATCCAGTCCTTCTTTACCACAGGGATACAGATCTCTGGGTCAGATCATTTCAGCTGCAGCCTCTATGGGAATATCATCTCCTGCTTTGAGGCCAGCTGTCACTACACCCGGGGTGTCCCCTTCGACGCCCGTCACTTCTGTTCCCGTTCGGCCCATTGTTTGTGTGGCTGCCTCTTCTTCTGTTGTCTCAGCATCTGCTACCAGGGCTGGGCCAACTCCAGAAGATGTTTATCTAGCTACTGCTATACCGGAGAATATCTCTTTGGAGGAGTATCGGTTGTCTTTACAATAGCCGAATGCCGAAGCTGGACTGTTTCCCCAAGATCCTTACCGATCTTTCTTTTCGCACTATGCACAGGATGGTACTCCCGTGTATGCTTTCCCAGGTCAGTATGACGAGCACGGGGAGGTTTTACGCCTTCCCGCTCCTGAGGCTTATCTGTATGCTCAAGGTTTACCGTACAACCAGGCTTATAACCCGTAGGGACAGCCCTTCCAAGGCCAACCTGCGGGCCAACCTGGCTATCTGTATGACCCACAGGGACAACCCATCCAAGGCTACCCTGCGGACCAGCAAGGGCCATTGTACAATCCGTAAGGACCATATTATAGCCCTTCTGGTCAACCTGCGCAGCCTCAGCCGGGGTATCAACCGGGACCAGCCTATGATCCTGGGGAGCAAATCCAGCCTTCTTTACCGATGCAACCGCAGTATCCTGTTGTTTCTAACATTGCATATCAGCCAGGACCATCCTATGGTTCTGCTTCAGGTCAAACTGGTTTCCAGCAAGCACCTGGTCCTGTTCCACCACCAGGCCAACCGGTTCATCCGGTACAACCCGGTGTCCCGCCTCCAGGCCAGCCAGCCCATCCGGTACAACCTGGGGCTCACTTACAACCAGGTCAATCCGCGCAACCGGCACCGCCTGTTTATCCGGGCCAGCCTAGTCATTCAGGTCAGCCCTCTCAGTCGGGTCAACCTGTTCATTCAGGGCAGCCCTCTCATTCCATTCACTCTACTCAAAAGCCTGTTCATTCAATGCCGCAGCCAAATCAACAGCTGCGCCCTACGTACCAGGCTCCGCAGGGTTCCACTTTTCAGCAGCCTACTCATCCTCAAAGTGGTTATTATCCTCATGGTCAGTCTCAACCGAACTATAACCACCCCAGAGGCTCTCAGTATTATCCTCCTCCATCCGGTTCTACCTACGCTTAGCAGCCAAATCCAAACGTTGCTTATACGGGGCAGACACCTAATCAGGGCCCGTACCCTAGTTATCAAACCCCTCACTATGGTTACCAGCATCCAAATCAGTCTGGTTATACGAACTATGCCCCCTACGGTCAGAATCCTGCGGGACAGAACCCGTGGGGGCAGGGATATTCACAACCATCGTGGAGCATGGGTACCGGACCTCATCCTGGGCCTGGCATGTCAGTTAACCCTCCATTTCCATTCCTGGCTACCTTGGAACTGTCGGACGTTTCAAAGTTGACCAATGATCCGATTTTACATAATCCATATTGGCCTCCGGTTCCCACCAAGATACCAGGTGATTGTCCCAAGTTTGAGGGAAAAGCTGGCGAAGACCCCCAGGCGCATGTGATGACGTATCACCTCTGGTGTTCGTCTAACTCTTGGGTCGACGATTCGATCCGTTTGCGTCTTTTCCAGCGTACTTTAACAGGAGCTGCTACTAAATGGTACATAGAGCTATCCCGTGGCATTTTCCAAGATTTCAACTCTTTAGCCATAGCTTTCCTCACGCACTTCCAATTACCAGTCCGGTATGAGGCCGGGACGCACCTCCTGACTTCTCTGAAGCAGGACAAGGCCACTCACATCTCAGATCACATTCATGAGTGGCGGCGCTGTCGTCGACTGATCAAGTTTCACATACCTGATCAAATTTTGACTCACTGGTTCACCACCTCCTTTGTGAATAAAATCTCTCAGGATATCACGATGGGAGCGTGTGTGACAGAGGAACAAGCTATCGCACGTGCCCAGTACTTGGATCTTGTCTATTCGCAGTCTGGCACGCTTTATGACATCTTGACTGATGCTCCACGGCCCGGAACCACTAAGGCTCCGCCTACCCCTGCGGTGGATGGTGTCATTGGTTCCGTCTCTCAAAATTCGAAGAAGTCGTCGAATGGGAAGCAGAAGGCTAATTCTTCCAACAATACCTCTGCTAATCCCGCCTCATCCGATTCTGGTAAAACCGCGGAGGTGAATGCCGTTCAGGCCAATCCTGCGGACAAATCCTCCAAGGAGAAGAAGAAGGGCAAAGGCAAACCAAAATCTGATGCCCCGAAACCGGAATCTAAATCTCGAACTGAGGATGGCTCCCAGCGTAAGCCGAAATTCCCTTGCCTCATCTGTGAAGGTGACCATTACACTAAGGATTGTCCACGACGGTCCGAGGTTAGTCAACTTCTTAAAGGCTCTAAAGGGACCCCGGCTGTTTTAAAAGAGCCATTTCCATCTCAGCAGACCCAGATGGTCGAACAGGCGTCACCATCTGCACCGTTTGGGTCTCAGGTTTTCATGATGAAGACTAATGCACCTATCACTATCGCTACGCGGTCGAAGGATTACAATGAATCGCAGCAGGTACCCGGGAAGGCAGTTGCGGATGGGCCGCCTCCCCCACCTGCCTCCGGTCCATTGGAAATCGAGAAGCCGACTCCGGAACCCGTTGTGAAACCACCTCCCAAGGGTGTTCTTCGAAGATCCTCTTACAATCCAAATGCTCGTGCTGCTCAACATTACAGTATCGTTGAGGATCTGGCACAGGCGCCATGTGCCATGTCTGCACTTGAGGTTCTTCAAAGTTGTCCTTCACAACGGAAGGCTTTACTGTCTGCAATCGGTGGTATCGATCCTGCCAACTTGAGCCTTCTCACCTTCGATCTGGAGAATTTTACTCCCCGGCTTCCACATCAAATCGCTTTGGTCATTCAAGTCGGGATTAATGGTCTGAACATTCATAGGGCCATCGTAGATGAGGGTGCATCTACCTGCGTTATGTCCTCCACTTGCTGGAAGGCCATTGGCTCTCCAGCCTTGTCATCATCTCCCAATGCCCTTGAGGCATTTGATGGTCGGGAATCTAAACCCCTGGGCGTTCTCGAGAGTCTTGCGATCACATTACAGGGAAAAACTGTCAACGTAGAAGTAGAGGTGGTTGACGCTAAACTCAACTACAATATACTTCTTGGCCGCAGCTGGACCCATGCCATGCTCTGCATGCCGTCTACCATCTTTCGATTCATTAAGTTCCCCCACGAGGGCAAGATTGTCACGGTAGATCAGTTGTCATTTTTCACCTCTAGCTCTGAGAACAACGTGCCATACGTGGATCAAATTCCGAATCCCCCAGACAGCATAGGACTTGGTCTTTTCAAAGACCCAGTCCTCATGGGTATATTCCCCGCACCGCCACCGAATACCGCTCAAGTCAACATGTTGTCCAGGTCTGATGACCCCTGGCTTATTCCTACACCTGAGCAGGTATATGAGTTTGGAGAATCCATGCCTTTAACGCCAGTAGAGATCAGCTACTGTGAGATTGTTGCCGCATCAGATCCTCCACCTCCTCAGCATGCTCCGATGAGCATGGCTCTCGACGTCTACTCCCAATCCCCCTGGCTTGGTTAGGCTGATTCACCTGATCCTCTCAGAGAGACTTTTCCTTCAGATGAGGCTATCATTGAAACTATGTCTCTTGAGGAGCTTCCCTGGGGCGATGGACATCATCGCTCCTCGTTTATGCCCAGCTTGGGGGCAATGACTGATTGTCTGGAGTGTTATGCTACTCAGGTTCCTTCCCCTCCTCTTCAAACACCGATCTTAATGCACGAGGTCTTTTCGGAGGGTAATCTGAGTAAAATTACTCAAACTGTTCCAATCAACATCTCCGTTAAGCCGGGGATTGTTGAGAACATTCATGTGGGTGTGACTTGTTCTCCCGAGGAGATTCAAGTCTATACTGAGCTTTTCAAAGAATTCAGAGATGTTCTCGCATGGTCTTACGAGGAAATGCCGGGAATTGATCCTAGTATTGTCGTGCACGAGATTCCAACCTATCCAGGTGCGAAACCCGTGCGCCAACGCTTACGTCCCATGCATCCTCGGAAAGCCGCCGCCATTAAGGCAGAAGTTGAAAAACTTCTGAACGCGGGTTTTATTTATCCCATCCCCCTTGCAAAATGGGTGTCCAACATTGTCCCTGTCGATAAAAAGCAGGGTACAATTCGAGTCTGTGTGGATTATCGTGACATCAATCGCGCCTGTCCAAAGGATAATTATCCCACTCCGTTTATCGACCAGATCATCGACGAATGTGCCGGGAGTGAGATCTATTCCTTAATGGACGGTTTCTCAGGTTATAACCAGATCAATATTGCACCTGAGGATCAACATAAGACCACATTCATCTGTCCGTGGGGCACTTTCGCGTACAAAAAACTCCCGTTCGGCTTAAAGAACGCTGGCGCCACGTTTCAGCGTGCGATGTCCTACGCTTTTCATGACATTCGCCATATCGTCCAGCCTTACCTGGACAACTTGCCAGCCCATTCGGGTAAGCGAGAGGACCATCCTGAGCATCTTTGCCAGATATTTCTCCGTTGCAGACGCTACAATATCAGGCTCAATCCTCATAAGTGCGTCTTCTGCGTTGATCCTGACCGTCTTTTAGGCTTTATAGTCTCGAAAGACGGGATTCGCCTTAACCCTCTAAAGGTCGAGGCCATCGTAAATCTCCCATCACCCTCCTCCCTGTATCAGTTACAGAGTCTGCAAGGGAAAGCGAATTTTCTTAGGCGTTTTATCTCGAATTATGCCGAGGTGGCCAAAGGATTCACTAGTTTGTTAAAGCAGAACGTTCCCTTTCACTGGGACGAAGTTGCTCAGGAATCCTTTGAGAAGCTGAAGACATTGCTAGTCAATGCTCTGTTGCTTCATCCTCCGGACTACCACCGCGACTTCACTTTGTATCTAGCCGCCGTATTTAGCACCATCGCCATGGTCTTGGTGCAGGATGACGATAACGGTGATGAACATGTTGTTTATTACCTGTCTCGGAACCTTCTCGACCCCGAAACGCGTTATGCACATGTCGAGAAGTTGGCCTTAGCAGCAGTACACGCCGTACAACGCTTTCGCCATTACATCCTTTTGCGCACGATAACAGTGGTTTCAGACTGCAACCCTATGACGTATATTCTTTCTAGACAATTACTAGGGGGAAAGTACTCCAAATGGATTGTAGTCTTGTAGGAGTTTGACTTGGAGTTCACCACTGCCAAGTCAACTAAATCACTGGTCTTCGCGGATTTGATATGTTCTCTCCCTACAGACTCTGTTCCCTCACACTCTGAAGACCATATACCGGACGAAACACTTTTTCTTATCAGTACTCGTGATCCTTGGTACGGTGACATCATAGTGTATCTTCAGACCGCGAATTTTCGGTCTGAGTTGGATAAAACTGCCTGCCGTCGGATTCGGCACCAGTCCCAACCCTACCGTATAGTAGGAGATACCTTATATCGCATTGGAGTAGATTCGGTGCTCCGGCGATGCCTTACCTTAGAAGAGGCTGAGAAAGTCTTAAATGACTGTCACAGTGGCGCCTGTGGCGGACATATGTCCGGGTATGCTACTGCCCAGAAGATTCTGCGGGCAGGTTATTTCTGGCCTTCCATATTCAAGGATTGTATCACTGCAGTCCGTAAATGTCATCCATGCCATATTTTTCAGCGCAAGATGCGCGCGCCGCCGTTGCCATTGCATCCCGTTATTACTGTCGGCCCTTTTGCGAAATGGGGCGTGGATTTTATGACGTGTAACCCTCACTCGGCTAGGGGGCATGCGTATATCATTGTCGTCGTCGACTACTTCACTAAGTGGGCCGAGGCGATGCCTACACTAGCTGCTGACGGGAAAACGGCTGCTCAATTTATATTCAACCACGTTATTGCACAGTTCGGGGTTCCTCAAGCCATCATCACTAATCATGGTACTCATTTCCGCGATTACATGATGGCAGAGCTGACTTCAACGTTGGGCTTGCGTCACGACAGCTCAACACCATACTACCCTCAAGCGAATGGTCAGGTTGAAGCGGTGAACAAGGTTTTGGTCACTATGCTTCAGCGAACAGTTGGGATTCATAAATCTAGTTGGCATCTCCAACTGTTCTCAGCTCTCTGGGCATACCGAACATCTGCTAAGAGTGCAACCGGATTCACACCATTCCAATTGGTGTACGGTCTGGAAGCCACTCTGCCGGTTGAATGTGAAATTCCTTCGCTCAAATTAGCTGTGGAGCTCTTACCAGATACTTCTCTTGAGGAAGAACGTCTTCTGTATCTCGAACAGTTGGATGAAACCCGTCGTCTAGCTGCTTTGATCATCGAAGCACAAAAGAAGAGGGTCAAATCTCATTTTGATCAATCTGTTTCTCCCCGTTCTTTCATTGAAGGAGACCTCGTCCTCTTGTACGATCAGGCACATGATAAGCTTGGAGCCGGTAAGCTCCAGCCTATGTGGCACGGGCCCTATATAGTAAAGCACGTTTTGAAAAATGGGGCCTACGAGCTTATAGATTACGAAGGAGTCCCGCTGGCGCAGCCCAGAAATGGGCTGTACCTTAAAAAGTACTATGCCTGAAGTGATTTCTCGGTGTGGTGTGTGTACATAGCTGTGTGATTGTCATTTGTGTGCATAGTGTGGTGTGCTTTGTAAACATCTTTCTGCTGATCAGGTCTTCCTGGTTGTGCAGATGTTTATTCATCCATTTGTTAGTTTCGCGGATGGTGCCTCCCACAGTGCCAGGAATCTATCTTCCGCGGCCTGGGTAATCTACGATCCTGCTGGTGAGTTGATTGACCTGCAAGGTGTGTGTCTAGGACGTACCACGAACAACATCGCGGAATATAGGGCCGTGTTGGAATTATTAACCGAGGCAGTAAACCTTGGTATCCGTGAATTGCTCTTGTATCTAGATTCACAACTTGTAGTGTTACAGCTGAACGGACACTTTTCGGTAAGGAACCCGTCCATCTTACGTCTGTATTTGCGTATTCGATTACTGGAAAGGAATTTTGACTACATTACATATCATCATATACCCAGGAATTTGAATACATTAACAGATGCAGTAGCAAATTTGGTATTAGACAGACATTTGCGCAATTTATAAAATCATCATCACATGTAAAGAAAGACTCATCCAGAAATAGATATGTATATATATAGATATCGAAATGTTTACATAGAGTGTGTCACATAAAACTCAAAAAATATACATAATCGTCTTAGTACATCCGGAGACGCTATGTCTCTCAAAAATAGGTGTGGTATAAATCCTAAAGACTAATCCGCATGGTTCTCATGATAGCACGTGACTGCACGCACTAAGCGCCTTAGGATTCGGTGGATCCGACTCGGAACTCCCACCGTGTGGCGCTGGTATGCCATCGGTACGTTTGCTAGCCGGGCATAGTCTGGAATCCCATGGGCAATCCCCTCGAGGTTCTGGATCAGCTCATCTCCTCCGGTGCCTTCTCCCTAAATCTCAGGGGCGAGTTGTGTCCTCCGGGAGATTGGAGACATCCCAGCTGGTCTCTCAGGTCCCACATCTGCATGCGTATATAATTGTGTTAAGACGAATGTGTATTAACAAAAAAAACATATAAACATAAAATCAAAAACATGAGGTCTTACCCAACTCCTCGTCCCAGTCATCTCCTTCTGGTAGTGGGAGGTCTGGGTCCCCAGTAAAGTTAGTTCCTGCATAGGGCCAGTCTTCCACGACAATCAGCTGTGGCCGTAACCACCTAAAGAACTCTGGCCTTCAGGACATCTGTTGGCCACCTCCAGATCTGGGCATCAATGCTGCCCAGCGAGCCATTCTTGGCTCTCGTGGTATCGAACTCGCCACTGCAGCCCCTTGGCCCTGGAAGATTGGTAAGCGTTCCAGAATGAATGATACCAAGATGGAACCATAACCGAACTGTTTCAGTTTCCCCTGTTTACACTTTGTGAGCTGCCTTTTCATGTTGATTGTTACTGCTTCTGCCCAGTTAAACAGTAAGGGACCCATGCATTCTGAGGCCAGCAGGAGTTGGGTCTTCGTGGCCTCGTGCGGAGCCTACGACCCAGCAGCCTGCGTGATGGTATGGAGAACTACTCTCAGTGCCAGATCAGGGATAGTGTGGATATCCACCTTCTTGCTTCCTGATCCTGTTTGTGCCCCTCGGCACACCCGTGCCATCACTTCTTCCATCTTCTCCCCAGATGGTATGCTTCCAGTCAATACAGGGATTGGACCTCTACGGGACAATCCAGTGATGAAATAAACATCGGTGACCTCCAGTTCTAATACCTGGTCTCGTAACCTGAACACCTGTTCATGTTCGTCCCAGATACTGATTAAATACTGGAGGAGCTCGGGCTGAGCTCGTAAACATGGTGTGAGGAAGAACTTTTTCAATCCACAGTTTCTAAGTGCATTCATGCAAGCTTGGCTTTGCATGGCCTGTTCATCCTCTTCTCCGTGCTCTTGTTCTTTCCATTCGATTGCCATTTTGAGTGATTACCTGCATTCATATGGTCAAAAACCCTTAGTTAGATCTTTGATGAGCTTCAAATTCCATGCAATTTGGTCTAAATGTCGAAATTTTTGGCGAATTTTTAGGTTCGGCCGCTGGCGCAGCTGTTTTGTGAACAGTCACGCCATTTGGTGCGAGCCCTTTGTAAAAAAGAGCTCATTGGCGCGGGTCCGTGCCCGATACCCGCGCCAATGGGCGCAGCCCTAAAATTTTAAAAGCGGCCACGTAGAACTGATTTTTAAGGGAAAGTTATTAAAAAATGAATGAAAATGAAGAGCAAAAGAGCGCCTCTTACCTGTGACAGACGAGAAGCTGAATGGTCGACTAGATTTGTCGCAATCACCGTCAGAAGTTTCTGCTCCAAATGGACCACTGTTGCTTTCCACCAAGGTAAATAGTAAAAGTAATTTTATTTTTACCAATTTGACATATTTATATCTTTTTCGACGTTAAATGAGTTTTAAAAGTTATTTTTATCAAATATTTGCATATGTTATGTCAAAAATGGATTTTACGCTTGCTTGGTATGTGCAGCAGCAGGTTTTTGCGACTTAAACGATAGAAACGAGTTGTATTTTATACTTTTTCGGACTCGGTCAATACACAAAAAAGTCACTTTGGAGTCATCTTTCAGCCCTTTTCTGACTCTCTAAATATGAAAAGATTGTCGAGGCCCTTGTCGTTTCGATCTCGTTAAAATGGACACGAATCGACATCCACCCAGTATAAGTTTAACCCTTTTGGTGGGATGGATTGATTACGAAAAAGGAATACCCTAGCCTATCGCGACTAGGAGGTTTTCCGGTTGTTGTTTTCTACCTTTTCGGATGCGAGGAACTATTTACGAAAAGGGACTGTGGAGTTTTCTTTTACTGCGCTTTTTTTAACTCTCTAAACTGAAAAGACGCGAGTTCTTCCTTTGTGGGACTCGTTAAGCCACCGAGTGACATCGGATCTGATCGAAATAGCCCGTTCTCGGTTCTCCTTCCTAGGACTCGTTAAATGCACTAGGATGGATTCGCCCGAAGGGCGGACTTATATTGCAAGCATATGTTATCCCCTTCAAGCTTGTTATTAAAAATAATTGGGGTACTCGCGAGAAATGGTGGGGGAAAAATGGAACCGTCGTCGTTGTCATCGGCAGTATGTCGCTCTTGAACATGGCACTTGCCTGCATTCATGTCGGGTTGGGGACATCTCATCTCGTTGCTTCACTTTGCCTCCGTGGGTTTGGGTAATCCCTTTTGACCTCTCATCTGTTCATTGCCTCGTCACCATGACCTCTGATCCGTTGATGTCAAATACTGCCAAGTCCACTGTCATGCCGTTTATATGTTCAAGAGAAGTTGGCCTCTATAAATATCAACCTTCCTTTGTTTCTCATGCGATCTTGATTCACAACAAAAACATCATGTTCCTCTGTCTCGTGTCGATGATGTGGGAAACATTATGGCCCACCTTCGATCAAGGTCACTTCCTGTCGACTTCAACTCATTATCCAGGAAGTTGGTCTAGAGACTCCTTATGGTACCTTGGAGCCTGCATGCCTCAATGGCAGGTTCGTCGCATTCGACGTGAGGCTTACATCATTGACCTCCGATCGAGTGATTCTGCGGGTGTTCGACGTCAACTCATTTATTCGCACGCCGTAGATTGTACCTTAGTACCTTGAGGACCATTGTCATTATTGATGGTTTCTCTCGCGTCTGTTAACAGCTTTCATCATTGGCTGGTAATCAGACGATGTTCTTGCATGTTCGACTTCAGCTCACATATTCACATGCTTGAACTTGTACTTTGTTGGGTCGAGATGGAGCGCAAGACCCTGGATTGTGTATGTTGTAATCGAGGCTGCGATTGTGGATTATTATCATTATGTACATTACTCACTGATTGGATGGCTGCGACCATACCTGAGTCTATTTGTTTGATCTTAGTTGGATGGCTGCGCCCATACCCTGGATCCGGATTATAGCATACTCTGTTTCGGATGGCTGCATCCATACCACATATACATCATGTACTTGAGATATCAATTGTATCTTTCGGCGCAGGTTTTCCGACGGTGGGCCTTCAGTTGAACATGTTCTCGTAAAGCATTTCACCCCTCTCTCTCTCGGGCCTCATACTTTAGGGGGCATCTGTTACACAGTAATTTGTCACCGTCCCTACCATTCCCCGTCCCGCACAATGGAGGACCCATTTTGTGACCTGTGAAACATTGTCATGCCTTGAAAACATCATCAATGCATTCCTCTAAGCATGAGGTTCATTTTCCCTTGAGACATCTCCTTGCAAAAATCATGAAAAACATCCCTTTTTGCATTGGCGCGGGCAGGCAGTTCAGTACTCGCACCAATGGGGAAAATCTTGTAAAGATGTCGCGCCACCCAATTTAAGGATTGTTTTTTTAAATAAAGATGGCGGAAGTTGAGTTCCAACAAACTCAGAAACCATTGCCTATCTTGAGTTGGGAGGTTTGGCTGCGGGAGTTCTATGGAGGGAAAGTGGTTTTGCCACCTCCCATGGAACCTTCCTTGTTGATAGGGCCAATCCCATAATAATAGGGATCCCAACTCCCTCCTTCCCCATCTATAAAATCCTGCTCAATCCCACGGCAAGCTAGTCTTGAAGTGCCTAAGCTTTGAATCTCCATATTCCCAAGAGCCTTTGTGCTGTAAAGAATCCCCTCTTTCCCTTAAGGCTGACTCAAGTAAGGAGACCATTGTCGAGAGACTCCAGATAGGTTTTCCCTTTCCTTGGCGAGCTTTGCGAGACGTGGATGACTGGAGACCCATCCGAAGGATACCGCGACGTTAGAACTTGGTTGTAATCTCTCTTCGTTTGTTATTTAATAGATGATTATGATTATGGTTCCACTCTGTTTTCTATCATGTTAATATGAGTAACATCCTTTCTGACTGATGTTTAGTTACGTATGCCGGATTCTATGCTTGCATCTGTTCATTTCTTCCATGTGTAGGTGTTCATCCGCGGGGATCGTGGAAGGATTGTGATCTGCCGAGGCTGAGGAACGGGGACGCTTCTTCTTCAGATCATAGCGTTGGAATCCAGGTAGGCTTCTATTCCTAGTCTTTTCATTCGTAACTAGGAGTTTGCGTCATAACATTGTTTGATTGTTGCTAGACCCCTGCTGGGCTAGTAGGGATCGCCTCTGTCCGCAGAGGGGATTTACCTCCTCAACAGTAAGAAAATTTATCATAATTTAGCTAAATTGATTTAGCTGTCAATTCAGCTGTCAAGTTGTTAAATGAATAGTGGTATTAGTTGATTGCTACTTCTTCAGCACTAACACCCTGCAGGATTTCCTCTGTTAATATGAAATGATCCACCTATGCCAGCTAAAATTATCATGACAAGAAGCTCCTTGTGGATACGTACTACTCAAGCTGAGAATAGGAACTTTGGTCACAACTTCACTATTATATATCTGCCACACTGATCAAGGGAAACTTCAACATGAACCCTATATAATTTGTCCTTGTTTTGTCCCAATTTCAACCAATATTCTGGGATGAAAATCATATCATTTGCAGGAGTGTTAGGGACAATTTCATTGCTTATTGTTGAATTCTGATCGGAAATCTCAAATCATTTTGGATCTCACACTGTATTGGTTCGTTCCAATCACAGAGTTTTCTCTAACTCCAGAGACTGGTTATTTTTCCAGATTTTTCAAATTTGCTTTCAAATGGTCATTTCTTTTCATTGACTAAATAAAAAATTAAATTACCATTCACTTCCTTCATGTCAAAAACTACAATTACTTCAAATTAATAATGCAAAAACAATACTCCTATTGGCCTCTCTTTGCACCTTCTAGGCCACTGCTAGTTTATTATTGGTTGGGTTTTTTCTGTAAATTGATGTAGTATAATCGGTTATTTTTTGAGCTTTTCCACTCAAATATTTATTGTAATCACTTTTTGAATTTTATTTGTATTTTTAAATATAAAATGAATTAATTTTCTAAACATTTTTTAATCAAATTTCCAAATAATTGCGACAAAAATTAGAACGGAATAATTGATTCGTTAAAACACAACTATGAGCCGTACCGTGTAATTAGAAATTATTGATTATGGCCAAAGGTAACGTTGTTTTCGCAACGACACGTGGACATAACGTCATTTCTTTTAATTTTTTTTGGTAGGCGATCGCCAATCAATTTGGTACAACGAAAACATGCAATGTTCCTAAATCTTAATTGACCTTCCTACAATTTTTCCGAACTTGTCCGCTGGTGCCAGTGAGAGGAGAAATGTTCCCCATATTCACCATGGCTGCTGCAAAGTCCGTAAAGAAGGTGTTCTGATTAGCGCTGTAGGTACTCACTTGCGAATTTGTAGACCCTCCGCTAAACAGTTGCTGATCGGAGTGCAGAAGTCCCTTTTGGCTTCCCAAATCAGTGTAGTATTTGTTGTCGAATGTGGTAGGGGTGGCCACATCTAAGGGCGAAAGGGTATTGTCGCCACCAGCGCTTGGGCAGTTTGCCTTCACAGAAGTGGCGAACGAAGCGTCAATGCTGGATTCGTTGTAGACGCGGGCTCTGAATGTTGTGCACCGCGCTTGCCCAATTGTAAGATATTGTATTTACGAATAGTTAAACAAATGGTGAAGAGAAGGGGGGAATTAATACTTGACGACTGAATCGCGAGCAGCGATGGCGAGAATGTCGGCGCATGACACGACACCACTGCGGCTGCCTCAACTTGAGTTTTGATGGTGTCTATTACGTCGAATCCTCTCACAGAATTAGCATTTGGTCCTGCACTCTTTTCTCCGGTAAAGGTTGAGTTATCACCAACAGTATGGAGCCATCGCAGCCCTGGAGCAAGCCAAAACCAAAATTCAGCATCATGGATTAAGCAAAAGAGGGGACTAGATGATTTAAGAGCAAAAAGTTGCTATATTTTGATCAGCTAAATGATATCCTGGTGTTGATTTCTCACATTAACAAAGCAGTCGTGGAAGTGAAGGCGGAGCAAGGACGCCCCCATCCGTTTCTCATTGGTGACGGCTTGGTTCACTGCGGCTTTCACTATTGAAAGCGCCGTCGGGCACACTTTGTCGTAAAATGTTGAGGTCAGCTGCCCATGCGCAGAGTTAGTAATAGACGTAATACAGAGCACGCAGAGACTAATGCATGCCAAAGTCTTCATGATTAGAAAATTTAGTCGTCTACGCAGGAAAGGAAAAGAGAAGCAGAAGCGAGTGGAATTGAATGTAATAAGGGAAGACGGTGTGTGGAGAGTTGTGGGTGAGTGCAGGTTTCTTATAGTGGCAGAAGCTGAAATACAGGTATTAGAATGGATAAAATAACGTAACGTTAAAATGGGCGGTGAGGAGGAAGATTGTCTTTTATGGCGGAAAAGATTGGAAGGAAGATTGTCTCTTATGGCGGAAAAGATTGGAAGGGCAGGTGTGGAACGTGTCAAAGTGCCAAATTTTTCAAAGGTGTGAGACCCACACGTAATTACAGATTAGCATCTACCGTAGTGACCACTCAGTGTGTCAGTCAATTCACATCGACAAAAAGTTTGCGTTGACAACTCGGTATTGGAACCTTCCTACACTCGGCTTCGTAACAATTGAAGATCTGATTCCGCCTTCTCAATGATTTAGAGTAGGTACTATCCAAGTCGGTCCAATGGTTTAGAGTAGGTAACTATGCAGGTCGGTCCAATGCACCAATATCTAACCTGCCATAGGTTGGGTTGTATTTTTTTATGGTTAGATAATGTATTTCTTTAAATTTGATGGTAGGTATATATATAGCTGGATTGTATTTTTTTTATGGTTAAATAATGTATTTTTTTAAATTTAATGGTGGGTATATATATAGCTGGATAGCATTAATGATTTTATAGATTAAGAAATATGTATAGCAAAATGTAGAGTAAGTATTAAGTAAGTTCCTCAAATGGATAAAGAGGAGGTTTGGTTTCATAAATTTTGTTGGACAATTCTACTAAGGCTAAGAAATTGTCCAGATGATTAAAAGTAGTTAGAATTATTGGAAAAAAAAAAAAATTTAGCATCTAAAATTTTAAAGTTTAACAGTTATAATGTGAATTTACAAAAAATCCTCTAAGAGTTTAGGAAAATATTACCAAAATCTCGATAATTTTTAAAGGAAAAATAAAATTAATTAGATTACACGAATATGGTAGTACAATCCTAAATAAAATTATGTACGCTTTACGAAATAGTTTTAAAAATTTATAAACATTTATCAACCATTCACTGCGATTATATTATAAAAATAGTTTTGACAGCCTAGCTTATTATGCATTCAATTCTGCTTCACTGATGAAAAAGGGACAGTGTCCCTCTTGTATTCCCCGGGTCCTTTATAAAGTCCATGGTGTCCTCTTGTTGTTCTATTTCCTCTTCTTTGTTGTTGCATTCCCTCTCCCAGCCCTGAATTAGATTTCAAACCTATGTTGGGTTTCCTGAAGAGTAAACATCAAAGAGGTTTTCCATAACCTCTTTTTCATTTTTTTGCCTCACTTGTTAGATCTAGCTGTTGCTTCCCTTTTTCCTTTACTTAACGTTTGACAGGTTGACCTTTTACCATTTTTGTATTCGGAAGTACAAACCCTTGATTATTCTGTTTCAATTCCTCTGACAAAGACTAAGAAACACTTGTGATAATTTTTAAAAGGCCTGTATATGGCAAGAAAAAATCAATAACAGTTTGCATGGACCAACAAATGGGGCCCACGGCTTCCTCTAAAACAATTGATACCAAATAATAGATAGCCTTGTTATTGTTGTTGTAGGTGGTAGAATTATATAAGGTGAGTTTATACAGAGAGAAGGATGAAGATAGATAGCGCAAATCTGTGGCCCATAACCCATGGAGATAGAGGAGTTGGCTAACAGAACAGAGGCTCCTCTGGCCCTCCCAATTAATTGACAGACCAGACTCGTAATTAGAAGCAGAGATAACCGACTTACAAACATAGACATAAACTCGCACACCCTGCAGAGGTGCAATATCCTGACCAAATAAATTGTGATGAACAGAGTAAGGGACAGAGACACGACTAGGCTTGTCTTGCATTACCATTCATGCAATCTCATAGGCCTGAGATTCCAGGGGCCTAAAATTTTTCCTTACAGACGAAAAACAGAGCCCTATTTTGGTTGAAAGCATCTCGACAGGGGGCCCTAAAGCAAGGATCGACAACAGGGGTCGAAAACACTAGAAACAACATGTTATCAAATAACTGACTTAAAGAAAATTGAAAATACCCTTCTAACCAGGCCATACGATTATAAAAATCAAACTGAAATTTATTCCAAAATCCATACGTAGATAGGTACCCACAAAGAAGAACCACATACAAACGACCCATTAATTTTAGGTTTCCATTGTTATGGTTATGACAGTGAGCAGGAACATGAAAATTAACAGTGTAACTAACCAGACACATCACATACCAGATAACCAGCCGAAGACGCAAACTAGCATCCTCCGTTCCCACTGCTCCTTCAAATTTTCGCCCAAGAACAATGCTCTTCGTCCTCACCGCAACATGCCTTAACTCATTCTGCTTACATTAATGTTTCCAAAGTCTGTCTAACATCCTTAGTTGGCACCCATAGTTTCCGTCAGCAGTTATTATGTTGCAGTGTGCGAGTGTACCTGCTACCAGTCAGCTGCGGGCCTTATACTTGAGTGACAGTGTGGTGCGCGCCACCACGTGACACCACCTGTCTCCCTCCTCCCTCCACTTGGCACCCCAATCAGGGGTCTCTAAATGTATCCTTATCTATGTCAGTTGTAGTTGATGTAGCTTAATGTCCCATGCCCTGTCAGCTCGGTTAATGTCTAGTTGGCGACCCTCATTGCTACAACCCCAATTAACTAGATAGTCAACAGCCTCATTCTCTGCTCTACGAACACGTGAGGGAATAAGGTATCCAATATCATGTATTATTAGGCTGATCTCATGGATAAGCCTTGTTGTCCTCCAGTTTTGGCTTCTTTTCTCCCATTGAGTCCCCTGTTGCAACTTCCATAAAACTCTTGTTACCATCGCCAAGTCCCCTTCAACAATGACTGTGTGGTAGTAAAAAATTATAATTTTATCCAACATTCATTTTGTATATACTAAAAATCATATAGTAAGATAAGTCTCTTGGCTTTTCAGCAAAAAGTGTGGAAGAGAATAAAAATTATATAGAAAAAACAGAAGTTACATGCTATAATAATCACTTAATGTTTCCTTTAGTCTTTTTTTTTTCCTGGACCTTTTGTCAACCCCTAGGTTGGGGTCAATAAGTAAAATTGTCAATTCATTTACTATTGTATCAAAGAGCCTCATATTTTTATTGATCTAATGCCAATTCTCTTGTATTTTGGTGTCATTATACTCATGAAAAATGGCCCCACATTGCGTCTATGCAGCCACTTATACTTGATTTCGAGGGACATCCATAGTTTTCTCTTCTTCTTCTTCTTCTTCTGATAGGTGGAGATTTGAGGTCTTCCAACCTTTTGATTTTTGTATCCTCCCCTTTGTATTCTTTGGGATCTTTTTTGCTTGTGGACATGAGTTCCACAAATGTCCTATTTGGAAGCATATTTAACATCTAAAATTTGTGTTCTCATAGTCTAATACTAGGGTCCACTGAACGTTTTTGTGTTTCATTTGAATGTGATCAGGAAGGCCTTTGTTGAGTCTATGTCCACATAGATTTTGTCAAAGGAAAACAAACCTTTCTCTAATCTTTCAAGGTCCATTTTTTGTATTTTCCGAGGGTATTTCCAAATTCCTCTAGTTTTCATGGTTCCAAAATGGGAGGGCAAGATTTGGCAGTCTCACCCAAATTGGCATTATTGAGACCATCATGTTTGTGGCATCAAACTTTGGGAACCATGGGGTGATGAAGAACCTAGCTCCACTCCAAAACCAAGGCCCATCATTCATAAAATTCTTCAAATGTTTGTGTGTATCAAATTGAATAATAAAAAATCCTTTGGAACATAAATAGATGTCACAATTTGGGGTCTGTGAAAAAAAGACCCATTGATGTGGAGCATATTATCTAAACCAAAATCCATTGAACCTGCATATAAAAGCTTTGACCTAGAGAGAAGAAAAAAGTGAGTTTATCTTTGGATGATTCACCTCCATGGCTTGTGCTTGTTTCACTTGTTCTATGTTGTATGGTCCCAGGTTGAAATGAAGTTGGTTTGTTGGATTAATTGACTTCCCTTGCAATGTATCCTTCAAAAAATTCGTTCTTTTATGGTTTTTGGGCTCTAGAGCTCCTCCATGTAATCTTAGGTTCAGATTAATGGTAGAGTTCCTCAAGATTTCAGAGTTTTCATCTGGAAGGGGTCCTGGAGCACCTTCCCTTCAAAAGGAAAGCATTAATATTTTGCAGATATGCCCAACCTATGCCTGATGCACAGCTTTGAGGTTTCCACCACATCTGAGACCCAAATCTAGAAAAGAGTGTACTTCCCATTGACATTTTTGATAAAAATATGGAAGGCTTCCTAAGCTGCCATTTCCAATTTATTGTTTAGATCATATTTGGGAATGTGAGAGGTAAATCCTTGTGAGGATAAAGCACAACAGTGAAGGAAGCATCAACATTGAAAACCTCGAATCCATTTGGGCCAAGCGCGCAGAAGAGCCTTGAGTGGGAAGAGAATAGAAATCGACTTGCAACACAAATTGGCTTGCCTTCCACAAGTATCTAGAGTATGTCAGACTTGTGCTAAGAAAACAATCTACGAATCCAATTTTCAGACTTTGAGCCATGGTTGGTAGCTTGCTTTGAGCCATATCATAGGAGGTTTCCACATTACTAAGTCTTTTGTTTCTTGCAAATGCCATGGAAATTCTACATTGAGGATTCGACCACTTCCCAACGAAATGAGCCTAGAGAAACCACCATTCCACGCTGTGTAGAAAAGAGGGCTCATTGCTTCCAATGCCTAGTGCACCTCCACGGAAAAAACCATAGAGCATCACACAAGATCCATTTTACTCCCTCGAAAACATGAATGATATTACATTAATAAAATAGATACATTAGTAATAATCTTAACATTAATAAAACTAATGTAATAATTAAATATAATAATATTATTACATGTAATAATTTATCTTAACTTAATATAACAATGTTATTATAATAAAATAATATTTATTAATGTTATTTTTAATGTTATTATTAATATTATTGTTATGAATAACATTTAGGTAATAATAGGGGTTGCAGGGGGAGAAAAAATTGAAGCGTTGCAGAAGGCACTTTGTTTTAGGTTTTAATGGAGAGGTGGCAGTCGACTCTCTCTGGGACGCTTCGGGGAAGGGGATCCGGCTTTTAATTTGAAGCAAGGGCTACCATAAATTGATGGTTCTGGTGGGGTTCTCACTGCTGGAGGTCAATGGAAGAGCGGAGGCGGGATAGAAGACGCTCCACCTGCTCCCCTGCAACCTGGATCCTCTGTCGCTGACACAAAATGCTTTACTTACTCCAGAGGACTGGTTTGAAGGGGGAGAACAGAGGGGTTTTAGAGCGAAAATGACAAACAATACCATGGCTGATAGACTGATACCCTCATTCTCCTGGCCTGGTGATTTTCTGGTTCATGCACACAATCGATCCGTGGTTTGCTCGGTTTTGTATTAGATAGTGAAAGAATACAATGGTCATGGCATGAGAGACATAGGCATGGGCATCCAGTTACAACTGGTGAGAGTTTTGTTTCCAGGGGCTGCTCTCACCACATGCGACGTTTGAAGTCCCTAGGGCATGGTGACTGATGGCGTTTATTGCCAATTTTATGACCCCCTCAGGCATATGGCCTCCTCATCACTGGCGCGGTGGTCTTCGGCTTGCCCTCACCGGGTTTCCTATTCACAATGCTCGATATTTGCTGAGATCAAAGGATTTTGCATGAAAGGTGAATGTATGGGCTCAACCTATCTGTGATGGCGAGGCCGTTGCACAGGGGCCTCTCTCCACACCTACGTGGTAAGCTGGCTCAGGAACATGCCATATTATGGCATTTATCTACCATTGTTCGCTCCCTCGTGACGTTGTACCACATTTTATGTGGAGCTTCTGAGCACAGATGGCGAGCTCCGGGAGATTTGCACTCGTTTCTCGGTAACCCAAAAAACCCTTTCTGTTATCTCCTTACCTCTTAGAAAGTTTAAATATTGGGACTTCTCGTCGGGGTGGACGGCTTGGGGGCCAACCCCTCGAGCTCTGGTTTTTCCTCTGTCATGGCACGAGGAGAATCCCTCTCTGCCGTCACTCCTATCTGTGGGATCCCCATCCCCCGGTCCATTTCCCTTACCTGCTGTAAATCTTTTCCCTCAGGTGATAAGCCCAATACACACAGGATGTGATATATGCGGTGGGGTCTACGATCTGAAATCCAATTTTCAAATATTTATAAAAGCATTAGATGGGAGGACCATCACATTATGGGTGAGGGATTCTAAGAAGGTATCAGAGGTGGAAGAAAAAATCCATAATGCTACAGGCATTCCGGCTCAAAAACAAAGTCTGATATACTTAAGCAAAGCGCTACAGGAAAAACTCAAGCTATATGAATACAAAACTCAAAGAAATTCCACTATTTTTTTGAACTTAAGACTTAAGGGAGGAGCACAAGGAACAATAACAACGGCCATATATGCACCAACAAGAAAGGGCAAACCCTCTTTCAAGGATATTCTGAGAGGGAAAACCTCCACTCAAGGGAAAAATCAAATTTCTAACTTGTCATTTCCAGGGCCATATATTGTGGAAAAGACAGAGAACACACCAGATCTAGAAATAGAAATACCAGAGGTGACTAGGCTCTTTGATGCTCTACAATCAAAAGAGGTTATCTATTGATTTGATGGATACTGGCTAAAGCCGGAAGAATTACATGCATGGATACATCAAAATTGGACAAGCAATTGCGATATTTATCTCTATGCAGAAGGATTTTTTGTGGTACAATTTGATAACATAGAAGATTTCAGTTTTGCAACAAATGAGGGATCGTGGTTTTGGGGAAGAGCAGGCCTCTTTGTAACCCCATGGTTCCTTGGTTTTGATGCAAACTCAATGGTGGTTACAAAAATCCCTGTTTGGGTGAGGTTGCACAATCAACCCCTCCCTTTCTGGCATCATCATGTCGTGGAAAACATTGGGAACTTACTAGGGAAGCTCATAAACCTGGACTAAGAGAGAATGGACATAGGTATATTCATGTTTGCGTGAATCTGCGTGGAAATGGACTGAAGCAGAGGCCTTCCAGATAGCATACATCTGATACATAAAGACCTCAAGCAGACACAAACATTAGATTTTGAAAACACTACCTTTAGATGTAGGGTATGCAACCAAATTGGGAACCTACAAAACATCTACACACTATTAAAGAAAAAAACAATCAAGAAACCACAAAAGAAGAAAGGTTGGCAATTTTCGGATACACAACTTTCAAATGAGGAAGAAGAAGAAATGAAAGAAAATGCAAACATAACAAAAAATCAGCAAGAAACACAGGAGAAGGCAGTAGGAAAGATGGAAGAAAAACAGGAAAATGATGCGAAGACATCTCCTCCTACAAGCATTGCTCCCCAACAGGATGAACAGGTTGGTGAGCGAGGTGTGGTGGGCACCAAGTGCGCACATGTATCTGGGGGTTCTGATTCGGAAAAAGATGTTCAACTCTCTACCAGCTTAGAGTTCGAAATTATCCCCTATGCTTCTTCATTGGATGGCTAGCAAAAGGTTCAAAAGAAAAAAGGAAAAAAAGACAAGTCCTGTGTCTCTGGCATTGTGTAATTTTAACTGCGGGTTTCATTAATCTGCACACTTTGTAATTTTTACTTTTTATTTTTTTCCTTTTCTTACTTTTTTTTTTCAATTCTCCGGTAGCCTCGCTACGTTGAGTTGTGTGCATGAGCACACGGGCCCTGTGGGCATTTTCTGAATGTTTAATTGCATCTACTAAATGTAACTTTTCATTTTCATTAATAGAAAGTTGTTGATTTTTTCTTTGGAAAAGAAAAAATTTAGGTAATAACATTACTATTAATATTAAAACTATAAATATAGTAATAATAATTTTTTGTTATTGGTCAATAATAGTTTTGATTTATTGTATATGGGTATAATAATAATATTATTAATAATATTACTCATATTAATGTTATTAACAACAACAACATAATAATAATAATAATATATTATTGTAATTTATATTAAAAGCATAATATTAACATTAATATACTAATAAAATCATTAATGACATTAACAATATCACATTGTTAACAATAATGCATTAATTACAACATAATATATTACTAATATCATTAAGATAATAATATTATTATATGAAACAACTCGCCTTGTCATAATGTTATTATGACATTATAATATTATATAACATCAATAATAAAATTAAAATTCATATTACTATTAAGTTTAATATTAATAGTAGTAATACTAATAATAATATTATTAGTAACATAACATTAACCATGTTACATTATTGACAATAATATATTAATTGTAACATAAAAATACTATTTTTTTCAAATAAATCTATATTGATTTTATATTAATAGGAAAAATTGGATACTCTGCTAGGACCCTTACATATTTCTTTGTGTTCCAAATAAGTATTATTTTCAGAAATCCAAAACATGGAAAATATATTAATATGGAAACTTTTACCTACTATTCTAAATAAATGTTGGCTATAAAATCGGCAAAATACTCCTAAAAACATTCTAAATCTGCATAACATCATAAAGATTAAAAAAAGTAACATGATTATCTATGAGAAAAGACTCTTGGTATGCTAGTTTCATCATGCAACTAAGTTCCCATCCTCATCTCGTTGTTACAGTCTCCCTAGTGCGATTGGGCGTCTTCTTCTCAGGTTCATTGGTGGTACCAACCACTCTCACAATTAACAAAGCACCACCATTTTCATTTGCCTCAATCTCAGCCACCCTGATGTCCAAATTTATTTTCTTAGTTTGGATTTCTGGCATAAACGATTCCAGTTTCCCCTACACTAATTCATGCTTCATATCCATGAGAAGCTAATTATATTTACACTTTTTCTCCTTCGTGGTATTCTTCTTTTGGAGGGTGTGTAACAATCGTTTGGCCAATTTAAGAATCTAAGCCAACAACCTATTATTTTTAACATATTCATCCTCCTCATTATGAAATCCCAAATTCACCATTACTAGGATGTCATACTCCACATATCGAGCTTCTAAGGGAAATGGCCACTTTTGTTCACCTATTTGAGTGCTTAATAGGAATGTGGTGCAAGGATGAGACACCACACAATATAATATATAGCCATACCTTCTCCTTAATCTTATCCCCAGATTATTAAGGCGAAAAATTACCATATCCATGCTTGAATATCAAAAAACTCCGCAGAATGTTTGTCATATGATACAAAAGGATAATATAATTAACCTCTTGACCTCTTCAGTTTTCATTCCCATTCCTCTTGCTCCAACACTAGACTGTGCCGAAGGAACTGACAATGACGTCTTTTTGAATACCGAAAATGCCTTCTTCAATCCTAAAAGCAGCTTAATTCTACTCATCAGTAGTTAAAATCTAACAGGTGGAGTCATCTTCAAAGATGTGTATGCCCCTTTCTAAGGTCTCTAAGTGGCTTTAGATATATGTCATCTACATATTCTTATCAAGAAGCAATTTTTTTGCATTGATAAAAATGGTTTCCAATGCTTGCATTGGAGTTAGTGGCAAGATAAAAAGATAATAGTAAGTAGTAGGTCTTATGTTTTGGTTTAACGGTCTCCACACACATTATACAATTAATTAATGTCTACATGGCGAGTTAACTAGGACTAGGTATCAATTTTTTTTAGTGCATGTTCACATCTCTCTAGATTCATTATTAGACTCACCATAATATTAGTTCAACCATGTAGAATATGTTGTTCACATCTCTCTAGATTCATTATTAGACTCACTATAATATTAGTTCAACTATGTAGAATATGTTTCATTAGAATGTATTATTTTTTTTTGTATGAATAGAATTCATTAATTCAATTTATCTATCAATTTTTTTTCTTCTTTCCTTACAAGTTTTGTTCGTTGTTTTCTAGCTAAATCCAACCTATGCAACTTCACCTACAATTTCAGACTTACCTCCTTTAACAAATAAATACTTTGGTCATGTTTTGATCGATGTTATCCACAAACATTTTAAATTATTCTATATATTCCCTTTCGATCCTTTTGCATTCTTCGTCATTAAGAGAAATTCCCTCATCGACTCGACTCAACTACCTTTTTCCTTGACCCACCTACCTTTTGACTCGACCCAGTTGCACCACGACTTATTTTTCTCTAACAAGATGCCCAAAAATTTTCCCTCAAAGTGATCTTCAACATGTGGCCAATCTGAGAGGAAATAAGACAAAATTGTGCGTTACTACCTCTTCATAGTGCAACACTCTTCTAACATCTTTATCCATCTCATTTAAGTTGGAGAGTAGATCTACATACTATGTAGGCTACACACTATTGGCCAAAAAAATTGAGATCTTGACTGTCAACTAGGACATGCTTCCTACAAGTTGCTAGCTTCTTTTTCACCGTGTCACAAACTCTTGCATCTCCCACTTTTGCACAAAAAAATACAATGCTCATCTACCTTAAACGTTTCCATATACAATGTCCACACCCACACACAGGTCTTACTCAAATGCATAAAAACAACAACAATTATTTAGAGGTAATAGAGAAATGAAGGTTTTAGATTCTTAAAGTTCTGAGGACATGTTTTAGAACTTGTTGTTTTCCAATGTAAGTGTGTTTTAGTTGAGTAGGTGCCTTTGTGATCCAAGTTATTGTACTTATCCATTCTATCGATCCTAGTGTTACATAATGGGACTCTGTTATGTACTTGTGATATGTGTGTGAGGGTGTGAGTCTCATTTAATAAGAGAGTTCAACTATTTTTTTGTTGTCTCTATTTGTTTACTTGTATTTCCATGTACTAGTTACATCAAAAGATGGAAAAATCAATAACACTAACCAATTTAATAAGAAAGTTCTCCTATTCTTTTTTGTGTTATCTCTATTTGGTTATTTCTATTTCCACATCAAAAGATGGACAAAACAATGACACTAACTAATAGCACAATTACTCTACTCTCTCCATGTTCGTGGCTCTTTTGTGAGGAAGCTAAGCTCGAACTTCCTCTCCTACCACGTTAATATGAGAGAGTAAAAATTATCGCACACACAAAATACATCAATAGTATTAACACATAAATATATGAAACTAGACAAACTATCTTTGACACTCAATATATTGGTTGTGAGAATATGTCAAAGTCACACCAATCTAGGAATCCAACAACTTGAAGAGACACTCTGAAACCAATTCAACATCAACAACATCCTAACCAATAGGAACAAACGGCTTCCAACAACTTGGAGAGAAACTCTGAAACCAACTCAACATCGACAACATCCTAACCAATAGGAACAAACGACATAAAAAAGACTAGAATTCCAACCAATAATACACACATAATAGAGGTAAGAGTTATAACTCCAATAAGTTCAGTGTTACGAAAGAGCCTATCAAGCAGGTGTATAATACTTTCAAGTAATTAAATAAACATGGTTGAGTTCTACTTTTCCTACGCAAGGATGGTAGTTAATAACACTGCGCTAACTTTTTAAAGTTATGTTTTGAGCTAGATAATGAGGACTCAAATTTTAAATCACAATTAATATGATTTTTTTTACAGAATAGAATGAAATTTCTGTGGAGAGAAATCTGAGAAATCCAATATAAAAATTGTTCGCTGCTTGGGTTTGGGTTTTCATTCAACAACAGTAGCAAGACATCAAAATAAACTATATGGTAGATGAAGGTTGGCATGAACAGACTAAGATATCAAAATGGAATGCGAAGACGTTTCATTGTAAAGACGACAAGTTAATCCTTCTACAAGTCCAATAATGTTGCGATGCAGATTGAAATTATGGTTTATTGGTTGAAAGAAGGAAATTAATCGGTTTCTAGCGATATACAGAGAGCTATCAATTTTACAATAATATGCATGACGATTTATTTGGAAACACCTGGTTGTTTTTCACGAAAATTAAAAATTCCAACATGTCAAATTATTCCATGTGTTGTTTGAATTGCAGTGAAATGCAGTTTTATTGCTTTCTTTTAGAGCTTCGGTTTGAAGACTCAGTAGTTGATCACAAATAAATTTGTTAGAAATAAGACATAAGCTGAAAAATTATGGAGAATACAATCTTCTGAAACATTAATTGGACTTCCTGCAGTTTTTGCGGATTTGCCCGCTAGTGCCAGTGAGAGGACTAATATTTCCCATCTTCACCATGGCAGCTGCAAAGTCTCTAAAGAACCTGTTCTGATAGGTGCTGTACGCAGTAACCTGGGAATTTGTAGAAACTCCATTAAAGAGCTGCTGGTCGGAGTAGAGAAGTCCTTTTTGTATTTTCAGATTAGCGTAATACTGGTTGTCAAATGTGGTTGGGGTGGCCACATCTAATGGAGAGAGGTTGTTGTCCCCACCAACGCTGGGGCAGTTTTCATTCATAGATCTGGTGAAAGCAACGTTAATGTTGGTTTTGTTGTAGATGCGAGTTCTAAAAAACGTGCACCGTGATTGACCAATTGTATGAGCACCTGTAATAACAATAACAACAGCTCATGATAAGAGTTCATTATAATTACATGAAATTCATATGGCTTATTAACATGAGTAATTACGTTGATAGGCGTAGCCCCCTATCAGAAATCGCTTCATTTGTGATTATGCTAATTAGTCTTTTTCATTCGGTGGTCTAGATTGAAAGATGCCGGTATATTCTCGTCGTCGCCACTCAATCAACGAATGAAATTAAAAGCTATAACCTCCTTGCATGTCTAAATCAAGTGTTTAAATCCTACTTAAATTAATTTTTTACCAAATGATCATTAGAAATTTACTGTTCCTCTTATTTATCTCCATGTATGAGAGTATGAGGGATAAGAGCGAAATAAGGACACGTTTCGGGCGAGAAAGTTCTATCGTCGAAGCCGCATGGCATGTGGTTAGCTTAACGTTTCATGTTTAATCATGGGATTTGTATGGAGGAAGCCATCTTTGGAAACAAAAAGAAATATCGATGTCCATCCATCTTCCAACGAGAGCAACGTGCCACACGCAACGAATTATTTAATGGCCATTATCTTCACCTGGTGCCACGCGGAACGAAATCTGTAGAGCTATCACACAAGCGAGAATCGTTATGGGAAGGTGAACCAGAGCATCGCCGAAACGTTTCAACAGAGTGGTTCCACGGAGTTGATCTGCCTATCTGCTGTGATGGTTGGCATTGTAACGCTCAATTTCTTTCAGACCATAAGGCCACCTGGTTTAGAGCAGCCGACGCATTTGGACACAGAGAACCGGGACTGTGGCTCGTTGGATCGAAGTAAGAAATCCTTCTAAGAAGCTTCACTGCTGTAGAACGCATGCTCTGGACGGTAAGCTTTCGAATACACATGCGCTGTTTTTTATTCACGCAGACTGTAGTTTATTCACTGTGTATTGAAATACACATGCGCTGCTTTTTTGCAATGTTGGACACTCAAGTGTCAAGTCAAAGCTCTCTTATGTTCATTCTTGTGTCGTTGTTTTCATCAGCGTTTGGTTTCATTTCGAATGTAGCGAGCATTTTGTTATGTTATCTCTGTAACCATATTGCTAGCTTGTTTGATGATGCACTCTGACCCAGGTATTTACCGCTTCTTCATAAATAAACTAACTATTGCGCAGTCATTTATCTCACTTGCATTGTGTTAGTGCATTTGTTTTTAACATATGAAAGTCGCTCTGTCCAAAGTCACAATGACTGACATTTAATTATTCATTTTATTTTACATAAATATATATGTAATTTCATATATTATTTTAATTGGCATCATAATTTAATTTCATAGATTCATTATTGATATTCACGTATCTGTTCCTTTAAAATGAATACTGAAGATAACTTTGATATGGTATAATAGATTGTAAAGCTTGGCTTTAGATTTGGTTAACTTAGATGGTTTGAATTGTAGTTTTAATTTTTTTTACTATTTTTTTTACTATTGTAATATTTATATATTCTATAAAAATCAATTACCTCAGAATTGATTTGTTCTCAAAAGTCTTTTTTGGACTTTCCTAATGTTTATTTCGAAAATTCGATAGCTGTTACGTAGTTGAACTAGGCTCCAAATTTGAGTCATGCTTTTAAGGAAACTAATTATAAAAATATTTGATAGTTAACGAGATTTGCGATTGGAGTTATGTTTTTAAATGAAACGGCACATGAGAGTGTGATTATCAAAATGTTTTGATATAAAGTACAGGGGTGAGAGATTTCAGTGATTTATATTATCAAACTAACCTAACATTTCAGAATACTTTTCAGTCACGCTGGTAAATAACGCAATAAATCCTTTGCAAAAATAAATCTAAAATATATAACTCGTTCAGGTTTTATTTTATGATATGCACAGATAAATCCTTCGCAAAAATCAATCTAAAATATATAACTCGCTCAGGTTTTATTTTGCGATATTCATAGATAATAATGAAATTTGAGACACACATCATTAAAGTTTATTTCGAAAATTCGATAGCTGTTACGTAGTTGAACTAGGCTCCAAATTTGAGTCATGCTTTTAAGAAAACTAATTATAAAAATATTTGATAGTTAAATATACAATTAAATATTATTGTATATTTAACTGGTTGCTGCATGGGAAAATGAAAATGATGCGCGTTTATTTGTTTTATTCGCAGATTCAAAAGTTGGCGGGGTTTTATTTTTCCGGCGGATGACGTATGTAGGAAAGGTTGTTTTTTTGAATGTGAAGGGTGGTAAGTGGTATACATCGCACTGCTTTTGGGGACGGGTTGTTTTCAAGTGAAAGCCAGCGATTCCATACCCTTCACGACGCGTGGCGAGACGCTGTTTGGAAAATCGCTTAGCGATCGCGCGTTATTGTTAGCACGTGGGGGTGATGCGATATGGACGACATCCATTGGATGTGAAAGGGTTGATCAGACGGCTGTCGGGGAGGTGAGATGATAGGGAAATAGCAAGGGTGGGCCCGATACAATTAAACACGATTTAATCATATTGGGGGCAATTCGATTGGTGGGGTAAGTTATTAATTAACCATGAGGGTTAATTAATCCTTTTTTAATGCAGTGGGGAATCAGGGTTCTTAATTAGTCACAACTTTAACTAATTAATCACAATTAACACAATATTAAGGTTATTTTTCAACCAAAGGGGCGGGATATGTAATAATTGGGAGTTTTATATAGTTAAAATAATACGAGAACGGGTTGAATTATATAGTGAATTAAATAATAAAGTTAAAAGTTAATATGAAAATGAATGAAAAAGCACTAAGTATAAGGTGAGTATTGCAACAAATATTATGATATAAAAGATGTAATATTAAACTCATAATAATAAATATATAATAATAATATTACAAAAATAACTAATTTAATAACTTATTATTATTATTAATTATTTATATTATTATTATTAATTTACAATAATAATAATAATAATACTAGTAGTAGTTATGGTATATTATTTAATTATTTAAGAATTTTTTATTTAATTGAATAATTTTTAAATTATGGTATATCATTTAATTCAATATATTATTAATTATTATATATTACTATTATTGTTAATTATTTAATAATATTATTAATTGATTATAGCAATAATATTAAATTTATAACTATATTTTTAATATTTTTTGGGAAAATATAATATAAATTACACCTCCCATCTTGGAGGAGGAACTTATTGTTCCCTTTGTCCAAATATGTAATATTAAACTCATAATAATAATATTACAAAAATAACTAATTTAATAAATTATTATTATTATAAAATATTTATATTATTATTATTAATTTACAATAATAATAATAATAATAATAGTAGTAGTTATGGTATATTATTTATTTATTTAAGAATTTTTTATTTAATTGAATCATTTTTAAATTATGGTATGTTATTTAATTCAATATATTATTAATTATTATATATTAATATTATTCTTAATTATTTAATAATATTATTAATTGATAATAGCAATAATATTAAATTTATAACTATATTTTTAATATTTTTTGGGAAAATATAATATAGATTACACCTCCCATCTTGGAGGAGGAACTTGCTGTTCCCTTTGTCCCTTGTCATACTCCCTTTTCATTGTGTAATAAGGTTGAATCTGGTGCCATTGTTGAAGTTGAGAACTCTGAAATAAAATTGATGTTCCATTATAACTATATTTTTAATATTTTTTGGGAAAATATAATATAGATTACACCTCCCATCTTGGAGGAGGAACTTGTTGTTTCCTTTGTCCCTTGTCATCCTCCCTTTTCATTGTGTAATAAGGTTCACTCTGGTGCCATTGTTGAAGTTGAGAACTCTGAAATAAAATTGATGTTCCATTCACCACATCCTAATTTTATGTACTTGGTGGATGCTCTAATCCACAAGAAACCTTAGGTGAATATTGGTCCCTTACTCCCCCAGGTCAAATTAATGTAGATAACCAAAATATTGGTGCTATATCTATTTAATTAAAATATATGATTAATATTTCTTAAGCCACAAATCAAGTTTTGATTTTTGGCTTGAAAAATATAGACATTAATACAGACATAAGAAAAATACTTATTAAGATTAATAGTAAATTTGTGAGTTCTTTTTAACTACTGTAATAATGTTCCTGTGGGTCATATCATTTTATACATTATATATATGTGCATGTTACTATATTTGTAGATGGAAAATTGCTTATTCTATTCACCATTAATTTAAAGTTGTTTTGTTGATATCATGTCTGTTTTCTTTTATGTTAGGTGATTTCCTTGTTTTATCATGGATCCAGCTATTTGGAGTTGTATTCCTTTTGAAATTCTTGAAATTGTCTTCCTTTGGCTCCCTTTATCGGTTGTGATAATTTTAGCACTGTTTGTCAACAATGGAAGACTGTTTTGCAAAATCCTTATTTCTTATTGCATTGCAAGCATATCTGTACAAATGAATTTGGATTTATGGTTCCTTTCGTCAATGATGAAGACAATTATTTTGCTGCTGAATACCTTAATCAAAATGGGCGCATATCTCGTTTTCATTTGCGATTCATAGATTCAAGATACAAGGTGGAGTCTACTATTGGACCAATGGTGGTTTTATCCTTACCAACAAAATTCTCCCATTCACGAAACTATTTTGTGATGAATCTATTTACAAAGGCCTTAAAAAATATTGGGCAAATACAAATTGGAGACTGGGGATTCTTTTCATTATTGGAGAATGTGAGCAACAACAAATATGACTGGGTTGTTCTAAAACATATCTATGATAGAATTTAGTCTAAATTTTATGTTTACAGTAGTCTTGATAGGGTTTGGCGAAGGGCTGATCTTCCATTTGGTGGCATTTCACCCCCTAAAAATGGAGTGTTTTATAGAAGTAAATTGTTTTGGCTCTATCTCGACACAGAGTATGAAGATTATCCTCGATATGGGTATACAATCTACTGGTTTGATGTAATAAAAAATGACTGGGGATTTTCATTTGTTCCAATCACTAACATTCGATGTATGTCATTGGAAATATGCAATAATCAGTTGATATGTCTTGTCAATGATGGCTCCACTTTTGTATGGTCAATTGAAGAAATAGATAATTTTCAATTTGGTCACCCGTGTATTGAACGAAGAACTGATTACTTTGAGGATGATTGGGGCTTTATATGGAAGTTGTTGGAAGAAATGTCTATAGATATAAATATGAAATGTCCTGGTTATCTTCCTTTTCGAACAGTCCAAGGTGTGGTTCTTATGCGCAAATGCAGTGAAGTTCCTTTCCTATTATATGATATGATGGCTGGCCTTTGCTTCCTAATGGATATTGATAATTCAACTAATCAACAAATGAATGGATTTTGGTATCCAACGTTGCAGGATTGCAACGATTTGATAGAGTCTGGAAATGTTTTTGCAATTGCTCCGCGTATGAATTCTATAGATGAGATTCCACCATTAGATGTGGACATGGAGTCTTAGGCTATTTGCCATTTTGTATTCTCTCTGTCGTCGTGGAAAATATTTCCTTTTTTTTTTACTTTGCATACTTTTGGGTATGTATGCTAAGACTATGGATATTTATATGGCTCCATTCTGAGGGGGTGTCTTCTATATGTGTATGTAGCAGATGCTGGATATTGAATTCCATTGCAATTTGCTCGAAAATATATATTTTTTTGTCTCGTTTAGTCCTCTTAGTTGCATTTGAATGTGTTTGGATGTTATCCATTTCTCTTTGTTTCTATAATTGTAATTACTGTGACTTATTATATACATGGTGTTTCCATTAGTATTTTCTCATTGATTCTCAAACAATGTTATATCTTTAGGTTTTTTTGATGGTATATAGTTCCAAATATTTAGATATATTTCAAATTCATATAATTCTTTAGAATTTTGTTCCATTTATATGGGTTTCCCATTACAGTTATAATATGATACATGAAATTTAATCCTTTTTTTGTTTTGGCCATTTGAAAAAATCCATTTTTCTTCTTAGCCATTTGGTTGAAAAAATAACGTAAATGATTTTAATTTGTTTTGTGGGTGGAAAAAAAAAATGTGTTCCTTTTTCATCCTTTTATGTTAATTTATATTGGCTATATTATATCTGTTGCATGTTTATTGTTCTATAACAAATATGTTATTATTCGTTGTAGACATGTCATCTGAAGGTACAAGCAAGCGTACAAGAAAAGGAATAAGTCACCGACATCGCGTGAAAAGTCTAATGAAAGTCGTCATTTATGGTATCAACAAAATACGGGCACAATAAATGAGCATAGGAGAGCTAAATATCATAGAATAATGACTGAAACAACTCTTGAAAATGATTTTATGGTTCCTCGTAGGTATCGTACTATGGATGGTATCATGGAAAGAACATTTCCGCTTGGTAGTTCGTTGCGCGAATATTCTCCTCGTCAGCGTAATTTTGTTTTTCAACACTCTCCTGAAAATTATCATAATATTGAGGAAACATCTCGCAATAGGGAGGAACATCATATTCATAACGTGGGTGCAAATGTTCACCCTAACCCTTTTGTCTCTGCAATTGCATCTTGTGAGAAAGGCCAAATGTTGCAAAATATCCATGGTGGAGGCAATGATGACATTGTATGTGATGAATTTGATGATAGTTTGATTGGCCATTTGTTTGATAATTTGGATCCAGCTGGTTGAAACATCGTATCTTCCAATCTCCCTTCTCAAAATAATGTTGTCCCACGAACAAAAGCAGTCGTCGCTGATAGCAATTAGAGTGGAACAATGGGGGTAATCCAATGATATATTTATGGTTGATGCAATAGTGGTTGTTTTATTACATTCCTCTATTTACATTTCTTTAGTGATAAGGTATTTTATTGTCTTGGAGTAGGATACACCTCATTTTAATAGAGGTCTAGAAATTTTCTTGCCGCGTCTTCCATCTCCTAATCTGAGATTTGAATATGAAGCAGGTCATAACCTTCCACTGCATTCTCCTTGAGAATAAAATCGACAAACTAATGTTAATGTTCAATGTCTTTGATTTGATTTTTCTTTATTTGAATTTTTGGTGCATATTTTGTTTTTCTTCAAACAGGACACAACTCATTTCAATAGAGGCATACAAATTAACTTCGTAGATGTTCCGTCTACTGATGTTATAAGTGAAGAGGAACCATCGCATAACTTTCATCCAGATCGCCAAAAAAATGTAAATGTTGAATGCATTTGATATTTTCCTCCTTTTTTCATTTATTGTTAATTGTAAAATTAGAAATCTATCTTTTTTCGGCATTTAGTTTTATAAAATATTTTAATTTGTTTTAACAGGAAACAACTAATTTGAATAGAGGCGTCGAAACTAACTCGCAAAATGTTCAATCTACTGATGTTAGAAGTGAAGAGCAACCATCTCGTACACTTCATCCACATCGCCAAACAAATGTAAATATTGAATGTTATTTTTATTTTTTCATTTTTTCAATACTAATTATTTGGACATTCAATTTAAAAAAAAATTATGCTAAAGAAACCTTTGCATATTCTCAGGTTCCAGAAATGCAGACCATAAATTTGGAAAGCCCATGTCATAGATCTGTTCCACATGTTTCAAATTTGGGGATGGAGTCTCGTGGTGCTGAAAATCAAATAAATTTTAGAAGAAATTATACTCTTCCACATCATTCTCTACATGGTCCAACCAATACAAATCATATTTATTTTGATGAAAATATGATTGTAGTGCATAAAAGATTTCGAGAAAAGCTAGATAGCTTGTCAGTTGTCCAAATGTGCCACATCTGCAAAGAATCATGTCCTGGAATCCACGTTTTGAGAGATCCTGAAGGACCTGTTTGCAGATGATGTAAGAATGAAGGAGGTTCACATCGTCTTTGTGGCTATAATAACATGGATCTTGGCGAGCAACCTCATATTTTAAGAGTTCTTACTCAAGTTGAAGAAATTTTAATAGCACGTGTAAATCCTATTTTTCAAGTGACACATGTTCGAGGTGGGCAATATAAGTATAGTGGACACGCAATTGGATTTCCCCAAGATATTTCTATAGTTGCACAAAGTATTCTACGCCATGTTGAAGATCTTGAATTTCTAATTGTGAGGAGACATGCTGCTCAGTCTAAATATTATGAATGTTATGTAAAAATATACTGTGTTATGGATGCATTGCGTTTCAAAATTGAACGTGATCAATATTATCGAGATGTTGTAATTGATTATGATTCAGTGAATGCTCTGCCCGAAAGATCAAAAGATGTCTCCTCCAGGCTTAAATTTTTTCATTGTGACATTGCAGAATCTGAGTTCAGTGCAGCTAATAATGAAGGGTTTCTTCTTAACCATTTTCCCTCTCATCCTTTGTCTTTTATTGCTCACCTACCCAATGAACTGAGAGAGGTGGAAGAAATTAGAGCATTTCTTGATAATGTTGATTCTTCAGATGTTGATGAAATGGATTGGACCAGTATTGGAACGTCTCCAGTGAATGAATATAATACTGAGGGGTTATTAGATATGCCATTCCCCACATTGTTCCCCACTGGTGCTGCTGATTGGTTGCAACCACGCATTTGTACTGTTGAACTTCAAGAGTATGCATTGCATCTTCTTAGATACTACAATCAGAGGTTTGGAAGCCATCCTCGCTTCCGATATTACCTATTTAACATGATAATGAGGCATCGTAGCCAAGCAACTACTTCAGTTTTTGTGAAGAAAAATTTACATGATAACTCACTGACAACAATTGATAACTTGCGTCAACAACTTTCTAATTTACCAGATAATAAGTTGGCTGAGCATCTTATGCGGTTTGGTTCTTCTCTAAGAGGTACAAGGGCATACTGGACTAAATGGCGGGCTAAATTGACTGACATGATTACTCAGTTGGGATGTCCATCTTTGTTTTTTACTTTGAGTGCAGCTGACACAAAGTGGCCAGAGTTGCATAGCCTCATGCCTGTACCATCACATTCTCATTCCTTAAATGAGCATCGTATGAAAGTTGAAAATGTTATCCAGTACCCTCATATTGTTGCCACATTTATGCACCATAGATTCAATATATTTCGAGAGGAAGTTATCCAAAAATATCTTAAAGCTAAAGACTTCTGGTACAGGTCTATTTTCTTGAATTTATTTTCTATTCATTGTCTATTTCTTATTGATTTTCCATTCATATTTATCGTAGTAACTCTGTGTTCATTTTTTCCAGATATGAGTGGCAACATAGAGGTTTAGCACATATCCATGGTTTCCTATGGTTGCAAGGAGCTCCTGACATGGAAAGACTTGATTGGTCAAATGATTGTGATTTGCAACATGCAAAGAGATTCTTTGACAATTATGTAACTGCATGGAATCCACGTGAAATACATCGTTGCAATATAATGGTTCCAAGAAGTCTCAATGATGACCCTTGCCTACTGAATACTGATCGGATTTTCTCTTGCAATCCTCATAATGATTATGAAGAATTGTTGAATCGTGTCCAAAGGCACACAAAGTGTAGTGTAGATTCTTGTTTGCGCAAAAAGGGCACTATTCTCGCTTGTTGGTACAATGCCCCATGGGATCTTTATGAGGAATCAAGATTGTTCATAGATGATCAAGGAAGAAAAAAATATGACCCGGCAAGAAATGATGATAGGTTCAATGTACATAACATTGACCTTCTAACAATGTGGCGTGCAAATTTTGATTTCCAACCAGTGCTTTCTCGGCATGCTGTCCTGAAATATATTGCTAAGTATGCATCAAAAGCAGAGAGAAGGTCTGAAAGCTATCATGATATGTTAACTAGAATTTCAAATTCTATTGCCTCTGAGGATCATGATTTATGTGCTTATAGGAGGTTTCTTGCAGAAACAGTCGTTGAAAGTGACATTGGAGCACAAGAAACATGTCATATGTTGCTTAAGCTGCCTCTTGTTGTGTGTAGTCGACAATTTGTTTCATTAAATGCTGGAAGAAACGTGTTCAGGAAAATTTCAAGGGATGGCCTGCACTGTTCATCTGAAAATAAATTTGTTCAACATTATCAGAAGAGGCCTTCTTTCCTTGAACATCTATCTTTGATAGAAATAGCATGAACTTGGACGTTTGATAGCAAGCGTAAAAAAGATCCATGGAAGCCTAGAGATGCTCATGTGATTGTTCGGGTCTGGCCACGGTTTTATTCCATTCCTAGTGAGGATTCAGAGGAATTCGAAACCTTTTGCTAGAAAGAATTTCTCTTGTACAAGAAATTTCGTGACATTTCTGTAGAGATTGGGCTTTCAGCTGAAATTATTGTTGAAAAATGGAGGAATTTCTGATATCGAGCTTGGCATGTTGATTGAAATCCATCAATTGAGGAAAATATTGAAGATGGAGAAGATGGTGATTTTGCTAACCAAGAAATGAATCTTGAAGATGATTTTCAAGAGTGGCAACTTTTCTCTCACTTGGTTCCACCAAATAGTGTCAATGTTTCTGATCTTCACACCCTTGGTCAAAGGGATTTTGATATATCCTTTGACTGGCAAGGTACAACTATTTCTGATGATGTGGCCGAAGAAGCTATTAATTTTATAAGGAATGCAATATCAAGGGGTGATATTGGTGACCTTTCAAATAGAACATTTGCCTCTCTAGATTCATTGGCAGAAAAACAACAACTTGCTTTTGAAATCGTTTTAAGGCATTTTGCTGAATATGAGATTCTTGAAGCTCTTCTTATGATTATTTAGGCCACTGCAGGCACTGGCAAGTCTTTCCTTATCCATTGTATTTCTGAGACTCTTTCTAATCTGTCAAGTAATGGAAAAATTCCTTTTCTTATTCTTTCCCCAACAGGAATAACTACTTTCAATATACATGCAAAAACAATACACTCTGCTTTGAAAATCCCGATTAGAGATATGAAACCACTGCAGGGTCAATCCTTGGCACTATTCCAAGAGGAAATGAGGCACATTCGATATATATTGATTGATGAAATGAGATTTTTAGGGTCAACGTTGTTCATGCAAATAGATGCTCGATTACGAGAAGCATTTCTAGATAAAAAGAATTGTCCTTTTGGTGGTAGATCCATGATCCTTGTGGGTGACCTTGGCCAGCTACCTCCTATGAGAGATAAGCCTTTGTATGTAGGTAATACAGTAGGGAAAGTATTATGGAAAAAATTCGACACTGTTGTCACTCTCGACACAATATTTCGCCAACAAGGGAGTAATGAGAAACAATATTGTTTTCGTCGAGTCCTCAATAACATAAGAAATGCAGAACCTGTTCTTGATGATTGGGAGTTTCTTATGTCACGGGCTGATATCAGGTTGCATCCTAGAGAAAGGGATTTATTTAATGTAGCTGTTCATATGTTTCCAACAAATAATTTGGTCTCCTCCCAGAACAGACATATGTTGAAATCATTAAATTATCCAATTGCATGATGTATTGCTATGAATTCAAGGCATTTAGAAATCAGTGGTGTTGATGATGATCAACTGGACTGTGAAGTTTTGTTGTGCCGTGGCCAGCGTGTTATGTTGACATGTAATTTGTGGGTTGAAGCTAGTTTGGTGAATGGTGCACTTGGGTATGTGAAGGAAATATTTTATATGCCTAACTCTAAGCCACCTGAGCTTCCAATGTTCACAACTGTTATTTTTGATAAGTATGTTGGTATTCCGTTTGATGCAAGAAATCCAAACATTGTACCTATCACACCAGTGATAAGGGGAAATCGAAAACAAATTCCTTTAAAGATGGCATGGGCTCTTACAATTCACAAGTCACAAGGTTTGACTTTAGAGCGAGCATCAATTGATATCGGGAATAGAGAATAACAAGGCCTGACCTTCACAGCCATATCAAGAGTGAAATCAATAGATGGTTTACGCATTGCACCACCTTTCTCTTATCGGCGTTATGCCAAGATGAATAATAGTGTGTATGTTACAATTAGGAAGAAATAAGAGGAGAGATTAAAGTCCATATCGCTATGATATGCAACTATTAATATAATAATAATGCTTTTGATATATTAATGAGATGTCTACATTTATCAAATTCATAGTAGTATTTTGGAATGTTGTTTACATTGTTTTTGTTGTTGCTTAATTTTCTTGTTTTTATAATGTCGTTTCTTGCTATTTTTCTTACAATGAACCATTCACAGGTAAAAAAACCATTTATATGAGCCAGCCGTTAAAAATCAAGATGGAATTCCATATCACTGTTACATGTAGCTAATAGTATTCTGACATATTTATAGAATGTTTTATAATTGTTTTTATTGTCGTCTCTTTTTTCATTTAGTATAAGAATTCTTTTGATGTATTAATTAAATGAATACATTCATGAGATGAAATATAGTAATATATGAGAAATTTCATACATCGTTTTTCGTGTTGTTCAATTTACCTCCTTTTTTTAGTTGCTATTGTTCTTTTGTTTATAGTAAACCATTCAGACATATACAGCCAGTTATATTAGCCAATCATTAAAGTCAATATTGAAGTCCATATCGCTATTACATGAAACTAAAAATATTTATCAATGTGGTTTGCTAAACATGTTGTGGTTTGGTTCAATGACAAGATATTTATATTTGTTAATAATATTAGACTAAAATTAATATATACGTTGACATTAATTTAAATACAAATATTGAATTACTAACATTATTAATATTTCATTTTGATATTAGGGTAGTTATAAATTCCAAGAATTTTGATTGTGTTTGGGTGATGGAATTCAATAGCAAAGGGGTAAGACTGAGTAGTTCAGGCCATTGGGCTAATGGAGTCAAATAAAGATGGCTTAACTGGATTAAGTTTCTTAAAAAGGGATGGTTTCACAGGGCAAGGTAATGAAATAGGGAACAATTAAAGATCTAAAATGGATGGAATGGACTCGAAGTGGGTGAAGGGAAATTAAGAATCCTTCGACATATTCGAAAGAGGGAACTTGAATGATTATTAATAAAGATCAATTAAGAATTCTTTATCAAATGATCAAAATGAATAAACTAGAAAATAGGAGCAATTAAGAATTCATTGTTTATACTAGTTCAGAAGAAAACATTAAGAATAACAACGATTGAAAACAGATTGCACTTAAGCACTTTATGAATTATTCCTTTTCGTTTATTCATAATCACTAATTCTTTTGGTTTATAATATCTCCTAACAAAATGAGATATAATTTAGGATGACTCATGAATATGTTACAAGAAAATAGAGATAGATGGTCTCGTAGATAAGAGAAAAGATAACCGATGTTGTGTTGTTCCCTTTTTTTATGAATGTGCTGGAGGCAGGCCCTATGATTAGGCTTGTTGCTGTCCTCTTTAGTAACTCTGTGCTGGCTGCTCTGTTTTACTGATACTCTTTACCTGTACTGATACACTTTGACCTGTTTGATCTCTGTTTATCCTTTTTATCATGACTTACTGTAGTAAATAATCAAAATTCATGCAAGGATAATTTTTACAAAATGTCTAACATCTCTTCCCACCATTCTGCTTCTGGTATTCTGGTTCTTTGAAGCTTCCTTAGAGTCTCATCAGTCTCTATATATCTGAAGAAAGTAGGCTGAATTGGGAATAAGTGTTTTACCTCATGTTAGAGATAAAACAAATTTTCCAGATTGTCATGAAGAATTTTTCCTGTAGGCAATGCTTTTGCTACTGATGAATTGGTCGATGAACTAGCCTGGTTGTCAGCATACTTATTCAATTTATCAACATAGCTTTCAAGGCTCATTAATTTATCATCTGAAACTAAAGGGCTTGGCAATCCTTTACTCTGCAAAATAACCAATCTCTTTGTAAAAGCATTGATTTCTTCCTGCATATCATAGCATCTTCTTTCTAGGTTCTGCATTAGAGTTCTTTTAGTAAAAACCCTTTTTACGTCCAAAATTGTTCCTGTTTTGTCTTGGATGCCCAGCTCTTCAAGTTGATATCTGTTCTTGGTATTTAAAAATTGTATAAGGTTATTGGCTTCTTCAGGCATATTTCCTAATTATTCTCTTGCCTTTTGAACTTCTTCCAAAGCCAATTTAACTAAATCATTTTTCTCATACATTATTTGGATTGATGGCCAAACATCATTTATTGACTGAGTGATGTTGGCCCAAAGAATTTCTTTGATATCTTTTAAAGGTTTCTCCAATGTGAGATCCTTTTCCAATGCTTTGACCAATTTTTCTAATCTGTTGATCTCTCTTGTTTTTTCTGCAACACTCATCTTTCAGAGATCATATTTTTGTTCTAAGGTGGTAAATTGTACCTTTGTTTTCTGGAGCTCTGTCACTTGGAGTTTCAATTCCTCCATTGATTTTATTAATTCTTTAGTGCTTGAATTGGAAGTGTTGCCGTGTGATAGTCCTACTGACTGACTTATTGTTGTTGTACCTGTAATTACTTTTGTTGTAGATCCTGGAATGTTTGGCTGCTTGTCCTTTAATGCCTTTTCAAGTTCTTTTTCAGTCTCATTTAGTTGCTCATTAAGTTTCAAAAGCAAATGCATTAATTCTTCTTCAGAGTTTTGCTTTATTACCTCAGTAGTCTGTGGATGCCTTGAAGATGGAAACTTCAGCTGTTTCCTTAAGGTTGCAATATCATCATATTTATTTTTAATCAAGGCTTCTGTAGCCTTAACATCTTTGGGATTATGACCCAATCCAATAATGATTTATTCCAAAGTCTTTATTCTGTTGTCCTTAGCCTGGGAAGAGGCTTTTTCAAGATGCAATTGAGCAGTAGTATTATCCAAAGAATTCTGTAATCTTTGGGCCATCATTGAATTATCAGTCAAATTTGAGTAAATCATCTCTCCAGTTTGTTTGTGCAGCTCAATCTGATCCAAAGGATGAATACCCTTTGCCAAGACTTAAAAATTGGTTCTGACATAGTCTACAGTTGTTTGAGGCTGCTGTACTTTGGGCTTGAAATGACTCATCACCATTTTACCTAGCTGGATGTCATAGGTTGACATCAATCTCTGTTGACTTTTGGGAACCATCTTTAAATATTTATTATAGACTTGAAGTCTTAATGGATCATTTTTGGCCTTTATATTTATAAATGTCTTCTTAATATCCTGGGCATCCTTCACTGGTTGTTTGAAGGAAGATACTTCTGCACTTTGTTGTCTTTGTAGCTCTTTTTTCTGTGAGTCAGTGGATGTCCCACTAATTGTGAATGTTTGCTAACTATCTAACTCTTCTCTCCTCTAACTATTAGTGGTTTCTTGAAAAAATTCTACTTATGAGAGTGGATTTAATCTTTGTCTTTTGATACCAGGTTGTTTTGAAGATCCACTGATAGGGGTAGCTGTTTCTGCATCCCTCTTTTTACCTTTTTCTTCATTGAGAGGAGTTTTCAAAATTGAAATTTCTGCCACATTGATCTGAGTAGGAGAAGTCTGTATTTGGGCCTGTTCCTTGGAAGTTTCAGGCTACTCTGACATTGTGAATTTCTCTGGGACTTGTGTATCAGTCTCCTTTTCCTTCCCTTTGGATGCTATTGTGGCTAGTGCACTGATTTCCTGCAAATTTTGCTGAGAGGTTCTAGTAGAGGAAGGAACAATTCATGGTCTTTGTACCTGCCCAAAAGAATCCAGGTCAAGTATTTTCTCAATATCCTTCACAACATTTTCAACACTGACTTGTTCACTATATTGTTCTACTAAGGTTCCTTCCATCCATTCATCCATATTTGAAAAATTTTCAATCTCTGGAATTCTATGGTGAAGGTATGGTGACAATTTGTTTTTCATTCTCCTATCACATATAAAGCTGTTTGGGTCATAAGGTACCCACCAGAATTTTTTTTGCAATTTGAGATAGTCTTCTAGAATTCTTTCAGCTTCTTTTCCTGCATCCCTATAATTACAGACAAAAGGACCTAATTGACTCTTAATTCTGAGCTGAGCCTTTTTCTTTGCATTGTAAAAATGGACTATGTCTGAATTTATCATTTTTCTGAAATATTCTAAGGCAAAAAGCCTCATTGGAACATATTTTGGTAGCTTGAAAGGACACAGCTCACACCCATATATTCTAATTTATGTATGTTTCATGTATAGGTACCAATCACCTATTCTGTATTGCTTTGAGAGTTGGAGAATTTTCTTCATATCATTATTGACCCTAGGAGGGGAAACTCTTGTTAATAAGGTAGTTGCAGGGTGCACAAATAGATCAATGAACTCATTGTAAGAATAAGGAGACTCAAAGGAATTATGGAAGATTGCAGACCAAAAAATTACAGACCTTGGATTTCCTTTGGCATCAATTTTCATGACATGGAAGGGGAAACTCTCTAATTGATAATAGAGCATGAGATGGTATATAAAAGTGGAATATTTCAAAACTTTTTCATTTTCCAATCTCATGAACTGGTCATGAATTTTATCAGCAATAAAGGAAGCAAAATCATATTTGACAGCAGGGGGCTGTCTAGGAGTAAAAATTGACAACAACACTAGGGTTAAATTATCAACGTATTCACTAGTGTTGAAACCCATTACAGAAGATATCATATTCAATATTAGTCTGCCCATATCTGTAAAAAAGGTATATCCATAAGGAGGTGGGCCTTTGGGTTCATGTTCTGGTAGCATGAAAGTCTGACAGAGGCGATTCATCTCTTCTTGGGATAAATTTGTGGATTTTTCAAGTAAATCTCCCATGGAAATGAGAGTCAGGGCTTGACCGGGATGGAATTGTAACATTTCATTTATGGATTGAGCAGTTATCGGGAAAAGAACAGTTTGGCTCGGGGACATGACTGCTCATTGATTGGGATCGTAATTGGCATGGCAGTGATAAATTATTTCGGGAAAAACATGGACTGAAGGTAAATAATACATTGGAAGATTGGATTCCCACAGTCCCAAAATATCAGAGCCATTCAGGAAATTACCTTTGCATTGGCAAAAGGTTCTGAGAGGATTTTCACTAAGAATGAGGTCTTTTATCTGGAAATCCCTATCTGCTAGAGGCAGATAGTCTAAATCTTTATGGGGGGTATTCAGAGGTGCAACATTCAAAGCCACAAGGGTTTCCATTTCTGGTTCTTGTGGATTCAGAAAGGAATTTGGGTTTTTGATGGAAAAATGGGCACAATTACAGGTTTGGGAACTTAGGAGTGAAATAACGACCAAATTGTACTTTGTTTTAGTCTTTTCCTGTGGAATTAAATAAAAAACCAAGACTTGCAGGGTTCAACGGGAACTGGGTAAATACCTGTTTCCGGGAAGTGAATAGTGATGAAAATAGGTGTAGGCAACTGCTGATGGGTTCTGGATTGTTCGTCTACAATTCTCTCTGCAAGGTGGTGGTTGACAGTCTTCGACAGATGGCTTTGCAGTTTTTTGCATGGGAACACTGGTCGTTGCACGGGATAATGAAAATGATGCGCGTTTATTTATTTTATTCGCAGATTCAAAAGTTGGCGGGGTTTTATTTTTCCGGCGGATGACATATGCAAGAAACGTTGTTTTTTTTAATGTGAAGGGTGGTAAGCGGTATACATCGCACTTCTTTTGGGGACGGGCTATTTTCCAGTGAAAGCCAGCGATTCCATACCCTTCGCGACGCGTGGTGAGACACTGTTTGGAAAACCGCTTAGCAATCGCGCGTTATTGTTCAGACGTGGGGGCAATGCGATATGGACGACAGCCATTGGATGTGCAGGGGTTGATCGGACGGCTGTCGGGGAGGTGAGGTGATAGGGAAATAGCAAGGGTGAGCCCAATACAATTAAACACGATTTAATCATATCGGGGGCAATTCAATAGTTGGGGTAAGTTATTAATTAACCATGAGGGTTATTAATCCTTTTTTAATGCGGCGGGGAATTAGGGTTCTTAATTAGTTGCGGTTTTAACTAATTAATCACAATTAACACAATATTAAGGTTATTTTTCAACCAAAGGGGCGGGATATGTAATAATTGAGAGTTTTATATAGTTAAAATAATACGGGAACGGGTTGAATTATATAGTGAATTAAATAATAAAGTTAAAAGTTAATATGAAAATGAATGAAAAAGCGCTAAGTATAAAAACATTAGAAGTATGTATTTAACTTATGTTTGAATGAAAGGGTTTTTATGAGATATTGTGCAATTTCCCTAAGTAAAATACGATTTTACTTAGGAAAAGATTTTTTATGAATGGTTTTAAGTACTTAGGCTTTTCAATTATTGGGCCGAGGGTCCGGTCCCTCGAAAAGTCAAGGAAATGCCTTGAGCCCCTCTAATTTTCAAATGCCTTAGTACTTAGGGGAAATTAGTAAAATTTTAGGGAAAAATGAGAAGGGAAGTTAATTATTTGACTTTGTTTTGCTTGAAATTCTTCTAGTGTAATATCTGCCTTGCCCTTGTGATTAAAGTAAAGATTAACACATTTAGAGTCATTATCCATCACATGTAATTCTGCAACAACATCTACCTACCCTACCTACTTTCACCTACCATTTTTTCTTCTTTATTAGGGTGCACTTAGACTGGAAAACCCTTATCACACTTTCTTTTCTTCTACATGTAGAAATATATCTAAGTCTAACCTTATTACATCCAAGGGCTCAGATTAAAATGTTGAGCTCCTTTCATTTTCTCTACCTATCTACTTATCTGCCAAGATGAAACAGTTTGGTCAAATTTTATTCTCTATCTCTAAAACATAAAATTCAAATATGAACAAACCAAGCTTAAACTGTTTGACTGTTCATCAATTGTGGCATAAAATACAATTTGCACACAATTTGTTTATTTACATAAGAGAAAAAAGTAGTGGCATTTAGACTTGCACACTTTCCTTGGCCTTTCTTTTGGTGGGGTTCATTTTTCTTTTACTTTTTTGGCCATTTTTATTTTTTTCACCCTTTGATTTTTCTTTTAGGGTATACCCTCTTTACATTTTTTAAAATTTTTTGATTTTTTTTGACAATATGGAAAACCTTTGCAGCAAGGGAAGGTATGAACATATTACATAGCGCATCAAGTCAATCATGATATATGACACATATTGGTATAGGAGCATAACATGTTCACAAATTCCTTTAGTTTATAATGTTAAACCCTTCGGTTTGTTAGTTCTTTTGGTTTATAATATGAATAATCGATCAATGTCATCCCTGATCAAATTTCAGATTCTCACAAATATTGTCTCAATATTAAAATCACCCATGGCCAACCATGGTCATAGTTGGTTCAACGTCGCATTGTGACAACAATTGTCTCAATGTTTAAATCAAGCATGGTAAACCATGTTTATTCCCCTCCGTTTATAATATTAATAATAATGTGGCTTTACTAATTTTTTTTTTTTTTTTATAGGTATCCCTTGGCTTTCTTGATCTCTTATGTTTTTAAAATTTTCCTTTGGGTTCCCCAATTCCTTTGGTTTATAATATTAAACCCTTGGGTTTATTAGTTCTTTTGGTTTATAATATTGATAATCCCTTCTGTTTATTAATTAGTTGCTTTTAAAATATTGGTTCTTATGGTTTTATATTTTCTTAGGATTTTGAATTTAAAATATTTATTCTTAGGGTTTGTTACGCTATTCTATTTTTAATATTGATCCCTTGGCCTTATTGATAACTTATGTTTTTAATAATTTTCCCTTGGATTCACCAATTCCTTTGGTTTATAATATGAATAATCGATCCATTTCATCCATGATCAAATGTCACATTCTGAAAAATATTGTCTCAGTATGAAAATGACCCATGGCCAGCCATGGTCATAGTTGGTCCAACGTCGGATTGTGACAACGTTTGTCTCAATGTTTAAATCAATTCCCTTGGGTTCACCAATTCCTTTGGTTTATAATATGAATAATCGATCAATGTCATCCATGATAAAATGTCACATTCTGACAAATCTTGTCTCAATATGAAAATCACCCATGGCCAACCATCGTCAGAGTTGGTCCAACGTCGCATTGTGACAACAATTGTCTCAATGTTTAAATCAATTACCTTGGGTTCATCAATTTCTTTGGTTTATAATATTAAACCCTTGGGTTTATTAGTTCTTTTGGTTTATAATATGAATAATCGATCAATGTCATCCATCATCAAATTGTCTGAATATGAAAGTCACCCATGGCCAACCATGGTCATAGTTGGTACAACATCGCATTGTGACAACAATTATCTCAATGTTTAAATCAATTCCCTTGGGTTCACCAATTCCTTTGGTTTATAATATTAAACCCTTGGGTTTATTAGCTCTTTTGGTTTATAATATGAATAATCAATCAATGTCATCCATGATCAAATGTCACATTCTGACAAACATTGTCTCAATATGAAAATCACCCATGGCCAACCATGGTCATATTTGGTCCAACATCGCATTGTGACAACAATTGTATCAATGTTTAAATCATTTCCCTTGGGTTCACCAATTCCTTTGGTTTATAATTTGTTGGGTAATGGTTTTCCCTTGGGTTCACCACTTCCTTTAGTTTATAATATCAAACCCTTGGGTTTATAAGTTCTTTTGGTTTATAATATGAATAATCGATCAATGTCATCCATGATCAAATTGTCTGAATATGAAAATAACCCATGGCCAACCATGGTCATAGTTGGTCCAACGTCGCATTGTGACAACAATTGTCTCAATGTTTAAATCAATTCCCTTGGGTTCACCAATTCCTTTGGTTTATAATATTAAACCCTTGGGTTTATTAGTTCTTTTGGTTTATAATATGAATAATCGATCAATGTCATCCATGATAAAATGTCACATTCTGACAAAAATTGTCTCAATATGAAAATCACCCATGGCCAACCATGGTCATAGTTGGTGCAACATCGCATTGTGACAACAATTGTCTCAATGTTTAAATCATTTCCCTTGGGTTCACCAATTCCTTTGGTTTATAATTGTTGGGTAATGGTTTTCCCTTGGGTTCACCACTTCCTTTAGTTTATAATATCAAACCCTTGGGTTTATTACTTCTTTTCATTTATAATATGAATAATTGATCAATGTCATCCATGATCAAATGTCACATTCTGACAAATATTGTCTCAACATGAAAATCACCCATGGCCAACCATGGTCATAGTTGGTCCAATGTCTCATTGTGACAACAATTGTCTCAATGTTTAAATCAATTCCCTTGGGTTCACGAATTCCTTTGGTTTATAATTTGTTGAGTAATGGCTTTCCCTTGGGTTAACCAATTGCTTTGGTTTATAATATTAAACCCTTGGGTTTATTAGTTATTTTGATTTATAATATGAATAATCGATCAATGTCATCCATGATCAAATGTCACATTCTGACAAATATTGTATCAATATGAAAGTCACCCATGGCCAACCATGGTCATAGTTGGTCCAACGTCACATTGTGACAACAATTATTTCAATGTTTAAATCAATTCCCTTGGGTTCACCAATTCCTTTGGTTTATAATATTAAACCCTTGGGTTTATTAGTTATTTAGCTTTATAATATGAATAATCGATCAATGTCATCCATGATCAAATGTCACATTCTGACAAATATTGTCTCAATATGAAGATCACCCATGGCCAACCATGGTCATAGTTGGTCCAACATCGCATTGTGACATCAATTGTCTCAATGTTTAAATCAATTCCCTTGGGTTCACCAATTCCTTTGGTTTATAATATGAATAATCGATCAATGTCATCCATGATCAAATGTCACATTCTGACAAACATTGTCTCTATATGAAAATCACCAATGGCCAACCACGGTCATAGTTGGTCCAACGTCGCATTGTGACAACAATTGTCTCTATGTTTAAATCAATTCCCTTGAGTTCACCAATTCCTTTGGCTTACAATATTAAACCCTTGGGTTTATTAGTTTTTTTGGTTTATAATATGAATAATCGATCAATGTCATGCATGATCAAATGACACATTCTGACAAACATTGTCTCAATATGAAAATCACCCATGGCCAACCGTGGTCATAGTTGGTCCAACGTCACATTGTGACAACAATTGTCTCAATGTTTAAATCAATTCCTTTTGGTTTATAATTTGTTGGGTAATGGCTGTCCCTTGGGTTCACCAATTCCTTTGGTTTATAATATTAAACCCTTGGGTTTATTAGTTCTTTTGGTTTATAATATGAATAATAGATCAATGTCACCCATGATCAAATGTCACATTATGAAAAATATTGTCTCAATATGAAAATCACCCATGGCCAACCCTGGTCATAGTTGGTCCAACGTCGCATTGTGACAACAATTGTCTCAATGTTTAAATCAATTCCCTTGGGTTCACCAATTTCTTTGGTTTATAATTTGTTGGGTAATGGTTTTCCCTTGGGTTCACCAATTCCTTTGGTCTATAATATTAAACTGTTGGGTTTTATTAATCTCTATTGTTTTTAATATTGCCCTTTGCCTTATTAATCCCTTAGTTTTTTAATATTTATCCCTTGGGTTCACTGATTCCTTTGGTTTATAATATTAAACCCTTGGGTTTATTAGTTATTTTGGTTTATAATGTTAATCACACATTCGGTTTATTACTCTCTTGATTTTAAAATACTAATTCTCAGGGTTTGTTAATTTCTTAGATTTTTCAGTTTAAAATATTAATTCTTAGGGTTTATTAATCTCTATTGTTTATAATATTCATCCATTAGGTTTATAATATTTATCCCTTGGGTTCGTTGATTCCTTTGATTTATAATATTAAACCCTTGGGTCTATTAGTTATTTTGGTTTATAATGTTAATAATCTTGTTGGTTTATTAATATCTTATGTTTAAAATACTGATTCTTATGGATTATTAATTTATTAGGTTTTTTAGTTTAAAATATCAATTCTTACGGTTTATTAATCTCTTGTGTTTTTAATATTGATCCCTTATGTTTATAATATTTATCCCTTGGGTTCACCAATTCCTTTGGTTTATAATATTTAAACCTTTGGTTTATGATGACATTGGGTTTGTATTATTAATTATCCCTTGGCTTTATTAATATCTTCACTTTAAAATATTAATTATTAGGGTTTATTAATCTCTTAGGTTTTTTGTTTTTAAATATTGTTTCATATGCTTTATTACTCTCTTGAGTTTAATATATTAATTCTTAAAGTTTATTACTTTCTTATGTTTTTGGGTTTAATATTATTAATATATTAATATATATTAATAATATAACCATCTATGATATTAATATATTAATAAATATTATTAATATATATTATATATATTTCAAGTTAATATATAGTATGTATATAGTTAATATTATTAATATATTAATAAATATTCTTATTAATATATAATATATATATTTCAAGTTAATATAATAAAATTATTATATATAATATTTATTCATTGATATATAAATTAATGTGATGGGTAGTGGATATAGGCCTATTGGTGTATATCAACCACATTGGTAAATGTGGTTGTAAATCTATTTTATATACGCCTATCGGCGTATATCAACCACATTAGTAAATATAATGTGGTTGTGCTAGTATTATACCTGAGAGGGCAACAATGTCTTTGGTGGAAAGACCGTGACCTTGAAAAGATGAGATGAGTGTGCTGAGACTGGAAGCGGGAGATGGAATGTTGTTGTTTGCAGCGCTTAAACTAGCAGTCGGGGAATCTCACCTTCCCAGCATTACTGTCCATGTTGGGCCTTGAAGCTAACAAATTGCAATCACAAGTAATTAGAATGCATTCTTTGCTTCTATCAACACCTCTCAAATGAAATGAGATGATATTGTATTTATTATTAGAATCTATTTCAATGGGAGATGAATAAATGATTACTTCAACAATAGAATCAAGAGCAACAACGGTGAGAATGTCCGCACACGACACGAGTCCGCTGCAGGTTTCCTCCACTTGAGTTTTAATGTTGTCTATTACATCGAATCCTCGCGCAGAATTGGCATTTGGGCCTGCACTCTTTTCTCCGGTAAAAGTCGCATTGTCATCCAATAAGATTGAACCATCATACCCCTGAAAGGGATCCAAATCCAAAATTCAACGTGATGACAGAAACAAAGCAGAAATGATTAGTGACAAGTCATTATTATCGGCTAATTCAACTCTTTCTTACATTGGCGAAGCAATCGTGAAAGTGAAGGTGGACCAAGGACGCCCCCATTCTTTTCTCCTTAACGACCACCTACTTCACCATTGATTTCACTAACGATTGTAGCCTTGGACACGATTTGTCATAAAATTTTGAGGTCAACTGCCCATTCATAGCATCTATATTAATGAAGGATACAAACACATACATTAACCCAATGCACACTAGAGTCCTCATCATCATATTTGGAAGAAAACGATTGTTGGAATTTCTGAACAAACTCAGAGAGAAAAATTATCTCCTTTGAACACAGAGAAAATAAAATTTTTTCTTCACAGGGACAGAGTTTCACACTTTAAAACTTCTATTCATTAACCATAAAAACTATTACAAAATCTTCCTCCTCAGAGGGATTACAAAAGCCAGACTGCTACAAAAACACAGTGCCAGAAGTTTAACTCTCTGTTTCTCAAAATCACACTGCTGTGTTTTTACAATACTCTGTCTCTCTATCTAAAACAAAACACACACTCTGTTCTTTTTTCAAAAACAATGCACTACTGTGCCAAAAAACAATACATTGTCTTTTACATTACTGTGTCTATCTATAAAAAAAATTACAAAGGCTCTCAAGCCTTTTATGTGGCACAACACATATTAAACATAAAAGAACTATATTAAAAATAAAACTAAATCTATTTAAAAAAAAACTGTCGGGGCCCACATTACATTAGAGCACATGTTATATTGATTTATGTCAAAACATAACATAATCAATATTTTAACACACTATTCCGTCGTGCGATAAAAAAAACACAATATAACGTAAAAACTTTAAAAACAAAATTTATCAAACCATATCATAAACCTTCCGGACTTCAAAGAAGAAATTAAACCAAAATGCATTCACAAATCACGTTACAAAATGGATGACGTGACGTCACCTTTTGTACGCGCGATCAATTATTAAATCTGCCCTATAAATCCATATCGGGTCTGCCAGAGGGTTTTGGGTGCGGTGAGAAAGTGTAACGCGAAAAATCTTTATCAATTCCGCCTTATAAAACTTTGGGTTCAGTTCTTTGCAAGGCGAATGGCCCAAATAAAACACGCGATCCAATCACATTACTCCACGTGGATGGTGGGGACCACTGGTCTTCAAACCAAAACACTCCCGTGCATACAAAAATTGAACCTGTTGTGTATATATAAAACAATGCTCTATTTTCTTTTTAAAAGCTCTGTTTTTTTTAATACAATGCCCGTTTTCAAATGTACAGAGACTGTTTTTCAAATGCAAGACCGGCGCCGAACATGAAGGCTTTGTTTCTTTCAAACTCCTTTTCTTTGAAATGCAAAGGACTGTAAGGGCTCTTCAAAAATTGACTGTTCACTGTATTTGGCAAGCGGCTTTTGACAGGGTTTTGTCAAAACAAATTTGGAAAGCGGCTGGAGTACCTTGTAGTTGAAAGTAACATTTCAACACTCCCCCTTAATTTCAACTACTGGGTTATCAGTCATACCGAGACATTTCCTTAAAAATTCAAAACTCTTCTATCCCAATGGCATGGTCAGAATGTCTGCAAACTGCTCCTGAGTTCTGCAGTGTTCTAAAACTATTTCTCCATTGTTCACCAATTCTTTGATGTAGTGAAACTTTGTGTCAATGTGTTTCGTTCTCTTGTGAAACACATAATTCTTTGATAATTCAATAGCTGAGCTATTGTCACAGTAAATCACTGTACCTTTTTCTTGCTCTTGGCATAAACTTCTCAACATCCTCCTCATCCAAATTGCTTGACACATTGCTGCTGTAGCTACCACATATTTTACCTCTGCTGTAAATAATGCTACAATAGGCTGTTTTTTAGAAGTCCATGAAATGGCTCTTGAACCCATGTGAAAAACATAACCGGATGTGCTTTTCCGATCATCTACACTTCCAACCCAATCATTGTTAGTGTATCCAATTAAATCGGAACTTTCTGAAGTAGTGTATAAAATTACAAACCTTTTAGTACCTTTAACATACCTCATAATTATTTTTGCTGCCTGCCAATGTGCTTCTTTTGGCCTCTCCATGAATCTGGAAATCAAACTAACAACATGCATATTATCCAACTTAGTTGTAGTCAAATACATGAGGCTACCAACTATGCTCTTGTACAAACTAGGATCAAAATCCTTTCTTTTGTCTTCTCTCCTGATTTTTAATCCCATTACTATGGGTGTTATTGCAGCCTTGCTCTAATGCATATTAAATATTTCCAACACTTCATTAACATATTTTTCCTGTGAGATAAAAATTCCATTTTAATTTTTTTCTACTTCTATTCCTAAGAAGTATCTCAACAATCCCATGTCATTCATTTCAAATTCATCTTTCATGACTGTTTTAAAATTTTCAATAAGGTAATCATCATTACTTGTAAAAATTACATCATCAACATACAATACAACAATAAGCATCTTACCATCTTTTTCTTTAATGTATAGGGTGGGTTCTCCCTCACATTTTTCAAATCCATTTTCCAGTAGATATGAATCTATCCTACTGTACCATACTCTTAGTGCTTGCTTTAGCCCATAAAAAGCTTTCTTCAATCTGCACACTTTGTGTTCTTGGCCTTTCTTTTCATAGCCTAAAGGTTGTTCAATGTAAACCTCTTCCATTAACACTCCATTTAGGAATGTTAAATTCACATCCATTTGGTAAACTTTCCACCTGTTTTGTGCTACTATGGACAACACTGCTCTCACGGTTTCCATTCTTGCAACCAGTGCGAAAGTTTCCTCATAGTCTCTCCCATGTTGCTGCTTATACCCTTTGACAACAAGTCTAGCCTTGTGTCTCTCTATTTTTCCTTCAGTATTACTCTTGGTCTTGTAGACCCATTTAACTCCAATGACTTCCTTACCTTTTGGGAGTTCAACCAAATCTCATGTCTTATTTCTTTCTATGGCATTAATCTCCTCATCCATAGCTTCTATCCATTTCCTATCTTTAATAGCTTCCTCAAAATGAATAGGGTCATCAACATGAGAATATAAATCAAACAAAGAGTTCATACCTTCATTTTCTGCCTCTTGTTCATAAATGTCATTTAAATTTCTGACCTTTGTTCCTCTTTCATTTGGTGTACAAGTGCTTGAAGTAGCACTTAAATCTCCTCCTTGTGGTGTGCTTGGAGAAGCACTTTCATTTCTCCTCAAGGGTGTTCCTTGCTGTCCTTGTGTTGGTGCTGCATTTGAGGGATGTATTTCAGCCATCTCTTCATCATCTTCATCATGAGACAAATAGTTTTTAACATTCACTGTTTTCTCTATGCTTCCATCCCAAGCTTCCTCTTCAATAAACTGAACATCTCTTCTCACAATAAACTTCTTGGTGGATGGGTTGTACAACCTGTAAGCTTTGGATTCCTCACTGTATCCAATAAAAATACATTTCTCCCCCTTGTTGTCCAACTTCTTCCTTAGCTAATCTGGAATGTGTGCATAAGCCACACATCCAAAAAATTTCATGTGAGTGACATCTTGCTTTGTCCCACTCCATGCTTCTTCTGGAACTTTGTTCATGACTGCTTTTGTTGGGCACCTATTCAAAATGTATGCTACACAATGTATAGCTTCAACCCAATAATCATTAGGAAAATGATTTTCCTTTAACATACTCCTTACCATATCCATGATTGTACTGCTCTTCCTTTCGAAAAATCCATTTTGCTGTAGAGTTTACCTTGCTGTAAACTGCTTGTGTATGCCACTTTCTCTAAAAAAACGCATAAAATATTTAGATATATATTCACCTCCTCTATTAGTTCTTAGAACTTTGATGTGCAGCCAAATTTGGTTCTCCACAAGTGCTTTGAAATTGCAGAATCTTTCAAACACTTCACTTTTATTTTTCAAAAAGTAAACCCAAGTTTTTCTAGTAAAATCATCAATAAATGTTAGCATATAGTGGTTGCTAGCAAGTGATGGAGTTTGCATTGGTCCACATAAATCTGAGTGGAAAATTTCTAAGGGTGCCTTTGCCCTTATGCTTTTCCCGGATGTAAAACTTTCTTTGTGTTGTTTACCCAAGATACAACCTTCATAAAGGTTGTTCGGTTTCTGTATCAATGGCAAACCTCTTACCATTCCTTTTCTATTCAACAAGTTAATACCTCCAAAGTTGAGATGTCCAAATCTCAAGTTCCATAACCAATTCTCATCTTTAGCTTCTCTTTGGAAAGCCTCTTGTGTCACTGCTACCATTTCTTCTCCATTTTTCAAATCTGCTCTCATCCTGAGAGGGAACATCCTATTCCTTGTCATGTTCACTTCAGTAATACATTGTTTGCTTGGTGGTTTAACCATGATGGTGCATACATCATCTTCAAAAAAGACATTGTACCCCTTTTGAACAAACTGTCCAATACTTAAGAGGCTACATTTCATTCCAGGAACATAATAAACATATGCTATGGATTTCTTTTCTCCTTTTCTTGTTAAAACATTTACATATCCTTTTCCCATAACAGAGACTTTACTATCTGTTCCTAATGTGACTTGTGACTTCACATTCTCATCTAACATAGAAAACATGGCTATGTTTCCTATCATATGGTTATTGCAACCTGAGTCTAGAAACCATAAATATTCACTCTTTTCCTCAGCCATATTACAAGCTAATTTTTTTTTATCTTGGTTGATATTTTCTCTAGTGAAATTTGCACTAGTTCTATTACCCATGTCATGCTGCTTCTTCCTACATTCATTTGCATAATGCCCATATTTTTTACAATAATGACATTGGACATTGGATTTGTCATACCTTTGTCCATGAGCATGTTGTTGTCCACCTTGCTGGATGTTTCTTTGGCCTTGGTTCTGATTTGGATTGTTGCCCCTTCCTTGAGCATTTGCTGGACTGTTTCTTCCATCTCTGTTTTGGCTTCTGCCTCTTCCTCTCTTGTTTCCTCTGCCTTGACCTCTTCCTCTTCCAAAAGACATTTGGGTCTTAAAGGCATGCTCCAGAGATGAGTTTTCATTTCTACCCAATCTCTGCTCATGTGTCATCAGTGATGCATATAGCTCATCAACTGAAAAGTTTATGAGATCCTTAGTCTCTTCTATGGTGGTGACAATCACATCAAACCTTGAGAGTAGGCTCCTCAATAGTTTCTCCACAATCCTCCTTTCTTCAAGTGTCTCTCCATGAGACCTTATCTGTGTGACCATTCCAATCACATGTGTGAATAATGAGTCAATGTTATCTGACTCCTTCATGCAGAGAGTCTCAAAATCTCTCCTCAGCAATTGTAGTTTTGTTGTCTTCACTTTCTCCATGCCTTGGTAGGTTGTCTTGAGAGTTACCCATGCTTCTTTGGATCTCTTAGCTGCTGCTATCCTTGGAAACACACTCTCATGCACTGCTTGATACAAATAGAAGAGGGATTTAGAGTCCTTCTTCTTATTTCTTTTCAATAAGTCCTTCTCTTCCTGAGTTAAGGCATTAAAATAATTTTCATCCACTGGTTCTTCAAAACCATCCTCAACAAGTTCCCATAGGTCCTGAGAGGCAAACAAGGCTCTCATAGTTATTGCCCAATAATCATAGTTTTTCCCATTAAATTGTGGGAGCTGAGCATTACCAATACTCATGCTAGTGCTGGCTCCAGCCATCTTGCACTCTAACTATGCTTCAAACACTTGACTGTGTTTTTAATTTAAACTGACTATCTTCAACAGTAACACAAAATAAATTGTCTTGAGAATACCTTGGGTTCTTTTTTACTGAGCCTTCACTCTGCTGGAGAAGCTGTTGCAACAAAGAAATCCCTCCTTCAGCTTATTTGACACCTTCAAAGAGCCTGGACTAGCTTCGATACCATGTTGTAATTTATGAACAAACTCAGAGAGAAAAATGCTCTCCTTTGAACACAGAGAAAATAAAATTTTTGCTTCACAGGGACAGACTTTCACACTTTAAAACTTCTATTCATTAACCATAAAAACTATTACAAAATATTCCTCCTCAGAGGGATTACAAAAGCTGGACTGCTACACAAACAAAGTGCCAGAAGTTTAACTCTCGGTTTTCTCAAAATCACACTGCTGTGTGTTTTTACAATACTCTGTCTCTCTATCTAAAACAAAATACACACTCTGTTCTTTTTTCAAAAACAATGCACTGCTGTGCCAAAAAAAAATACACTGTCTTTTACACTGCTGTGTCTATATATAAAAAAAAATTACAAAGGCTCTCAGGCCTTTTATGTGGCGCAACACATATTAAACATAAAAGAACTATATTAAAAAGAAAACTAAATCTATTTAAAAAAAAACCTGTTGGGGCCCACATTACATTAGAGCACATGTTATATTGATTTATGTTATAACATAACATAATCAATAGTTTAACACACTATTCTGTCACGCGATAAACAAAACACAATATAATGTAAAAATGTTAAAAACAAAACGTATCAAACCATACCATAAACCTTCCGGACTTCAACGAAGAAATTAAACCAAAATGCATTCACAAATCGCTTTAAAAAATGGATGACCTGATGTCACCTTTTGTGCGCACGATCAATTATAAAATCCACCCTATAAATCCATATCGGGTCCGCCAGAGGGTTTTGGGTACGGTGAGAAAGTGTAACGTGAAAACTCTATCAATTCTGCCTTATAAAACTTTAGGTCCTGTTCTTTGCAATGTGAATGGCCTAAAAAAAACACGCGATCCAATCACATTACTCCACGTGGATGGCAGGGACCACTAGTCTTCAAACCAAAACACTCCCGCGCATACAAAAATTGACCCTATTGTGTATATATAAAACAATGCTCTGTTTTCTTTTTATAAGCTCTATTTTATTTAATACAACGCTCTGTTTTCAAATGTACAGAGACTGTTTTTAAAATGAAAGACCAGCGCTGAAAATGAAGGCTCTATTTCTTTCAAACTCCTTTTCTTTGAAATGCAAAGGACTGTAAGGGCTCTTCAAAAATTGACTGTTCACTGTATTTGGCAAGCGGCTTTTGACAGGGTTTTTTCAAAACAAATTTGGAAAGTGGCTGGAGTACCTTGCAGTTGAAAGTAACATTTCAACAACGATGAAACACAGAAGAGAAGAGAAAAATCGAGTGGTAGAAAGGAGGATGTGTGCTGAGTGTTGGAGGCTATTGAGCTTCTTATATAGGATATTTCAATCCAAGTTGAAAAGGCTTTGTCTTCTCCTCTCAAGGAAGCCTTGGTCTGCGTGACAACTCAAATGAGGAGGATGTGTAAGGTAGCGTGTTGACTTGGTCAATTTTTGCGTGCAAGAATCAGAGAGGGAAGATGCGTCGAAGGGGTCCAATCTGCACAAAATTTGAAACCTATGCACCCCACCAAGATGTCCTGACAAAAAGCTCTTATCCACTTTAGTGAAAGAGAGCATGTTATCCACGATCTCAGAATTTCACATTTTAACTCTTAACACGCATGTCGAACAATCTACGGCACTTTTAATTTTCAAGTTCCTTCTGTGTTCTTTTATTGTTGTTTTTAATCAGCTGTAAACATTAAAGGAATAAACAATTTGTCTATGTTTATTGGTGGTATTAGTGTACTCTTATCAGTTATCAGGGTTGCAAAAAAATTTCTTGAACTTAAACTTCTCATTTATTTCCTTACAAGTAGCTTGAGAGCACTATGGTTGTAAAATTGGGTGCATGTAACGCCCCCTCTTTGACCTCTTTCATTTTACAACATGATAGTTAATATGGTACATAATCCCATCCTAAAACATATGTATTGTATAATGATGAATTGTCAATTAAAGTTTAGGGGTGACTCTTCTACTCTGAGCCTTGCCGTCTCATCATAGTGTTAAATAATGGAGGATGAGAGAGACATCTATTTTGACTCAACGTCTCATTTAATGATTTTGTTTGATTCGCTGAGTTTTAAAAAAAAATCTAAAATGGACAAAATGTAAAATCGCGAGGCCGATGTGTTTGATTACTGTCATGTGCCCTCTTTGCATACGTGAAAATTGACTTAATAGTTTTGACAGTTGTATCGCATATGTGATCATGTATTTCACATTTTATTGTACGTAACTTGAAATTTTATGCACTTCTGCATTCCATCCATCCATAATTGTCGAAGTGGTCTTTGGCCTGCTTGTATTGATTTTGCCTCGATTTGGTAATTTCGTTAATCGTTTCAATGAGCTGGAGCCAAAAATGCTGATGTTTACGCTCTACCTTATGCTTTGAGCTAATCCACACTATGGATAAATATCTTTTGGCCGATAGGTCTATTTTTTTGAATTATTACACTTTTGGGTTTCGTCAATATTTGTGAATGTGAATTGCATTTGACATTTGTCTAATAATTTGAACTCTAATCTAAGCTTGACACTTGGTTGCTGTATCACAATTGGGTTTTGGTATATTTCCCTGAGTTGCTCTGAACCTATTGTTTCACCCACTACATTTTAACAACCACAATTAGTATTATCCACGCACTATTATCCAGATAAATTCAGAGAAATGAAAAGGTTTAGCTCCACCGAAGAGGGGATGATAAAAAGACCGATCTTTGTTGAAATATTCAATGCCCTAAAAATGATCCAGAACAAGGATGATGGCTTCCTCTTGCAATATTTTCAGCCCTGTAAAGGCTATATCGAACACCGTTGCGATTGATTTATTGCGAGCCCTAAGGCCATTAGGGTTTCTCCTGTAAATATATACACATTTTATTTTATTTTCTGGTTAGGGCTCTTTTCTGAGTCACTCTTGATGCTACTTGTAACTAAATGTAGGAAGAGTTCAGTTTCCCATACGGCCATGACTCTCTCCATACAATTATACAACTTGTTTGGTTGTCTTTTTAATGTAAATATCTGCTCTCCAAGATATTGAAAATTTTCCTTTTTTCCCTTTTAATAGAGTTTTTTTCTCTGAGAGTAAGAGCAAAGGAATTTTAGGAATTTTAGGTCTTGCTTGCTGTTCGAATGATACTAGTAAGTGTCTTTTTAATATAAATATCTGCTCTCTAAGATATAGAGAATTTTCCTTTTTTCCCTTTTAATAGAGTTATTTTTCTAAGAGTAAGCACAAAGGAATTTTAGGAATTTTAGGGCATGTTTGTTGTTTGAATAATACAAGTAAGTAAATCTCAGTGGAATTTATTTATCTCCTCTTGGCCTTAATCGGCCGTTATTTTTTGTTGCTTCGATCATTTATACTTTTTGTGCTGCGATGGGGATCAGATGAAACAGGAATACAAGATGTTGAAATGTTAACTTCAATTGCTCTGCACAAACGTCGCTTTTTAATTTTGTTTCAACAATTTCTGTCAAAGGCCGCTTGCTATTTCTGTTGAACAATCAATTCGAGGTTTAAAAACCCTTACAACCTTTTGGAAACAGAGTTCCCCTGTACGCATCAAAGTTTTGTTTTAAAGTTTAATTTGGGCCATGCAGCAGCCGGTCCTACCGCCAGCACATTGGAGACGTGGACCAATCAACGCTTTTCGCGTTGGTTTGGTGCCTACATCAGCAAGCTAAAATCGGACCCGAAAACGTTTTATAAAATGCGCCCTAAAGTTTTCGCATTAAAATTTGGCCTGATGTTAGCATCAAATTTTGTTACGCGAAGATTTTTATTAAATCCGGCATATAACCTGTTTGGAATCCGCGGGCCCCAGCGTTGGCCAATCAAATGGATATCGCGCAGACTTTGGGGTTGGTGACGTCACAAGGTTTTGTGACGCGAATTTTTCAATGCAATTTGGTTCAATATGATTTGAAGTCTGGGCGGAAGGTTAGTTTCATATTTTGTTATAAGTTTTATGTTATATTGTTTTTCACATCGCGCAATGAAACTATGTTATAAACTTTGGGTTATATGTATAACGAATATAATACACATATATATTATAAACTCTGCGAGTTATAATATATATATATATATATATATATATATATATATATATATATATATATATATATATATATATATATATATATATATATATATATATATATATATATATATATATATATATCTGTGTGTGTGTGTGTTTTAACATATATCATGTTGCGCCATTGTATTGTGGGCCCGGAACATACGTAGTTTATTTTATTTATTTTTTAGTTTTTTGTTGGTTAATATATGTGCTACGCCACATATGTAAAAAATCTCGAATGCTAATGTTATACAGAACAGTGTGTTGAAAAAAAAGACAGAGAGGCCGCAGGCCTAGAAACAAAGAAGACAGAGTTTTGTAAAAGCACATACAGTGTGCAATTTTCTGTAAGAGAGACAAAGTGTTCTCTAGCATTGCGTTTTGTAGCAGTCACTTTGTAAATCCCACTTCAGTGGAAGAATCATTTTGTAATAGTTTTTCAGTTAATGAAATAGGATCAATTTGTGTCAACTTTGTCTATCAGTGAGAAATTTTTTTTATTCTCTGTGTTTAAAGGAGAGTATTATTCTCTCAGTGTTTGTTCTGGAATTATCATAAATTCCAACATGGTATCAGAGCTATTCAAGGCTCTTTGAAGGTGTCAAAGAAGCTGAAGGAAGGATTTTTTTCTGCAGTAGTTTCTCCAACAGTGTGAAGGCTCAGCTAAAATCCAAGGTATTTCTCAAAACAGAGTTTGTGTTACTGTTTGAAGATAGTCAGTTTATTTAAAAATCACAGTCAAGATTTAAAGCATAGTTCAGAGTGCTAGGCATGGCAGAAGCCAGCACAAGCATGAGTATTGGAAATGCTCAGCTCCCACAGTTCAATGGGAAGAACTATGATTATTGGGCAATCACCTTGAGTCTAGCCCTGTTTTCCTCTCAAGACTTATGGGATCTTGTTGAAGATGGTTTTGAAGAACCAGTAGATGAACAAAAGTTTAATGCCTTGACACAGACATAGAAAGATTTGTTGAAAAGCAATAGGAAGAAGGACTCAAAAACCCTCTTCTATCTCTATCAAGCAGTACATGAGAGCGTGTTTCCAAGGATAGAAATAGCTAAGAAATCCAAGGATGTATGGGATACTCTCAAGACAGCCTATCAAGCTATGGAGAAGGCGAAGACAATAAAGCTACAATTGCTGAGGATAGATTTTGAGACTCTCTGCATGAAAGAGTCTAATAACATAGACTCATTCTTCACACATGTGATTGGGATGGTCACACAGATAAGATCTCATGGAGAAACACTTGAAGAAAGAAGGATAGTGGAGAAAGTTTTGAGGAGCTTACCCTCAAGGTTTGATGTCATAGTCACAACCATAGAAGAGACAAAGAATCTCTCAAATTTTTCAGTTGATGAGCTTCATGCATCATTGATGACACATGAACAAAGATTGGGTAGAAATGAAAACTCATCTTTGGAGCATGCCTTCAAGACTCAAATGTACTTTGGAAGAGGAAGAGGTCAAGGCAGAGGAAACAACAGAGGAAAAGGTAGAGACAGAAGCCAAAACAGAGGAGGAAGAAACAACCCTGCAAATACTCAAGGAAGGGGCAACAATCAAAATCAGAACCAAGGCCAATGAAGAAGCCAGCAAGGTGGACAACAACATGCTCATGGACAAAGGTATGACAAATCCAATGTCCAGTGTCATTATTGCAAAAAATATGGGCATTATGCCAATGAATGTAGGAAGAAGCAGAATGACATGGGTAATAGACCTAGTGCCAATTTTACTAGAGAAAATATCAGCCAAGATAAATTGTTTTTAGCATGTAATATGGCTTAGGAAAAGAGTGAAGATTTATGGTTTCTAGATTCAGGATGTAGCAACCATATGATAGGAAACATTGTTATGTTTTCTATGTTAGATGAAAATGTGAAGTCTCAAGTCACATTGGGAACAAACAGTAAGGTTTCTATCACAGGAAAAGGCATAGTAAATGTCTTGAAAAAGAAAGGAGAAAATAAGAGCATATCTGATGTATATTATGTACCAGGTATGAAATGTAATTTGTTAAGCATTGGACAGCTCATCCAAAAGGGCTACAATGTTTTCTTTGAAGATGATGTATGCACCATAATGGATAAACCACCAAGCAAACAATGTATTGTTGAAATAAGGATGACAAGGAACAGAATGTTCCCTCTCAGGATGAGGGCAGATTTGAATAAAGGAGAAGAAATGGAAGCAGTGACACAAGAGACTTTCCAAAGTGAAGCAAAGGATGAAAACTGGTTATGGCATTTGAGATTTGGACATCTCAAATTTGGAGTTCTTAATTTGTTACATAGGAAAGGAATGGTAAGAGGATTACCATTGATTGAGAAACCGGACAACCTATGTGAAGGTTGTATTTTGGGTAAACAACACAGAGAAATTTTTCCATCAGGAAAAAGCATAAGGGCAAAGGCACCCTTAGAAATTGTCCATTCAAATTTTTGTGGACCAATGCAAACACCATCACTTGCAAACAACCATTATATACTGACTTTTATTGATGATTTCACAAGGAAAACTCAGGTTTATTTCTTGAAATATAAAAGTGAAGTGTTTGAAAATTTCTGCAATTTTAAGGCACTTGTTGAGAACCAAAGTGGGCAGCATATCAAGATCTTAAGGACTGATAGAGGAGGTGAGTATATCTCTAAATAATTTCTGTGTTTTTGTAGAGAAAATGACATACACAAGCAATTTACAGCAAGGTACACACCACAACAAAATGGAGTTGCTAAAAGGAAAAATAGGACCATCATGGATATGTTAAGGAGTATGCTGAAGGAAAAAAAATTTCCAAATGATTATTGGGCTGAAGCTGTACATTGTGTAGCATATGTATTAAATATATGCCCAACAAAAGTAGTGATGAATAGAGTTTTGGAAGAAGCATGGAGTGGGATAAATCAAGGTGTCACCCACATGAAAGTTTTTGGTTGTGTGGCTTATGCACGCATTCCAGATCAGCTAAGGAAGAAGTTGGACCGCAAGGGGGAGAAGTGTATTTTTATTGGATACAATGAGGAATCCAAAGCTTATAGGTTGTATAACCATCCACCAAGAAATTTATTGTGAGTAGAGATGTTCAATTCATTGAAGAAGAAGCTTGGGATGGAAGTATTGAGCAAATAGTCGATGTAAAGATTTGTTTGTCTCATGATGAAAATGAGGATGATATGGCTAAAATACATCCATCATTAGCACCACTACCTCCACCAACACAAGGACAACAAGGCACACCACAAGCTGGAGTAAGAACACCCTTGAGAAATAATGAGAGTGCCTCTCCAAGCACACCACAAGGAGCAGATTTGAGTGCTTCTTCAATCACATGTACACCAAATGAAAGAGGAACAAGATTCAGAAATTTGAATGATATTTATGAGCAAGAGGCAGAAAATGAAGGTATGAACTTTTTTTTTTCTTTATATTGTCATGTTGATGATCCTATTCATTTTGAAGAAGCTATAAAAGATAAGAAATGGATAGATGCTATGGATGAAGAAATTAATGCCATAGATAGAAATAAAACATGGGATTTGGTTGAACTCCCAAAAGGTAAGGAAGTCATTGAAGTGAAATGGGTCTACAAGACCAAAAGAAATGTTGAAGGTAATATTGAAAGGCACAAGGCCAAACTTGTTGTCAAAGGATATAAGCAACAACATGGAAGAGATTATGAGGAAACATTTGCACCGGTTGCAAGAATGGAAATAGCGAGAGCAGTGTTGTCTATAGCAGCACAACACAAATGGAATGTTTACCAAATGGATGTAAAATTAGCATTCCTAAATGGAGTATTGATGGAAGACATTTATGTTGAAAAACCTCTAGGATATGAGAAAAAGGGCCAAGAACACAAAGTTTGCAGATTGAAGAAATCTCTTTATGGGTTGAAACAAGCACCAAGAGCATGGTACAGTAGGATAGATTCCTATCTACTGGAAAATGGGTTTGAAAAGTGTGAAGGAGAACCCACATTATACATCAAGGAGAAAGATGGTAAGATGCTAATTTTTGTTTTATATGTTGATGATGTGATCTTCGTAGGTAATGATGATTACCTCATTGAAAACTTTAAAAAGGTCATGAAGGATGAATTTGAAATGACTGATATGGGTTTGATGAAATACTTCTTAGGAATAGAAGTAGAGCAAAATGAAAATAAGATTTTTATTTCTCAAGCTAAATATGTAACTGAAGTTTTGGAAAGATTTAACATGCAGGATTGCAAGGCAACAATTACACCCACAGTAATGGGATTGAAACTCAGCAAAGAGGACAACAACAAGGATTTTGATCCTAGCTTGTACAAGAGCATAGTTGGTAGCCTCATGTATTTGACTGCAACTAGGCCTGATATTATGCATGTTGTTAGTTTGATTTCCAGATTCATGGAGAGGCCAAAAGAAGCACATTGGCAAGTAGCAAAAAGAATTCTGAGGTATGTGAAAGGAACAAAGAGGTATGGTATTTTGTATACTACTTCAGAAAATTCTGAGTTGATTGAATACACTGACAGTAATTGGGCTGGAAGTGTAGATGACCAGAAAAGTACATTTGGTTATTTTTTTCATATGGGTTCAGGAGCTATTTCATGGTGACGCAAGCCTAGAGCTTGCCATACCCAGGATCATCAAATAACCATGCTTCAAAGAATGCATACTCAGCAAATTCCCAAATTAAAACATCAATCACTGGCAAATTCATCTTTCTCCCATTTCAATGCAGAAGCTTTCTTTCATATTTATGGTTATAAAACCCTTCCACAATAATCATTTCTCAAACATCAAATTATTTATCAATCAGATTTTAAATGCTTCATAACACCAGAACTATGCCTTAAGTCCCTCATTTATTTTATCACCAACATTCCTAGTGTTTATACACCATCACAAATTCTTCCTGCATGTGTTGGATTCAGTTAAATGCGTCCTTGAGTTATCATAACAATTTAACAAAGTTATTTAAACCCCAATTTGGAAGTCAACCAACTAAATTGCGCCCTTCAATTTGCCACAGTCTTCATTATTATCATAATGGAACTCATTCAAGATTCTATTATGAAGCCCAACTCAAATCTTCATATAAAAATTTATACAAAAGTATAGCTCCATGTTTGCACACTTTCATACCATCATTCATATGATCATTCAATTCAAACCCATGCGCCTTTTCAAATTTCATTCACAATCAAACTTTAATCAAACAAATGCGCCTATGGACAAGTGAGATTTGAACTTGACCATAATACCCAACATTCTACTTCATATTCAAAATATCCAGAATTCAATTTCAATTCTCATTAAATTCAGTTCTTACCTTGACCGAATCCATCTCTAAATTTCATATTAACTTCTGGGTAAGTTGAAGATCGCCCTTAGCAATTCCTGAATTGTTTTCACAATTCATCTTCTGTCATATCGATTTCAGGCTTTGTTTGAAATCGAATGTTATCCGGAATTTACAACGTACTTACCAGTTCTGCGTCCATTTATTCCAACGCTTTTACCATATCATTTCATTCACATATATATCTACGCTCTCTCTGCAAGCTGCATGGAAAGTCAAATGTCAATTTCATAAGACAAATTACACTCGAGCCAAAACTGTCTTTTTTTTAATACAACGCAGCAAGAAATCTTCAATTATTCTGCCCTTGTCAGATTTCACTGAAGCGATCCTGGCAATTCGTTTTCTATCCTGAGAAGAGAAAATCTGGCTCAATAGCATTTGCTCACAGGTTGTTTTCATAAATCACTTCCATTAATCGACCCACTGGTCTTCTGCGCCTCCACAAAGAATAATCTTGCAACGGTCACCACTTCTGCCTCCGGTTGTCAACATTCCACTCCAATTCACCAATCGATTTCACCATAAAAACTTTTGGATGTAACCTCAATCTCAAACACTGCAAAGTAGACCGAATTTCATTTGTGTTTCTGTTCCACTCATTGAAGCAAACCTGCGCCTTACAAGCTGCAGATTAAACACTTAATCGAATTTACCAGTTAACAATTATACTATAGCGCCTCCAAACTCTGATAATATCGATCCTCTTACATATTGAATTCAGTTTTACATAAGACTATTCCTGCAATCAGTTCATTGCATCAACGCATTCACTGTCAATTGAACACACAGTTCTTTATATCGAACTCCCTTTGATTGATTATAAGCTTATGATTTTTATATTTACTGGGCGCTCTCAACGCACTAACGAATAGCAATTTCTGCTATCGACCCTCAGGATTACACAAGCTTGACACTGCAGACTTAAAATGTATTAAAACGATGGTGCTTTCCTCTTTTCATCGAATTTAGATCGATATAACAAGATCATTCATGCATAGATAAAAATTGTTATATTAATCCCTTTTTAGCTTGGACACATAAATTGATCTCACAATTTCTTTCATTGCAGGTTTCCTTTGGTCGATTTTCCAACATTTAACCAGAAATAACTATAACTTTCACAACCAATCACCAAATGTATATATATAATCTGAGATCAAAACAAGATTACTTACAACTTTATTTGGCCTGATATTCCAGATTGATGGCCCTTACAATTTACCAAAGGCTTACAGCCTTGGTTGTTCCAAACCAGCTCTTTACTTCTCTCACTATTCTCAATGTTCTTTTCTCTCAAAACCCATTCCTATTTATACAATTTTAAAAATAATTTAATTAAATGCTCAATCCCTTCAATTCCTCAACAAACCCCTAAATCTCTCAACATCCCTAAAGGATAGCTCTTTATCCCTAAAATCCTTCAACTAATTAAATTCCCTCATATCTTTTATTAAATAAAAATATATTTACAAAAATTCTCACCTTCTCCTATTTTATTCAAATTAATTAATAAAATATTAAAAATCATCACACCCCATTTTTACAATTTAATATTATCACACCCCATATTTACAAATGGAGAAAAAGGGTCTTGATGCTCCTGCATCAGACTCCCCATGTAAGAAAATTCATGACCACCTGGTCATAAGTCTGGATATTTCCTCCTGGATCCCAAATTTTATTTTGTAATCTTTCTGTGCTTGTCGATTGCTTTACTACTGTTTTCATCTGCTGTTGTCTTCCAGGTTTCCATATTTTGTGTTGTAGTGCTCCACTTGCTCTGCTCTTGCAATCTTTCACTGTCATTCTCTTGTTGTCGCTCCTTTTCTTTCTTTCAGCTGTCTTTCTCTGGGACGTCTTTATCATTAACCTCCTTATCAACTCAATTTCTCTGTCCAGTATGTCCTCTGTCTGCTGATTGTTTCCATCTCTTGATTGCTGAACTGTCATTCTTGCCTGTTCTCCATTTGTTTTGATTACCTTTTCTGCTGCTGCTACTATAAATGTTGCCTCACATGTTGCTCTAGCTGTCATTATGAATGTTGCGGCCTCCCAATCTTCCTTTCCCTCTGCAACATTCCTTTGCTCGTCACCCGCAACTTCTTCCTGATTATCATTTATGACAGCCGCTTTGTCATCCTTCTTCAGCAATCTGTCCTGGACATTCATCCTCTGTTCTTCCAATTTCCTCCTTTGAAAGTCTAATTCTCGATATAACTCAATGATTTTACTCGGAGTGGACCTTGGAAATTTTACACGATCTTCCATTTCCTCACATGGTCTTTCTTCTGCTAAATCTTCCTTAACATCCTTCAGTAGATGTTCGTCCTCTTTTCCCAAACCTGCAATCACACACAAATCATTAGTTTTAAAATCACAAGACCTTACGGTCTTATTTGATGCTTCAGTCATCAAGTCCTCGGGCTGCTTCGAATCATTCATATGATTCAACTCCTCTAGCTCTTCATCACTTTCAAAAAGTAATGGTCCACTCTCTGGGTAACATATCGAAACATCTTCTTCAGCATCTTCCTTTTGCTGTAGCTCAACTGTTTCGATCTTCTCTATCCTCTGTCTGGCATCAATAACCTGTTCAAGTTCCCTTAGTTCCTTTATCAACTGCATATTTACCTAATGATTCCACTTCTCTTGTAGTCTCTGCCACTTCAGATTCTTTCTCATAACATAACCATGCTTTTGGTCTTCCTCATTTCTTTGCAACATCTCCATTAACACCTCAAGCTGAACTGCTATTTCAGCCTTCTCCCTTTCATATTCCTCTTTTCTTAACTGTCTCTGTATGCCAACTTCCTTGGCATCCTTTCCCTTTTGTCTTCTGCTGTGGTTTATTTCAGAACCTCTGTGACGACTGTCACTAGTCATCATCATTTCCATCTCTATGAGTCCCTCACTCACTTTTCTATGAGTTACACTAAAGCCTCTTCAGCAGCAAGTCCTGTCCTGCCGCCACTTACCTCACTAAGCTCTCCTCACTCAGTCTTTTGGCAAGCAATTGGTTCTCTCTCTGGAACCTCCTTTGAGCACTTCTCTTTGCTCTTCCTGGCTTCAACTCATCTGCATGTTCACAACTGTCTTCCTTATCCAATCTCTATTGGATTTTCTCAAGGTTCTGCCACCTCTATGTTTTCACCTAGAAACTTTCACCAGCTTCCTTTACCTGTTAGCAATTGCCTTTTGGGAGTTGCAATAATATTTCAATGCAAAGACTATAATACTCTATTCTTCAAAAACATATCATCTTACCTCCAAGATCTCGTCTGATCTTGTCTTTCCATTACCTTCGGAATCTCACCACTCCTGCAATCTGTTTCAGCAAATCTTTATGCTTCCTCTGTACAATTTCTCGACATTCAACTACTGTCAATCAGATTTTTTTTTAAAATCTGATTCTCTCTTCCAATCTTCTGGCTTGATCTGGCAAACTTTAGCTGTCAGCAATAATTCATTCTTTGCTGAGTTTCTTCTTTGCTGCAATCATCAATCCTCAATCCATTTCTTGTCAGTAAAACCCAATTCAAAATTAACCAAACACAATACCTGCACGATCCAAGTGATTTTCCATTCCCCAACATCGCTGTAGATTCTTTCTGTCTCTGCAATCTCTGCTTAATTCTGCTTTGCCTGTTTCTAAGAACTTAATTGTTCTTCTCCATTCTTCCAGCTGTACTCTGGTTGTCAGATTATGATCTAATCTCCTTTACCTGCATTCTGTTCACTTGCAATTGTATATGCTGCATATCAGATTTAAAATCTGATCTTCATCATTCAGAAAATAAACATTTCAACAGAGCATTCGGCTCTGATACCAAAAATGACGCAAGCCTAGAGCTTGCCATACCCAGGATCATCAAATAACCATGCTTCAAAGAATGCATACTCAGCAAATTCCCAAATTAAAACATCAATCACTGGCAAATTCATCTTTCTCCCATTTCAACATGCAGAAGCTTTCTTTCATATTTATGGTTATAAAACCCTTCCACAATAATCATTTCTCAAACATCAAATTATTTATCAATCAGATTTTAAATGCTTCATAACACCAGAACTATGCCTTAAGTCCCTCATTTATTTTATCACCAACATTCTCATGTGTTTATACACCATCCATAATTCTTCCTTTGCATGTGTTGGATTCGGTTAAATACGTCCTTGAGTTATCATAACTGTTAACAGTTATTTCAGCCCCAATTTGGAAGTCAACCAACTAAATTGCGCCCTTCAATTTGCCACAGTCTTCATTATTATCATAATGGAACTCATTCAAGATTCTATTATGAAGCCCAACTCAAATCTTCATATAAAACTTTATACAAAAGTATAACTCCATGTTTGCACACTTTCATACCATCATTCATATGATCATTCAATTCAAACCCATGCGCCTTTTCAAATTTCATTCACAATCAAACTTTAATCAAACAAATGTGCCTATGGACAAGTGAGATTCAAACTTGACCATAATACCCAGCATTCTACTTCATATTCAAAATATCCAGAATTCAATTTCAATTCTCATTAAATTCAGTTCATACCTTGACCGAATCCATCTCTAAATTTCATATTAACTTCTGGGTAAGTTGAAGATCGCCCTTAGCAATTCCTAAATTGTTTTCACAATTCATCTTCTGTCATATCGATTTCAGGATTTGTTTGAAATCGAATGTTATCCGGAATTTACAACGTACTTACCAGTTCTGCGTCCATTTATTCCAACGCTTTTACCATATAATTTCATTCACATATATATCTACGCTCTCTCTGCAAGCTGCATGGAAAGTCAAATGTTAATTTCATAAGACAAATTACACTCGAGCCAAAACTGTCTTATTTTTAATACAACACAGCAAGAAATCTTCAATTATTCTGCCCTTGTCAGATTTCACTGAAGCGATCCTGGCAATTCGTTTTCTATCCTGAGAAGAGAAAATCTGGCTCAACAGCATTTGCTCACAGGTTGTTTTCATAAATCACTTCCATTAATCGACCCACTGGTCTTCTGCGCCTCCACAAAGAATAATCTTGCAACGTTCACCGCTTCTGCCTCCGGTTGTCAACATTCCACTCCAATTCACCAATTGATTTCACCACAAAAACTTCTGGATGTAACCTCAAGCTCAAACACTGCAAAGTAGACCGAATTTCATTTGTGTTTCTGTTTCACTCATTGAATCAAACCTGCGCCTTACAAACTGCAGATTAAACACTTAATCGAATTTACCAGTTAACAATTATACTATAGCGCCTCCAAACTCTGATAATATCGATCCTCTTACATATTGAATTTAGTTTTACATAAGACTATTCCTGCAATCAGTTCATTGCATCAACGCATTCACTGTCAATTGAACACACAGTTCTTTAAATCGAACTCCCTTTGATTGATTATAAGCTTATGATTTTTATATTTACTGGGCGCTCTCAACGCACTAACGAATAGCAATTTCTGCTATCGACCCTCAGGATTACACAAGCTTGACACTGCAGACTTAAAATGTATTAAAACGCTGGTGCTTTCCTCTTTTCATCGAATTCAGATCGATATAACAAGATCATTCATGCACATATAACAATTGTTATATTAATCCCTTTTTAGCTTGGACACATAAATTGATCTCACAATTTCTTTCATTGCAGGTTTCCTTTGGTCGATTTTCCAACATTTAACCAGAAATAACTATAACTTTCACAACCAATCACCAAATGTATATATATAATCTGAGATCAAAACAAGATTACTTACAACTTTATTTGGCCTGATATTCCAGATTGATGGCCCTTACAATTTACCAAAGGCTTACAGCCTTGGTTGTTCCAAACCAGCTCTTTACTTCTCTCACTATTCTCAATGTTCTTTTCTCTCAAAACCCATTCCTATTTATACAATTTTAAAAATCATTTAATTAAATGCTCAATCCCTTCAATTCCTCAACAAACCCCTAAATCTATCAACATCCCTAAAGGATAGCTCTTTATCCCTAAAATCCTTCAACTAATTAAATTCCCTCATATCTTTTATTAAATAAAAAGATATTTACAAAAATTCTCACCTTCTCCTATTTTATTCAAATTAATTAATAAAATATTAAAAATTATCACACCCCATTTTTACAATTTAATATTATCACACCCCATATTTACAAATGGAGAAAAAGGGTCTTGATGCTCCTGCATCACATGGGTTTCTAAAAAACAACCTATTGTAGCATTGTCTATAGCAGAGGTAGAGTATGTGGCAGCTAAAGCAGTAGCATGTCAAGCAGTGTGGATGAGAAGAATGTTGAGGAGTTTATGTCAAGAACAGGTAAAAGGCACAGTGATTTATTGTGACAATAGCTCAGCCATAGCATTGTCAAAGAATTATGCGTTTCACAAAAGTACAAAGCACATAGATGCTAAGTTTCACTACATCAGGGAGCTAATGAACAATGGAGAAATTATTTTAAAACATTGCAGAACTCAGGAGCAATTTGTAGATATACTGAAAAAGCCATTGGGGCAGAAAAGTTTTGAATATTTGAGGAAATGCATGGGTATGACAGCAGTTGAACTTAAGGGGGAGTGTTGAAATGTTAACTTCTACTGTTTCGCACAAATGCCACTTTCTAATTTTTTTTCAGCAATTTTTGTCAAACGTCGCTTGCTATTTCTATTGAACAGTCAATTCGAGGTTTAAAAACCCTTACAACCTTTTGGAAATAGAACTCCTGTGTACGTGGAAACTTTTTGTTTTAAAGTTTAATTTGGGCCATGTAGCAGCCAGTCCCACCACTGGCACACTGGAGACGTGGACCAATCAATGCTTTTCACGTTGGTTTGGTGCCTACGTCAGCAAGCTAGAAATCGGACCCGGAAGCGTTTTATAAAATGCGCCCTAAAGTTTTCGCGTTACAATTTGGCCTGACGTCAACATCAACTGTTGTTACGCGAAGTTTTTTATTAAATTCGGCATATAACCTGGTTGGAATTCGTGGGCCCCAGTGCTGGCCAATCAAATGGCTATAGCGTGGACTTTCGGGTTAGTGACGTCACAAGGTTTTGTGATGCGAATTTTTCAATGCGATTTGGTTCAATATGATTTGAAGTCTGGGCGGAAGGTTAGTTTCATATTTTGTTATAAGTTTTTATATTGTTTTTCATATCGCGCAATTAAACTATGTTATAAACTTTGGGTTATATGTATAACGAATATAATACACATATATATTATAAACTTTGCGAGTTATAATATATATATATATATATATATATATATATATATATATATATCTGTGTGTGTGTGTGTGTGTGTGTGTGTGTGTGTGTGTTTTAACATATATCATGTTGCGCCATTGTATTGTGGGCCCAAAAGGCATACATAGTTTATTTTATTTATTTTTTAGGTTTTTGTTGGTTAATATATGTGATGTGCCACATATGTAAAAAAGCCCAAATGCTAATGTTATACACAACAGTGTGTTGAAAAAAAAGACAGAGAGTTCGCAGGCCTAGAAACAAAGAAGACAGAGTTTTGTAAAAGCACATACAGTGTGCAATTTTCTATAAGAGAGACAGAGTGTTTTCTAGCACTACTTTTTGTAGCGGTCACTTTGTAAATCCCACTTCAGTGGAAAAATCATTCTGTAATAGTTTTTCAGTTAATGAAATAGAATCAGTTTGTGTCAACTCTGTCTATCAGTGAGCAATTTTTTATTCTCTGTGTTTAAAGGAGAGTATTGTTCTCTGAGTGTTTGTTCTGTAATTATCATAAATTCCAACACAGGATTCCCTTCCTCGCTTGACCTGCTGAAATATGGTCCTACAAGGAGACATAATTTTTCACTGATCCTAAGCTTTAATTGAAATTTCAAAATTCTGCGTCAATTTAAAACTGGCAAAACCCTTGTTTGCAACATTTCTACCATTTATTAGCTTTTTATTAATGGTAGATTTTTCAGAGAATTCCTCTTTCAATTTACACCCAAAAAATGTTTGTCCTTACATGATTATTCTCCAATTTGTTGGGAGATTTAAGGACAACTGAATCGCTTTATTTTCGGTGATCTATGTCGAAATTTAGTAGATTATCAAAGGCAAAGATCTGATTAGCTCACACGCTTTTGGGGTTTTGGTTGAAGAAACCAAAAATTAGGAAAAGAACTCGGGTTTTGGATGAAGAAACCAAAAATTAGGGAAATAACTGATGGAATCAGACACTTCTAGAAATTTTGAAATTCTGCTATATTGAAATTTAATATTGTTATTTTGATTTTCAGAATATTCTAAAATCTCATAAATCGGATGATTACATTGGTTTGACTCTACTAATTTCCAATTTCGAAAATATTTTTACCATTCACATTTCATGGGGTTTTGAAAAAACTCAGGGACGAACGGATGGAATCAACCACTTTTGGGATTTTTTTAAGGTTTCTGTTGTAAAAAGGCAAAGTCATGGTGAAATTATGTTGTAGTGAAATTTTCCCATCTATATTTTTATTATAAATCTCAAAAATATTGTGAAATTTAATGGACAGGATGATTGTACTCATCTGTGATTATTTAGTGAAATTCTAAAATATTTATTAATTTACAATTAAATTATTTAAAAAAAATAAATTGAAAAATTGAATTCTCAATAAGTATTAGTTGTTTTTAATGCTATTTTTTGAAAATTTTTAGGGTGGATTTTTCTGATTTAATTTGTCTAAAATTTGGCAAGAATTCATTAAAATCAAATCACAAGCTTGATGACTAAACTCTGCACAATCAAAGTGTCCTAGGGATTAAAAAAACACCAATTTAAATAACACAAATCAAGATTTCACCATTCAGGCAAAGTTGCATTAAAGACAAAAAAAAATAATAAAAAATAACAATTTACTAATAAATGAAATTATATTTATCCATAAAATCAATTTCTCCGCAATACTAAAAAAATATATTCTTTTATAATTTTTTTTAATTTAAAAAACATTAATAAATCTATATATTCAAATTATTAATTTTTTTTTTTAATTTCTACAACATAAATAAAACTATATTTCCAAATTTTTAAAAACTTATTTGCTCAACATGAATGAATGGTTGTCACCATAATCAACTTCTCCACACTATTATTGTAAATGATATCTCTAAGGCTATTCCAAGTGCAGAGAGTTTTGTCTAGAAATTTTATTATTATGTAGAGAGATTTTTGTGAAAATTTTTTCGATTATGTAGAGAGATTTTTGTGAAAATATTTCACTGTGTAGAGATGCCTAACATTTTATGTCAATCCAAGTATTTTTTAAGCTTGTGTGGAAATTTTTGATTGTGTAGAGGGATTTGTGCCAAAATATTTTAATGTGTAGGGAGATGCCTATGCTTGACGTGTTTGAATTTTTAAATAGGTTATTTCCATTTCAACCATTTTAGCATTACCTTCACAAATGAAATAAGAAATATATCCATAAAGCACTAGCAATAAAAATATAAATGAGGGCATAAAGGATAGCACAGTAGTAATAGTAGAATGAATAGAAAAATGAACTATAATTATTAATAACTGTAAAATTAATATATACATAAATGAAACTCATACAAATCAATTGTGATTTTAGATGAGAATGAATTGTGTATTGTGATTTAGATGAGATAAGTGTCAGTGTTATTGGAAGTGTTGAAATTGTAACTAGTTTTGCTATGCATAATTATGATATTGTAAAAAGTAAAAAAGAATGTATTTGAGCCAAAAGAATAAGTTATTTTGGGAATGCTGAAAAGAAAAGAAAAAAATGAATTTCCAAGCTCTTCTTAATTATGATATTGTAAAAAGTTAAAAAAAAAAATTTGAGCCAAAAGAAAAAGTTATTTAAGAAGATTCATAAGTATGATATTGTAAAAAGAAAAAAAAATGTATTTGAGCCAAAAGAAAAGTTATTTCTGAAGACGAAGTTTGAAAAGAAAAGAATGAACTTCCAAGCTCTTCATAATTATGATATTGTAAAGAGTAAAAAGAATGTATTCGAGCCAAAAGAAAAAGTTATTTCAGAAGATTCATAATTATGTTATTGTAAAAAGTAATAAAGAATCTACAGTATGATGCATCTTTATCTCATACATTTTTTCCAATTTAAAAAACCTATAGGCCTTTCTTTGCACCTTTTGGGGCAACTACTAGTATAGGTATTATGTAAAAAGGTGTTTATATGAGAGAGAGTACAAGAAAAACTATTTAGTAAAATCTAAAGTAAAGTTTTCTAGCGCAAAACATGTGTATTTGGATTGGGTTTAATAAAAAGAATTTGAAAGTTTCTCATATTTTTAACTATTTCAGTTTAATGATACAGTTTGAGTGGCTAAATTATATAATTTAAGTGAGTCTCTTATCCTACAAACAAAAAAAATCTCATTCAAATAATAATAATCATAAAAAATAACTAATTAAAAATATATATATTAATCTTCAAGAAAATATTTTATGAAATGATTTTAAAAAAATAAAAAATTATTTAAATTAATAAATATATTAATAACTATTTGTATCTAATAGTTACGTATTAAAAACTTTCTTTAATATTATTTTTTAAATAAAAATAATTTAGTATTATTTTTAAAATACAAATAATTTATATAATAATATCTAAAATTATATAAAAAATTATTATATTTTAATTAAATTTTATATTCATTTTTATAAAAATTAAATTAAATAAAAATCTCAATGATATGCAAACAATTGATCTTATTTTACTTCACCTAAAAAAAATATATGGAATTATTTTTACTTGTCTTTGAACTTCAATGGTTGCATGTTTTAATCATAAAACCCTTATATACTTAAGAATGAATATAATAGGTTAAATTTTTTATTTTTTCATTATCTTATTTAATATAAGAAAATATTAATTTAAATTAATTTTCAAAACGTTTTTTAATATTATTTTTTAAATAAAAATAATTTATTATTATTTTTAAAATAAAAATAATTTATATAATAATATTTAAAATTATATAAAAATATATTATATTTTAATTAAATATTATATTCATTTTTATAGAAATTAAATTAAATAAAAATCTCAATGTTATGCAAACATTGATCTTATTTTACTTCACCTAAAAAATATATGGAATTATTTTTACTTGTCTTTGAACTTCAATGGTTGCATGTTTTAATCATAAAACCCTTATATACTTAAGAATGAATATAATAGGTTAAATTTTTTATTTTTCCATTATCCTATTTAATATAAGAAAATATTAATTTAAAGTTAATTTATTTATATAGTTAATAGGCTTTAATTTTTACTTGTATATCTTTATTATATATAATAAAGTAATTAGGTTATATAAGCTAAATAAATAGAATTAGGATAGTTATGTAAATAAGGAAGATAACTATGGTAACACAGTTGGTAAGAATTATTTTTTTTTGTTAAGTCTTGAAAACAAAAAAAACTAATTCTAAGATACCACACCCTAAATGATGCCAATATAAAATTAAAATACTATTTTCATTTATATCACTTATATGTAATGTTTTGGTAACTACTTATATTTAAAAATATGGAAGGAGGAATTTAGGAATGAACCACACAACTCACACATGAGACGAGTTGCACCAAGAGGCTCCCAAGTACAGGTGTTATACATTCATTAATTAATCAAACAAGATTACACATATTTATGTGATTACATTTTCTTTAGGGAGATAAAAAGGAATCCTAGAAATTAATATCTAACATCTAAATAAAAACACAATCTAAATCACTCACAATCGCTTTCTCCATTATTTCCAAGTCTCCCCCTCAATCAATAAAGGGTTAATTTCCACACCTGGTATCCCTCTAATCAATACAAATTTCATCTTTCCAAGAGGCATAATGAAAATATCAGCAACATTTTCACAATTATTACAATATTTAAGAATAATTTCTTTGAACTGTGTCTTCTCTCTAGTAAAATGAAATTGAGCATCAACATGCTTTGTTATTGCATGATAAACTGGATTATTTTCCAACTTGATTGAGCTCTGGTTGTCATATTTGATCATTGCAGCCTTCTTTTGTTCTTCTCCAAAATCTTGAATAACTCTCTTCAACCAAAAAACTTCACAAATTGCTTCACAAAAATATTTATACTCTGCATCAACATATGACAAATATACACTAGGTTTCTTATTGCTACTCCATGAAACAATACTAGATCCAATACTAAAATCATGACCTATAGTAGATCTCCTGTCATCCAGATTACCAGCCCAACCTGAATTTGTGTAACCTGTCAGCTCAGAATCAAATGAATTGGTATACTCAAGACCAAAATCATTTGTTCCTTTAAGATACATGAGAATGCCTTTCATTGATTCCCAATGGATTTCCATAGGTATCACCATAAAATAACTTAGCACACTAACAAAGTATGCTAAATTAGGTATGGTTGTAGCAAGATAATTCAAGCTTCCCACCAGTTGTCTATACATTGTACCATCTACCTCCTTTGAGCCATCATCAAAACAAAGTTTTACATTCTGTTGCATTGGAACAAAATAGATTTTACACTAATCCATTTTGAACTTCTTAAGAAATTCTCTGATATACTTACCATCAAAAACAAAAGTATGAAAAGTATTTATACACACTTCAAGACCTAAACAATAATTTAATTCACCAAGATATTTCATCTCAAATACTTGTGACACATACACCTTAATTACATTAATTAATTTAACTAAATTTATTGTAATAATTAAATCATCAACATACAAAGAAATAAGTACAACATGCCCCCTTGAATCAAATTTGGTATACATGTTTGGATCACTTTCACTCCTCATAAAACTATGTTGAAGAAAGAATGAATCTATCTTTTCATAACACGACATAGGTGCCTTCTACAATGCATACTACGATTTCTTTAATTTGTAAACTAAATGTTTGTGCCCCTTTTTCACAAACCCTTTAGGTTGTGTCAAATACACCTCCTCATTTAAATCACCATTTAGAAAAGTATATTTTACATCTAATTGGTGAAGATTCCAATGGTTCTTTGTAGGTAATGCAATTAACAATATGATAGTGTTTAGTTTAGTTACATGTGCAAATTTTTCTACATAATCAATGTCTTATTTTTTGTGAGTACCCTTTTGCAACCAATCTAGCTTTGTATTTATCTACACTGTCATCTGCTTTAAACTTGGGTTTGTACAACCATTTACATCTTATGGGTTATTTATATTTAGTTAATTCAGTCAATCCTCAAGTTTTATTTTTAATTATATAATTATATTCTTCCTTCATTTATTTTCTCCATTCTTCATGTTCATTAGATTCATTAAAAATCATGGGTTCTATGTCATTTAAAACACTACTCATCAAGGAATAGTCCTTATGCCTTTAAGATAGATGAATCTGACAAGTAGATCTCCTTGGCACTTTGTTGTATCCATATTTTTTCTTTGGAGTTCCTACTCCACATTTGGGGGAGCTCTGACTGATGGTGGTGTCCATATCATTGGATTCTTCCTCGAGCTTTTGTTTCTCTTTGTCTTCAGCTTCTTCTAAAATATATTTAACTTCAGGAAGTATGTTCCAAATTTTATAATTGTTGTCCTTGTGGCCTTCATCTTCCTTCTCATGGAAGATTACATCTCTACTTGAAAATACTTTATGAGTAGAGGGATCAAACATTTTATAATATTAAATTCTGAATAGTATCCTACAAAAATATATTTTATGTTCTCCTTCATGTGAAAATGCCTTACACCCAAATACCCTCAAATGATGAACTGTTGGTTTAAAACAAAACAAGGATTTGAATGGGATCTTGAGATCAAGATACATTGTTGAACTTGTTTTTTGTAAATAAATAGTAGTGCTAATGGCCTTTGCCCAAAACTCATTTGATATATTCTTACCTTTAATCATACTTCAGGCACACTCCACCAACATTATGTTTTTCCTTTCTAAAACACCATTCTATTGTGGAGTGTAGGGTAATGTAAATTGATGCACTATTCCATGACCCTTGCAATACTTGATGAAGTTCCCCTAATCTAAAATTACAAATCGAAGGTTTCTTGAAATAGTTTGCAAGCTAGTTTATGTCTTATGGGCAATGGATTGAAATTGCAAAATTGCATAAAATTAATGAGCTTAGTTATGTTTCGTAGATTTAACCAGAGAAAAATAAACAATATACAACATCACATAAACAATAATTTGATGACGAACTTCACCCCTCTATGGGCTACGTCTTTGTGTCCCATCTTCCAATATTGTCTCTTTATATTATATGCTCAAAATGTAAATTAAATAAGCATAAAATTCTCAAATCACAAAAATAATATTGCCATTGTTTCCAGAACACCCAAAAACCCCTATGTAGACTCTTCTTGGGCTAAAAAATGACTAAATTAGGTCTCTTTCTCAATTTTTCTGTTATTTGTCCTGCAAAATGACAAAATTGGATAACCGAGAAATGAAACTCCTCCTTTGGAAAGTCCACAGACGACAAATTCGTGTGCGTTCAACAAAAATTTGTGCATTTAGGCGAACGAATACTCACGCCAATGAGGGTCGTACGCCTAATCCTTAGCTCTCAGGTTTTGGTCATATGAGGTCCATGTGGCTAGGGCTCAAGTGAGAAGCCACACACCCGCTGACACTTTGCCCCTAATAGATTTGGTTGGCATGTGGTTGCAGGCTGAGGCCACACACCAATCCCGACTCCAAGCCCTCTGCCTATGGTCACGGTTGAGTGTATGGGACCGGGGATCTGGTTAACTGCCTGCTCACTCTGCCTTCTGCCATGGGTATGTCGCATTCCATATGCCTCGGGGCTGGGACATGTGTCGCGCCCCCTCTTCCAAACATAAAACCATTAAAATTTAAACATTAATTCAACCATATTTTTAAACAAGAAACACATTTTGTCTGATGGTTTGAAGATCGATTTTTGGACATGAGGTCATGCGTTTGATGCCCCATCGGTTCGGTCGCCCATCCCAATAAACTTTGGCATAAATCTTGAGGGGCATGTGACGCTCCCTTTATCATTCCTTCCCATTGAAGTTTTTGACCACCAAAAGTTTGTTTTTACTCAACAAGTAAGTGAGGGTACAACTCAAAATTAAGTATTGCTTAAAAGTGCTACATTTTTTTTTTTAAGCCAAGTGTCTCCACGAGTCAAACAACCAAACATAGGCATGGCATTGAGAAAGAAGAGCTCACAAGTAACTTAAAAGTAAAATATTATGTAATTATAATTAATAATTAAGCTAAAGTAACACAATGCAATGGTAATGCTAATATATAAAACATGGTTCTTTTAAGGTTAAACCTATTTATTATTTATTGTATTCCAAGTATTATCTTTATAAAAAAATGTTAAAAAATAAAGTTTAAATATTATATCATTTGTTTGGTTGAGTGGAATATTGAGAATAAGGATTTTTGATATTAAGTGTTAGATTTAAGATTATTAAATGGATAAAATTTAGAAAGTTAATTTTATTTAATTTTAAAATTTTAGTTTTAAATATATTTTATATATTTTTAAAATATTGATTTTTCTAATGTTTTTGGTTTTTGTAAAAGTATTTTAAAAATATAGTAGTATTATTATTATTAAAATTTCATAGATAGAATTCAAAACTTACTTTCTTAATCATATATGAAAGCTGCATTCCATCAATCGTTGCATTAATATATTTGCACAAATTGCCTACATAATGCATGAAAAAAAATAACACAATTATATTGGATTATGAGATTGATTTGATGTAGCCATTGAGTGGGATGCATAGAGACTTTTTGTTCCTCCTTGTTATCGTCTACACTCCTTTAAGAGTTGAACTAGTTACTAAGTTATCCAATTCCAAATTTATTGATTGAGATTTTTTTAATATGTCAAATTTTTGCCCAACTTGCTAATGAGTAAGGGCTAGAATGACCTAAGTTCCCTGTCACAAATCATGAGAGAATGTGATCATATTTTTTTGAACTCAAAAGATCCAAATCTAGTTGAATTTCTTAAAAAAACATATTTAGAAGATTTGGAGGATCCTTCTAAGATGAAATTCCATCGGAGTGCAAAATCAAAGGATGTTCTTCTTAGATCCCTTGGGACAATGAGTTTCAATGTGATTTCATTTAAAAAAATCTCTGCATCATAGTGGAACACATTCATAATTCAATTTCTAATTCCAAGAGTAGTTTCTACTTATTAGATTATTTTTTGCTGGAAATATTTGGTGAAACCCATTTATATGCATATATTCAAATGCAATGTTATCCATTTTCATAGTTGAAAGTGACATTTCTCAAAAATCAGTCCAATAATTCATAAAGAGGATAAGCCTCAAAATGGTTGGGTGGATTTGGGATCCTTTCCCATTGAAGAGTTGATGAAAGACAATCCACCAAAGTTGAGAGGAATCCAACCATTATTCACAAACCTGAAATTTCCCCAAATCCATGGACTAGAATTAACCCCCTTTTCATAAAGTTCATAAAGTTCATTCCCTCACACCTAGCCCACAATAATAAGCTTCAAGCCCTCAAACTTGCAACACTTTAAAAATAAAGATAAATATTCACGTTAATAAGATAGTAAATAAATCATGCATTTCTAGATGAGGAAAATAAACAAATTTTTAAAGGTTAGGTGGTGGGACTACCCAAGGGATATCAACCTAGTGACCATCACATAAAGGAGCGCCTTAATAATACACCCATTCTCTATGCCCAATGGGTTAAGGACATGGGAGTGGGATTTGGTCCACTGTGCAGTAGTCACAAGATCATTTTTAAGATAATTTATTTGGGTAACCACATATCAGACCACTACCTAAAAGTACCCCATAACTTGAGGGTGCGACTTTCATAATAATTGAACCTTGTCTAATTGTTAAAACCTCTTTACTTTTCATCATTACATCTAATTCCTTTTGAAATGTTTAAAAATTTTAAAAACATATATATCTTATCTAATAAACTAATATATATATATAAATATTATTAGAAAAGGTATATTTACACTGAAGGTGTTCCTATGATGGGTTTGGTTGGGCATATTTGACCAATAAGATATGTGTATTTTTGTCCTCCTCCCTCCAAATAAAAAATGACATGTGGCAATGAAACCATCATGGAATAATCTAGGAAGTGTGTTGTCCTTTAAAGTTTTCTAAATCTCATCCTAGCTGAAAAAATAATGATTCTAATCTCTAAATTTTGAAATTTTTTGGTTTTTCATTGGTTTTTAAACTAGAAATTGCACCAGATGTTGCAAAGGAAACATTGTAAGGCATAGATTCAAGAATCATAGTGACATATAAAAAATCATTGAAGATAATAAGTAGTAAACAAAATCCCATTCAAGGTATAATAAATCACTTACAGTATGCAAAATTGATAGATTCTATTACGTTTCCAACATAGATGGCCTCTTGATTTTCATATATGGTGTTTCAAGTTCCAATAGCAAATATTTAATAGATTTTGAAAAAATACAGGTAGTAGATGACATCAGATAGGTTAAATAAAATAATATTAATTCATGAGAAATATGGTGGTTATCTTTCCAAATCCAAATATTTGATAGATTTTGAATAAATACAGGTAGTAGATGACATCAGATAGGCTAAATAAAATAATATTAATTCATGAACAATATGATGGTTATCTTTCCAAATCTAAGAATAGCGCAGTATGCCTTGTTTTGATGGTCTAGATGAGAGTTCATATTTTTTATTTTTCTTCCCTCAATTATGAATATCTAAGTGCTCCTGGATAGATTTACAAAGGAATAACTAGAAGGCCACCATGCAGCAACTGAAGGTGCCAACAAACTTTGACATCTAATAACATATACTCATCAATTTCCATCTGTCATTCCTTGCTAATTGTAGAGTACATAGCAAGTGAATCATTAAGTTCTTACACAAATGCTTCTTATCCCATAAAATTGTCCTACCAACTACACCATCACTTGGAAATTTCCAGGAGAACAAACAGAAAATCAAATCAGAGGGCTCTTCGAGAAGAGAGAATAATATTAGGGACAAAAATGCATACAAACTTATTGAATATGCAGAGTAATTTTGAATTGTTTTGAAGATGGGGTATGAATTATGAAGTGTATAACTATGCACGGGTGGTAAAACTCTTTGCTTACAACCTTTTAAGAGTTTATTCCTTTGGATTGATGCTTTTCTAGTCTCATGGGTGTCCCTAAATTTATTGTATGTTGATGTATAATAGATAAATTTGTGTATAAACTTTCCCTTGAGGTGCCTATATGCACTAAAGAATGAATTATTGTTGAGATCAGACTCCTTGAGCCAATTGCAACATTTAAATGAATGAAGTGAACAAAATGTGGTCTTTAAGTGAATAAGAAATTCAAGTAAGTGAACAAAAATCAAACCAAACTACGTAATTCAAGTTAGTGAACATAAAGCAAAACAAACTATGTAATGAGAAACATGTGAGACACTACAATAAATTTGATGGCACTCAGTGGTGGAAGATATTCATTAGATCTTAGGACAGAAGGAAGATGACAGACAATATCTTTATTATTAATATGAGTGCCTCAAGGTGGCCATGACCTGCAGCTATGTGAACAAGAGTTTTTCCTGTATTGTTTGCAAATGTTACAAACTTTTTCCACAACCAAACAATTTATACTACATCCATTGATATGAATGTCTTGTTTAAAAGTCCAATTTAGAGCTTTATTTCCATATTAATATGTTTCATTGACTGGAGAAACATATGCTAACAAAACATCTAGAAGTGCATCATCATTTACCTAGACATCTCAAATCTTCTAGCTCTGGAAAAACAGGAGAATACATTCTATGTGACTTGTCACTGATACAAATTTACATTACATGTAACAATGAGCCTGAGAAATAAGTCTAGCCTAACAAATAATATGACTTAATACGTCCACCATATTGCAAGAATGGAAAGGACTTAAGACATCCACCATCTTGCAAGAATGGAATCTTGTGAAAATTATCTACATTAGTACTCTAAGTGAAAAGGAAACAATTTCACATTTATGCTTCACAAACAACATTGAAAAACCATTTTGAGGCTCACAAAACCTCATGTATTAATTCGACTACACTCCATAGTTCCACATGGTCCCTCACTTAGTCCAATACCATGCTACAATGAAATATCACTACAATACTGCTTCTTTGAGCCTTACAAATCATGAGGCTTGGGTTGAAGTTAAATATATTTTCTTATTATGCTAACATGAATACCTCGTAAATAAATAAATTTTTATTTTTTTATTTTCTACCTTCGAAATCAAAGGTTTTTGTGGTGCAATTCCTCAATATTTCTTCTTGATCACTTCCTCTTGCTATAGACAAACTTAATCAATAGAAAGAAAATTTTATATAGTTTCAAACATGCGTCTACAAAGGACTATAATAATTTTCTAAATAAAATTTGAATTTCTATGTGAATTAATATCTATCCTTGAATAAAAATGTATATATCTCCAATATGGAAGTTGAACCCAAGAATAGCATCAACTACACCTCTTCTTGAGAAAATGGTCTATGTTTCTCTTTTAAATGTTGACTGATCTTCATATTATTTCCTTCATGATCCTTGAAACTATTCAAAAGATCACATTTCTCTCTACCACTAATCACCTTGGTGTCTACCATGTTCTTGTTTTAATCCAAAAAGTTATACTTAAGTAAAGATAACTCATTTCATGCAATTAAAAATAGTGTAGAGATCATTCAACAACATTTAAACCATTTTATCTTGAAAATCAAAAGTGTGGTCCAGAAGCACCACAATGAAAATACTATTTTTTTTACATCAAAAGACTGCACGTCACCTTGGTTTTAAAATAATGGCCACAAAATTTATATACATGCTTTTCTGTAAAAACATGAAAGATTTATTGTGAATTTTTCATTTTAGACAAGAAACATAGAGATAAATTTGCAAAAAAAAATTGATGAAGAAAAAACATGCATGTGTAAATTGAACATAGCGACCTTTGTGGTCCCATGAAAATTTAGTCATTGGCCAGTACAAATTATTTTATGACATCCATCGACCATGTTACAATGAAATGATACTACAATATTTCTTCCTTGAGCCGTACAAAACATGAGGCCTATGTTGAAGTTAAAGATATTGCATGATTAAGCCAACACAAATGCCTTGTAAATAAATAAATAGAACTTACAAAGAAAATTTTATATAGTTTGAAACATGTGTCTACAAATGAATAACCAATTTTGTAAATAAATTTTGAATTTTTATGTGAATTAAGATCTACCCTTGAAGAAAACTGCACATATCTGCAATATCGAAATTGAACCCAAGAATAGCATCAACTACACCTCCTCTTGGGAAAATTGCATGTGTTTCTCTTCTGCCTGTCGAGTCACCTCTGTATTATTTCATTTATGATCCTTGAAACTAATCAAAAGGTCACATTTATGTTTTCCGCTAATAGCATAAGTTATAAAAACCCAACCATTGAAATTTGTATAAAGTTTCTTAGTTCTGGAATAAGTAAAGTATAAAAAGACCTTGGAAGCATAAAATATATTAATATGATTGATCTGATGACAAGATGAAAAGTCTAATCCAACCAGTTAACTACTCCAATGCATACTTCACATTGATTAGGAATCATTCCATATACTAAAAATGGCGGCGTGGAAAACTGAAAAATTGTGAGAAGATCGATTAATACAACATTGGTTTTATTATCGCATTCAATTTGGGAAACATTTATGGTGCTTAATGAATGTTCCTAGATATAGTTCCTTGTTGCAAACAACTCTTCCAATTCTAGCTTGGCATCTTCCACGTTGATGGTATCTGTAATATGATTGAAAAAAACAATGTTAACAACTAAATACACTAGTGATTTATTATTACACCTAGCATAATAAATTGGTTCATCTAGAATCGCTAGGTTCCACACCAAATATGGTACGTGAAGAGATTCTATCTAGCATGAAACTTGATAGATCTGGGATTAACATGGATTTATGTTGGAATTTCAATATAAAGTGCTTGTAATTACTTCAATACTTACTAGTGAATTAGCATATCGCATTTAAAAAATATATATTAATAATAAAAGTAATTATGTATTTATGTGTTCTTTTGTAAAATCTTTCAATACCAACAATATATGTGTATTATATAAAATAAATAAAAGTAATTTTTTTTTTTAATATCATTCAAATATTTTATTAGTTTGTTGTTAAAATTTAATGAGACATGTTGATGCAGAGATTCTATATAAATCAGAGTAGAGAGCATAGAAGAGTGTGTGTTTCCTTTAAGGAAAATCCTCATCAAAATCTTCACATTAAAAACACATTCAACTAAACTCAAAATTTATATAAATAAGAGAGAGCCCACAGAAAAAAAATACTGGTATATAATAACACAAGAAATTCAGATTCAAACTCGTTTGCCCGAATGTTACATTTGTGGGCATCTCGGCTCTCGCCCTTTACATGAACTCTCACACTATTTCTCTCTATATCACTATGTACTCTTTGTGTCTCTATCCTCACACAAAGCTTCACATTTATACATAATTGTGGATTAATTCCAATCCATGATTTCCTCCCCAAATATCTCAACCAAACTCTAAAATAGATTTATCCCTTTTTTGACTCAGCTAAGTTCCATTTAAGGAATTCCTAATCCCTAAAATATCCATCCAACCCAATTCCAACTCATATTCTCAATTTATTAAGAGAATATTTACAATAAACCTCACACTCATATTTTCCTCTCAATTTATTTTTAAAATGTACATAATTTATAAAATAATTAAAAAAACATCACCCCCTAAATCACACAACTAAATAATGAAAATTAGGTAGGATGCTCCTGCATCAGACTCCCCATTGTTGGGCAGTGAAAAAGGTATGAAATTACTATGTATTTTCTCATTCTTTACTATAGACATACTCCTTTTTACCTTGAGAAGGTAATTTTTTATAATAATTATGATGGAATTGGAATGGTTTATGTTCATTGTAAAAAGATGACTAAAGGTTGCTTTTTGTTGATAAAACACGAATTAGATGAAGCGAACAACTATACCAAAGGCGAGGCTGAGATCAATGTAATTGCTGCTCCATCAACATTGAACCACATCTGGCCAAAGACAAGGAGATCTGAATGAATTGCTAAAAAGAGGCAGGGGACAGCTCGACCTCGATCAAAGTAAACAAAATGATAACAAAATGAAGAGGAGCGAATCCCTCAGGATCCTTCGATCTTGAGGGATTTTTGTTCAAACTCATCTTATTCCTTGTCTTGTCTGTCAGGGTCTAATATATAAAGCAATGTCCTTTAGTGATCAAGGGGTCGGAAAAAGTTCTTATATTCAGACATTTCCTCTTTAATATTATGTTTTATTGACTCTCGGCTTTGAGAGAACAACCTCTGTAATACTTTATGTTCAATTAATATCAAGCACGCGTTTCGTTTCATTTCCTAAGATCTGAAGTAGCCCAACAGTATTTCACTGGAGCTAAGGGCCTGGCTCTAGTGGAATTACCTTGTTGTTTTTATTCTTAATCTTTGTTTACTGTTGTGTGAAGTTGTGTTTATTGTTTATTTCGATTACAGAGTTGACTGACTGCTATTAGATTGAATACAAATTCATTAATGAATTGCATTGCTATTGGATTCTTTGTAAGAAGTATGTTCGTTGTTCATTTATCCTGCTATCATTGTGAAAGCTTTGTTATTTTGTATTCGACTCTAAGTTATTATTCTATTAGTCTACGATTGTTTGTGATTGGTTGATCTATAGTATTGGCCGGCAATAGATTGAAGTACTGAGATTAGTTATGTTTGTAATTGTTGTTCAAATTATATTTTTGTTCCATTTCTATTTATTGCTTATTTCTGATTCATAGCTTTAATTTAGCAGATAGTTTGGTTACAGTTTCTGTGTATGCATAGGAGTTACAAGTTGTTGTTCCTTTTTAGCCTTTGCAGTTCCTTTCAGTTATCTTTATCAGCAAGTAGTTCGAGCTTGATTTCATTCCGATTTTTTTAAAGATCACCAACTGTAGAGGACACTGGTTATTTCTTCCAAGTCCCCAGATTGGTTATCTTGCATCGATTTCTAAGGGAAGGAGTTATTGCTACTGTGTCCCTCATCGATGTTTTGCAGCCTAATTTAATTAAGGTTTCAGAGCATTTCCCTTTATGTTACTGTAATTAGATTCCTTTATAATCATTTGTTTATTCTTGTATTCAGAATTATGTACTACATCTTCACAGCATTACTCGTAGTTAATTGCAGCCTCAGAAAGAGTACATTCTTGAAATAAAAAGTCGCTCCCGGATTGATAATTAATGTAAGCTAATTAGGTGTTCGAAAGATACCTTTTTATGGCTCGACATTTTGGCGTCATTGCTGGGGAGAGTGTATATCAATTTAAAGAGTGATGCACAACTGATTTTCTTCTGCTTGCGAAGAATTGGGTATGAAAGACGGAAGGTAAGAACCTACGCACTGGGAAAGAAACACACTTGCTCACAGCCCGCTTCAACGAAGAAGTAGGTAAGCTTCTTTCTTTGGGTAGGAATGAAGGTTTGTTTTCTTGAATGAATAGACCAACTAAGCAAAACAAAATTCCTCCTAAAACTGAAAAACCTAAGGGAACGGTGACCCTTGGGAGAACAAATTTTATTGACGAAATCTTTAAAATAACTGAATCTCAGCCATCAGTAGGATTTAGAAAAACTATTTCTAGACAGCCTACTAATTCCCTTAAGGCTAAAAAGTCACCATCTGAAGCCTTTACTGAGATACACAGTCAAACAGAGGGAATTGAGCAAGATTCCTAAGAAATTGAGAACTCTTGCATAATTTCCCCTCAAGAAGGGAACTCTAGTAATCTCCGTGAGGGAGAAGGGGAAGCAGGAGAAACAGGAGACCCAAGATCTCCTATTGGAATAGTCCCAACAATAAGCAGTCCGGATAAAGGAAGTGCTGTTAAACTCAATCAAAATCAAGGTCCCGAAACACGTCAAGGAATACTCATTGTTCCAGACAAGGGGAGTGTTGTCAAAACCATTCCTGTCCCTGCTAGTCAACCTAGGAATTCCTTGGAGATCCCAGAAGGATATTGGAAATTTTTTTACCAAATGGCCTAGAACCAAAATCAGAATTAGCAGACACCCCAGCAAACCTCTACGTTGCAATATCCTATAGTAGATACTGCAGTCAATGCACCTATGAAGGCCATTCCTCTTCAACATATTCCCACATTTCATGGCTTAACATCAAAAGAACTAGATGCACTTTTGTTTGAATTTGAGGTGTTATGTAGGGGATATGATTATACCACCAATCACCAAAAGCTAAAACTATTCCCTTCTACATTAAAAGGGGCAGCCTTACGATGGTTTATGGGATTAGGTGGGGGTGTCATAACTGATTGGGATCAGATGAAGGTTGCGTTTTTAAAGAAATATCAAGATTATTGCAGGTCTTGGTAACTAAAAGATGAAATATTCCAAATGACAGCAAAACCAATTGAAACCTTGGAAGAATATGTGGAACGGTTTCAATACAATCTTCATAGATCTCCCTATGCATCCTTACCCTTACCTGATAATGTGTGCAAAACTAAATTAATTAGGGGAATGAAATATCAATGGGTTGAAACATTGAATATTATGGGAAAAGGTGATATATATTAGGAAATTTATGCTGACATCATTGATTTGTGTATCAGGAGTTCAAGGGGCAACACAAGGTTAAAATCAATAGAACGTGATATGATTACAAGAGACAACAAGACTTCTAATGAAGGTGTGACTCGTGCAGAGATTGGAAACCTACTGGAAGATTTTAAGACAGATATACTTGGGACTCTAACAATGCAGTTTGACATTATGCAAGCCAAACAAAAGCAAGCAGAAGCAGAGAAAAAATTGGCGATATTCTGTCCTAGATGCAGGAAGAAACACAACCACAAAGAATGTCCGTTGGATGTAATTAAATTCTGTGCCATTTGCACAAAATATCACCCTATAGAAGGATGTCCCTTGCTTCCTGGCTTAAAAGCAGTTTACAAGGAGCCAGAAGAAGAATCAGAAGTGGTGTGTCTGCTTAATCAGCGCCAACAATGGCAGCGACGACAATCAGGTATGCCAACTGATCCATTTTCTTCTTTTCAGCCTCCTCAATACAATGCTCAGCAATATAGTGGAATGTGGAAAAATAAACCAACTTTCCCCAATTGGTCACAACAGCCATTCCCTACAACATCTTGGCCAAATCAAACAAATCAAAATAATTGGCCTAGCTTTCCTTTCTGCCCACCGTTTTGGCAAAACAATAACTATCCAACACAATGGTCCCCCTCTACTTCGTAGAGTCAAGCCTGGTAGTCAAACTGGAAAAGACCTACAAATCAGCCAGCTGGAAAAATCCCTCTCTCTCAACCTACACTGCCAGCTCCCTATACAAACCCCCAGACCAACTTAAGACCACAACTCCCAGCCCAGCCCAACCCAAATCCAAACAATAGGCCAGTTTAGTCTGTCCAAATAATGGAACCCTCAGAATTAGAAACTGAATTGAGGGAGTGCAATTACCTTCAATTAAGGTCTGGGCACATAGTAGAAACAGAGAGAAACAATGATGTTCATGTTGAAGATTTGTTACCTATAGAACAAACATTACAGAAAGAAAAGGAAGTTCAACAACAAGATCAAAAACAAGTAACAACTTCCTCTCCACCATTCCTAGAACGATTAATCATACCACGCCCATTAGAACATCCTAATTTTGATCTTCTGGGAGAATTAAAAAAAATTTGTATAAAAATCCCTCTCCTCCAAGCTATCCAAGACATTCCTATATATGCAAAAACCATTAAGTAATTATGCATAAAGAAGCCAAAGAGGAGAACAACCACCAATCCGACTGTCCAAATAGTCGGTACTTTATCTGACTTATTATCAAGGATGGAAACACCTATCAAATATGAAGACCCAGGAAATCCTATAGTGACGGTGAAAATCAATGGGCAATCATTTCCGAACGCCTTAGTTGATTTGGGAGTAGCTATCAATATCTTAACAACTACTACCTGTCAAAAACTTGGCATTACATCGCTAGAACCAACAACAACCTTATTGGAATTAGCTGACTGATCGATAGTCAAACCAGAGGGTACATTACAAGATGTAATGGTATCTGTAGATTCCTAGGAATACCCTGCTGACTTCCTGGTTATCAATCCAAAGAACCGGCTAGATGGACACCCGTTAATCTTAGGTAGACCTTGGTTGGCAACTGCTGATGCTTATATTGGATGCCGACAAGGCAACATGACAATAACAAGGGGAAACTATGTTAAGAATTTAGCCTTATATCCCCCAGCCCAGCCAAGTCTATCAATAATCAAAACAAGAAAACAACATGTATCATATCTTATGGAAAATATGAGATCACCTCTAACTATAGAAAATGCTCTCGATTTTAAAGATCAAACAGAGGATGATATCATTAATAATTTTATTAATAAACCACAAATCAGATCTCATTTGCAATGTCACATGATCAAGGCAGCATTTGATAATAAAGAAAAAGAAGATCCTTTGAAAGACATTCCTGATCAAGTAATACCCACTACTTCTGTGTACAATAGCAAGATTGTGTAAATTGAGCCGGGAAAAACTTTAAACATTAACAAAAATATGACTGCTAAACAAGAAGAGAAGTTGGTCCAACTATTGCAGAAATACAAAGCAACCTTTGCATGGGATTACCCCGACATGAAAGGAATTGATCCTCAATTGTGTACACACCACATCTATATTGAAAAAGATGTAAGACCCATTCACCAACCCCAAAGAAGACTAAACCCTCACCTTAAGGATATTGTGAAAGCTGAACTACAAAAACTATTGGATGCTAATTTCATCTACCCAATATCTGATAGCAAGTGGGTCTCTCCACTAGTAGTGGTACCAAAAAAGAACGGAAAGTGGAGAATATGTGTAGATTACCGTGAACTTAACAAGGAAACACAGAAGGACTACTTTCCCCTTCCTTTCATTGACCAGGTATTAGACACATTGGCAGGAAAGAAATTCTTTTCCTTCCTAGATGGCTTCAGTGGGTACAATCAAATTCAGATTGCCCCTGAAGACCAAGACAAAACTACTTTTACATGTCCATGGGGGACATTTTCCTACCGAGTCTTACCTTTTGGCCTATGCAATGCCCCTGCTACATTCCAAAGGGCCATTCTCAGCATCTTTACAGACTTAATAAATGAAGGTCTCGAAGTATATATGGATGACTTCACATCCTATGGGGATGACTTTGAGCCAGCATTGGAAAATTTAGAAAAGGTATTACAAAGATGTATTCACACTAGGCTTTGTTTAAGAAATGAAAAGTGTCATATGATGATGACCGAAGGAGTATCTTAGGCCATTATATTTCAGTAGCTGGAATTCAGGTGGACCCAGCTAAAATTCAAATAATATTGTTAATACTTACACCCACCACACAGACAGATGTACGTAGCTTTCTTGTATTTTCTAGTTACTATAGAAGATTTATAGAACATTATTCTCAAATAGTTGCACCTTTATATGCACTAACTAGAAATGTTGATTTCATCTGGATAGATAAATGTGACAAAGCCTTTAATGATCTGAAGAAGCTTGTTTCAACAGCCCCAGTGCTGAGGGTCCCAAATTGGAATTTTCCATTCCAAATTTCATCTGATGCATTAGACACAGCAATTGGAGCAGTACTTGGGCAGGAGGAAGAAAAGAAGCCATATGCAATCTATTACATTAGCAAAAATCTGTCCCCTGCTGAATTAAATTATATTGTGACAGAAAAGGAATTTTTAGCTGTAGTACATGCTATAAATAAGTTTAGACATTATATAACTGGGTAGCCTGTAGTACTATATACTGATCACTCTATTATTAAATTTTTAGCAAATAAACCTGTTACAAATGGAAGAGTGACAAGATGGTTAATTTTATTGCAGGAATTCGACATTACAATCAAATATTGACCTGGGAAAGAGAACCCTGTAGCTGACTTTCTGTCAAGAATGCCAAAGCCAACAGATACAGAAGCAGTTGAATACCAGTTCCCAGATGAACATCTGTTCGCTGTTACTGTTAGAACCCCACGGTATGTTGATATAGAAAATTATTTGGCAATAGGTAAATTACCTAAACATCTATCCCTTAATGAACGAAAATAGATAATACACCGTAGTACCCGATTCTCTTGGATTGGGGGCTACCTATTTCATACAGGTGTAGATATGCAAATAAGAAGATGCGTTCGGGAGGATGAGGTATTTGACATTTTGAAAGCATGCCACGATGGACAGTGTGGCGGGCATTTTGCAAATCGTAGAACTGCCCATAAATTTTTACGAACAGGCTATTATTGGCCTACTATCTTTAAAGATGCCAAGAAATTTGTGCAGGCCTGTGATAGCTGCTAAAGGGCAGGTCGCCCTGGGCAGTCTGATGAAATGCCTTTGAACCCTCAACTAGTGATTGAAATGTTTGAATGTTGGGCCCTTGAATTTGTTGGTCCTATTAGCCCCCCATCAAACCAAAAAACATACATTCTAGTTGCAACTGAGTATGTCCCCAAATGGGTTGAAGCAGAGGCTCTTTCAAAAGCTACAGAGGACTCTGTAATACAGTTTCTTTTCCAAATCTTTGTTCAATATGGCCTCCCAAGGGACATAATCACAGATGGAGGGTCACAGTTTGTAGGTAATAAATTAGCTTAAACACTAAAAAACTATCACATTCAGCACAATATTACAACCCCATACCACCCACAGGCCAATGGCCAAGTTGAGAGCATGAACAAAGTGATTGAATCTATATTAACAAAAATTGTTGCCTCACACAGACGTGATTGGGCCTAGAGATATCCAGAAGCATTTTGGGCATATCAGACAACGTGGAGACCCACTACGGGATATTCACCATATCAATTGGTATTTGGAAAAGAACCCATCTTTCCAATAGAATTTGAAATTCAAACATTGAGAACAGCTCAGAAGGTGGGTCTAGATTTAAATGAAGCCCAAGCCAAAAGACTACAGCAGATTAATGAGCTAGATGAAATTAGGCTCTCTGCTCTTCAGCACACAGCGTTAATTCAACAACAGAGAGAAAAATGGCATGACTCCCTGATCAAAGAAAATATCTTCCACGAAGGAGACTGGGCACTCCTATATGATTCTAGGTTTCAAGATTTTCCAGGGAAACTCCAGACACGATGGCTCGGACCCTATGAAATACAAAAAATGCATGATAATGGCACTATTACATTAGTTACCATTGATGGATCTGGGCATTCCTTTAAAGTAAACGGTCATCGAGTACGATTGTATCATAAACCGCTTACCCGGGAATCCCTTTACCAACAGTTACAGGAAGATTCTACCATGGAAATTCTTGTTGAAGGGGATAACTCCTCCTTAGCACCAGTTTATTAAATCATTTCTTTTTTAAAAAAATTTGTACATAAATATTGTTTATTTATTTTGATTATTTGTTTTAGGAACTTCATTTTTTTCAAATCTCTACTTATTTCAGTTTTCGCTGTCTATTTCATAGAATTCGTTTTTTTTTCAAAAACTCTATTCATTTCGCTTGTTTTGAGTTTTGTTCTTCCTTTCTAAAGGAAAAACACTTCTGTTGTTCCTTTCGAAAGGAACAACACTTCCGCATATTTTGGTTGTTCCTTTCAAAAGGGACAACAGTTTCGCACATTTTTGTTGTTCCTTTCGAAAGGAACAATAGTTCCGCATATTTTTTTTGCTGTTCTTTTTAAAGGAGCAACACCTTTTGAGTGGATTGTTTTTTTGTTTTAGATTAGCATTTTGAGAATTTCTAATGACTCTTCTAAAGGCAGACTTATTATTTATATACAATCATACAAATTAAAAGCTTACTGTAATTAGCGAATCAAAAGAAATCGCCATTTTTAAGGAAATTGTTTAGTAATGAAAAGAAAACAGGAAAAAGGAACATAATAAATAACATAATTTTGTCGTTTTATTACCATTGAATTAATCTGATCGATTATCCTTATCATGATTGGTTCTTTCCCATATGTTATAACTTTCTTTGATTTTTATTTATGGAGTAGGAATAAGGGCATATTCTTTTCTATTGAGATGTTCAGACTTCTTCCACCATCCCTACTCTTAAGGAGTGCTGAGCCATCCTTTATGAATAACTAGGAAAGTGCTATATGAAAAAGAAAAATAGTTATATGTTTCACTAATAATTTTATGATTTGGTAGGTGGAGGATAGGGGGTCTCATTAAGAGCTAGCCTACCATGATCATAAGGAAGTTAGTGAAGTGGCATTCCCATCATGGCCACCAAACTAGGGATATGGTCCAATGGACAATTGAAAAAATTAAGGAAGTCCTTGGAACAGGAGGTCTCATCACGAGCCGGCCTTCCCACTTTTCACTTCTTCCCAGTGAATGGAATTGTGATTTATCTGGTCACCAAGCCAGCATAATGGCCTCCATTATGAAATTTAACAACCACTTCCTCAGCATAAATAAAGGACAATGGTTCCAAGGGTGAGAAAGAAACTCTGTCAAGGTTATGGACACCTGTGGGCAACAGAGCTTTGCTGATGGTATTGGAGTCATATTTATGCACATAAATAGTCATATTCAACCCTTCTTCCTATATCTCTATTTAACATCAAATGAAAGTATGAAATCCTTAACCTTCAACTTTGAACCATTATATATGAAAATCATTACAAATCGATCATATTAATTTGAAGTAGTAATAAATTCATTTGTACTTATGTTTATCCTAAGTTGTCACTTCTCCTCATATTTGAATCATTACAAAATGATTTTTTATCTGTTATTGATTTATCACATGCATTGATTTCAGTAATTGCTATAATTTGATTGAATGTATAATAATTATGTCTACTTTTTCCTGCTGTACTACTGTTGTGCCACGTTGCCTCTATCAATTGATGGTCGAGGGCGAACTATCATCAAGAAGGGGGGCGCGGATGTCTGCATGCAGATCAAATCTCATTATTTCCTTACCTGTATGCAAATTAAATCCCTGCACTTTAGGAAATAACAAAAATTTAACGACATCATTCCAATTTACCGTGTTGTGCTGTTCCATTGTGATCACTGTGTGTTTCGAAAGAACTAACAGGGTGCAGATATGATGGGAGTGTAGAAATTAGCTGAATAAATCACTTATTCACTGAAGATTAACCTGGTCATATATCAATTTCGAATTGCATACATAACACATAACCTTCTTCTACAATTAATTGTCACATGCGGAAATAACAGAAGCAATCTCACATCAATTCAATCACACATTAACTCGGTATGTATGGGGAAAGCCTATAGCTGAAAACCCCGCAGCTATTGTGTATATTATAATGGAGAAATCAAGTAACCAAACAAGTACAATACTCCTCACAAGTACTCATTACTCTCTCATGAAGTTACTCACAATCTGACTCAGTTTTGAACAAGTCTGAGGTTCAAAACTCCCCGCCAATTGCCTTGCCTCTATTGCGCAATCATGGCCTGTATATGAAGAGGTTCAAGGTTCGAATCCCCTTACCTTGATTGCGTAATTGTCATGGACAATTCCTCCAAGTGTAATGCAAATCTCATGCAAAACAAATCTACCAACTGATAGCTTTACTCACCCTTTCATCTACCTCTTCCACTGGTCTCCACTGAACTGATCATGCACTGTAGTGAACCGAAGTGTTCTTGAGTTGACTAATGAGTTAATATTTAGTAAATTAAATATTATTTAATTTACTCCACTCATATCTAGTTGATTAGTTAGTTAACTAATCCCAACTAGTTCAACTAAAACAAACAGAACACAACTCCACTATCTGTCCCGTTAACTCCTTCAAAACTTCTGCCACTGAAGTCTAACTGAAGCCAACCATGCAAGATGCCATCAAACCCTAGGAACCACGTGATTCCTTGTGTCGGTTGCATGAGCCACCTCCATGACTCAAACTGAAGTGCGCCAAGAGAGTAAACTGCTGTTTATAGTCAAAATATTATTAAGGGTAAATAATATTTGACTTCCATATTTGTAGGAGATCAGTCTAAAAATAGCCTGGGTCCTAAAAATTAGGGTCTCATCTATTTTTACCGACATGTCGCATACTTTAAGAATCTCCAAGTAGAATTCCCAAATTATGCTCTGTATGTCTAAAAATAGACATAGTCTAAAAATAGACTTTGCGCCAGAAATTTGCCTGCGGGCCCACTTAGTGAAGGCGACTTCATTTCACTAAGCTCCATCATCTTGCTGCATTCTCAACACTCCCTCTCAGCAAGATATGGATTATCTGCAATCCCTATCCTGCCTCTGTGGAATTCGAACTTGCTCCTGGTGAGCGCCTTCGTCAGGATGTCGGCATCCTGATCCTCCGTGGGAACATATGAAAGCATCATGATCCTCAGCTGAACACAATCTCTGATGTGATGGTACCTGATGTCGATATGTTTGGACCTATCATGAAAAACTGGATTAGCCGAGAGCTTGATGCAGCTCTGGTTATCACAGTAGATCACTGTAGGCTCCAAATGCAACCTGAACAAACCTGCGAGGATCTTCCTCATCCAAATAGCCTCGCATGCAGCCAAGCTAGTTGCCATGTACTCGGCCTCTGCTGAACTGAGTGCCACGGATCTCTGCTTCCTGCTGTACCAGGAAACTGCTGTCGACCCAATGCTGAAAACTCCTCCAGATGTGCTCTTCCGGTCCGTTGGACTCTCTGCCCAATCTGCATCAGTGAAGCCAGAAAGCTTCGCTCCATCCTCCTGTCTGTACCATAGACCATATCCCGATGTGCCTCTGATATAGCGCAATACATGCTTGCCCGCCTTCCAAAAGAGCTTGGTAGGCTTAACCATAGCTTGCGAAAGCTGGTTAACTGCATAGCATATGTCGGGTCGAGTATTGACCAAATACATCAACGACCCCACCAACTGTCGATAGACAGTGGCATCCACTACCTCCTCCGAAGTAGCATCTCCCTTCCTCCAACCTCCAGGAAGAGGGGTATCAACAGGCTTGCGGCCTTGCATGTTGAACCTCTCCAGAATCTCCCGGGCATACTTGCCCTGAGAAACAAACAGTCCTCCACTGCGCTGCCAAATCTCCAATCCCAGGAAATAATGAAGGATGCCCAGGTCCTTCATCTCAAAATCTCGTGCAAGATCCTCCTTGCATGAAAGTATCAACTGCTCGTCGCCAGTCAAAATCAGATCATCTACATACAGTACGATGATCAACAGCTTCCCCTCCACCACAATCTGGTACGAGTTTGGATCCGCCTCACTCTTGGAGAATCCAAGCCCGGTGAAGTAGCTGTCTATCCGAGTGTACCAAGCACGAGGTGCTTGCTTCAGCCCGTACAGTGCTCTCTTGAGTCGGCACACATGCGACTCACTGCTGAAGATCTCGAAACCTTCAGGCTGCTCTATGTACACCTCTTCCTCAATAACTCCGTTGAGGAACGCAGTCTTCACATCCATCTGATGAATGTGCCACCCCATCTGCGCTGAGAGAGCAAGGATCGTCCGTATGGAAGAGTACCTTGCGACAGGTGCAAAAGTCTTCTCATAGTCAATCCCCTCGATCTGTGAGAAGCCACGGGCGACAAATCTCGCCTTGTACTTCTCCACACTCCCGTCAGCCGCCTGCTTCACCTTGTAGATCCATCGCGAACCTACAACTGATTTCCCAACCGGTCTTGGGACAATCTCCCATGCACTGTTCCTGATGATCGAATCATATTCTTCGATCATGGCATCAACCCATGCGGGTTCCTCCACGGCTTCCTCAAAAGAGGATGGCTCCGTCACAACACATTGACTCACAAGAGCCATGTATCTAGTGTACCGATCCGGTGACTGTCTCTGTCTGCGTTGTGCTGTAGGTGGTCCTACAACCTTCTCTGCATCCCGAGCCAGTCGCTCAGCTTCTGTAGTGCGCATGCGCCCTCTGATGGTTGGCGCTGCCTGGGTGGTTTCTTCCACCTTCTGAACTTCCTCTTGTGGCTGATCCACATCCGGAAGCTCCTCCTTAGGAACTAACAGCTCCTCATCTGCATGCAAGTGTAGCTCCCTCTCAAGCGAACACTGCATGGCTTTCTCCTCCTGAAATTTTATATCCCGTCGCACAACAGTCTTGCGACTGTCTGGCACATACACCCGATAGTTGTGAGGTGTATCAGTGTGCCCCACAAATATTCCAACTTCAGCAGTTGGATCCAGCTTCCTTCTTGCATCCTTCGTCACATGCATGTAGACAGGAGATCCGAAAATCCGCAAATGGGAAATATCAGGCCTCTTGCCAGAATAAGCCTCCTCTGGTGTGCTCATGCCAAGAACCTTGTGAGGACAACGGTTCTGCACATACACTGCTGTATTGCATGCCTCAGCCCACAAGTGAAGGGGTAGGCCCTGATCATGCAACATCGCCCGTGCAGCACCCACGATCGTTCTGTTCTTCCGCTCAGCCACCCCGTTCTGCTGTGGGTTATGGGGTGCGATGAGCCTCTCCGAATCCCTTCTGCGCTGCAGAACTCCTTGAATTCAGCCGAGATGAATTCACCACCGTTATCACTCCTTAGAGCAATCACCTTCTTCCCCGACTCCTTCTCGACCGGTGCTTTAAACTCACAGAACTTCGCGAATGTATCGCTCTTCTTCTGCATGAAGAAGATCCAGCACTTTCGAGAGAAATCATCAACAAAGATCACATAATACTTGTGCTTTGCTGTCGAAGCAACTAAGAAAGGACCACACACGTCTGTGTGAACTCTCTCAAGGATCGTCGTGGCGCGAATATCCTTCTCGTGAAAGGTGGCTTTCACATACTTCCCTAAAGTACACCCCTTGCACTGATCTGACTGCGCAAGGGTGCCCTTAGGAAGTCCAGTAGAAATCTGCTGCAGAATCTTCAAAGCTCCATGGTGAAGATGGCCCAATCTCCTGTGCCATAGTTCGCCCTCATCATCCCGGCTCACCACATCTCCAGCCTTGCATGCCATAGCTGCGCAGTCATCTACCTGCAACTGATAAAGGTTCTGAGTTCGAACCCCTCTCTTCCGGGTCTCTCCAGTAGTCTTACTGCGCAGGAAAGCTTTTCCTTCGCTGAAGACCACATCATAACCCTGATCCTCCAACATCGCTACTGAAATCAGGTTCTTCTTCAATCCAGGTACATGCATGACATCCTTTAAGACAAAGGGTTTACCAGACTCCCTCTGAAAGGATACGGTACCGATACCAGTCGCACTGTGTCTACCGTCATCGCCCATCTCGATGTGCATACCCAAATCTTTGTCCTCCAGATCTGAGAACAACTCCCGATCTCCCGTCATATGAAATGACGCACCGCTGTCCAAGAACCACACCGATCCCATCACACTTGAAACCAAGCATGCAATCAGTGAGAAGTCAAGCTCGAACTGTGAAGCCAAAGCTTCTCCATCTGCAGATCTTCCCGCTTGCTTGTTCTTCTTCTTCCTTGGACAATTGGTAGCATAATGTCCGTGATCATGGCAGTGAAAACATTTCACTTTCGCCATATCCTGCTTCTTGCCCTTAGCTCCAGAATGAGAGGTTTTCTTACCCTTCCCTTTCTTAGCTTTGGACACCAAAGCGCAGTTTTCTTCATCGGCTCCCTTTGATGAAGATCCATCTCGAGTAGTCCTCCTTATCTCCTCCTGCATGAGATCCGCCCAAAGGCGCTCCCATCCCGGCAGCTTCTCCCGACCATTGACACTATCTTGATATGAGTGCCAAGCCTTCGGAAGACCAAGGAGAGCCAGGTCGACCATATCCTCTTCATCGACAATAACTCCCACACTTCCCAGTTCATCTCTGCATTGAGTGAACTTCGTGAGGTATTTAGCGATACTGTCGCCCTTCTCCATCTTGATGTTCCTGAGCTTGTCTTTGAGCGCCGGCTTCCTTTGGTCACTCTTACTCTGGAATAGATCCGTCAAAGCTTTCCACATTAAATATGGAGTAGCCTTTCCATGCAGGCTGGATACAATATGATCCTTGACGCCCTCCAACAGGATCCTTCGACATTTCGCAATCTTCTTTTGCCATGCATCGACCAGAGCCGCATCAGTGGGCTTTGGGACATCCGCATCCACGAACTCCTTCAGACCATTATCTTCTAACACTGCTTCCATTCGATCTTTCCATGCAACATAGTTCGAACTGCCTTCAAGAGCATATTCGAGTGGCAAACCATTGAAAGAAGACATCTTTCAACACCGGCACCAAGAAGAACAACCTTCTGCAAAATTCGAATTCCAAACTCCAAGCTCTATCGCTTCCGATCTACACTTGAAAACAAATTATTTCCAAATCAGAGATTGACTGCAAAGGGCATTCACCAGATCTTTCACCTTACAAAGAAGGATGAATATTACGGAGGCTACCTGGCCCGCATGCAGACTCTGTCCGAGGAAATAAGTTTGCAATCACCGTAATAGACTTCGACAATTAATCTCGCTCTGATACCATGTAGAAATTAGCTGAATAAATCACTTATTCAATGAAGATTAACCCGATCATACATCAATTTCGAATTGCATGCATAACACATAACCTTCTTCTGCAATTAATTGTCACATGCGGAAATAACATAGAAGCAATCTCACATCAATTCAATCACACATTAACTCAGTATGTATGGGGAAAGCCTATAGCTGAAAACCCCGCAGCTATTGTGTATATTATAATGGAGAAATCAAGTAACCAAACAAGTACAATACTCCTCACAAGTACTCGGTACTCTCTCATGAAGTTACTCACAATCTGACTCAGTTTTGAACAAGTCTGAGGTTCAAAACTCCCCGCCAATTGCCTTGCCTCTATTGCGCAATCATGGCCTGTATATGAAGAGGTTCAAGGTTCGAATCCCCTTCCCTTGATTGCGTAATTGTCATGGACAACTCCTCCAAGTGTAATGCAAATCTCATGCAAAACAAATCTACCAACTGATAGCTTTACTCACCCTTTCATCTACCTCTTCCACTGGTCTCCACTGAACTGATCATGCACTGTAGTGAACTGAAGTGTTCTTGAGTTGACTAATGAGTTAATATTTAATAAATTAAATATTATTTAATTTACTCCACTCATATCTAGTTGATTAGTTAGTTAACTAATCCCAACTAGTTCAACTAAAACAAACAGAACACAACTCCACTACTTGTCCCGTTAACTCCTCCAAAACTCCTGCCACTGAAGTCTAACTGAAGCCAACCATGCAAGATGCCATCAAACCCTGGGAACCACGTGATTCCTTGTGTCAGTTGCATGAGTCACCTCCATGACTCAAACTGAAGTGCGCCAAGAGAGTAAACTGCTGTTTATAGTCAAAATATTATTAAGGGTAAATAATATTTGACTTCCATATTTTTAGGAGATCAGTCTAAAAATAGCCTGGGTCCTAAAAATTAGGGTCTCATCTGTTTTTACCGACATGTCGCATCCATCAAGAATCTCCAAGTAGAATTCCCAAATTATGCTCCGTATGTCTAAAAATAGACATAGTCTAAAAATAGACTTTGCGCCAGAATTTGCCTGCGGGCCCACTTAGTGAAGGCGACTTCATTTCACTAAGCTCCATCATCTTGCTGCATTCTCAACAGGGAGGACGACCAATTCGCAGTGAGCCGCAGGTGCTGGTCATTTTTGATGTTGCATGAGAGATTTTGGAAAGAATAGGATGGATTACATATTTCATGAGGATGCAACAACCTCACGAAGCAGTGTCCACCAAATTCTTACAGAACTTGCAAGAAGGGTTCTCCATGGTTAGAGGAAGACAGATAGCTGTATCTGATGAAATAATTGCAAAAGTGTCGGGCATACCAGCATAAGGAACTATATGAACGCAGAAGAAGCTCAGGCTTCGAGAAGCCATGAAGATCTTTCAGGATGACGGATAGACATTGGTGGTCAAAGGCAAAGGAGTTCAGCCAGCATCATTGGGAGAACCATGGAAAGAATTGGCCAAGATTGTGCAGGCCTATATAACGTGTGATGGAAGGAAAGTTGTGGTAATACCTCGCCACCTTAAGCTACTGGCTGTATTAAAATTGAAATGCACTATCAATTTTCCTACATTTTTAAATTCCCTGTTGTATGATATTGCCCGTAACATAAGAAAAGCTCAGCATGCAGATATGGTGGTCAGCCACCATTGCTTAATTCGATTAATAGTAATTCGTAGCCTCGCCTAGCAATAGACCAGCTGGGAAGATTTTATATTCTCCATTGATGGAGGGTTGGCCTTACCTGCCCTGAAACGGAAGAGAATGGCTAGCTCAATAGCCGAGCCATCAACTCATAAACAGTCCCTATGTTCAAAACGAAGTAGGGGGATGATGGAAGGACTTCCGGGTAGTAGTATCCAGCCCCTGGAATTGCACAACTCAGAGGATGAATAGCCCCCACAATTGGAGGGAGCAAGACCTCGTACTGATAAAGAAGAGGAAATGGAAGGAGAAATTCATTACCCGGATGAAGAATAAATAAGCCACCATAGCAGTGGTGAAAAACAATCTAGTGCATAGGAAGGAAATACTAAGGAAGAAGAAATTGAAGGAGAAATTCGATATTCGGGTGAGGAAGAAGGAAGCTATCATACCAGTGAGGATAATGAAGACAATCACAACAACGATAATGAGGGAACAGAGCCTCCCGAGAATGCTACCGTAAGCCCTTTACAGGAAGACCAATTGGCTCAAATTCTGGCCAATATGAGTGACTATGTGCAGCCTCATAGCCCTTTGGATATTAACATTGATATTAATCAGGATCACTCTGCAGTCAACAAAGATACAAATGAAGAAATGCAGGACGAAATAGCAAACCCTAGTGAAGCTAGGGTTGCTTCCCCTGAAAGGCATAAACAAGAAAAAGAGAACACCGAAGTAATATCCCAACTCGGAAGCCCTCAGGAGATTGCAGAGTTAACCGAGGATATGATTCCCGAAGAGTTTAGCCAAGGGCATATGGATGTCGAAGAGGAACCCCAAGTAGAAGACCAAGAAGAGAACTTAATTGAAGGCACTACTGATATGGACCAACACCCTGTCGAGCAAACAGGTTCTAATAAAGGAACAACTGTTCCATTAAAAAAGAGGAGGAAAGTAACTGAGATTGAAAAGCTTCGTAGGGAACAAATGAAGCTTCACAAACTCGTAGAATAGCTCAGGAAAACCATTAGGGTTTTGAGAATGAAACAAATGCCTAAGCGAGGCCCTAAGAGAAGAAGCATAGCTACTAAGCGAGCTTCAAAAAATAGAAAAGTGGCCGCTAAGAGGAACCCCCAAGTTGAAGAAGCCATGCCTGAGCCCAATTATGGAGATACGAAACAGAAAACAGTTGTTCCAACACAATTTGTTCCAGAGGGACCCGTTTCAAGTGAAAACATGAAATCTAGTAGTCAGCATACTTTTAGTGATCCGACACTAGCCAGACTCTAAGAGGAGTTGGCACAGGCCCGAATAGAAAGGCAAAGTTTGGAAGAAGACAATGTCCCAAGGAAGAGATATCAGGAGTTGCAACAACAAATGAAGAGTATTCATGAAGCAGAAGCTGAAGCTCACGAAAAGTGTCGAAGAGAAGAGGAAAAGGCTGCCAAGGTAATGAACCAATTAAAACTAACCTACAATCGAATGGACACTCTCTGCTCCCTATACACTGATGTCTTAGCCTGTAGATGCCCCGCCAAAAACTATGTTTTATTTTTACTAGAAAGATATTTACAGCTAAATATTAAGGTAATTAGGGCAAGGAAATCCATGGAGCTAAAAACTATAGATGACTTTGTATCATGCTGCAAACTTTATGGGATCAAAGTACAATGTCTTTTTTTTTAATTTTATTTACATAATCTAATACTTGAAAACGATTGTGAATCAAATCCTAGCCCTTTTGTGGGAGTCGATATCCAACATCAGGCATTTATTTCCTTTGCTGTAAATCAATTAAAATGGCTTAAAGCCTATAATTCTTTCCAAAGGCAAGAAAATGAATTAGATTTGTGGGTTAGGAGTGAACCTCAGAACCCATCCCAATTTTGGGCTAGGCAGAGAAGTTTGATGACAAAGAAATGCGTTATCCAAGTATTGGGGCATGTCCACAAATTGATTATCTTGAATGGAATAGATTATTTCTTATCCATTGGAAACCAAGCTTATATAGCAACTAAGGTCCGGTGGAGAATTTCCAATCAAAATGTGCAAAACAAAGAACCATTTAATTATAAAAACTTTGGGCTAGCTGCAGACTGCCTGGTTTCCTATAGTCATCTTATTTTAAACGAACGACCATTCTGGCCAGGGTCTAGGTTTCGAAGCCCTATTGCATGGTACCTTGCTTTAGACTACAAAGCTATTTACGAACTCCCCGAAGGACAGACAGAGCATGTTTTTGAGGAACTAGCTGCACTACATGGTTTTAGGCTTTTTGATGACAAACCTTATCCCGCTTATTCTTTGATTTCTCTGCATGTGAACTATAGTTTTCATGAGGACATGAAAAATATCAAGCAGGGGGGTATGTTGGGCAGTGAAAAATGTATGAAATTATTGTGTATTTTCTCATTCTTTTACTATATACATACTCTTTTTTACCTTGAAAAGGTAATTTATTATAAGAATTATGATGGAATTGGAAAGGTTTATGTTCATTGTAAAAAGATGACTAAAGGTTTCTTTTTGTTGATAAAACAGGAATTAGATGAAGCGAATAGCTGTACCAAAGGCGAGGCTAAGATCAATGTAACTGCTGCTCCATCAACGTTGAACCACATCCAGCCAGAGACAAGGAGATCTGAATGAATTGCTAAAAAGAGGTAGGGGACAACTCAGCCTCGGTCAAAGTAAACAAGATGATAACAAAATGAAGAGGAGCGAGTCCCTCAGGATCCTTCGATCCTGAGGGATCGCTGTTCAAACTCATCTTATTCCTTGTCTTGTCCGTCAAGGTCTAATATATAAAGCAATGTCCTTTAGTGATCAAGGGGTCGGAAAAAGTTCTTATATTCAGAAATTTCCTCTGTAATATTATGTTTTATTGACTCTCAGCTTTGAGAGAACAACCTCTGTAATACTTTATGTTCAATTAATATCAAGCACGCATTTCGTTTCATTTCCTAAGATCTGAAGTAGTGTAGCAGTATTTCACTGGCGGCTCTGGTGGAATTGCCTTTATGTTTGTATTCTTAATCTTTGTTTACTGTTGTGTGAAGTTGTGTTTACTGTTTATTTTGATTATAGAGTTGACTGGCTGCTGTTAGATTGAATACAGATTCATTAATGAATTGCATTGTTATTGGATTCTTTGTAAGAAGTACGTTCGTTGTTCATTTATCCTGCTATCATTGTGAAAACTTTGTTGTTCTGTATTCGACTCTAAGTTATTATTCTATTAGTCTATGATTCTTTGTGATTGGTTGATCTGTAGTATTGGCCATTGATAGATTGAAGTATTGAGATTAGTTAAGTTTGTAATTGTTGTTCAAATTATATTGCTGTTCCATTTCTAGTTATTTCTTATTTATGATTCATAGCTTTAATTTAGTAGATAGTTTGGTTACAGTTGCTGTGTATGCATAAGAGTTACAAGTTGCTATTCCTTTTTAGCCTTTGCAGTTCCTTTCATTTATCTTTATTAGCAAGTAGTTCGAGCTTGATTTCATTCCGATTGTTTTAAAGATCACCAACTATAGAGGACACTGGTTATTGCTTCCAAGTCCCCAAATTGGTTATCTTGCATCAATTTCTAAGGGAAGGAGTTATTGCTACTGTATCCCTCATCGATGTTTTGCAGCCTGATTTAATTAAGGTTTCAGATCATTTCCATTTATGTTACTATAACTAGATTCTTTTATAATCATTTGTTTATTCTTGTATTCAGAATTCTGTACTACATCTTCACAACATTACTCTTAGTTAATTGCAGCCTCAGACAGAGTACACTCTTGAAATAAAAAGTCACTCCCGGATTGATGATTAATGTAAGCTAATTAGGTGTTTGAAAGATACCTTTTTATGGCTCGACACCCATGTAGAGAAGTTTCCATAGACTCCTATCTATGAGGTCTGTCACTTTTCTGTAATAATGCGACAGCCACAAGTTTCAATGACTTTCTCCCTCTAGGATTTCAAACTCTGTTTTGTCGCTGGTCTTTTAGAGTATCAACTCTATTTTGTAAATTTTCACAGAATTTCCAGAATAGTATTTTCAGAATACTACTGAATGTAACTCTCACTTTGCCATACCACATCATATTTATTTTGGGAATTACAGACTTGTGTAGAATCACTGATACCCATTCTTCTGGTCTCCAAACTATGAAAGAATCTCGAACTAGTTGTACATCAGCATCACTCATTCTATCAAATGGATTCCATTGGCCTCTCCAACAATTTCTTTCACTAATTCCTCGGAGTAATTCCTCTTTGTTTGACGCTTCCATCTCCAACTGCGCTGAACACTCAACTTCTTGAAATGAAGAATAATCAAGAACTTATCCTTGAACACAACTATAGTCATTGATTGCCCCTATAGTAACAAATTTCTCATCTGGTGTTGTACTTGTGTTCATCAACAAACTATTAGTTTTAAAAAGATAAGACCTTTCGGCCTCTTTTGATGCTTCAAGCACCAATCTCCCGTCATAGACTTTCTGGATTTTAGCAGATCCTGTTTTGAATTGCTGGCTACTTTCATCTTTATCCTACTGGTTCAATATTTGTGTTTTCTTTATGTCTCTAAGTACATAAATTTCTTGCTGCTCCTGATCCTTCATCTCATCTCCAAATACTTTCTGCTCAAGTTCTTTGATTTCAACATTATATTTATCAATGTTGCCTTATGTGTCTACAACCACATTAATATTTGAAGAGTCAAAGCATTCACTTAACTCTATAAAATTTAGAAACATTTCCTCCTTATCATGGACGACAACTGCAATTTCTTCTGTATCAGGTTCTACAAGCTTCACTTCTCCTTCAGGTTCCTTGAGCCATCTTTCCAAGAATTCTATTTCCATGTGAAATCTTTCCAGCATTTCATCACACCCTTCATTCTCAGTTTCATTCTTCCTCTGGAAATCTTCCTGAGTTATCATGTTTTCTATATCATCACATTGCAAAATTATTTCATCAATTTCATTAAACAAATTCATTTTTTTACCTCGTTGGAATATCACTTCGGCATTTTTATTATGCTTCTGCTCCATAACAGCTTCAACTAGCTGTCTTACAGCAAACAAGAATTCATCTATGAATTCTTTCTGCTGCAAAAAATCAGTACCTTCCTCCTATGAAAGGAATTCTCCATCATACTTCACCTCAAAGGCTTCATTCATCTCTGTGACAGTTTCACCAGACTGTCCACCATCTTCTGCACATCCTGCAAACATATGCAAATTGTGAGATTTAAAAATACAATGCTTCATAGCCTCATCTGCTTCTCTTGTCAACATATCTTCCAATTCTTCTGAACTATTCCAAAATTCCATGAGATCTTTCTCATTGATCTCTTCACCCAGAATTTCACCCTGTTCTAGGCCAAAAACGGAAACTTCCATTTCCAACTTAGCTTCTCTGAGTTCTTCACATCTCAATTGCACACTCATCATTTACTCGAGCTTCCTCAGCTCTTCTATTAAATGTATTTTTACCTTCTTATCCCTCTTTTCTTGTAGCCTCTGCCATTTCACTTTCTTCCTCATGGTCCAACTATGTCTCTGGTCTTTATTTCTCTGCAACCATCCCATCAATAACTCAAGGTGAACTTCTATTTCAGCTTTCTCCCTCTCATACTCTTCATTAGTCAATTGATTCCATATTCCATTTGCCCTGACATCTTCCTTCTTCTTTCTTCTGCTGTGGTCTTCCTCAGAACCTCTGAAATGACTATCAACAGTCATCTCCTCCTCCTTTGCGAACTTCATTTTTTCACTTGTGGATTTCATTTGAATCTCCTTTTTAGCAAGCTTTCATACTTTCCATCCAAAAATACAAGCTCTCTTCCTGCGCTTGACCTCTTGTGATCCTCAGTCTTGGAAAAATTTCAAGGCAGCTATAAAACAACAACTACAGTAATTATTGCGTTACAATGACCAAAATATTCGGGTGTTGGGCTCCACCGATTAGGCACCCAATTACATTCAAAACTTTTATTTTATTTAAGACTTTTTTAACTCCAGAATTGACATCAACTCTTCATCTTGGATGAAAAATGCACCCTTTTGTACAATAACTCAATGGTTTAACTTGACTCAAGCTATTCAAATTTCCTCATTTGACCTTAACATCTTATTTGAATTCAAAGCTTGACCCAATAATTACAATAGTGGATATTTTGACTCTAATTCAAGTTATACAATATACCAATGAACATCCACCCTTAATACAATTTCATGATGTAAAATATATCTGTTACCAATTCTCTCTCATACTCCATTCTTATGAAAATAACATTATATCATCTCCCATTATCACTCATGATACTTAAGATTTTAAATCGAAATGCAATCCATTTTTCCCAAGATTTATTTTATGATGAAAATAAAATAAACCGTTTAATTTTCAACATTTAAAATACCTTTTGGAAATATATTTTCATACCTCACATGCCCTTCAAGGTTATTTAATAAACTTTTTCTTTGCAATTTAACTCTCTGGATTTCATTCGCATGCCCTTCATACCATAACCTCTTCACACGCTCATCATCTTAGCGCGGACAGTCTTCCTGCACTTCCATGCAACTCCTTCTTTGCAGTGACGGTTCTCATACAACACCGTCTCTCTTCAGTACACAAAAATAATTCCTTCGTAGGAATTTTCCAAAACTTTCTTTTAACATTTTGGCATCAACATATTTCTCCGACAACAACAAACATAAACTGCATAATCTTCGGGATAGAACAATGTGAACACTTCCAAATACATCACAAGAAACGATCAATCATGATATTTAACTCATGGGAATCATAGATGCTCCCTACAGGCTTGCTCCTCCATAGAGATCTTAGTTATCACGACCTCAATACAATATGCCACAACCACACTCGAATCATATTTTCACATCAATTTCTGAGATGGATTTCAATTCCATTCCTTAAAATTTGGATTGATTCCACTCTTTCCTAAAATTTAGAAACGAATTAACTTCTCGAGTATGACAAGGGAAATTAAATCATCCAATTTTTAAGAACACCTTTAATCAATGAATATTTATTCGTTCAATGAACATTTACCTTGGAGTCTCTTTGCGTTCTCCACACGACCAACACAACCCTCAACAATCACCACCTATCTTCACGTATTTCCAATACGATTTCTCATACCAAGAACACTTAGCAAATTCTCTGGGGTATAAAACTCTAAAAACAAAAGCTTACACAAGCAAAGCAATGCTAGGTTTCTCGGCATGGACAAGGATACAGTGCGCACTTCAAATTATGTTTTCCATTCAATAGGTTATTCACCGATAGCCAAGAGTAATGATTTATGTTATACAGAAAACCAAAACCATCGAACTCTCCATATGTGACAAATTTCACACTCTCTAAACTTGGTTCATGAATAACCTATACATCTATTACTTTTATTTTTTTTAGTGTGCAACTCAACTCTCAAATAACATGAAACGTAGAGACTACAAACTGTGTTGCTAAAATTTTATATCGCTTGGAATTATTCACTTCATATCAACTCAACACAGACAACACTCAAATGCAAATATAAACACAAGAATGAACATAGTTATTACCATACAAGAAATGGTGCCAAAGGGAAATTACACCGGATTTGTGCTACCGCCAACGCAGTTACGGATTTGGAATTTAAAGCCAACTTTGTGTTACTGCTCACGCAGTTACAGCATCCCAAGTCACATTGTTACCACGTCATAAATTTACTGTGATAACGTCATAAACAATAACACAGTCTCAGTAGCAAGCCTGCACGTCAACACTGTTTTGCAGTCTGTAGTTCTCGATTTTCCTTCACGGTGTTATCTCCAGCATCCTCCAATGACTGCGTTCAATATTCTATGGCCTCAGCACTTAGTCCACATGTTGATTTCCTCCTACGCTGGCCGATTCCACCTTTAGCTTCATCCTAACTTCACCATTGCTATCAATATTTTCAGTTGCTTCTTTTTGTACTTTAGTTTGATGAACGGACTTTATCACTCATTGAATTAACAACCACACTCGAAGACCACTCCTCCAGTTTCTCTCATCGTTCATTTCTGAAACAACTTTTCAGCCTGTTCAACTGTCTCAAACTCCATAATAGCATGTAGCTTGTTACCGATAAGAATTTCAGTCCTTGGACACCTTGAACCTGACAGGCTCGAACCATTAGCTGCCTGAGGATGGAAAATATGCACGGTCTTCATGTTGCCAATAGCAACAAATATTTTCTCGATGTTTTCATTGGTATGGTCTTCTGAGCATTAAAACAAGGACAACAACTAGTAAATCAAACTTTAGATACAGTGGTTCAGAGAGTATGCCTTACCAATAAAACCTCCTTTTACAAAATTGAGGTTCCTTCATTTTCTTTTGGCATCACTGTACCATTCCTTCTGCACTCACTTTCACCTATGCTCCACACTGCCTCCAATGCATTCTATTTCCAACCCAGCATTCCCTTCCAAACAATCCGTCGATAATGATCGTCTCTGCACTTAGCTTTGTGTCCCAATAAGATAATCCACCTGTCATTTCTCATGACAATCCAGAAGCAATTGTTGATGCGGAGAGATTTTAAACTGACACAACTTCCATCTGTGACTTACTCAGATCGATTCTTCGATCGGAATTAATTGGAATCACACTCATCTCACATCCGCGGCTGCATGAATTTATTAGATCGTTGGCTCTGATACCAAATGATGTAGAGATTCTGCATAAATCAGAGTAGAGTACATAGAAGAGTGTGTGTTTCCTTTAAGGAAAATACTCATCAAAATCTTCACATAAAAACCACATTCAACTCAACTCAAAATTTATATAAATAATAGAGAGCCCACACAAAAAAAATATTGGTATATAATAACACAAGAAATTTAGATTCAAACCCGTTTGCCCGAATATTACATTTGTGGGCCTCTCGGCTCTCGCCCTTTACATGAACTCTCATGCCATTTCTCTCTATATCACTCTGTACTCTCTGTGTCTCTATCCTCACACAAAGCTTCACATTTATACATAATTGTGGATTAATTCCAATCCATCATTTCCTCCCCAAATATCTCAACCAAACTCTAAAATATATTTATCCCTTTTTTGACTCAACTAAGTTCCATTTAAGGAATTCCTAATCCCTAAAATATCTATCCAACCCAATTCCAACTCATATTCTCAATTTATTAAGAGAATATTTACAATAAACCTGACACTCAGATTTTCCTCTGAATTTATTTTTAAAATGTATATAATTTATAAAATAATTAAAAAAACATCACCCCCTAAATCACACAAACAAATAATGAAAATTAGGGATCAAAATATCTAGAGGTAAAAACATTTCTTCACTCGTTAGAGGTTAGCAAATTTAGAGTTAATATGTAAAATGGATCAATGGAAAAAAGAATCCCCACCCCCTATTTCTTATATATATATATATATATATATAGAAATTCAAGTTAATTGCTAGTGGTTGTTCATCATGGGATGCCTTATCAAGTTTACCATCCACAAAATGTGGGAAACTTCTCAAAGGTTTCCAATGCTATCATTCCAAGTATTAAAAAATAAAATATATATACCACATACCAATTAATTACATATATCATTTCTACTAATTTTTAATATCAAAATTATTTTTGTATCCCATATGTTAACTCCATATTGAGTAGTCATGAAATTACACATCTCACTCATATTAAAAGTAGAAAATAATAATAAACGAAAATAGATTTTTTATTTTATTTGTTATTTCAATTACTTAATCTTGTATATAAAGATAAAGCGAAATTAAGGTGGAAATTAAAGTATAAATGAAATATTTTCTTGTTATTACCTTTTTTCAATTTGTAGATATAATTATTATTTATTATTTTTAAATGTAATGTTAAGGAACAACATCTCAACAATATTAGGCTATAGAGGTTTTACTTTATCTTGTATATAAATATAATGTGAACTTTAGGTGGAAATTAAAGTAACATTGAAATATTTCTTTGTTATTACCATTTTTAATTGGTAGATGTAATTATTATTTTATTATTTTTAAATGTAATGTTAAGAGACAACATATCCCCAATACTAAGCTATAGAGATCTTCTAGACACAATTAGAGTTTCTAAATATTAAGAGTTAAAACTTTAAGTGAGTTGTGTAGTAGACTTTTTTATTTGGGTTATGAAAAAGAACCTTTCAATTTCAATATATAATTTTTTATAAAGAAATGCATATTTTTAACCCTTAAAACTATTTCATTCAATTTTAAAAATGATTGTACTAATAACTATTATAAATTATATAGAAATATTAAAAAACATAACAATATAATAGATATAAACTATTTTGATTAATTTATGTAAATAAAAATAAAAATAATAATATATTATTATATTTTATAGTACATAAATAAATCTATTAATATTTGAAGAATTATCTCAACCATATAATTTAATATTAATAGAGAGAAAATAATATTAATATATAGAATTATAAATATTATATAAAATTTTAAATTAATTAATTTTATAAACATTAAATTAATAGTGTTACTTTTTAGGAAATTATATATATATATATAAATATGTTTCTAATAAATAATTTTTTTATTAAAACTTTTAAATTAAAAATGAACCATGAATAACTTCTATATTTCAAAATTGCCAAAATGAATATTTATATTCTCCAATAAAAAAAATTACGAGCATACAAAGAAAGTATATAAATAAAAACTCAATACATATAGTCTTTAATGAAAAAATTCTACTCATACAAAGCAAACATATAGATAAGAACTCAATACATATAGTCTCTAATGAAAAAAATCTATCTATACAAACAAGCATATAGATAAGAACTCAACACATCTAATTCATCTAAATTTTTACAAATTTGCCAGAGATAAAGATTCACATGCTTATTTACACTCAATTAAAGATTCACTTTCTTATTTCTACCAAATTAACTTCTAAACAAGCACAACCCAGAGTGAACAACGTGGATACTGAGAAAATAAATGAGAGTGTTTGGTTCACACAAATGTGAGGTTGTTTCTACCCAAATAATTTGTGAAAAGAAAAAAGCATAGAGCACATAGTATGATGCTTCAACAGACAAAAGTAGATGTCTAATTCATTCATGTCTTCTTCCTTTTTTAAGATAGTGAGATCACCAATTATATAATAAAAACATATGTTGTAAAACACTTTAACATAAGGTAACCTTCAGCGTCTTCTACATGTTGTCTCCTTATGACCATTAAAATAAACGAACATTTAAATAAATGGCCATCACAGGGAGACCAATGTTGGGCCTGTGCTCGTGGAGTGTGCAAATCTTTTGGTATTGAAATTGATGGGAGAATTGTTGGAGAGTAAATTTTCCACCACCCCATGTTTTAGAAAAACACAAAAATGAACTTGTAGAAACTGATGATAGGCCTTGGTGACTGCTAACTCACTAGCTCTCTTCCCTAATCCATTCATTCCTAAACATTGATTATTATTGTGGGCCCTTTATCTAGAGTAAAAATCACAACAAAACCTTAGGATTATAATTATTATTTCACATATATGCATGACTAGACATACCAAAAGAGGTTGAAGTTGTGGCAATAATATCAGTTATGATCCTGCACACAAGACCAAGGGGTTCATTAAGATTCAAATATATGCTATAAGGTGGATAAAAGAAAGAATATTCTTATCGGCATAAAACAAAATGAAACATATAATACTTTATTACATAATATAATCTTGCATAAAAAATGCTTTAAATTATCACAATGCGTTGAAATAGAAAGATCATTAGCCTGCACTGATGGTCAAGTTTCTAGTTTTCATCATAATAATTTTGTCTGAGTTTCTTTTCAAGTTGCAGAAGCTCTGTAGTTTATATATTAGTAGATTTTTGGTGATTTATTTTGCTTAAAATTGGCTAGAGGTATTTTTGGAATTTTAATTTTAAATTCCCGTATAATCTAAGTGTTTCAAGAGATCCTAAATTTATTTATACATTTGAAAACATCATAGTGAAAGAAAATCCAAGGTATTGCGAAAATTTTCATCCCAAATTATAACCCAAAAAAAAACATCAATTTTCATCACCGTCACATAAGAAAAAAACGCTGAGAATAATGGTTAGACTTCTCTTTTTCTGTAAGGCGGCAACTCTATTTCACTGTAGCTTACTATTGAACCGTCTTGAGCTACTGGTGAACCAGTTTGATTGATATGATGCAATTCTTCATATTTATTCATTTGATACATTCTTGCATGATGCTAAAGAGGACTTCAAAGTACAAACACAACTATAAAATAATAGAACCTTACATTTGGGAAAGAATTTTTGTAATGGTAAGTCTGTGTTTTGTAATTTCTGATGCATTTATATATTCCAAAATACAATAGATTTCAAATAGTGAAAATTTACCATTAAAAAAAATTCATTACTGAATTCCCACCAAGAAAGTAAAAATGGTTGATAGTAGACTGCTCCAATCTTTTATATAAGATGTCAGCCAAGAAAAATGGCTTACAGAACTAAGAGGAATTGATTTTTCACATAATAAACAACAAATCACCATACCATACGTTTCTTGAAACTGTCAATTACCTTATGGATTCAATCATTTTAATTCATCTTTCCACATATGCAAGCACTGCCAGATTCTTACTATTCTTGTTGTCACTCAATCCATGACGTAGAAAAAACTGTAAATTTCCTTATGGATTCAATCATTTTAATTCATCTTTACACATATGCAGGCACTGCCACATTCTTACCATGTTGGTTCTCACTCAATCCATGATGTAGCAAAACACAACACACAACAACTCTCCCATCTGCGCCATCCTAGTTGTAGAGCTCGAATCCAAGGAATCTTTTGTGTACAGGATTGGGATCGCAAGGGGGGAAATTTTTGGCTTTGGATGAGTCTGATCGCAATAGAGTCCCACAACAACTCAATGGATGAATCCATGACTTTCTATTGCTATTCTGGTATTAGAGGTTGTATATCATATCCAGGGGAAGAGAGATTCTTAGAGGTTAGAGAGTTAGTTAGGTATTTAGCTTAAATGAAGGAGGCAGTGGATGAATGGCCTAAAAGATTTCAATTAGCTAACATTTGATCTACGGTGCTGACATTTACAGCATGGCAAGTGGGGGGAGTTGTTTTCAAAGAAGAACGCCTTAGGGCATAATTATCATAAAATTAAGTTTTATTTGGTTTTAAAAAATAAATATATAAAAATATTAGAAAATTTACCTCGAAGGTGTTCATATGTAATATTCATAATTATCCGACAGCTAATTAGAAATATTAATTTTTGCCAGTTTTGTTTTTCTTAAGTTCGATAGGTAAATAAAAGGGTGAAGGCACCAATAAACCCAATAGTTAGAATAAAACCACTTTTCTAAAGCTAATGTGGACAACGCAACTCTTGTGGGGCCAAGAGGACAAGAGGGAAGGACAACAAGTGTGAAAGCCAAGGGGCCAAGTAGCATAGGAGTTAATGAGTGGGCCCAAGGATTTGCAACAAGTGTGAAAGCCAAGGGGCTAAGTAGCAGCGCAGTTAATGAGTGGACCGAAGGATGTTAGGGTTTCAAAAGAATAATAAGGGGGTGAAGATAGACATGGAAATTTTATGGTCTTTATGACTTGAGCACGCTTGAGCCGTTTAACCAAGTCCACAGTTGATCAGAATCTGGATCAGGGGCAAAAAATAGCTCAAAATTCAAAGTGCTCATAATTGCAACAAACCAGAATGACAACACCGACCCAGCTCAAGGAATCTAGCACAACTTTTTTCATTGAAAACCGAGTTTGGATGAGGAATTTATGGTCTGTTGATCATCATTCAGAACAGGCAATTTTTTTTTAAAATATTGCATAACAAGTACAGCTGATGACATGAAAATCCAGTCAGCATGCAGAAAATCTTCTTCAGGTTTTAGTCCAATGGGACCGTGATAAGCGTCACTTCGGGATTCACCAGTTTGGTTTGTGAAGGTAAAAATTGCCCAATGTCCTCCAAGGTTGAATGTGGATTCATGATTTTTATGTGGTGGAAATTATTTTTTTAATATTAACGTTGGGTTAATATATATATATATATATATATATATATATATATATATATATATATATATATATATATATATATATATATATATATATATATATATATATATATATATATATATATATATAACGTTAATTATTATTAAAATCCCACATTTCAAATCATTTAGAAATTATATAATATGCATGTATGTCCTGGATTCTCCTGATCTAAAAATAATATGCTATTGTTAAATACAGAATTGTTTCTACAAATATTTTCGGAATTTGAAACACAATCGCCAATCACAATATCATGAAGAAATATCAATCACACATAACACAGATAATTTACTGGGGAAATCTTATAGCTAAAAACCCCACTATCTTCTATTATGTATTATATCATGGATAATGAAACAATTACATACAAATCTCTAATCCAAGAGCTCTCTGTACATGAGCTAACTATCTCAAACTATCATACAAAAATTGGCAAGTTTCTTAGCCAATTTACTGACTCCAGATAGCCTACTTCCACTGCGCAATCCTAGCTGATAGAAATCCCTAAATGAATGCATTATTTCCTTCCTTGACTGCGCAATCCTCATGGGCACATCCAATGTGTGTGTGGTTTCATGTGTGCAATCGAATAATGTCACAATTGATAGTCAAGTTCCCTTTCACCTAGAACTCAACTAGGTCTCCACTGCATCTGACATGCATGTAGTTAATAGTAGTAAATATTCAGTTGTATGTGAGACCACTGATTGTGAATTAATTAATAATTAATTTACTTGATCTCTCACTAGTGTATCTTCAGTTACAACTAGCAAAACTGAGTTTAACCCACTTAACTGAGTTAAACTACTTTACAACTTTCATAACTGCACTTCCAACTCGGTTACAACTTCGAATCACTCAGTTACAACTAAGTCAACATGCATGTCCCACCAACCAACCTCTTAAATCGAAATTCCTTTAGCTAAATGATTTTCCACTTCAGTTAAATATTTCCAAGTGCTCATTGAGAATAGATTATTGTTTATTGTCCAGCTAATATTAAGGGATAATAATAGTATACATGCATCTATAAATAGACGTGAAATCTATAAATAGAACTTGCACATACATCTATAAATAGACATTCATCTCTAAATAGAATTTTCTCATGCATTTATAAATAGACATCCACCTAAAAATATTATGAGGCTCCATCCTAGTGTAGGTGCTTAATTTTCACTAGGATCTTCTTGTTGAATCTCAACACTCCCTCTCAACAAGAAAGGTATTATCCTTCACCCTGATCCTATCTCTATGGTATGTGAATTTACTCTTGGTGAGCGCCTTCGTCAGAATATCTACATCCTGATCTTTCGTAGGAATGTACTGAAGCAACATGATTCTCTTATGCACACAATCTCTGAGATGATGGTACCATATATCTATATGCTTAGATCGATCATGAAACACATGATTAATCGAGAGTTTAATGCAACTATGATTATCACAATGAATCACTATTGGATCTAAATGAGAACTAAACAAACCAACCAAGATCTTTCTCATCCAGATAGCCTCACATGCAGCTTGACTCACTGCCATGTATTCTGCTTCCGCTGAACTGAGTGCCACGGATCTCTGCTTCCTGTTGTACCAAGAAACAACTGTACATCCAATACTAAAGATCCCCCCTGGTGTGTTATTTTTGTCCGATGGGCTGCCCGCCCAATATGATTCTGTGAAGCCATGCAACTTCACCTCATCTGTCTATTTGTACCGAAACCATACTCTAATGTGCCCCTCAGGTATCTCAGTACCTGCTTGCCCTCCTTCCAAAAGAGCTTGGTAGGCTTAACCATAGCTTGACTCAGTTGGTTAACCGCATAGCAAATGTCCGGTCTCATGTTCACTATATATATTAGCAAACTCACTAACTATCGATAGATAGTAGAATCAACTACCTCTCCAGAAGTAGCATCCTCTTTCCTCCAGTTTCTTGGAAGAGGAGTATCCATGGGTTTTCAACCCTCCATGTGAAACTTACCCATTATCTCCCTTTCATACTTGCCTAGAGACACAAAAAGTTCACCAACTCGCTGCCATATTTCCAACCCATGAAATAATGAAGGAGGCCCATATTTTTCATCTCAAACTCCCTTGCAAGGTCCTCCTTACATGAGTGTATCAGTTGCTCATCACCAGTCAATATTAAATCATCAACATAAAGAGAAATGATTCAAAGCTTACCCTCCACCACAATTTTGTATAGGTTTTCATCTGCTTCACTTTTGGTGAAGCCCAATCTAGTGAAATAGTTTTCTATCTGAGTGTACAAAGCACGAGGTTCTTGCTTCAGCCTATACACCGCTATTTTGAGTTGGCACACATGCGACTCGCTGTTGAAGATCTCGAAACCTTCAGGCTGCTCTATGTACACCTCTTCATGAATGATCCCATTAGGAAACAAAGTTTTCACATCCATCTAATGAATGCGCCAGCCCATCTGTGTAGAGAGAGAAAGGATGGTCCTTACGGAAGAATACCTTGCGACAGGTGCAAAGGTCCCTTCATAATCTATCCCCTCAATCTATGAGAAGCCCCGGGCCATAAATATGGCCTTATATTTCTCAATACTCCCATCAACTGCTTGCTTTACCTTGTAGATCCATCTCAAACCTACCACTGATTTATCAACCAACCTTGGAACAATTTCCCAAGCACTGTTTTTTACAAAGGATTCATACTCCTCCACCATTGCATATACCCATGTGGGCTCCTGCACTGCTTCCTGAAAGGAATATGGTTAAGTCACAATACATTTTCTCATGAGAGCCATGTATCTAGTAAATCGGTCAGGAGACTGTCTTTGTCTACGCTGTGAAGTAGGGGCTCCTACATTCTATGCAGCATCAAGTCTCAACCTATCAGCTTCTATGGTACACCTTCTGCCATTTCTGATGGATGGCTCTACATGAGTGGACTCTTCCACTCCATGAACCTCCTCTTGTGGCTGATCCACATCTAGAGAGTCATCTTTGGGAACCAACAGTTTCTCCTCCACATGCAAGTTCATCTCCCTCTCAAGCGACAACCGCATGGACTTCCCCTCATCGAATTTGATATCCCGTTGCACCACAGTCATTCGATTGTTTGGAAAATACAAACGATAATTATGGGGTCTTTCTGTTACCCCAAAAAAATACAAAATTTAGTAGTCGGCTCCAGCTTCTTCTTGGCATCCTTGGTCACATGCACATAAACAGATGAGCCAAAAATCTTAAAGTGTGAAACATCTAGTTTCTTACCAGTGAAAGCTTCTTCTGGTGTACTCATGCCAAGTACTCTATGAGGAAAATGATTTTGCACATAAACTTCAGTGTTGCATGATTTCACCCAGAAATGAAGTGGTAGGCCCTAATCATGAAACATCACTCATGCTACACCAACGATCGTCCTGTTCCTCCTCTCTGTGACCACATTTTGTTGTGGGTTATGAGGCATTATGATTTCTCTTCGAATTCCTTATTTGTTGCAGAAGTTTTTGAATTCGTTAGAGATGTATTCTCCACCATTATCACTCCTAAGAGCCTTCGCTTTCTTCCCTGACTCTTTCTCCACCAACGCCTTAAACTCACATAACTTTGAGAATGTTATCTTAGGAAAAAGGTCGCATCTCAAAACCAAGATTTTAAGAAAGAGAAACTCCAAGGAAGAATGTTGATTCAAGTTATGGATACTACAACAGGTATCAAACTATTTTTCTTGGGCATTGTTACAATTGCAAAAACTTTGGGCATCAAGCTAAGCATTGCAAGGCTCATAAGAATGAAGCACCAAGATTGAATAATCAACCAAACCAACTACGTGGTCCTAAAGAGCAAGAACAAATCAAAACTTATAATTCCTTTGATCCTTTGGCTAAGTTTGATCTGTCTTGCTCATTATGTGATGATTATGATCATAATGAACTAAATTTCTCTCTCAAAATGGAAAAAGCTAAAAACGTAGGTCTCAAAACTGATAAATATGGCCTAGCTCTATGTGCTCATAGTGAAGAAAATCATTGGTTCGTGGATAGTGGATGCTCGAGACATATGATAGGCAACCAAAAGAAGTTTATCTCATTGAACAAGAAAAATGGAAATGTATCTTTTGGAAGTGGATCTGCTAGAATCACTAGAAAAGGGACTGCTACCCTTGTCAATGGACTAAGAAAGGCTCAAAATACCTTGCTGGTAGAAGGGCTCAAACACAATCTCTTAAGTGTCAGCCAAATTTGTGACCAAGGAAATAATGTTGTCTTTAGTACAAAAAATTGTGAAATAAGAGACTCGTCATCAAGAGAGCTTGTGGAAAAAGGAGTAAGAACACCAGATAATGTTTACATTCTCAGTAGAATCCAAGAAGATAAATGTTACTTAAGTCAAACAGATGAAAGTTGGTTATGGCACAAGCGATTGGGGCATACAAGTTTTGATAACCTAGTCAACATCAGCAAAAATAATGTAGTTATGGACATTCCAAAAATGTGCAAACCAAATCAAGTTGTACGTGGCCCATGCCAACATGGAAAGCAAACCAGAACTAGCCAAAAAACTAAGGAGTTCTCAACATCAAAACCTTTGGAAATCATTCATGCAGATTTATGTGGGCCAACTAGAACTCCAACTCTTCAAGGTGAAAGGTACTTTGCTCTATTTTTTGATGACTATACTAGGATGATGTGGATATATTTTATAAAATATAAATCTGAAGAATTTGAGTGTTTTAAGAACCTTAAATCTCTCATTGAAAATGAAAAAGACTCTAAGATTAAATGTCTTAGAATGGATAGAGGAAGAGAATTCACTTCAAAAGAATTTGATAAATTCCGCAAAGAGCATGGAATCGAAAGAGAACTCTCTACTTCTAGGACACCCCAGCAAAATAGAGTAGTTGAAAGAAGGAACCGAACCATTCAAGAAATGTCTAGGACAATGCTACTAGAAGCTAATTTGCAACCAAAATTTTGGAGAGAAGCAGTTGGCACTGTAGTTTATACCTTAAATCGAACTCAACTAAGACCAAATAATGAAAAGACTCCTTATGAATTATGGAAAGGAAGACCTACTTCAACAAAATATTTCAGAATTTTTGGAAGCAAATGTTTCATAAAAATAAATGATAACTCACCAGGTAAATTTGATTCTAGAACTGACGAAGGAATATTTCCTGGATACTCCACTAGGAGTAAAGCTTACAAATGTTACAACAATAGTCTATGAAGAATAGTGGAAAGCATTGATGTAAAGATTGATGAAGGCCTTCCAGAGAAAAGAATTGAAAATCATGAAGTTGAGCATTTCTTTGAACAAAGTGAAGAAGAAGAATCTAAAAAAGTGGGGAATGAAGAACCTCAAAATGAACCTCAAAGTGAATCTTCACAAACTCCCTCCAAGATCAAGTTTGTTCAAAGATATCATCTGGAAGAACAGGTCATCGGAAATATAGATGAAGGAATCCAAAATCGAAGAAGAATGATTAGCACCCCAAGTAAAAATGATGTGGCTCTATTATCTTTAATAGAACCTGAAAATGTTTCTCAAGCAAGCAAAGATCCTTATTGGGTAAAGGCCATGGAAGAATAAATGTCTCAAATCGAAAAAAAATGAGACTTGGGAACTAGTACCTCGCCCAAAAGATAAAAATATAATAGGAACAAAATGGGTATTCAAAAACAAGATGAATGAAGATGGAAAAATCATCAGAAATAAAGCCAGACTAGTCTGCAAAGGGTACTCGCAAATTGAAGGAATTGACTTTGAAGAAAACTTTGCACCAGTAGCTTGAATGGAAGCCATAAGAATGTTTTTGACATTTACTTGCTCAAAAGGATTCAAGGTTTATCAAATGGATGTAAAATCAACATTCCTGAATGGAGATCTCAAGGAAGAAGTTTACATGGAGCAACCAGAAGGATTTGATCTTGCTGAAAGAAACGACTTTTTATGCAAACTAAAAAAGGCCTTGTATGGATTAAAACAAGCCCCTAGAGCATGGTATGCAAAGTTGGATCACTATCTGCAACAAGAAGGTTTTAAAAAGGGAGTGGTAGGTAGCAATCTCTACATGAATATGGACAAGGGAAAACTTTGTATCACTCTTGTTTACGTTGATGATCTAATCTTTGCTAGCAATGATGAAGAAATGAGCCATGAATTTGCTCTAAATATTTCCAAAAAAATTGAGATGTCAATGATCGGTGAGTTGTCTTACTTTCTTGGGCTACAAATATCTCAAACTTCTGCAGACATGTTTATATCTCAGGCAAAATATCTTAAATACATGCTTAAAAGGTATGGGATGGAATATTGTGCGCCTATGAGCACACCAATGACCACAGTTTGTAAATTAAGCAAAGACGATGATACCCCTCAAATAGATGCAACTCTTTACAGATCAATAATTGGAGCTCTCCTATACTTAACTGCTACAAGACCAGATATTATGCAAGAAGTAGGAATGGTGGCAAGATTTCAGTCAAGTCATAAGCAATCCCATCTAGCAACCGTGAAAAGGATTCTCATATATCTGAAAGGAACGACTGATTTCATTCTTTGGTATCCTAAGAGTTCAACTCTTATTGTGACAGCTTAATCTGATGATGATTGGGCCGGAAGCATGGATGATTGAAAAAGCACCAGTGGAAATGCATTATTTATGGGAGATTGTCTTGTATCTTGGCTCAGCAAAAATCAATCATCTATATTCCTCTCTACAACTAAAGCTGAATATATAGCTGCTACTGATTGTTGTACACAAATTTTATGGATGAGGGAAGCCTTGAAGGATGTCAACATAGAAACTAAGCAACCAATTACTATTTTTTGTGATAATGCTAGTGCCATCAGTCTTTCAAAGAATCCGGTGATGCACTCAAGAACCAAACATATTCCAATCAAATACCACTTTCTCCGTGAACAAGTTGTTGAACACAATATCAGGTTGGAATACATCAACACAAAAGTGAAAATTGCAGATATCTTTACAAAACCCCTTCCACGAGAAGAATTTGAGTATCTTCGCCAAAAGATGGGGGTCATTGCTCTTGCATCACATTAAATTAAGCATCATGTCAGGGGTACAGTATGTTAGGGGGAGCAGCATAACAGGGGGAGTACTTTGGCACCCCATTGCCATTGATGTCAAAGGGGGAGAGAAGAATAATATTGCCATCCAATGACAAAGGGGGAGATTGTTAATCCAGGTTTTCATTGATGGAAAAAGGTTGATGAAGGAGAAGCCAGACTATGACCCTATGATGAATAAGCCTAACAATGAAGATGACCTTGGAGACAGAATTTTACTCTCTGCACATAAATATTCAAGGTTAGTTATAAAGTAATAATATTTTGGACACCTTGGAGGAATCTTTATACATTAAGTTGTATACCATATTATAAAGCATAATTTTAGCTTTCCAATGAGCTATTACTCAGCCAAAATCTGCTAGCGGTTTGAAAGTTATTAATTTTTTAAGTTAAGAAGAAATTTTATGGTATGTGAATCGACCTCATCCCTCTAGGACAAGTCGGCCTACTTCAAGGGACATGTCCATTCATTGGAGGGTCAAACTTTTTGTATTCATATATAGTCAATCTCCTTTCTTTTGGATAATCATCATCTCAGCTATTGATTACAGAGTTCGGTTAATAAGGAAGGTGTTCATACCTCATGAACACAAGAAGAAAAGACTGAAAAACTATTCTATAATTTTCGGACTGTTGGAGAAGGTTCTTGAACATCGTATCTGTGGTATCTGTTGTGGTAACTTACCTCAGTATTCAAACTTCAGACCAATCACCTGTGAAGGAATTACCCTTGGTCCTATTGCATATTTCAAGACAATCACATTTGAACTAAACTTGGTCTAATAAGGAGGGACACTCACCTATAACAATTTGGTTTTGGCACACAGAACTGTCTTAACATATCTATAGAGAATGACACAATACCTTGGATTACATTGTCACCTGTAGGATCTCATTTAAGGCTCCTATCTGTGATAACAGTCGACTATTACTTAAAGCCTATTCACAGGTGTAACAACTCAAAAAATAGTCACCTATCCTTCAGACCTGTGGATACTTATGTTCTCGGAATTGTCACAATCACCTGAGAGGCTCAGTTTTGAGATCGGATTAGGTGTTGAAGTATTAAGGAGTACACTTGGAAGCAGCCCTTTGATATCTCTAAAACGAATTACAAGTAACATTTGAGGGCAAGTGTTGAACAGTGAAGAACTTGTGAGCCTTCAAGAAGTAAAGAATCTGGAGGTGTAAAGAACCTGTGGCTTGGACAATGAATACTTGAGTTGACTTGAAGAAGCCTCGTGAAGAAATCTTTGGAGCTTATCTCGTGGCCCTTTTGAGAAAATTTAAGATCCTTGAAGCAGAACTTGAAGAGAGTTGTTTGGAAGACCTAGTGCAAAACTTGAGTAGATTATTGAAGACACCTTTCAGGAATTATGGAATTCATCTAAAGACTCTTGTAGAACCTGATCTTAAGACACCATTGGAAACCATGATGTGTTTATATAGTCATGAGGTGACTTGGAGGATTTGGCTGGGTATCATAAATCTTGTTGAAGACACTTATGTAAGTACATCTCACATTTTCTCTCTAAAGATTTATGAAGGATTGGTGTCCTTGGAGTAGGATCTCCTAAACATAAGGTTGGTGACTTGAGAAGATAGGGTTGAAGCCCTAGAGGTCAGAGCCTCAAAAAATTCCAATTTGGTGCTTGGCAAACTGGTTGGTGCCTGTTTCATTGAAAGGGTTGGTGCCTTTCTCTCATCTATTGTATACTATTATTAAAAAGGGGATTGAAGTTCTCTTTAATCCTTAATATCATTATTATATATCTCTCCTTTTTTAATTGTGAAGAATCTAAACTGGAAATAATTAACAATTGAAAATAAATACTGATTCACCCCTCTCTCAGTATTTCCAACAAAAACAAAATATAAGTACTATGTTATTTTTGTTGATGACTTTTCTCGTAAATGCTAGATCTTCTTCATGCAGAAGAAGGATCACTTTTATTCTTTTGGATGGCAAGAGAGTACATCATCATAACTTCTGGCATTATTCTTTGTACTTGATGATTCTCCTTTGAAACCAATTCCAGACTTGTCATGTTGAGGTCTTTGAGTATTAAGAATGTTGTCAAGAGCTAGAGAGCTTTGCCAACTCCTTTTGACTTGCTCCAATTCCTTCCTTAGGGATACTATTTCAAATTCACGTTTTTCACAGATATCATCCTTCTCTTTTATTTTTATGTTCAAGAAGTCTTCCCTTCTTTTTGCTTCCTCTCTTTCTATTTTGAGATAAATTATCTTCCTTTGTAGATTCTCATTTTCGTCAATGGAACTCATTAGAAAACTATCTACGTTTCTTTCATCTTCTATTTCTGAGTCATCATCATTTTTAAATGCCATGAAAAGTGTTTCTTTGCTTCCAACATAATTACTTTCCTCTTCTGATTCATCGTCGCTTTGATGCACATTTCTAGTTGATTTCCTTTTTATGACTACGAATTTATCTTCATCATACTCATCTTTTTTAGAGAATAAATTCTTCTTATTAAACCCTTCTTCTTGTACCTCATTCTTTTAGAGTCCTTTTCATCATCACTATCATGTTTATGATGACATTTTGCAGCATAATGACCTATTCTTCCCCAATTGAAACAAATAAGAGGGTACTTACATTTTAGCTTGGATCCCATCTTTAGTCTTTGTATGAATTGAGCTAACTCATTTTCAATATTAGATTCATCGTTGTTGCAATTCCATCATTTTCCTTCTTTTGTAGATTTTGAGGCTTTGAAAGCTGCTTCTTTGAAATTTGGGATCCCTTTCCTCATGTCATAGGAAATAAGAATTCCATGAAGTTCATCCATCTTGAGAGTATCTAGGTCCTTCATTTCTTCTATGGCACTTACTTTGGAGTTGAATTTGTCAGGAAGTGATCTCAAGATTTTTTGAACTATGGTGCTTTCTTCAATATTTTCCCCTAGTCCTTTAAGAGAGTTAACCACTTCAGCTACTCTGAGGAAGAATGATGCAATATATTCTTCATCATCCATTTTCAGTCTCTCGAATTGTCTTCTATAGGTTTGAAGCTTTGCCTTCTTAACTTTGGAGTCCCCATCATAAAACGAAACCAACTTATCCCATACTTCTTTGGCTGAGTCACAATTCATAACTTTCGTAAATTCGGAATCGGTGATTCCAATAGTGATGGAATTTAAAGCTTTGGAATTAGCAATGTAGGCTCTTCTTTCATCTAGATCAGTTGGAAGACTGGTGGGAGCTTTGTATCCGTCCAAAATAGAGTGCCATACTTCAGGGCCAAGAGACATTAGATAGTAGGACATCCTCTTTTTCCAGAAACTAAAGTTTGTTCCATCAAAGATAGGTAGTTTCCCTATTACTTCCATGTTCTTCATTGTGCCTAAGAATCCTTCTTCCAGCTGTTAAGCTGATAATGAAGAAGCTGGCTCTGATACCAATTATTGGAAATACTGAGAGGGGGGTGAATCAGTATTTCTTTTCAATTGTTAATTATTGCCAGTTTAGATTCTTCACAATTAAAAAAGGAGAGATATATAATAATGATATTAACGATTAAAGAGAACTTCAATCCCCTTTTTAATAATAGTATACAATAGATGAGATAAGGGCACCAACCCTTTCAATGAAACAGGCACCAACCTGTTTGCCAAGCACCAACTTGGACTTTTTTGAGGCTCCGACCTCTAGGGCTGCGACCCTATCTTCTCAAGGCACCAACCTTGTGTTTAGGAGCTCCTACTCCAAGGACACCAATCCTTCAGAAATATTTAGAGAGAAAATGTGAGATGCACTTACATAAGTGTCTTCAACAAGATTTATAATACCCAGCCAAATCCTCCAAGTCACCTCATGATGATATCAACACATCATGGTTTCCAATGGTGTCTCAAGATTAGGTTCTACAAGAGTCTTTAGATGACTTCAATTATTCCTCAAAGGTGTCTTCAATAATCTTCTCAAGTTTTGCACTATGTCTTCCAAACAACTTTCTTCAAGTTACTTCTGCTTCAATGATCTTCAAGTTGCTCAAGAGGGCCAAGAGATAGGCTCCTAAGATGTATTCACGAGGCTTCTTCAAGTCAACTCAAGTATTCATTGTACAAGCCTTCAATTTCTTGACCAAGCCACAGGTTCTTTACACCTCCAAATTCTTTACTTCTTGAAGGCTCACAAGTTCTTCACTGTTCAACACTTTCCCTCAAATGTTACTTGTAATTCGTTTTAGAGATATCAAAGGGCTGCTTCCAAGTCTGCTCCTTAATAATTAAACACCTAATTTGAGCTCAAAACTGAGCCTCTCAGGTGACTGTGACAATTCCGAGAATATAAGTATCCACAGGTCTGAAGGATAGGTGACTGTTGTTTGAGCTGTTACACCTATGAACATGCTTTAAGTAATAGTCGACTGTTATCACAGATAGGAGCCTTAAATGAGCTCCTACAGGTAACAATGTAATCCGAGGTATTGTGTCATTCTCTACAGATATGTTAAGACAGTTCTGTGTGCCAAAACCAAACTGTTATAGGTGACTGCCCCTCCTTATTAGACCGAGTTTAGTTCAAATGTGATTGTCTTGAAATATGCAATAGGACCGAGGGTAATTCCTTCATAGGTGACTAGTACGAAGTTTGAATACTGAGGTAAGTTATCACAGCAGATACCATAGATCTGATGTTCAAGAACCTTCTCCAACAGTCCGAAAATTATAGAATAGTTTTTCAATATTTCTTCTTGTGTTCATGAGGTATGAACACCTTCCTTCTTAACTGAACTCTATAATCAATAGCTGAGATGATGATTATCCGAAAGAAAGGAGATTGACTGTATATAAATACACCAGGTTTGACCCTCCAATGAATGGACATGTCCCTTGAAGTAGGCCGAGTTGTCCTAGAGGGATGAGGTCGGTTCACATACCAGAAAATTTCTTCTTAACTTAAAAAATTAATAACTTTCAAACCGCTAGCAGATTTTGGCTGAGTAATAGCTCGTTGGAAAGCTAAAATTATGCTCTATAAGATGGTATACAACTTAATGTATAAATATTCCTCCAAGGTGTCCAAAATATTATTCCTTTATAACTGACCTTTAATATATATGTGCAGAGAGTAAAATTCTGTCTCCAAGGTCATCTTCATTGTTAGGCTTATTTATCATAGGGTCATAGTCTGGCTTCTCCTTCATCAACCTATTGCCATCAATGACAACTTGTATCAATAGTTGCTGAAGCAACCAAGAACGGTCTACACACGTCTATGTGAACTCTCTCAAGGATCCCTGAAGCATGGTTCTCCCTCTCGTTAAAGGTGGACTTTACATACTTCCCCATGGTGCAACCCTTGCACTGATCTAACTGAGAAAGTGTTCCCATTGGAAGTCTAGTAGATATTTTTTGCATGACTTTTAAGGCTCCGTGATGAAAATGCCACCCAATCGCCTGTGCCATAATTTGCCCTCATCCCGGCTCACCACTTTTTCTGCCTTGCCCATCATGGCAACGCAACCATCTACCTCCAGCTTGTAGATATTCTTAACTCGAATCCCTATCCTCTTGGCTTGACCCGTTGTTTTATGTTACAGGAAAGCTTTTCCATCGTTGAAAACAACGTCATAGCCTCTTTCCTCCAACATTGCAACTAAGACCAAATTTTTCTTCAGACCTGGAACATGCATAACATCTTTCAATTGAAATTGTTTACCTGACTTCCTCTAAAAGGTAATGGTAACAATGTTGGTCGCACTGTACCTTCTGTCGTCACCCATATCTATATGTATCTTGAGATCTTTCTCCTCCAAGTCACTTAAAAGTTCCTTATCTCCCATAATGTGAAAGGAAACGCCACTATCCAAATACCACACCATTCCCAATGTAGTTGACACCATCCATGTGATCAAAGAGAAGTCAAGCTCAAATTGCGAGGCAAGGGCCTCACTAGCTGCAAATCTAACAACGTTCTTGTTCTTCTTCTTTTGTGGACAGTTAGTAGCAAGATGCCCATGTTCGTGACAATGAAAACACTTCACTTTGGACATATCCAGCTTCTTGCCTTTAGACTCAGATTTAGAATGGAATTTCTTCCCCTTCCCCTTCTTTGCCTTGGCATCCAAAGCATAATACTCTTCATCATCATGCTTTGATGAAGAGCCATCTCTGGTGTTCCTCTTGAACTCCTCCTGCACCAGATCCGACCACAGTCGTTTCCAATCCAACAATTTTTCCCATCCATTGACAGAGTCTTCATAACTATGACAACCGTTAGGAAGTCCCAAGAGATTCAAGCACACCAAATCATCATAAACAACAGTCATTCCCACACTCTCCAGTTCATCCCAACATTGGACAATCTTTGTGAGATAATTTGGAATGGTGTCACCCTTTTCCATCTTGATCTTTCTGAGTTTATCTTTGAGTGCCAATTTCCTATGGTCATTGTTGCTTTGGAGTAGATCCGTCAAATCCTTCCACATAGCATATGGTGTGGCTTTCCCATGGAGGCTTGAGACAATGTGGTCTCGTAGTCACTCCAAGAGGATCCTCCTCGCCTTTGCCACTTTCTTTCGCCATGCATCAAGATTAGCAACATCTGCAGCATCTGGATTAAGGCATATTTTTCAATGAATTCCTTCAAGCCATTGTCTTCGAGTACCACCTCCATCCTGTCCTTCCAAGAAATTTAGTTCAAGCTGCACTCGATTACATACTCTAACCTCAAGCCATTGAAAGCCATTTCGATCTTGAATAAGTTGTAGCGCCAAGAAAGTATTTCTGCAAATTCGAGTTCTTTCCACCAACAAACTCAACTCCTACTTCAAAATTGCAATTTCTTGTGCTCTGATACCATGTAGAAATTATACAATATGCATGTATGTCCTGGTTTATCCTGATCTAACAATAATATGCTATTGTTAAATACAGAATCGCTTCTACAAATCTTTGCGGAATTTTGAAACACAGTCGCCAATCACAATATCATGAAGAAATATCAGTCACACATAACATAGATAATTTACCAAGGAAATATTATAGCTAAAACCCCACTATCTTCTATTATTTATTATATCATGGATCCTGAAACAACTACATACAAATCTCTAATCTAAGAGCTCTCAGTACATGAGCTAACTGTCTCACACTGTCATATAAAAATTGGCAAGTTCCTTAGCCAATTTATTGTCTCCAGACAGCCTGCCTCCACTGCGCAATCCCAGCTGATAGCAATCCCCAAATGAATGCAATATTTCCTGCCTTGACTGCGCAATCCTCATGGGCACATCCAATGTGTTTGTGGTTGCATGTGTGCAACCGGATAATGTCACAATTGATATTCAACTTCCCTTTCACCTATAACTCAACTGGGTCTCCACTACATCTGACATGCATGCAGTTAATAGTAGTAAATATTGAGTGGCATGTGAGACCATTGATTGTGAATTAATTAATAATTAATTCAACTAATATCTCACTACACCATCACTTGGAAATTGCCAAAAAATAGAGAACAAATAGAAAATCAAATCAAAGGGCTCTTCGAGAAGAGATAATAATATTAGGGACAAAAAGGCATACAAACTTATTGAATATGCATAGTAATTTTGAACTGTTTTGGAGATGGGGTACAAATTATGAAGTGTATAACTATCCATGGGTGGTAAAACTCTTTTCTTACAACCTTTTAAGTTTTTATTCCTTTGAATTGACGCTTTTCCAGTCTCATGGGTGTCCCTAAATTGATTGTATGTTGATGTATAATAGATAAATTTGTGTATAAACTTTCCCTTGAGGTGCCTATATGCACCAAAGAACGAGGGAAAATCCTCAATAAAATTTATGATGGTTGAGATCATATTCCTTGAGCCAATTGCAACATTTAAACGAATGAAGTGAACTGAATGTGGTCTTTAAGTGAATAAGAAATTCAAGTAAGTGAACAGAAATCAAACCAAAATACGTAATTCAAGTTAGTGAACAGAAAGAAAAACAAACTCTGTAATGAGAAACATGTGAGACACTGCATTAAATTTGATGGCACTCAGTGGTGGAAGATATTCATTAGATCTTAGGATAGAAGGAAGATTACTAACAATATATTTATTATTAATACGAGTGCCTTAAGGTGGCCATGACCTGCAGTTATGTGAACAAGAGTTTTTCCTGTATTGTTTGCAAATGTTACAAAGTTTTTCCACAACCAAAAAATTTAGATTGCATCCATTGATAGGAATGTCTTGTTTCAAAGCCCAATTCAGAGCTTTATTTCCATATTAATATGTTTCATTGACTGGAGCAACATATGCTAACAAAACATGTAGAAGTGCATCATCATTTACCTAGACAGCTCGAATCTTCCAGCTATGGAAAAACTGGAGAATACATTCTATGTGACTTGTCACTAAAACAAAATTACATTACATGTAACAATGAGCTGGAGAAATAAGTCGAGCCTAAGAAATAATACGACTTAATACATCCACCATCTTGCAAGAATGGAAACGACTTAAGGCATTCACCATCTCGTAAGAATGGAATCTTGTGGAAACTATCTACATTAGTACTCTAAGTGAAAAGGAAACAATTTCACATTTATGCTTCACAAAAAACATTGAAAAACCATTTTTAGGCTCACAAAACATCATGTATTAATTCGACTACACTCCATAGTTCCACATGGTCCCTCACTCAATCCAATACCATGCTACAATGAAATATTACTGCAATACTGCTTCTTTGAGCCTTACAAATCATGAGGCTTGTGTTGAAGTTAAATATATTTTCTGATTATGCTAACATGAATACCTAGTAAATAAATAAATAAATAATTGTGATTTTCTACCTTTGAAATCAAAGGTTGTTTTGGTACAATTCTTCAATATTTATTCTTGATCACTTCCTCCTGCTATAGACAACCTTAATCAGTAGAAAGAAAATTTTATATAGCTTCAAACATGCGTCTACAAAGGATTATAATAATTTTCTAAATAATATTTGAATTTCTATGTGAATTAAGTTCTATCCTTGAATAAAAATGTATATATCTCCAATATGGAAATTGAACCCAAGAATATCATCAACTACACCACTTCTTGAGAAAATGGTCTATGTTTCTCTTTTAAATGTTGACTGACCTTCGTATTATTTCCTTCATGATCCTTGAAACTATTCAAAAGATCACATTTCTCTCTACCACTAATCTCCTTGGTGTCTACCATGTTCTTGTTTTAATCCAACAAATTCTACTTAAGCAAATATAACGCATTTCATGCAATTAAAAATAGTGAGAGATCATTCAACAACATTTAAACCATTTTATCTTGAAAATAAAAAATGTGGTCCAGAAGCACCACAATGAAAATACTATTTTTTTTTTACATCAAAATACTGCACGTCACCTTGGTTTTAAAATAATGGCCAAAAAATTTGTATAACATGAAAGAGTTCTTGTGAATTTTTCATTTTAGGCAAGAAACATAGAGATAAATCTGCAAAAAAAAAATTGATGAAGAAAAAACATGCATGTGTAAATTGCACATAGTGACCTTTGTGGTCCCATGAAAATTTAGTCATTGGCAAGTCCAAATTATTTTATGACATCCACCGACCATGTTACAATGAAATGATACTGCAATATTGCTTCCTTGAGCCTTATGGAACATGAGGCCTATGTTGAAGTTAAAGATCTTGTATGATTAAGCCAACACGAATGCCTCGTAAATAAAGAAATAGAACTTTATTTTCTACCTTCAAAATCTGAGGTTTTTTTGGTACAATTCCTCCATATTTATTATTGGTCACTTCCTCCTACTATGTAAAACCTTAATCAATACAAATAAAATTTTATATAGTTTGAAACATGTGTCTACAAAGGAATAAACAATTTTGTAAATAAATTTTGAATTGTTATGTGAATTAGGATCTACCCTTGAATAAAACTACACATATCTGCAATATCGAAATTGAACCCAACAATAGCATCAACTACACATCCTCTTGGGAAAATTGCATGTGTTTCTCTTATGAGTGTTGAGTCACCTCTATATTATTTCATTTATGATCCTTGAAACTATTCAAAAGGTCACAATCCTATTTTCCACTAATAGCATAAGTTATAAAAACATGACCATTAAAATTCGTATAAAGTTTCTTAGTTCTGGAATAAGTAAAGTCTGAGAAGACCTTAGAATCATACAATATATTAATATGATTGATGTGATGACAAGGTGAAAAGTCCAATCCAACCAGTTAACTACTCTAATGCATACTTCACATTAATTAGGAATCATTCCATATACTAAAAATGGTGGCGTGGAAAACTGCAGAATTGTGAGAAGATCAATTAATACAACATTTGTTTTATTATCGCATTCAATTTGGGAAAAAATTATGGTGCTTAATGAATGTTTCTAGATATAGATCTTTGTTGCCAACAACTCTTCCAATTCTAGCTTGGCATCTTCCACGTTGATGGTATCTGTAATATGATTGACAAAAACAATGTCAACAACTAAATACACTAGTGATTTATTATTAATACAACATTGGTTTTATTATCGCATACAAATTGGGAAAAAATTATGATGCTTAATGAATTTTCCTAGATATAGATCTTTGTTGCCAACAACTCTTCCAATTCTAGCTTGGCATCTTCCACATTGATGGTATCTATAATATGATTGACAAAAACAAAGTCAACAACTAAATACACTAGTGATTTATTATTACACCTGGCATAATAAATTGGTTGATCTAGAATCGCTAGGTTCCACACCAAATATGGTACGTGAAGAGATTCAATCCAACATGAAACTTGATAGATCTGGGATTAACATGGATCTATGTTGGAATTTCAATATAAAGTGCTTGTAAGTACTTCAAAAGAAATTATGTATGTATGTGTTCTTTTTCAAAATCTTTCAATACCAACTATATATTTGTATTATATAAAATAAATAAAAGTAAGTTTTTTTTTATATCATTCAAATATTTTATTAATTTTTGTTTTTAAATTTAATGAGACATGTGGTATGGTTGGATATATATAAACATCAATATATTAGGGATCAAAATATCTAGAGGTGAAAACATTTCTTCACTCCTTAGAGGTTAGCAAATTTAGAGTTAATATATAAAATGGATCAATGGAATATATAAATTGAAGTTTATATATATATATATATATATATATATATATATATATAGAGAGAGAGAGAGAGAGAGAGAGAGAGAGAGAGAGAGAGAGAGAGAGAGAGAGAGAGAGAGAGAGAGAGTTCCTTGATATTATTGCTAGTTGTTGATCATCATGGGATGCCTTATCAAGTTTACCATCCACAAAATGTGGAAAACTTCTCAAAGGCTTCTAATGCTATCATTCTAAGTATTAAAAAATAAAATATATATACCACATACCAATTAATTACATATATCATTTCTACTAAATTTTAATATCAAATTATTTTTCTATCCCATATGTTAACTCCATATTGAGTAGTCATGAAATTACACATCTCACTCATATTAAAACTAGAAAATAATAATAAAAGAAATTATATATATATATATATTTCAATTACTTTATCTTGTATATAAGGCTAATGTGAAATTAAAATGGAAATTAAAATATAATTGAAATATTTTTTTGTTATTACCTTTTTTCAATTTGTAGATATAATTATTATTTATTATTTTTAAATGTAATGTTAAGGAACAACATCTCAGCAATATTAGGCTATATAGATTTTACTTTATCTTGTGTATAAATCTAATGTGAAATTTAGGTAGAAATTAAAGTAACATTGAATTTTTTTATTTATTACCATTTTTAATTGGTAGATGTAATTATTGTTTTATTATTTTAAATGTAATGTTAAGAGACAACATCTCCCCAATATTAAGCTATAGAGATCTTCTAGACACAATTAGAGTTTCGAAATATTAAGAGTTAAAACTTTAAGTGAGTTGCGTAGTAGACTTCTTTATTTGGGTTACAAGATACTCAAATTGATATATGAAATCCCTTTGTTGTTATGAAAAAGAACCTTTCAATTTCAATATATAATTTTTTATAAAGAAATACATATTTTTAACCATGAAAACTATTCCATTCAATTTTAAAAACTATTATAGTAATAATTATTATAAATTATATAGAAATATTAAAAAACATAACAATATAATACATATAAACTATTTTGATTAATTTATGTAAATAAAAATAAAAATAATAATATATTATTATATTTTATAGTCCATAAATAAATCTATTAATATTTGAAGAATTATCTGAACCATATAATTTACTATTAATAGAAAGATATTAATGTATAGAATTATAAATATTATATAAAATTGTAAATTAATTAATTTTATAAATATGAAATTAATAGTGTTACTTTACAGGAAATTATATATATATATATATATATATATATATATATATATATATATTAATAAATAGTTTTTTTACTAAAACTTTTAAATTGAAAATAAACCATGTAAGAATAAATTCCATATTTCAAAATTGCCAAAATGAATATTTATATTTTCCAATAAAAAGATTATGAACCTACAAAAAAAGTATATAAATAAAAACTCAATACATATAGTTTCTAATGAAAAAATTCTACTCATACAAAGCAATTATATAGATAAGAACTCAGTACATATAGCCTCTAATGAAAAAAAATCTACATATACAAATAAGCATATAGATAAGAACTCAACACATCTAATTTTTCTGAATTTTTACAAATTTTCCATTCACATGTTTATTTATACCCAATTAAAGATTCACATGCTTATTTCTACCAAATTAACTTCTAAAAAAGCACAAAGCAAAGTGAAAAACGTGGTTGCTGGGAAAATAAATGAGAGTGTTTGGTTCACACAAATGTGAGGTTGTTCCTACCCAATTTATTTGTGAAAAGAAAAAAAGCATAGAGCACATAGTAAGACACTTCAACAGATAAAAGTAAATGTCTAATTTATTCATGTCTTCTTTCTTTTTTAAGATAGTGAGATCACCAATTATATAATAAAAACATAAGGTAACCTTCAACATCTTCTACATGTTGTCTCCTTATGACCATTTAAACAAACGAACATTGAAATAAACGGCCAGCACAGGGAGACCAATGTTGGGCCTGTGCTCGTGGAGTGTGAAGTTGATGGGAGAACTATTGGAGAGTAAATTTTCCACCATCCCATGTTTTAGAAAAACACAAAAATTAACTTGTAGAAATTGATGATAGGCGTGACTGCTAACTCACTAGCTCTCTTTCTCAATCCATTAATTCCCAAACATTGAATATTATCGTGGGTCCTTTATTTAGAGTAAAAAAAACAAACCATAGGATTATAATTATTATTTCACATATATGCATGACTGGACATACCAAAAGAGGTTGAAGTTGTGGCAATAATATCAGCGATGATCCTAAACACAAGATCAAGGGATTCATTAAGATTCAAATATATGCTATAAGGTGGATAAAATGAGGACAATTCTTATAGGCACAAAACAAAACGAAACATATAATACTTTATTACAGAATATAATCTTGGCATAAAAAAATGCTTTAAATGATCATAATGCGTTGAAATAGAAAGATCATTAGCCTGCATTGACGGTCGAGTTTTTGGTTTTCAACATAATATTTTTGTCTAAGTTTCTTGTCAAGTTGCAGAAGCTCTGTAGTTTATATATTAGCAGCTTTTTGGTGATTGATTTTGTTTAAAATTGGCTAGAGGTATTTTTGGAATTTTAATTTTAAATTCATGTATAATCTAAGTGTTTCAAGAGATCTTAAATTTATTTATACATTTGAAAACCTAATAGCGAAAGAAAATCCAAGGTATTGCGAAAATTTTCATCCCAAATTCTAACCCAAAAAACGCATCAATTTTCATCACCATCACATAAGAAAAAAACTGAGAATAATGGTTAGACTGCTCTTTTTTCTGTAAGGCGGAGGCTCTGTTTCACTGTAGCTTACTATTGGACCATCTTGAGCTATTGGTGAACCAGTTTAATTGATATGATGCAATTCTTCATATTTATTCATTTGATCCGTTCTTGCATGATGTTAAAGAGGACTTCAAAGTATAAACACAACTATAAAATAATAGAACCTTACATTTGGGAAAGAATTTGTGTAGTGGTAAGTCTGTGTTTTGTAATTTCTGATACATTTATATATTCCAAAATACAACAAATTTCAAACAGTGAAAATTTACCACTCAAAAAAAATTCGTTACTGAATTCCCACCAAGAAAGTAAAAATGGTTGATAGTAGACTATTCCAATATTTTATATAAGATGTCAGCCAAGAAAAATGGCTTACAGAACTAAGAGGAATTGATTTTTCACATAATAAACAACAAATCACCATACCAAACGTTTTGTCAATTACCTTATGGATTCAATCATTTTAATTCATCTTTCCACATATGCAGACATGCCATATTCTTATTGTTCTTGTTGTCACTCAATCCATGATGTAGCAAAACACAACACACAACGACTCTCCTGTCTACGCCATCCTAGTTGTAGAGCTCGAATCCAAGGAATCTTTGGTGAAAATGATTGGGATTGCAAGGAGGAAAAATTTTAGCTTTCGCTGAGTCTGATCACAATAGAGACCTACAAAAACTCAATGGATGAATCCATGAATTTCTATAGCTATTCTGGTATTAGAGGTTGTATATCATATCTAGGGGAAGAGAGATTCTTAGAGGTTAGAGAGTTATTTAAGTAGTTATATTAAATGAAGGAGGCAGTGGATGAATGGCCTAAAACATTTCAATTAGCTAACATTTGATCTATGGTGCAGACAGGTACACTGTGGCAGGTGGGGGAGTTGTTTTCAAAGAAGAACGCCTCAGGGCGTAATTAATTTATCATAAAATTAAGTTTTATTTAGTTAAAATAAATAAATATATAAAAATATTAGAACAATTACCCTGAAGGTGTTCATATGTAATATTCCTAATTAGTTGATAGCTAATTATAAATATTAATTTTTTCCAATTTTGTTTTTCTTAAGCTCGGTAGGTAAATAAAAGTGTGAAGGGACCCATAAACCCAATAGTTAGAATAAAACCACTTTTCTAGAGCTAATGTGGAAAACGTAGCTCTTATGGGGCCAAGAGGACAAGAGGGAAGCACATAAAGTGTGAAATCCAAGGGGCCAAGTAGCATCATAGTTAATGAGTAGACCCAAGGATGTGCAGCGAGTGTGAAAGCCAAGGGGCTAAGTAGCAACGCAGTTAATGAGTGGAACGAAGGATGTTAGGGTTTCACAAGAATAATAAGGGGGTGAAGGCAGCCATGGAAATAATTATTTCATATTCCTATTTTATGGTCTTTACGACTTGAGCACGCTTGAGCTTTTAAGCCGAGTCTGCATTTGATCAGAATCTGGATTAGAGGCAAAAAATAGCTCAAAACTTAAAGTGCTCAGAATTGAAACAAACCAGAATGACAACAATCGAACCATCGCAAGGAATCCAACGCAACTTGTTTCGTCGAAAACCAAGTTCGGATGAGGAAGTCATGGTCTAATGTTCGTCATTCGGAACAAGCAATTTTTAAAAAAAATATTGCATAATAGGTACAACTGATGACATGGCAGTCCAGTCAGCATGCATAAAATCTTATTTAGTTTTTATTCCAATGGGACTGTGACAAGTGTCACTACGAGATTCGTCAGTTTGGTTTGTGAAGGTAAAAATCGCCCAATGTCCTCCAAGGTTGAATGTGGATTCATGATTTTTATGTGGTGGAAATTTTTTTTTTTAATATTAAAGTTGGGGTAATATATATATATATATATATATATATATATATATATATATATATATATATATATATATATATTAATTTTAAACTTTAATTATTATTAATATCCCACATTGCAAATCATGTAGAAATTATACAATATGCATGTATGTCTTGAATTCTCTTGATCTAAAAATAATATGCTACTATTAAATACATAATCGCTTCTACAAATCTTTGCGGAATTTGAAACACAATCGCCAATCACAATATCATGAAGAAAGATCAATCACACATAACACGGATAATTTACCGGGGAAATCTTATAGCTAAAAACCACATTGTCTTCTATTATGTATTATATCATGGATCATGAAACAATTACATACAAAGCTCTAATCCAAGAGCTCTCAGTACATGAGCTAACTTTCTCACAGTGTCATACAAAAATTGGTAAATTCCTTAGCCAATTTACTGTCTCCAGACAGCCTACCTCCACTACGCAATCCCAGCTAATAACAATCCCTGAATGAATGCAAGCTTGCCTCCCTTGACTGCGCAATCCCATGGGCACATCCAATGTGTCTGTGGTTGCATGTGTGCAACCGGATAATGTCACGACTAATAGTCAACTTCCCTTTCACCTAGAACTCAACTGGGTCTCCACTGTATCTGACATGCATGTAGTTAATAGTAGTAAACCTTTAGTTGCATGTGAGACCACTGACTATGAATTAATTAATAATTAATTCAATTGATCTCTCACTAGTGTATCTTTAGTTACAGCTAGCACAATTGAGTTTAACTCACTTAACTGAGTTAAACTACTTTACAACTTTCATAACTACACTTCCAACTCGGTTACAACTTCTAATCACTCGGTTACAACTTCTAATCACTCAGTTACAACGAAGTCAACCTGCATGTCCCACCAACCAACCTCTTAACTCGAAATTCCTTTAGCTAACTTATTTTCCACTTCAGCTAACTATTTCCAAGTGCTCATTGAGAATAGATTATTGTTTATTGTCCAACTCAGATATTAAGGGATAATAATAGCATACATGAATCTATAAATAGACATGTAATCTATAAATAAAACTTGCACATACATCTATAAATAGACATGCATCTATAAATATAATTTTCTCATGCATCTATAAATAGACATCCACCTAAAAATAGCCTAAGGCTCCATCCTAGTGTAGGTGCTTAATTTTCATTAGGATCTTATTTTTGAATCTCAACACTCCCTCTCAACAAGAAAGGGATTATCCTTCACCCTGATCTTGTCTCTATGGTATTCAAATTTGCTCCTGGTGAGTGCCTTCGTCAGAATATCTGCATCCTGATCTTCTGTAGGAATGTACTGAAGCAACATGATTCTCCTCTACACACAATCTCTAAGATCATGGTACCAGATATCTGTATGCTTAGATCGATCATGAAACACAAGATTAATCAAGAGTTTAATGCAACTATTATTATCACAATGAATCACTGTCGGATTTAAATGAGAACCAAACAAACCAACCAAGACCTTTCTCATCTAGATGGCCTCACATGCAGCTTGACTCGCTGCCATGTATTCCGCTTCCGCTGAAATGAGTGCCACGGATCTCTGCTTCTTGTTGTACCAAGGAAAAACTGTAGATCTAATGCTAAAGATCCCCCCTGGTGTGCTCTTTTTGTCTGATGGGCTGCCCGCCCAGTCTGCATCCGTGAAGCCATGCAACTTCACCTCATCCGTCTGTTTGTACCAAAACCATACTCTGATGTGCCCCTTAGGTATCTCAAGACATACTTGGACACCTTCCAAAAGATCTTGGTAGGCTTAACCATAGCTTCACTCAGCTGGTTAACCGCATAGAAAATGTTTGGTCTCGTGTTCACTAGATACATTAGCAAACCCACTAACTGTCAATAGACAGTAGCATCCACCAGTTGCACATAAACAGATGAGCCAATAGATAGATGAGTCAATAGATAGTAGCCTCACCAGCTGCAGCTCCAACAACCTTCTTGTTCTTCTTCTTTTGTGGATAGCTAGTAAAAAGATGCCCATGTTCGTGACAGTGAAAACACTTCACTTTGGACATATCTAGCTTCTTTCCTTTAGACTCAGATTTAGAATGGAATTTATTCCCCTTCCCCTTATTTTCCTTGGCAGCTAAAGCACAATCCTCTTCATCATCATGCTTTGATGAAGAGCCATCTCTGGTGTTCCGCCTGAACTCCTCCTGCACCAGATCCGACCACAGTCATTCCCAATCCAGCAATTTTTCTCGTCCTTTCACAAAGTCTTCATAACTGTGCCAACTCTTAGGAATTCATAAGAGATCCAAGCTCACCAAATCATCATCAGCAACAGTTATTACCACACTCTCCAGTTCATCCCGACATTGGACAAACTTTGTGAGATACTTTGGAATGGTGTCACCCTTTTCCATCTTGATCTTTCTGAGTTTATCTTTGAGCGCAAATTTCCTATGGTCGTTGTTGCTTTGGAGTAGATCCATAAAATCCTTCCACATAGCATATGGTGTGGATTTCCCTCGAAGGCTTGAGACAATGTGGTCTCGTACTCCCTCCAACAGGATCCTCCTCGCCTTTGCCACTTTCTTTCGCCATGCATCAAGATTAGCAACATCTACATCATCTGGCTTAGGGACATCTTTTTCAATGAATCCCTTCAAGCCATTGTCTTCGAGTACTGCCTCCATCCTGTCCTTCCAAGCAATGTAGTTCAAGCTTCCCTTGATTGCATACTCTAACCTCAAGCCATTGAAAGCCATTTCGATCTTGAATCAGTTGTAGCACCAAGTAAGTATTTCTGCAAATTCGAATTCTTTCCACCTACAAACTTAACTCCTGCTTCAAAATTGCAATTTCTTGTGCTCTGATACCATGTAGAAATTATACAATATGCATGTATGTCCTAGATTCTCTTGATCTAACAATAATATGCTACTGTTAAATACATAATCGCTTCTACAAATCTTTGTGGAATTTGAAACACAATCGCTAATCACAATATCATGAAGAAAGTTCAATCACACATAACACAGATAATTTACTGGGGAAAGCTTATAGCTAAAAACCCCACTATATTCTATTATGTATTATATCATGGATCATGAAACAATTATATACAAATCTCTAATCCAAGATCTCTCAGTACATAAGCTAACTTTCTCACACTGTCATACAAAAATTGGCAAGTTCCTTAGCCAATTTACTGTCTTCAGACAACTTGCCTCCACTTTGCAATCCCAGCTGATAGCAATCCTTGAATGAATGGAATATTGACAGCCTTGACTGCGCAATCCTCATGAGCTCATCCAATGTGTGTGTGGTTGCATGTGTGCAACCAGATAATGTCACAAATGATAATCAACTTCCCTTTCACCTAGAACTCAACTGGGTCTCCACTGGATCTGACATGCATGCAATTAATAGTAGTAAATCTTCAGTTGCATGTGAGACCACTGATTGTGAATTAATTAATAATTAATTGAATTGATATCTCACTAGTGTATCTTCAGTTACAACTAGAAGAACTGAGTTAAAATACTTTACAACTTTCATAATTGCACTTCCAACTCTGTTACAACTTCGAATCACTCAGTTAAAACTAAGTTAGCCTGCATGTCCCACCAACCAACCTCTTAACTCGAAATTCCTTTAGCTAACTGATTTGCCACTTCAGTTAACTATTTCCAAGTGCTCATTGAGAATAGATTATTGTTTATTTTCCAACTAATATTGAGGGATAATAATAGAAAGGATGCATCTATAAATAGACATGCAATCTATAAATAGAACTTGCACATACATCAATCAATAGACATGAATCTATAAATAAAATTTTTGCATGCATCTATAAATAGACATCCACTTAAAAATAGCCTGAGGCTCCATCCTACTGTAGGTGCTTAATTTTCACTAGGATCTTCTTGTTGAATCTCAACAAATCAACCAAATCATATTTTCAAAGCCCATTTTCCAAAGTTATTAACGTTGGTGGCATTTTAAATTATGGTATAATACCATATTATACAAAGTCTATTTTTCAACATATTAAACATAAAAATGTTGTAAAGAGCAGATCATATGATACTGTGGAGGAGCGTATTTAAATATTTAAAATCAATGCAAAGGTCTGCATGTATTAAAGTTGGAGGAGCATATTGTTATATGGAGCGTATGGTAAATTTTCTACTGTCAAAAACAATGTATGGGGTGGAGGTCAAGGTTCGACCTCATGACCTCCCCTAATCACTCCAATGTTTTACCAACCAACCACGACAGCGGGACTTGAAATGGATGCGGCGGAATTCATATTTACATGCAGAACAGACTTCGAATGGAGGAGCGGAGGGGGGCTAGCCCTCCTCCACATAACCAGACCATATGACCTCATGCACGTGCCTCCGCTAATTGTGCTTAGTGTGCACTAAGAATGCTTATCTATTAATTAAAAATTTAGTTAAGTTGGCGGGAATTTTGGCGGATTCCCCAAACTTAGCGCCACTTCCAAATTTGTCGGGGTTAACTATCAGTTTTCCAGATTTAGAGGCAGAATCTAGGGAAAAATTTAATGAGGCCTTTATTGGTCAATTTTTGACCAATTTTTGCTCAAGGATATTCATTCTTAGTAGATTAGCATGCTTTGAATCCATTGGAATAGCTTACAGAGGCAGAGGAGCTCATACACAGGTGTTTTTGGTCACTTGAAGAATTTTGAAGCCTAGGGCCACTAGGAGGGAAGGCCATGCCCAGATCAGATGAAGGCCAATTTCAGTGAACGAATAGTAAATTTTTGATGTATTTGATGCTCTGAACAAAAATATAGTTTTCAAAGGCATTGGAGCACATTTGAAAGTGCTTTTTTCACTTTGGAGATTAAACAAGCCTATGGCCACTAGGGTTGGAGGTCAAGCCTAGAGGGGCTGGTAACCAAATTCAGAGATTGGATAGTCATTTTTGGGGTATTTGAGTGTTTTGAAGCCAATGGTGCAGTAATAAAATCCATTGGAGCAATATCATTTCATGTAATCATACATTTTACTCTTAATCCCAAGAGGGCCTAGCTAGTTAAAGTATGTCCATGGAGATGTAGCCCAAGAGGGGTGAATTCCATCATCATCCATTTTTTTATGTGATTGTTGCGAGTTATATTTCTACATTTCAGCTATTTTACATGAGTTTTTAATTGTTAATTAACTCATAATTTCATCATAAAAAACACAAGAACCTTGACACTTTAACCCCTTCATAAATAGTTATCATGAGACAACCCTTAAACACATTTTCAATACTGATGAGGGAGATTGCATAACAATAACAATTTTTCCCATATTCAGATCAAGTTGGTATCAGAGCCTCCATTTAGTTCATTTTATCCAAGGTTAGCTAATTCTTCTATAGCTATTTTTTTGTGAATTTGTGCAAGGAAAATTTAACTATGTGCAAAGTCTATGTGTGAAGGAAAAGAAGTCAAGATTGAGAATTAAGATCTCAAAATCATAGCAACGAAGTTTTTTATGCATTACATGTGTGATGGAAGCTTCATTAAATGATGTTTCTAGTCAATCTTCCTTAGCAAAACTCTTTGATAAAGAGATGTTGCAGAGAAGTATGAAGATACGAGGGAGAGAAGTAAAATTCAACAGCAGTTGATTTCCATGAAGGAGGAGAAGCAAGAGCTTCTTGTAAAGTTGCATGAGATGGAAACTTAGCTCCATGTTGTAAATGAGAACCTTGAAAAGATGAATGAGATGGAGACTCAACTCCATGATGTCAAGGAAGCCTTAGCCAAGTATGTGCTTGAAAAAGAAGTATGAAATTCAATTTTATCTTCAATTTCCTCTCAAAATGAATGTGTAGGTTCTTTTGAAAAAAAAACTAGAGGAATAGGGTCCAAATTATTTATGAATATGAGCTATGAAGGTAAAGGATTAGGCAAACATGCACAAGGCATAGTTGAGCCAATTATTGTTGAGGAAAGGCCTAAGTATTTCGATCTTGGTTATGGAAAACATGATGGAGAAAGCTCTAAAGCCAAGGAGGCACATGAAGGTGTTCCAAGAAGGACTTTCATTTCATGTTCATCACCTCAAGCTTGTGAAGATTGTGTTCATGAGGAATGCAAAAATTTTACACCCACTTTGCAAGAAGGTGCTCATAAGCATGCAGCTGTTGAGAGTGGCAAATAAGAGGATGTTGAAATCTCTAAAGTCATTGAATGCATTGTTGGTATTCCAAAGAGAGCCACTACCTCATCAAATTCACCTCCTCAAGAAGGCGACAAAGGTGAATGTTCAAGGTATAAATCTGATTTTAATCAAGTTTATTTTGATTATGATAAACATGGAAAATTCTCACATAAGATTTGGAGAAAATTTGCATGTTCCTTTTGTGGTTTGAATAACCATAATTTTTCAAGGTGTTGGAAGAAGATATCCATGCACATGAAACTTTTAAAGAAAAGGAAGTAGAATGCCAAAGACAAGGCAAAACGTGTTGAAAAGAAGAGGCAATTGTTTTGCACTCATTGCCACAAGCAAGGTCATCTTGTAGACAAGTGTTGGAATTTGTATCCAACAAATCATCCACGACATTTGAAGAAGGTGGAGAAAGAGAATGGCAAGAATGGAAAAAAATATTCCATAATTGATGTGGGTGAGGATGATTCACATGATCATGATGTGCAGCTAAAAGAAGCACAATTGAAATGGTTTGGTAAGGGATGGTTATATTTCTTATCCAATTAAGGCTTTTCATGTATTTTAATGATTGATGCATTATTTTCCTATTGAATGCATGTGGCATGTTATGCCAAGAAGGGATTGAAAGTGGAGTATGTTGACTCACTTTATTGCAGCAAAATTTGTTCATTTCAGCTTTAAGTACATGTACATATGAAAGGGATTCCTGTACGTATGATTGTACTTATGAGAGAGTTGGAGAATTGTATACATGCATGAGAGTTTGTGTGTATGAACAGAGAAATTTTGATGATTTCATGTGTTTGAACATGCATGAGTAATTGACACGTGTTGGTCGATTTCTTTGTTTAACATGTATGTTATCAACTTGAGAGTGTTGATCATTTGCACATGCATGAGTGTTGATATGTGTTGGTCGATTGTGTGTTACATGGATGTCATATCGACTTGGAAGAGTTGATTTTATCTCGAAATATGGAAAGGAGATGTTGACGAAGTGTTTCATGAGATGTGAAATTCTTTTTGTTTTGGGAAAAGAATCATCAAGTTGTTATACATGCTTATGCTTGACTTGAGAGTGAGTTGTTTGAAGAGGCATGTTTTGTCGACTTGTGTTTAATGGATGATTTTGACATCAAGATGTTAGAGTACATGGCGATTTTCACACATGTGAAATTTGTTGCTTTGAAGGAAAAAGAGGACATGTCATCAAGTTATGTTTCTTACATGTGTGTTTGTGACAAGGTGTCAAAAAAGAGTTTGCAATCATTGTAGACCATGTTATGTGTTGACGCCAAGAAGAGAAGGAGATGGCGAATGAATTCTTCCAAATGTGGGATTTGGAACCATGGAGGTAAAATAATGGTCATTTATTTTCTTATTTTTACTGATGTTGGAAGCTATTTGTTGTAGTTCACTCATTGTGCAAAGGAGGAACATGATTCTCAGTGGGAAGGCACTTAGGAATCGATTTGGTACAAGAAAAGAGTTGTATTAGAAAGTAGCTAACAAGTGTTGGATTGGGTCAGCAGCAAAAGGAGAACAATGGTTGAAGAGCCAAGTTATTTGCAAGGTAAGGCAAGGCATGTCAGTGGACAAGTGGTTGTCATAGCAATTTCTCCGAGTAGAATCAAGATGATAGAAATTGGGATACAAAAGAGAGTTCAACTCTTATGAAATAACCAACTTTTGTGGTTCCAAAAGCATTTTAGTGGGAAGGAGTGATCATAATCTAGATCAGGAGCAAAAATTAGCTCAAAATTGAAAGTGCTCAAAATTGCACCAAAATAGGACGACAACGACTGGCATGTCGCAAGGAATCTAACACAACTCATTTCATCAAAAACCGAGTTCGGATTAGGAAGTTATTGTTTGTTGATCATCATTTAGAACATGCAAATTTTTAAAAAAATATTGCAAAATAGGTACAGCTGATGACATGGCAGTCCAGTGAGCATGCAAAAAATCTTCTTCAGTTTTTAGTCCAATGAGACTGTGACAAGTGTCACTGCAGGATTCGCCAATTTAGTTTGTGAAGGTAAAAATCACCCAATATCCTCCAAAATTGAATGTGGATTCATGATTTTTATGTGATGGAAGTTATTTTTTTTAATATTAAAATTGAGTTTATATATATATATATGTCATATATGATATTAATTAATTTATATATATTAATATTAATTTTAAACTTTAATTATTATTAAAATCCCACATTACAAATCAAACCAATGCATATTTGCAAAGTCCATTTTCAAAAGTTATTAACGTTGGTGGGATTTTAAATTATGGTATAATACCATATTATACAAAGTCTATGGTTGAACATATTAAACATAAACATATTGTACTGAGCGGATCATATGATACGGCATAGGAGTTTATTTAAATATTTAAATTCAATGCAAAGCTCCGCATGTATTAAAGTTGGAAGAGCGTATTATTATATGGAGCGTATGGTAAAGTTTCAGCGGTCAAAAACAATTTATGGGGACATAAAAAATAATAGATATAAAAATATTATTAAAGACAATATATTTACAGAGAAGGTGTTTCTATGATTGGTTTTGGACAGATTTGAGCAATAAGATTTGTGTATTTTTGTCCTCCTCCCTCTAAATAAAAATTGACAGGTGACGCTGCAACCATCATGGAATTATCTAGGAAGTGTGTTGTCCTTAAAAGTTTTCTAAATCTCGTCTTAACTACAAAACAATGATTCTAATCTCTAAATTTTGAGAAGTTTAGATTTTTCATTGGTTTTTAAATCAATTTATCATAAAATTAAGCTTTATTGGGTTTTGAAAAATAAATCTATAAAAATATTAGAATAATTACCGAGAAGGTGTTCATATGACGGGTTTGGTTGCACAAATCATGTATTTTTGTCCTCCTCCCTCGCAATAAAAATTGACTGTGGTACTGCAACCATCATGGAATTAGCTAGGAAGTGTGTTGTCCTTTAAAGTTTTCTAAATCTCATCCTAAATGAAAATTAATGATTATAATCTCTAAATTTTAAGACATATTAATTTTTCATTGGTTTTTAAATTAATTTATCATAAAATTAAGTTTGATTGGGTTTTGAAAAATAAATCTATAAAAATACTAGAATAATAATTTATAATTTTTATATTTAACTCTTTTAAAATCAATTTATTAAAAAAAAAATTAGCATTTATTATACAAAATTTTAATATATATTGTTAATATATAAGTATTTTTGAACTATTGTGGAATTCACTAGGAATTTAAAGTTTTTGAATTCACTAGGAATTACAATGAGCTTCAGCTAGAGTCTAAGGAAATATTTAATTCTTGTAGATTAATCATGGAGTAATGTAGCTTTTGTGTCCCCTTCTTTTAATCAATTGGATGGATTGGATGTGTCTTTAATCTATCAAAGATTTGGAGCGTAAGGAAATATTTAAAAATATTTAAAACTTCAGCTTGAGTCTAAGAGAATATTTAATTCTTGTAGATTAACCATGGAGTAATTTAGCTTTTTTGTCACCTTCTTTTAATCAATTGGATGGATTGGATGTGTCTTTAATCTATCAAAGATTTGGCCAAAATCAAGGCCATTGGTGTTGCTTTTACGTCAAAATGGAAAATTTTGGGGACTTTGACGGTGATTTGAAGCATGAAGAATTGATAGTTTTATTCACAAGCCCAAGCTTGAGATCACAGATTGCATGCTTTGGATTTCACAGGCACGACCTAGAAATTGGTTGGTGAAGTCAAGATTGTGTACTTTAGAAGATAATTCATCACTACCGTAAGGAACTGGCCAACTAAACCTTACAATAGCAAGTTGTTAAATACTCTTTGGATACTCCTCCCTAGATTCTTGCTTTGGTCAATCTGGAAGGAACATAACAAAAGAATATTCAAAAATCAAATCACTCCTTTGGATACCATTTGGACCAATATGTGTATCAATCTTCAAGAAACGCTGGCACTACAACACTGGCAGGACTCTGAAATCCCAAATCAACCTCCAGAGAGCATCATTGGGGCGAATTGGCATCTCTCCATTCCCATTCTCCCTTTGAGCACTCGTACTCCCTCCCATCATCCAGATTCACCCAGCTCTTGGATTCCCCCTTCTTGGGGACTAATCAAGCTAAATTTTGATGGAGATCTAAAGGGAATCTGGGAGCAGCTAGATTTGGTGGCATATTCAGAGACTCAACAGGAACTCCCCTCGAGGTTTTCTTTGGATCAATAGGATGGGACTCAAATAATTCAGCAGAACTGGAAGGTCTTTCACAGGGTCTTCTTCTAGCTCAGACGCACAACTTCTTCCCTTTAGAAGTGGAAGGGGACTCTCAAATACTCATCAACGCAACCACTCACATCCTCATGGGTGCCTCAGCCTCCAAGGTCTTCTAGAGTTGGTGTCTTGTTGCTAGATTTGAGCTTATTGAACAATGGCTCAAGGCTCACCGTGTTATATCCTTCAAGGATGTCAAACACTCTGGAAATAAGATAGCGGATCTCCTTGCAAACAAGGAAGTTGATTATGACCACACCCTATTCTCAAGCCCTCTAGACAATATTAATGATGCTTCTCTCATACAGGAATGCACTAGACTGGTGCAAAATGAAGCAATGCCCCCGGATGTGGGTGTTTAATAGTAGAAGGGAGATGGCAGGCCCAGCGTGCGCCACATGGCCACGCATGGGCTCTGTCCGGCTGCATTTAAGTCAGCTAGTTGCTCGCCTCACTCCCTCGATACTTCTCTCAGTATGATATGCCGCCCAACTTTCCTCTTAATGGCTCCACACTTCGTAATCCCTCCATTTCCCTCCCACTGCATCTGCCCCTCTGTTGTCTCAGAGTCGAGCTCTCGAACACATGTAGGGAGGTGTTGCAGCCTCCATTGCTGCGTCACTCTAGCTCCGGATCTCCACTTCACCAACAATCTCTATTGCAGCCTCACGCTTTCTCCTTCGCCTCTGGAATTCAGCGCCTCCGCCCGTTCTATCACCCTGCCAACCAATATAAACCAACTAATTTATATAAAGTTTAATGTATCTTTCCAATAAATAAAAAAATTAATCTACCATCGATTTAATTGCTAGAGACCACTTGTTCTAGACTATGGTTGTAAACTTGGGTCCTCAAACATATGTATTGTATAATAATGAATTCTCAATTGAAGTTTGGGTTGACTCTTCGACTCTGAGTCTTTCCGTCGCATCATATCTTTAAATAATGGAGGATGAGAGAGACATCTATTTTGACTCAACGTCTCATTTACTGTTTTTGTTTGATTCGTTGACTTAAAAAAAAATATATAAAATAAACAAAACTTAAAATCGCGAGGTCGATGTGTCTAGTTCCTTCACGTGCCCTCTTTGTAGACGCGAAAATTTAGTTAATAGGTTTGACAGCTTTATCGCATGTAATCATGTCTTTCATATTTTATTGTATGTAACTTGAAATTTTATGCGATTCTCCATTCCATCCATCCATAATTTTCCAACTCGTCTGCCGCCTGCTCGTATTGATTTTGTCTCTCTTTGGTAATTTCGTTAATCGTCTCGATGAGATGGAGCCCAAACGCCCATGTTTACGCTCTGCCTTATGCTTTCAGCTAAACCATGATGTGGATAAATACCTTATTAGTAAAGGAATGTAAAATTGTCAAAAATAAATATAATAATTTTGGTTTTCAAATTCCTGTGGTTATTGTTTACTGGAGAGTTTGCCGGATTATCCACAGTCTCACGAAACACTTGTCGACGTTTCGAATCCCAACAAGGATCCATCTTCAGGACATTGGAATGAAGAATTCTAAGAAGGGTCATAATCCATTAATAGTGAAGAAGGGAGGAAAGGCAAGGGCCGACCAAAAAAAAATTTCTATTACTTCAATTTTTATAATTTATAATTTTTTATTTAATTCAAAGATTTATTAATTTTTTATTTTTTATTTTAATAATAATACTAAGTTTTTTATGTTAAAAAATAATAACCTTACTAAATTTATTTGATTAAAAAGTTTATTATTATCAAAGTTTTAATATTAAAAATATTTTAAAAATCCTAACCCTATTAATTCAAAGATGTTTCATAGTTAATAAAAAGTTTAAGGATAATAATAATTTATTTAAGGGAAATTTATTTTACAAACTTTTTAAGAGTAATTTTTTTTTTTTTTAAAATTAGCTTATTATTTTTAATTTGATTTAAAATTAAAAATAAAACCACCTATCTATTTTAAGAATTAATTAATTAATTAAGTAAACTAAGGAAATTCTAAAGAGTATTAATGTTTGTTTATTTATTTATTTATTTATTTAATTAAATAATTTTTTAATACTCTAGAAAAAAAAATTATTGGTTATAATGAGGAGGGTTATAGTTTAACATGTAACTAATGCTAATTAATGATTACTGATTAGTCATCTATAATTATTATGATTAGTTAATCTAATACAGTATAGGTATGATGTATTAAGGTGTTTATATATGAGAGAGTATATGAAAAGTATTTAGTAAAATCTAAAGTTTTCTAGAGGAAAATATGTAAGGATTGGTTTAATAAAAGGAATGTGAAAGTTTTTTATATTTTTAATTATTTTAGTTTAATGATACACTTTGAGTGGGTTTAATGGTTGAGAGTATGTATTTTTTTTTTCTTAAGAGATTATAGGTTCAAAATGAGAGGAACTAGACTCTGTATGCTTTCTGAGACTTAAATATGTATGCTTTCGTAAACTTAGAGTATGTATGCTTTCATAGACATAGCGGTCAAAAAGCTACCGTTAAATAGGTTCATTGTCTCATAAACAAAAAAGTCCCATCAAACTTGACCCTAACCTTAAAATTAAATGATAATAATAATAATAATTAATTAATTAATTAATATATATATATATATATATATTCAAAACTTATATTAAAAAACATTATATTTAATATTCCTTAATATGATTTTTAAGTAAATTTCAATTTTCTAACCTTAACTACTCTTAAAACTAATTTTATAACTAATTTTATATAAATACAAGCTTTGTTGTTTGACTCTTCCATATTTTAGTTTTTTTTTTGCTATTCAACCATATAAATTTGACATTAATTAAAATGCTCTTTCCAATATATAAATAATCTCATCCCTCAAACTTACATTGCTTTTTTTACATTTTTTCGTTTAAAAAATAAAACATAAAAATATTAAACTCCAACATTTACATTCAAACATAAATAAAGTAACTTGAATATATAAAATTTATTTTACTTATAACTAATATATCTAACTTATTTATTAGTTTATACTATAAATAATACGTTTTATAAATTATTTTACTAATTTTGTAAAACGTACGTAAAGAATGGAAGAATAATATATTATTAATTATTTTTTATCTAATAGTTACCTATTCAAAACCTTTTATATTATTTTTAGATTAAAATAATTTATATAATAATATCTAAAATTATATAGAAAAATATTATATTTTAATTAAATTCTAAATTATTTTTAAATTAATTTTTATAAAATTAAACTAAACAAAAATATCTACAATCTCCTTTTCAATTTCACCACAGTGGAAATGCAATGATATGCTAACAATTGATTTGAACCTTGAAAAAATATATGGATTATCTTTACTTGTCTTTGAACTTCAAGGGTAGCATGGTGTAACAATAAAACCCTTATATACTTAAGAATGAATATATAGAGGTTAATTTTTTTCTGTTTTCCTATTTTATTTAATATAGGAAAATATTAATTTATATAAACTTAATGTAAAGTTAATTTATTTATATAGCTAATAGGATTTAATTTTTACTTTTATTTGTATATTTTTACTTTATTATAATTGTGTTATATATAATAAAGTAATTATATTATATATAATATAGTAATTATGTTATATCAATTAAATAGATAGAATTAAGATAGTTAAGTAAATAACCAAGATAATTATGATAATAGAGTTGGTAAGAATTTAAATCTTAAGGTTGGAAGTCAATTATATGACTAAAAATTCTTTTAATAATGAAAATAATTACAAATCCTCATTTATAAAATATAAATAGCTTAATATATTTAATTACAACTTTTTCTTAAATTAAGAAAATGAAGAATATTCTTTTTTGTTAAACTTAAAAACAAAACAAAACAAACTAATTCCAAGATATCACACTCTAAATGATGCCAATATGAAAGTAAAATACTATTTTCATTTATATATCACTTATATGTAATGTTTTGTTAACTAGTTATAGTTAAAAATATGGAAGGAGAAATTTAGGAATGAACCACACAACTCACATATGAGACTTGTTGCACATAGAGGTTGTTGTACATAGAGGTTGCCAAGCATCAATGTTATATATACATTAATTAATCAAACAAATATTACACATATTTATGTGATTACATTTTCGTTACGGAGATTAAAAAAATTCCTAGAAAATAGGATCTAACAACTAAATAAAAACACAATAGAAATCACCCACAACTTCTTTCTCCATTATTTCCAACTCTCCCCCTCACTAGATAAAGGGTTAATTTCCACACCTAGTATCTCCATAAACAATACAAATTTCATCTTTCCAAGAGGCATAGTGAAAATATCAGCAACATTTTCACAAGTATTTACAATATTCAAGAATAATTTCTTTGGACTGTGTCTTCTCTCTAGTAAAATGAAGTTGAGCACCAACATGCTTTGTTCTTGCATGATAAACTGGATTATTTTCCAACCTTATTGAGCTCTGGTTGTCATATTTGATCACTGTAGCATTCTTTTTTTCTTCTCCAACATCTTTAAGAACTCTCCTCAACCAAAAAACTTCATAAGTTTCTTCACAAAAATATTTATACTCTACATCAATGGATGACAAAGATATAATAGGTTGCTTCTTGCTACTCCATGAAACAATCTCAGATCCAATACTAAAAGCATAACCTATAGTAGATCTCCTGTCATCCAAATTACCAACCCAATCTGAATTTGTGTAACATGCCAGCTTAGCATCAAATGAATCAATATACTTAAGACCAAAATCAATTATTCCTTTAAGATACATGGGCATGCCTTTCACTGATTTCCAATGGCTTTCCATAGGTATCACCATAAACTAACTTAGCACACTAACAAAGTATGCTAAATTAGGTATGGTTGTAGCAAGATAATTCAAGCTTCCCGCTAGTTGTCTATACATTGTACCATCTACCTCCTTTGAGCCATCATCAAAATGAAGTTTTACATTCTGTTGCATTGGAGCAAAATCAATTTTGCACTAATCCATTTTGAACTTCTTAATAAATTCTCTGACATACTTACTCTCCGAAACAAGAGTATGACAAGTATTTTTCCACACTTCAAGACCTAAACAATAATGTAACTCACCAAGATATTTCATCTCAAATATTTGTGACATCTGCACCTTAATTCCAGCAATTAATTTAACTAAATTTCCTGTAATACTTAAATCATCAACATACAAAGAAATCAGTACAACATGCCCCTTTGAATCAAATTTGGTGTACATGTTTGAATCACTTTTCCTCCTCATAAAACTATGTTGAAGAAAGAATGAATCTATATTTTCATACCACATCCTAGGTGCCTTCTACAACCCATACAAAGATTTATCTAATTTGTAAACTAAATGTTCATGCCCCTTTTTCACAAACCCTTTAGGTTGTGTCAAATACACCTTCTCCTTTAAATTACCATTCAAAAAAGAAGATTTTACATATAATTGGTGAACATTCCAATGGTTCTTTGTAGGTAATGCAAACAAAAATCTAATAGTGTTTAGTTTAGCTACAGGTGAAAATGTTTCTGCATAATCAATGTCTTCTTTTTGTGAGTACCCTTTTGCAACCAATCTAGCTTTGTATTTATCTACATTGTCATCTACTTTAAACCTGGGTTTGTACAACCATTTACATCCTATGGGATCTTTATATTTAAGTAATTCAATCAATTATCAGGTTTTGTTTTTAATTATATAATTAAATTCTTCCTTCATTTATTTTCTCCATTATTCATGTTCATTAGATTCATTAAAAATCATGGGTTCTAGGTCATTTAAAACACTACTCATCAAAGCATAGTCTTTATGCCTTTAAGATAGACGAATCTAACAAGTAGATCTCCTTTCCACACTTCGTTGTCTTCATATTTGTTCTTCGGAGTTCCTACTCCACCTTTGGGGGAGCTCTGACTATTGGTGGTGTCCATATCACTGGATTCTTCCTCAAGCTTTTGTTCCTCTTTGTCTTCAATTTCTTCTGTAATATCTTTAACTTCAGGAAATATGTTCCAACTTTCATAATTGTCGTCCTTGTTGCCTTCATCTTCCTACTCATGGAAAATTACATCTCTAATTGAAAATACTTTATGAGTAGAGAGATCAAACATTTTATAAGATTTAAATTCTAAAAAATATCCTACAAAAATACATTCCTTTATGTTCTCCTTCGAAATATGTGCAAAGGCCTTACACCCAAATACCCTCAAATGATGAACTACTGATTTAAAACAGAACAAGGCTTTGAATGTGATCTTGAGATCAAGATACATTGTTGGACTTATCTTTTGTAAATAAATAATAGTGGTAATGGCCTCTGCCCAAAAAGCATTTGACAGATTCTTACCTTTAATCATATTTCGGGCACACTCCACTAACATTATCTTTTTCCTTTCTACAACACCATTATGTTGTGGAGTGTATGGTACTGTAAATTGATGCACTATTCCATGACCCTTGCAATACTTGATGAAGTTCCCCTAATCTGAAAGTACAAATTGAAGGTTTCTTGAAAAAGTTTGCAAGCTAGTTTATGTCTTGTGGGCAATGGATTGAAATTGCAAAATTGAATAAATTTAATGAGTTTATTTAAGTTTCATATATTTAACTATCTAGAAAAATAGACAATATGCAACATCACACAGAAAATAATTTGATGACGAAGTTCACCCCTCCTAGACTGCGTCTTTGGGTCCCATCTTCCAATATTGTCCCTTTATACTATATGCTCGAAATGTAAATTAAGTAAACATTCAATGATCAAATCATAAAAATAATCCTGCCATTGTGTCGAGAACACCCAAAAACCTTTGTGTAGGCTCTTCTTGGGCTCAAAGAGGATAAAAAATGGCCAACTTAGGTCTCTTTCTCCATTTTTCTGTTATTTGTCCTGCAAAATGACAAAACTGGATAACCAGACAATGAAACTCCTCCTTTGGAAATTTTGTAGGCGAAAAAGTCATGTGGGTGCAAAAAAAATTCCGTCGAAATTGGTGCATTTTGTCGAACGGATAATCGTGGCAATGAGGATCACATGCCTAATCCTTAGCTCTCAGGTTTTGGTCATATGAGGTCCATGTGGCTAGAGGCGCGAGCCAAAGGCCACACACCTGTTGACACTTCACGCCTGATTTCTTTGGTTTCCATGTGGTCGCAGGTTGAGGCCACACACCAGCCCCGACTCCGAGCCCTCCGCCTAATGTCACGGTTGAGTGTATGGGACTACGGATCTAGTCAAGTGTCTGCCCCCTCCACCTTCTGCTATGGGTATGTCGCATACCATATGCCCTGGGGCTGGGACATGTGCCCTGCCCCCTCTGCCAAAGATAATACCATTAAACTTTAAACATTAATTCACCCATAGTATTAAATGAGTAACACATTTTCTCTGATGGTTCGACGATCGATTGTTGGACATGAGGTCATGGGTTCGATGCCCCACCAGGTCGGTCGCCCAACCCTAAAAACTTTGCCATAAATCTTGAAGGGTATATGGCACCTCATGATTAGTCCAACTCAAAACTCAATAACTAATGAAACTACACCATTTCTCCATGTACGGTCATGCCGTGTCTTTGCACTTGATTGGTTCGTACTAAACATCGTACCACCCAATCATCCTATTAATGTTAGCTCCATGCTACCTGTATGACCTCCCCAGTTAGTAGGCCAGTCAACCTTGCAAGTTGACTTTTTAAATGTTTGCCAAAAACTTCCACATGCGATAATTTTCACATACAATGTCGAATTGACGCAATTCAAGTGTCGTTGGAATCAAAACAATTAGATATACAATTTGGCACTAGTTTCTAAAAATTTTTAAGACTTTGATTTTTGAGCATATTTTTTATTCCCTTTATCATTCTTCCCCACTTGTAGACCACCAAAAATCTGTTTTTATTCAACAACTGAAAGTACAACTCAAAATTAAATATTGCTTAAAAGTGAAAGTTTTTTTTGGCCAATTGTTTCCAGCCAAAGCGAGGCAAGACATTGAGAAAGAAGAACGCACAAGTGGATTAAAAGTAAAAGGTTATGTAATTATACTTAATATGAATTAAAAATTAATAATTAAACTAAAGGAACACACTGCAATGGTAATGCTAATATATAAAACATAGTTCTTTTAAGTAACACACTGCAACGGTAATGCTAATATATAAAACATAGTTCTTTTACGGTTAAACTTATTTATTATTTATTGTATTCCAAGTATTATATTAAAAAAATGTAAGTATTATATTTAAAGAATGTTAAAAATTAAAGTTTAAATATTATATCATAAGTTTTATTGAGTGGAATATTGAGAATAAGAATTTTGAAGTGACATTTGATAAAAATTAGAATGATATTTTTTTATATTTTTTATATTAAGTGTTAGATTTAATATTATTAAATGGATAAAATTTAGAAAGTTAATTTTATTTAATTTTAAAATTAAATAAATTTAGTTTAAATATATTTTATATATTTTTAAATTTTTGACTTTTTAATGTTTCTGTTTTTACAAAATATTTTAAAAAATATATTATTATTATTATTATTAAAATTTAATAGTTAGAATTCAAAACTTATTTTTCTAATCATATAAGAGAGCTACATTACATTAATATATTCAAATAAATTGCTTACGTAATATATGGAAAAAAGAAGCACACCGTTATATTGGATTATGAGATTGAAGGTTTTTTTGTTCCTTTTTGTTATCGTCCAAACTTCTTTAAGAGTTGAACTAGTTACTAAATTATCCAATTCCAATTTAATTGATCTAGATGTTACTTATTTTTAATATGTCAACTTTCTCCATAGCTTGCTAATAAGTGAGGGCTAGAATGACCTAAGTTCCCTGTCACAAATCAAGAGAAAATATGATCATCTTTCTATGAACTCAAAGGATCTAAATCTAGTTGAATTTCTTAAAATATCAGACTTAGAAAATTTCGAGGATCCTTCTAAGATGACACTCCATTGGAGTGCAAAATCAAAAGATGTTCTTCTTAGATCCCTTGGGACAATGAGTTTGAATGTGAGTTTATCTAAAAAAATCTCTACATCATAGTGGAACACATTTATAATTCAATTTCTAATTCCAAGAGTAGTTTCTACCCATTAGATTAATTTTTGTTGGCAATATTTGGTGAAATCCATTTATATGCATATCTTCAAATGCAAGCCATTTTCATAGTTGCAAAGTGAAATTTCCCCAAAATCAATCCAATAATTCATAAAGAGGATAAACCTCAAAATGCATGGGTGGATTTGGGATCCTTTCCCATTGAAGAATTGATGAAAGATAATCCACAAAAGTTGAAAGGAATCCAAGTATTATGCACAAACCTCAAATTTCCCCAAAACCATGGACTAGAATTAACCCCCTTTTCTTAAAGTTCATAAAGTTCATTCCCTCACACCTCACACATGCTACACCTTAAAAATAAAGAAAATGTTAAAGATGGCCCCCTCACTCCTACCCTGCAGTCATAAGCTTCATTCCCTCACCCCTACCCCACAATCATAAGCTTCAAGCCCTCACACTTGCTTCACCTTAAAAATACAGATAAAGATCCAAGCTAATAAGATAGTAAATAAAGCATGCATTTCTATATGAGGAAAATAAACAAGTTTTTTTAAGGTTAGGTGGTGAGACTACCCAAGGGATATCGACCTAGTAACCATCACATAAAGGAGTGCCTTAAGAATACACCCATTCTCTATGCTCAATGGGTTAAGGACATGGGGGTGGGATTTGGTCCACTGTGCAGTAGTCACAAGATCATTTTTAATATAGTTTCTTTGGGTTACCACATATCGGACCACTACCTGAAAGTACCCCATAACTTAAGGGCCAGACTTTCATAATAATTGAGCCTTGTCTAATTGTTAAAAACTCTTTACTTTTCATCATTACATCTAATTCATTTTGAAACATTTACAATTTTTAAAAACATATATATTATCTAAAAAAATAATAGATATAAAAATATTATTAAAAACGGTATATTTACACGGAAGGTGTTCTTATGATGGGTTTGGATGGATAGATTTGAGCAATAAGATTTGTGTATATTTGTCCTCCTCCCTCCAAATAAAAATTGACAAGTGACACTGCAACCATCGTGGAATTATCTAGGAAGCGTGTTGTCCTTTAAAGTTTTCTAAATCTTGTCCCAACTGAAAAAATAATGATTCTAATCTCTAAATTTTGAGATGTTTTGATTTTTCATCTATAAAAATATTAGAATAATTACCCAGAAGGTGTTCATATGATGGATTTGGTTGCACAAATTTAACCAATAAGTTTGTGTATTTTTGTCCTTCTCCCTCTAAAAATTGAAAAATAAATTATTATAATCTCTAAATTTTAAGACATATTAATTTTTCATTGGATTTTAAATTAATTTATCAAAAATTAAGTTTGATTGGGTTTTGAAAAAAAAATCTATAAAAATATTAGAATAATAATTTATAATTTTTCTATTTAACTCTTTTAAAATCAATTTATAAAAAAAAAATTAATATTTATTATACAAAATTTTAATATATATTATTAATATATAATTATTTTTAAACCATCATGGAATTCAAAGTTTTTGAATTCACTAGGAAGAACGGTGAACTTCAACTAGAGTCTATGGAAATATTTAATTCTTGTAGATTAATCATGGAGTAATGTAGCTTTTTTGTCGCCTTCTTTTAATCAATCTGATGGATTGGATGTGTCTTTAATCTATCAAAAATTTGAAGTGTAAGGAAATATTTATAAATATTTAAAACTTCACCTACAGTCTAAGAAAATATTTAATTCTTGTAGATTAATCATGGAGTAATTTAGCTTTTTTGTGGCCTTCTTTTAATCAATTGGATGGATTGAATGTCTTTAATCTATCAAAGATTTGGCCAAAATCAAGGCCATAGGTGTTGCTTTTACGCCAAAATGGAAAATTATGGGGACTTTGACGGTGATTTGAAGCATTGAAGAATTGATAGTTTTATTCACAAGCCCAAGCTTGAGATCACGGACTCGGTGCGTTGGATTTCACAGGCACGACCTAGAAATTGGTTAGTGAAGTCAAGATTGTGTACTTTAGAAGATAATTCCTATTCCAAAAATGAAAAATTATGGGGACTTTGACGGTGATTTGAAGCATTGAAGAATTGATAGTTTTATTCACAAGCCCAAGCTTGAGATCACAAACTGCTTGCTTTGGATTTCACAGGCAGGACCTAGAAATTGGTTGGTGAAGTGGAGATTGTGTACTTTAGAAGATAATAACTATTCCAAAAAAAATTATGTAATTGCACTCACCACAACAGTTGAGATGTGTTACCCATTTAACGTAAATTTCTTTTTTTTCTTCTACAAGGACTTTTATATTATCATGGTTCCCATATTTATGAAACTGAGAACTCGGAAGTTCAAAACTAGCACAGAAATGAACTTAACCAGAAGAAAATGATCAATGAAATTATATTGTTTTTCCAAGAAGAGTGTCTCTCTTTCCACCTCTAGAAGAGTGTCACTCAACTCCAGTTCATCTCCTTTGTTTTCATTCCCATTCCTCTTGACCTTCTCTATTTTCATTCCCATTCTTCTTGCTCCTACACTCGACTGTATTGAAGGAACTAGCGATGACGTCTTTCAGGATAACAAAAATGTCTTCTTCAATCCTAATAGCAACCTAATTTTGCTCATCAGTAATTAAAATCTAAGAGGTGGAGTCATCTTTAGAGATCTGTATACCTCTTTCTAAGGTCTCTGAGTGGCTTTAGATATGTGTCACCTACATATTCTCATTGAGAAACAATTTTGTTGCACTCATAAAAATAATTAACAATACTTACATTGGAGTAAGTGGCAAGATAATATTCCCAAAACTTTTATTCCATAATATACATATTTATATTAAAAAGTAATATTATATTTATAAAAATAAAAGCGATTTTATTATCGTTCGTTATGAAATCTTTAAAACTTTATGGTATTTATATAACGGTTAAATATATTTAAAACCGATCGTTAAAATATGGGTGGTAGTCGTGTCAACTCTGTGGTCGGGTTGTAACCATAGCGTTACAACCTCAGAGAAAAGTAATTCGTTAACATATGCTACGTCTATTCTCGACATGTTGTTGGGTTCATAAGAAAGAACTCCATCGCCAAAATGGAGCCATAGCGTTCAACCTTTCAGAAAAGTAAATCTATATAAATACTTCTATTTTCAACACGGTTTTCTGTTCAAAATGTGTTATTAATTTTTTTAATATATTTTTGTCATTTTATTTTATATTTAAATATACTTTCGTCCAAATTTGATCGCATGCGTATGAATTGTAAATTTAAATTATTAAATTTATATAATTAGAAAATATATTTTTTAAAATACTAAATATATCTATACATTTCAAAATATAGTTTTAATAAAAAAAATTACACTATCTTTAAAATAGAAAAATATCTTACCTGTGCCATCATCAAAATTTTAAAATACAAAAACGACGCGTTATGGAAAATTACATTATCACTGAAACTTTAACATCATATTCCATAAAAAGACAAACGTTAGAAAACATAAAATAGTGTGCCATCGCGGCCATCCCCAAATTAAAAATAAAAAGCAAAACTGCCCACACACTTTGACCGAAAAAATCATTCTGTTTCCCTATTCAGTAGCTGCGGTCTCTCCGTATAATCCTTATCTGTTGCTTTTAATGACGTTTTAGACCTAAAGGTGTTTCAACATTAATTAATGCGGATTCGATAGATTCACGTGCATCCGCGTGGTGGCCACAATTTATTACAAATTTCTTGTCATAGAAAAATTTCAAAAAATTATTGTTAGAATTGGAGTGTTTTGAATTGTTCTGTATACATAAAGAACAACTCTGAGTTTTGAAGTAAGTAAAAATTTTAAGTTTTAATAACTATAAAAGAAATTTCCAAAAAATTTAATTAGATTTTCTCAAATTCTTACTCAAATTTCTATTATTATGCTAGTTAATTGTGACCTAATTAGACATAAATATGCTGGTGTGCAATGTACTCGCTAAATATTTTTTTATTGGCTTAATTTAACCACGTGACCTAATAACACATAAATATGCTGGTGTGCAAAGTAGTTGCTAAATTTTTTTATTATTGGGCGTAATTTAACCACGTTACTTTTTGGGTTTTTTCACTCAAATTGAAGCAGTATAAGCGGTTATTTTTTGAGCTTTTCCAACTCAAATATTTATTAAGATCATTTTTTGAATTTTATTTGTATTTTTAAATATAAAATGAATTAAATTTCTAAACATTTTTTGAACCAAATTTCCAAATAATTGCCACAAAAATGAGAACGGAAAAATCGATTCGTTAAAACACAACTATGAGCCGTACCGTGTAATTAGAAATTATTGATTATGGCTAAACGTAACGTTGTTTTCGCAACGACACGTGAACATAACGTCCTTTGTTTTATTTTTTTCTGGCAGGCGATTGCCAATCAATTTGGTACAATGAAAACATGCAATGTTCCTAAATCTTAATTGACCTTCCTGCAATTTTTCCGAACTTGTCCGCTGGTGCCAGTGAGAGGAGAAATGTTCCCCATATTCACCATGGCTGCTGCAAAGTCCGTAAAGAAGGTGTTCTGATTAGCGCTGTAGGTACTCACTTGCGAATTTGTAGACCCTCCGCTAAACAGTTGCTGATCGGAGTGCAGAAGTCCCTTTTGGCTTCCCAAATCAGTGTAGTAATTGTTGTCGAATGTGGTAGGGGTGGCCACATCTAAGGGCGAAAGGGTATTGTCGCCACCAGCACTTGGGCAGTTTGCCTTCACAGAAGTGGCGAACGAAGCGTCAATGCTGGATTCGTTGTAGACGCGGGCTCTGAATGTTGTGCACCGCGCTTGCCCAATTGTATGAGCACCTGTAACATAAATAATATCACCGGATGATTAAATTTGAAAATAGTGCAATATGACACCACAGAATCAATCATTTGATGGCATGAGATTGGAGAGTGTGGCATGAGTAATATCATACCCGAGAGTGCAACAAGGTCCTTGTTAGAAAGACCGTGAGCTGTAAAAGATGAGATAAGGGCGCTGAGATTGGAAGCCGGAGGTGGAATATTGCTGTTTGCGGCGCTTAAACTTGCAGTCGTAGAGTCTCGCCTTCCCAGAAGTACAGTCCATGTTTGGCCTCCCAGCTGCCAAATTGCAACCATACATGATGAACAATGTTATTTCCTTCCAATTCCTCCAAGAAAAAGTAAGATATTGTATTTACGAATAGTTAAACAAATGGTGAAGAGAAGGGGGGAATTAATACTTGGACGACTGAATCGCGAGCAGCGATGGCGAGAATGTCGGCGCATGACACGACACCACTGCAGGCTGCCTCAACTTGAGTTTTGATGGTGTCTATTACGTCGAATCCTCTAACAGAATTAGCATTTGGTCCTGCAGTCTTTTCTCCGGTAAAGGTGGAGTTATCATCCAACAGTATGGAGCCATCGCAGCCCTGGAGCAAGCCAAAACCAAAATTCAGCATCATGGATTAAGCAAAAGAGGGGACTAGATGATTTAAGAGCAAAAAGTTGCTATATTTTGATCAGCTAAATGATATCCTGGTGTTGATTTCTCACATTAACAAAGCAGTCGTGGAAGTGAAGGCGGAGCAAGGACGCCCCCATCCGTTTCTCGTTGGTGACGGCTTGGTTCACTGCGGCTTTCACTACTGAAAGCGCCGTCGGACACACTTTGTCGTAAAATGTTGAGGTCAGCTGCCCATGCGCAGAGTTAGTAATAGACGCAATACAGAGCACGCAGAGAGTAATGGATGCCAAAGTCTTCATGATTAGAAAATTTAGCCGCTACTCAGGAAAGGAAAAGAGAAGCAGAAACGAGTGGAATTGAATTGAATATGGGAAGACGGTGTGTGGAGAGTTGTGGGTGAGGGCAGGTTTCTTATAGTGGCATAAGCTGAAATACAGCTATTAGAATGGATAAAATAATGTCACGTTAAAATGCTCGGTGAGAAGGAAGATTGTTTCGCAGGACAGGTGTGGAATGTGTCAAAGTGCCAAAATTTTCAAAGGTGTGTGACCCACACGTAATGCTCGGTGAGAAGGAAGATTGTTTCGCAGGGCAGGTGTGGAACGTGTCAAAGTGCCAAAATTTTCAAAGGTGTGTGACCCACACGTAATTACAGATCAGCATCTACCGTAGTGACCACTCAGTGTGGGACTCAATTCACATCGACAAAAAGTTTGCGTTGACAACTCGGTATTGGAACCTTCCTACTCTCGGCTTCGTAACAATTGAAGATCTGTTTCCGCCTTCTCAATGATTTAGATAGGTACTATGCAAGTCGGTCCAATGGTTTAGAGTAGGTAACTATGCAGGTCGGTCCAATGCACCAATATCTAACCTGCCATAGGTTGTGTTGTATATTTTTATGGTTAGATAATGTATTTCTTTAAATTTAATGGTGGGTATATATAACTGGATTGTATTTTTTTTATGGTTAAATAATGTATTTCTTTGGGTATATATATAGCTGGACAGCATTAATGATTTTATAGATTATGAAATATGTATAGCAAAGTTTAGAGTAAGTATTAAGTAAGTTCCTCAAATGGATAAAGAGAAGGTTTGGTTTCATAAATTTTGTTGGACAATTCTACCAAGGCTAAGAAATTGTTGAGATGATTAAAAGTAGTTAGAATTATTGGAAAAAAAAATAAAAAAATTAGTATCTAAAATTTTAAAATTTAACAGTTATGATTGGAATTTACAAAAAAAAATCCAACATATTTCCAAAATCTCGATAATTTTCAAAGACAAAATAAAATTAATTAGATTACACGAATATGGTAGTACAATCCTAAATAAAATTATGTACGCTTTACGAAATAGTTTTAAAAATTTATAAACATTTATCAACCATTCACTACGATTATATTATAAAAATTGTTTTGACAGCCTAGCTTATTATGCATTCAATTCTGCTTCACATGTGTTCGTGGTTACAAAAGCGAGTGGAATGAAAAAAAATGAATAAATGTTCTTCTTTGTTAGCTTCATATGTTTCGTCGTCACCGTGTTAAAATGTTCAGCCATGGTTATGCTGACTTATGGTTGGTTTTGAGGGTTTTGCTGGGTAAAGTTTACTTGTGGCGAAGAAATTTCAAACGTTAGGGCCTTATTGTATTATATTGTAAATTTATGACAATTTATGAAACAATATATGGATTTAAAAATGAATAAATGTCGTTCTTTTTCGATGCATTGGGTTTAGCTTCCCCGTGTTAAAATGTTCAAACATAGTTTTGCTGACTTATCGGTACGAGGGCTTTACTGGGTAAAGTTGATTCAGGGTAAAGAGATTTCAAACATTAAAAAATTACGAGGGCTTTCCTGGAGAAAAGTCGATACAGGGTAAAGAGATTTCAAACATTAAAAAATACTATTAACTTTATGTTTCAAACAATATTAAGGTTTTAGTTTAATATTAAATTATTTTTTTTATTAATTTTAAAGTAGAGCATTAATAACTATTTTTTATATTAAATAATAATAAAATTATTATTAATATTACCATTTTCTTTTATCTGACATTTGATAGGTTGACATTTTACCATTTTTGTATTTGGAACTACAAATCTTTGATTATTCTGTTTCAATTCTTTTGACGACTGAGCAACACCTGTGATAATTTTAAAAAGGTCTACATATGGCAAGAAAAAGTCAATAACAATTTTCATGGACTAGCAAATGGGGCCCATAGCTTCCTCTAAATAATCAATACCAAATAACAAATAGCCTTGCTATTGTTGTTGTAGGTGGTAGAATTATATAAGATGAGTTTATACAAAGAGAAGGATGATGACAGATAGCGCAAATCCATGGCCCATAACCCATGGAGACATAGGAGCTGGCTAACAGAACAGAGGCTCATATGGCCCTCCCAAGTAATTGACAGACCATAATCGTAATTAGAAGTAGAGATAACTAACTTACAAACAGAGACATAAACCCACACGCCTTGCAGAGGTGTAGTATCCTAACCAAATAAATTGTGATGAACAGAGTAAGGGACAGAGACACGATCGGGCCTATCCTGTATTGCCATGCATGCAATCTCATTGGCCTGAGACGCTAGGGGCCTCAAATTTTCCTTATAGACCATAAACAGAGCCCTATTTTGGTTGAAGGCATCCGGACAGGGGGTCATAAAGCAAGGATCGACAATAGGGGCTGGAAAAACCAGAAACAACATGGTATCAAACAACTGACTTAAAGAATATTGAAAATACCCTTCTAACCAGGCCATACCATTATAAAAAGCAAACTGTAATTTATTCTAGAAGCCATACGTAGATAGGCACCCACAATGAAGAATCACATACAAACCACACATTAATTTTAGGTTGCCATTGTTATGGCTATGACAGTGAGCAAGAACAAGAAAATTGATGGTGTAACTAACCAAACACATCACGTACCAAATGACCAACCGAAGTCACAAACCAGCAGCCTCTGTTCTCACTGCTCCTCCTTCAAATTTCCACCTGAGAACAATGCTCTTCGTCCTCACCACAACACGCCTTAACCCGTTCTGCTTGAATTTATGTTTCCAAATTTGGTCTGACATCCTTAGTTGCCACCCAGAGTTTTCGTCAGCAGTCATTATGTTCCAGCATGCGAGCGTGCCTGCTACTGGCCAGCTGCGAGCCTTATACTTGAGTGACGGAGTGGTGCGCACCCCCGCGTGACACCACCTGTCTCCCTCCTCCCTCCACTTGGCACCCCGATCAGAGGTCTCTAGATGTATCCTTATCTCTTTCTATGATGAGTTGTAGTGGATGTAGCTGAACCTCCCATTCCCTATCAGCTTGGTTAATGTCTAGTTGGCGACCCTCATTGCTACAACCCCAGTTAGCTAGATAGTCTGCAGCCTCATTCCCCGCTCTACGAACACGCGAGGGGATAAGGTATCCAATATCCTATATTATTAAGCTAATCTCATGGATAAGTCTTGTTGTCCTCCAGCTTTGGCTTATTTTCTCCCATGGAGTCCCTTGCTGCAACTTCCGTAAAACTCATGTTACCATCGCTGAGTCCCCTTCAATAATGACTCTGTGGTAGTAAAAAATTATAATTTTATTCAACATACATTTTGTATATACTAAAAATCATATAGTAAGATAAGTCTCTTGGCTTACGAGCAAAAAGTGTGGAAGAGAATAAAAATTATATAGAAAAAAAAGAAGTTACATGCTATAATAATCACTTAACTTTTCCTTTAGTCTTTTTTTTTCTTGGACCTTTTGTCAACCCCTAGGTTGGGGTCAATAAGTAAAATTTTCAATTCATTTACTATTGTATCAAAGAGCCTCATATTTATATTGATCTAATGCCCGATTCTCTTGTATTTCGGTGTCATTATACTCATGAAAAATGGCCCCACATTGCGTCTATGTAGCCACTTCTACTTGATTTCGAGGGACCTCCAACCTTTTGATCTGTGTATCCTCCCCTTTGTCTTCTTTGGGATATTTTTTGCCTATGGACATGAGTTCTACAAATGTCCTGTTTGGAAGCATATTTAACATCTAAAATTTGTGTTCTCGTAGTCTAATACTGGGGTCCACTAAACGTCTTTGTGTTTCATTTGAATGTGATCAGGAAGTCACTTGTTGAGTCTATGTCCACACTTATTTTTTCAAAGGAAAACAAACCTTTCTCTAATATTTCAAGGTCCATTTTTTGTATTTTTCATGGGTATTTCCAATCTCCTCTAGTTTTCATGGTTCCAAAATGGGAGGACGAGATTTGGGAGTCTCACCCAAATTGGCATTATTGAGACCATCATGTTTGTGGCATCAAACTATGGGAACCATGGAGTGATGAAGAACCCAACTCCACCCCAAAACCAAGGCCCATCATTCATAACATTCGCCAAATCTTTGTTTTTATCAAATTGAATAATAAAAAATGCTTTGGAACATAAATAGATGTCACAATTTGGGGTCTATGAAAAAAAGACCCATTGATGTGGAGCATCTTATCTAAACCAAAATCCATTGAACCTCCATATAAAATCTTTGACCTGGAGAGAAGAAAAAAGTGAGTTTATCTTTGGATGATTCACCTCCATGGCTTGAGCTTTTTTCACTTGTTCTATGTTGTATGGTCCTAGGTTGAAATGAAGCTGGTTTGTTGGATTAGTTGACTTCCCTTGCACTGTATCCTTCAAAAAAAGTAGATCTTTTAGGGTTTTGGGCCATAGAGCTCCTCCATGTAATCTTAGGTTCAGAGTAATGGTAGAGTTCCTCGAGATTTCATAGTCTTCATCTGGAAGGGGTCCTGGAGTGCCTTCCCTTCAAAAGGAAAGAATTAATATTTTGCAGATATGCCAAACCTGTGCCTGATGCACAACTTCGAGGTTTCCACCGCATCTGAGACCCCAATCCAGAAAAGAGTGGACTTATTATTGATATTTTTGATAAAAATATGGAAGGAGTCCTAAGATGCCATTTCCAATCTATTGTTTAGATCATATTTGGTAATGTGAGAGGGAACTCCTTGTGAGGACAAAGCACAATAGTGAAGGAAGCATCAACATTGCAAATGTTGAATCCATTTGGGCCAAGCGAGTGGAAGAGCCTTGAGTGGGAAGAGAATAAAAACCGACTTGCAACACAAATTGGCTTGCCTTCCACAAGTATCTAGAGTATGTCAGACCTGTGTTAAGAAAAAAATCTACGAATCCAATTTCAAACTTTGATCCATGGCTGGTAGCTTGCTTTGAGCCATGTCATAGGAGGTTTCCACATTACGAAGTCTTCTCTTTCTCACAAATACCATGGACATTCTACATTAATGATTCAGTCATTTCCCAAGGAAATGATCCTAGAGAAGCCACTATTCCACGTAGTGTAGAAAAGAGGGCTCATTGCTTCCAATGCCTAGTTCACCTCCATTGTGAGTCTCAAGCCCATATCCATTGGTGGTGCTTGTGAGGCAAACACAATAGGAAAAAACCGTAGAGCATCACACGAGATCCATTTTCCTCTATTGACAACATTAATGATATTACATTATTAAAATATATACATTAGTAATAATCTTAACTTTAATAAAACTAATGTAATAATTAAATATAATAATATTATTACATGTAATAATTTATCTTAACTTAATATAATAATGTTATTATACTAAAATAATAAATTTATTAATGTTATTATTAATATTACTATTATGAATAACATTTAGGTAATAACAGGGGTTACAGGGGGGGAAAAAAAAGAAGCATTGCAGAAGGCACTTTGGCTTAGGTTTTCATGGCGAGGCGACAATCGACTGTCTCTGGGATGCTTCAGGGGAGGGGATCCAAATTTTATTGGGAAGCAAGGGCTACCATCAATCGATGGTGTTGGTGGGGTTTTCACTAATGGAGGTCAATGGAAGGGCGGTAGCGGGAAAGAATATGCTCCACCTGCTCCCCTGCAACATGGATCCTCTGTCGCCAACACAAAATGATTTACTTACTTCGGAGGACTGGTTTGAAGGGGGAGATAAGAGGGTTTTTAGGGCCAAAATGAAAAACAAGACCATGGACGATATATTGATACCCTCGTTCTCATGGCTCAATGATTTTCTGGTTCATGCACACAATCGATCCGTGGTTTGCTCAGTTCTGTATTCGACGGCGAAAGCATACTATGGTCATGGGGCGAGAGATGGATGCATGGGCGTCCAGTTACAGCTGGTGAAAGTTTTGTTTCTAGGGGCTGCTCTCACCACATGCAATGGTCTAAGTCCCTGGAGCATGGCGGTTGATGGCGTTTATTCCCAATTTCACGACCCCCTTAGGCATATGGTTGTTAGCCCCCGAATTTTCTCTATTTTTTTCCATTTTCCCATTCCTAAATCATAATCATTTACCATTGTTTTACCTCTTTTATGCACCCTCATCTTGCACCAGTCTAAGCATGGTGACATATTTCGTATAAACTTTATTTTTCATATTTTTAATTCAAATTAGCATTAGTTAATTATTTATTACATGATTTCTCACTTTTAATCACTCTTTGTAACTTATCGATATCTCCAATGTTTATTTGGTAGTTAGAGTACTTACCGTGGCTGTTGATCCTAGTGCAGGATCAGATCTTGCACCATTGCCAGCATAACAAATCATTGTAGCAGATCCGAAACTCCTTGATCACCGCCTCATTTTTAGTAGATTCAGCCACGATAGCAAGATCGATCCAAAGGCAGTCGAGACCGAATTTGTGAAGGACGAAAACTGGAGATTGGCTATGGCCAGTTTTGCTAAAATATCTAATTTTGAAGGCCGAAAAGATAAATTCTACGTTTGGTTATGTAATCGGTTGAATGATATATTTTGGCCTTTGGCCGAAGATCTATATAATGTAGAATGTAAATAGGACTAAAGGAGGGAAGTTTTGATAGCAGAAGAGAACAAAGACACAACCAGAGAGGTAGTAACAGGTTGTTGTATTTTTTTATCGCTTGAATCTGGGCTGGACGATGTATTAATGTATGTACTTGCCTTAGTGAATTAATAAAAGGGAGCTCTGCCTCATGTTTCACAAATTGCGTTTCTGTATTTGAGCTGATGAATTGATTAAGGTACTGAGCAGCGTTTTTATTTAAAAGGGAAATGTGTTGGTTGGCTAGGGCCCAGCCAACCCAACACATTTACCGCATTTCCTGTTTTCCTGTAATTTTTGTTTACATTGTCAAGTGTGATTTAACTTTAAGCACATGCATTCCTGTCTAAGTGAAAGCGGATCTGTTGTGTGAAGTAGATAAATTTCCTTTTCTTGTAATTTCCTTTCCTGCACTTGATTTCAGATTGGTTTTCCTCCACCTGGTCCAAGCAGGAGAAATAACCCTGCACCAGTGTGCGTTGGTGTGATATCTCCTTTTCTGCAATTCTGTTTGATTAGTTTTCCCCGCCTGGTCCAAGCAGGAGAGATGAACTTGCACCAGTGCACGTTGGTGTGATGCAACAAACCTTCTTATTCTACTTCCTGCAATCTTCTTTCTTTCATTAAATGCTTATGACAGGATAAATGTATATTGATTGTTTCTTTATTCCTACACTCTGTTAAGATAAAAAACATTCCTTTTTTATGTGTGCAATTTGATTTAACAATATAATAGCACTTGCAATAATTAAGTACTCATTTTAAGAATTAAATGCTAAGTGTGGGAAGCTCTGATCCGGCGCAAGAAATAGTTTCTTGCCACGAGACCTGGGTGCTTTGAACCTGGAAAATTTCAAGCCCTTTCATGAAGTAAAAAGCCTTTAGTAAAGACACCATTTATACCTTCTGCATAAATCTCTATTCCTGCACTAGTGCAAGCAGACTGTGATAATGTAGGATAGATTAGTGCAAGAAGGAAATCTCTAAAGGAGTAGGTTTAAGGGCCCATCTGATGAGATTGATAGTGTCTCTGATAAAGAAAAACACACACTCAGTAGTTAAACAATAATTAACTGGAGTGATTGCCTTTTATCTTTAAGTCCCTCTTGCAAATGCATTCTTCCTTGTTCCAATCCTAGATTATTTTGATGGTTCAAGTTGCCTTTTTCTCTTTTTAATTCAATGGGGTGAAATCGCGAAGTTGGGAAACACTTTTTGGCGGATGGTTAGAATTCGGGAGAAATTTTCAATTTCTCGGCCGAGAAAAAAGTCAACTAAATTTCTCGGCCAAGAGTTTTCAAAACTCTCGTCCGAGAGATTTTAAATATTTCAGACGAGAGTTTGGTCGGGTTTAACATGGGTTAAAATTCTCTCGGACGAGAGTTATACATTTTCTCGTCCGAGAGTTGTGGTCACAAAACTCTCGGGAAAACTTTTCGGACAAGAGTTAGAAAAACTCTCGGACGAGAGTTTTCGAACTTTGATTTTCATGCCATATCCATTTTATATATAACATTCAATAAAACTCTCGGCCGAGAGTTTAGAAAACTCTCGACCAAGAATTTTCTAAACTCTCGGCCGAGAGTTTTATCATTCAATAACATTCAATAAACATTCAATAAACTCTCGGCCATATCCATTTTATATATGACATTCAATAAAACTCTCGGTCGAGAGTTTAGAAAACTCTTGACCGAGAGTTTTCTAAACTCTTGACCGAGAGTTTTTTAAACTCTCGGCCGAGAGTTTAGAAAACTCTCGGCCGAGAGTTTTATTGCAAACTCTCGGGCGCAAACTCTCGACCAAGAGTTTTTTAAACTTTCAGCCGAGAGTTTGCCCGCGCTTTTAAATTTAACTTTAGGCAGGTTAAACTCTCGGTCGAGAGTTTTAAATTGGTTTAAATTTCTTGGTCGAGAGTTTTAGAAATTTCTCGTCTGAGCCATTATCTCGGCCGAGAGTTTCTGGTCAACGAAAAACTCAAACAATTCTGCAGTTTTAAGAAACCTGCAACTTTGGAGGGACAGAACACCTACAAAAACAAAATGTTTTATGTCGGAACAAGAACCATTAAATTCATCTCTAAATCTAGTTTTTGATGATGTAAGATTTATGGAGTTTCATTAAAAAATTCAATTTTTTATTTATTTTTTACTAAACTGTGTCACTATGGAATTTCATTGTTCGAAAAATTGCACTGAATGAAAATTCAATAACTTTCAAATGAGGACACAAAAAAATTCAAAAAAATCATACTGCACTTCCTCTCCCTGTCTACTTCAAAAGGGTACTCTCATTTTTCTTATTGACGATCACATTGAAAAGAAAATCAAAGGATGATAAAATGTACCGAAACATCACTGTTTTTTTGTCTTCGTCCATTTCAAAAAATAATAAAAAACAGTGATTTAATCCGAAAATTACCGAAAAATAGTCTGTGCACTAGTGCAATATATGCAGATTATAATGCTATGGTTTTTTTCCAAAAAATGAATGACCTTCCCTAAAAAAAGTAAAGGATTATAAAGTGACTATTTATGTTTGCCTGAAAATTTCAAGTATATGCAGTTAGTAAACAAGAAATTTACCCCTCTATATGTCAATTTTTTTTTTTTTTAAATATGGCTATGGAGGTAAGACAATTCTCTACAATTCTTGTTTTTATGTCAAAGCATAATTTGCAATAAAAATATGAGTTTAGTGGAGTAGAAGTTGAAAAACATAGAAAATTACAATTTTCAACGTCAAAAAAGGGAAAAATGATTCTGCAATCATTCCTTTAAAGAAAGTAGGGATTTATATTAAGAAGATTCATACCATCTCTGGCATTGCCTGTGCTTCGTCTCTAAGTTTACGGATCCCCTGGGTTGAAAAATTAAGTGTTGAAGAGTTTGCTTAAGTGTAATTCCTGCACCCAACATTTTGGCGCCGTTTCCGGGGAGGCGATTTGATTTGGTGAGAATTTTCTGAATATACAATAGAGGTAATTTTTCCTTTATTTTTGCAGTATTGTTTGGAAAAGATTCTTTGAAGGAATTTTATTGGTGTTAATTGATTTATGACAACATTTTTTACTAGAAGTTGTTTGTTGTTTTTCTTTTTTGAAATGAATGCCTAGAAAAGGTAAGGGTTCTAAGCCCACTAAGGGCCAAAAGAATTCGAAAAAAAATTCTCATATTGGGTCTCCTTTTATAAGTAGGAAGCCCAATCCAATTCAAACCCATCATGTAGGAACAATCCACCTGGATTCTAGTGACAACAGCTCAGGTGCGGATCAGCCTGTTGAGAGCGGTAAAAGAAAAAGGGAAACAATGGTGGACCATGAAGATCATTTGGAAGGGACTGGTGAAAACCAGGTAAGTAAAGAATATTCCACTTTTGTGTTTCCAATTTTGGATCCTGATATTGTGGTGCAAATGAAGAATATTCCACCGTCAGCTCTCCCTCATTTCCATGGTAAATTTCATGAAGATCCTGACTCTTTTCTATTTGAGTTTGATATTCTTTGTAGAAGTTGTGATTATTCAACTGACGCTCAGAAGTTAAGATTATTTCCTGTTACTCTCAAGGACTCAGCTCTACGCTGGTTTATGGGGTTAGGAGGAAACACTATAAACTCTTGGGATCAGATGAAGAGAGTGTTTTTTTCTAAATATCAAGAATATTGCAAAACTTGGGACATGCAGGATGAGATTTTTACAATCATACAGGATGATGATGAAACTCTTGAAGATTACCTAGAAATATTTCTGTATATTTTGCAAAGGTCGAAACTTAAGTTTGATTCCAATACTATTAGAACCTTGTTCTTAAGAGACTTACTGATAATTCTAGAAATAATTTAAATTTGTTAGGACAGGGTGATATTTCTCAACAAAATTTTGAACAAATTTGTGAATTATCCAGGAAATTTTCAATAAATCAGTATAGATATGGTAGAGGAACTCGAAATAGAAATAGAAAAACTGAATCTACTGATGCTATGATTATTGGACTAGAAAATAAAATGGAAAACATGAAAATTGATATAATGAATACTGTTACCAAATAGTTAGACTCTTTAAAATTTCAGCAAAAATTCATGAAGGAACAAGAGTCATTATGTATTTTCTGTCCTAAATGTAGAGACAAGAATCCTTCTCAAGATTTTCCTCTTAATTTGAAAGAAACTAATAAGTGTGCTATTTGTGCAGAAGACCATGTCAGAGAAAAATGTCCCTCTATACCTGGACTTAAAGTTGTATTTACAGGGGGACAGCCTGAAGCTGAATACTTGTATGTTATGGGAGCAAGAAGGAATTGGTCTCAGGTAGGTGCAGGTATGGTTCCTAAATTTTCTCCACACTATTTTGGTTATAATTCGCATGCATATTCTTATCCTAACACTAATCAGCAATGGCAGTATGGGAATCAATATCAGCATGGGCAACCTTCTCAACCATGGCAACAAGGTTGGAGAGGGCCAAATCATTCTCCATACTCCCTTCAACCACCTATGCAGTCATATCCATATACGTATACACCTTATTCAACGCCTCAACTTCCAAGTCAGTCTACTCCACCGTTGCCTTTACCTGCACCCTTTCGACCTCCTCAGTTGCCTAATCAACCTATGCCCAATCCTAACAATAATAAAGCAGTGCAAATGATCTAAAACCCACCTTTACCATTCGAGTACCAGTTTATTCCAGTTGGGGTTCATGATATTCAATTAAGATCGGAAAGGACTGTAACATCAGAAAATCAGAAGCAACCTATAGTGATTGTTGAAGAGAAAGGAGAAGAGGAAACTCTTAACCATTCTCCGAAAGTTGTCACTGAGCAGCCCTTACCCTCTGAATCCTTGCCATCTTCTTCCAACCAGCCTCCCTTCCCAGAGAGGCTAGTAATGGAAAGAAGTGGGCCTATTTCTAAGACTAGTTTGGCATCTGAGCTTTGGAATCTTTTCATTAAGATACCTTTGCTTCAAGCCATTAAAGAGATCCCCATTTGTACCAAGATTATTAAGGAAATATGTCTCAAGAAACCCAGGAGGAAGAGATTGGAACCCCAAACCATTCAATTTGTTGGTAGGCTAGTAGAGTTGATGATGGGATGTGTGTCTATGGAAAAATATACTCATCCTGGAAACCCTGTTTTCTTAGTTCAGATTGGTAATGTCCTTGTCTCTAATGTTCTTATAGACCTGGGGGCAGCCGTTAATGTCATGAATAAGCAAACCATGGATCAACTTCGGTTATCTCATCTTCTCCCTACTTCCACTGTGCTTGAATTAGCAGATAGATCTAAAATTAAGCCAGAAGGAGTATTGGATGATGTGATCATCTCATTAGATTCTTGGGAATATCCTGTTGATTTCATTATGCTTTAGCCAAAGAACCCAGTAGGAGGACATCCCTTGTTCTTGGGTCGACCATGGCTTGCTATGGCCGATGCATATATTGGATGTCGTTCTGGTGATATGTATATTTCGCATGGAGATTCTAGGAAGAAAGTTACCTTATACCCCCCTGCCAGATCCATTCAGGACCTTCGCGATACTTTATGGTTGGATCAAAGCAGTGATGAGGAGACTCAGCCCATTTCCCTTATCCATCATTATACTGGGTCTTCACAAGAATATAAGATTCAATATTTCCTGAATACTCTAGACACTATGCCTAATTTTGAGCCATTGAGCCAGATTTTCAGCCTAGATTTGTAAGATAATCATGATTCTCATTCTTTTGTACCGCTGCATTTGAATACTCCCTTGAGTACTCCTAAGCCTGACACTAATCTTGTTGAGATTAGCCCTGGTAAATCCTTGCATATTAGTTCAGATTTGGACTCATCTCAGCAGTAGAAGCTTGTGAATTTGTTGCAAAACCATCTTAGTTCCTTTGCTTGGGGCTATGAAGATATGAAAGGTATTCCTCTTGAAACTTGTACACATCATATCTATATTCAGGAAGGAACCCGACCTGTCTGACAACCCCAAAGGCGAATGAATCCAGCTCTAAGAGATATTGTGAAGGAAGAAGTATAGAAACTCTTGGATGTCAGTTTTATCTATCCTATTTTTGACAGTCAGTGGTTCTCTCCATTAGTGCTAGTACCTAAGGAATATGGAAGATGTCGTATTTTTATTGATTATCGAGAATTAAACAAAGCCACTCTCAAATATTACTTCCCTCTCCCTTTCATTGACTAGGTGCTTGATACCCTTGTAGGAAAGAAATATTTTTCCTTTTTGGATGGCTTTAGTGGCTATAACCAGATACAGATTGCACCCGAAGATCAGGATAAAACTACTTTTACATGTCCATGGGGTACATTTTCTTATAAAGTGCTTCCCTTTGGTTTATGTAATGCCTCAACTACCTTTCAAAGGGCAGTCCTGACCATTTTTGTTGATCTAGAATTTGTAGAAATTTATATGGATGACTTTTCTGTGTTTGGTGATTCTTTTCAGGAAGCTCTCAAAAATTTGGATAAAGTACTTCTCCGTTTTCAGGAATCCCATATTGCCTTGAGTGACAAGAAATGTAGATTGATGTGCAAAGCAGGAGTGGTACTTGGCCATTTGATTTCTGGTAAAGGTATCCAGGTTGGTCCAACAAAGATTGAAATCATTCTGCATCTTCCTGCACCCAAAACTCAAAGGGAAGTAAGAGGTTTTTTAGGACATGCTGGTTACTATAGAAGATTCATTGAAATTTTTTATAAGATAGTTGCCCCTCTTTTCCGACTTCTAGCTAAGGATAGTGATTTTTCTTGGTCCACAGCTTGCCAACATTCTTTTGAAACATTGAAGGAAAAGTTAATATAGGCACCAATTTTGAGAGGACCTAACTAGTCCTTGCCTTTTCACATTTCCTCTGATGCTTCAGATTTGGCTATTGGCGCATCTTTAGGACAAGAGAAAAATAAGAAATCCTATGCTATTTATTATATTAGTAATAATTTGTCTTCCGCTGAATTAAATTATACAGTTACAGAGAAAGAGTTTTTAGCTATAATTTTTGCAATTAATAAGTTCAGGCACTATTTTACAGGATATGAAGTATTTGTACATACTGATCATTCCGTGATTAAATATTTGATGAACAAACCATTGACTAGCAGTAGAGTGACTAGGTGGTTGCTATTGTTGCAGGAATTTAATGTTACTATTGTTGATAGACCAGGAAAATCTAATGTTGTAGAATATTTTCTTTCTAGATTAGATAATCCTGGTGAAGCGACTCCTATTAATGATGATTTTATGGATGAACATCTTTTTGCTATGTCAACAGATTCTCCATGGTTTGCTGACATTCATAATTACTTGTTTACTGGGAAAACACCGCCCCACTTGTCCGCTCAAGAAAAGTGGAATATTATTCAGAAAAGTGCTACATACTCTTGGATTCAAGGAGATCTCTTTTACACTGGTCCAGATCTGATTATCCTAGATGTGTAAGAGAGGAGGAAGTGTTTGAAATATTTAAATCTGCTCATGATGAACCTTGTGGAGGCCACTTCACTGATAAGAGGACTGCATATAAAGTATTACGTGCTGGTTACTTTTGGCCTTCCTTGTTTAAGGATGCCAAACAGTATGTCAGGCGATGTGATAGTTTTCAGTGAATGGACCAGCCTAATCAAACCAATGAAATGCCTTTATGCCCCCAAGTTATGATTGAGTCGTTTGTAAAATGGGCTATTGATTTTATAGGGCCAATAAATCCAACGTCATTAAATAAAAAGCATATTTTGGTTTGTACAGATTTTGTTACAAAATGGGTAGAAGCTAAAGTTGTTTCCTTTGCTACAGAAAAAGTTGTTGATTTTCTTTTTACTGAAATCTTTACTAGATTTGGTGTGCCCAGAGAAATTTTTTCTGACAATGGTCCGCAGTTTATTTTTAATATGGTATAGGGTGCGATGGAGAAATATAAGTTCCGGCACAGGAAATCCACGCCGTATCACCCGCAAGCAAATGGCCAAGTGGAATCCACAAACAAAGTGATCGAGTCCATTCTTACAAAGACAGTAAATATGCATCGGAAAGACTGGGCTGAAATATTACCAGAAGCTTTGTGGGCATACAGAACCACTTGGAGAAATAGCACGGGACATACACCATATGAGCTGGTATATGGCAAACAGGTTCTGTTACCAATTGAATTCCAAATCAAAACTTTCAAAACTGCAGTTCAGTTAGGACTAGATCTCTCTGAGGCACAACAACAGTGTCTTCTCCAATTAAATGAGTTTGATGAATTTCGTAGGGATGCTATTTAGCAGAACATACTAATTCAACAACAACACAAAAGGTGGCATGACAAGTCTATTCAGAAAAAGCAATTCCAACCAGGTGATTGAGTGCTCCTTTATGATTCTAGATTTAAAATTTTTAAAGGGAAATTCCATACACATTAGATGGGACCTGATGAAGTGATCCGAGTATTCAAGAATGGAGCAGTAGAAGTTAAAACTATTAATGGACAAAATTCAGTATTCTTGGTAAATGGACACAGATTAAAGAAGTATTTTCAGCCACTTGCAAGGAAGGATTTTACACAGCAAGTCCAACAGCAATTCAGGACGGTAGTGGTGAATGGTAATACCAACCTTTTGAAAACATGAATTCTTCTTGTTCCTAAAAAAAATTTATAATACAATTTTTTTTTTTAAATAAAAAGTAAAAAAAAAAAATATTTTCCTGTAATTATGAAAATCAGTTCGCTGACATGATTGCAGAAGGATCAACCTGAAAAGCAGCTTGCTGGTAGGAAGATCAAAAATTTCTAATAAAAAGAGAATGTTGCTTAATCTTTAGATATGCTTGCAACCACCAAGTAAAAGAAGGTTCAGCAGAACCAACCTTTATACAATTGGGGTAATTAACATATATATTTTTATTCAAGCAATGCTTAATTCTCGCTGTAGTTATTTTTCTTACACCAGTGCAAGCAGACTTTCCAGAAAATTTTCTACCTTTCTTCATAATCCACTTTCATAATATTCCCTCAGTTTTCTTCTTCAATCCCAGAATGATTAACCTTCCCATATTCTTTTGAATTTACCCTGTCCGTTTCGTAAAAACCCCACTTTATCCTTGAAATTTTTTTCCCTATCCCACTTCTGGTTATCCCCTCTTGTGGTACTATTCCTGGAATCCCTTTAATAGAATTCCTTCCCATTCTGAAATTTCCCTTTTCCCACTTCTTTTTTCCCTCATGAATTCATTGTAGGATCTTGCGCACAAAGAGAAAAAGGATATGCTCTGAAGCATCAAGAAAGGGCGAAGAAAATTTCCAGTATAAGTTGAGGAAGCCATGTTGGAAGTCTAGCCTATAATTTACTTAAATTCCCTATTCTTTTTTAGATATTATGCTTGCACTAGTGCAATAATGTCATCCTATATAATAAGTGCAAGCAGAATGGTACCAGTAGAATAGCATAGTTTAAGTGGTGCAAGCAGACCTGTGCAAGCATGCACCCTGTCAGAAAAATAGTACAATTTTTTCTTTTCATAACATACTTCATAGGAAAGTGGTCATCATGAAAGTTTATAAGAAGTCATTTCACTTAGTCAATGAGTACTGGTGCTATCATATTAACTAGGAGAAAATTATTTAAAGTACAAGGCGTTTTTAAGTTAAGAATCATGAGCATTTTTTAATAAATGCTAAAGTTCTTTTTTTTGAATTATGAAGGAGTGTGGAAGTGCTTAACCGTTGCTTGAATATAATTTCCCCTTTCCGCCATAATCCTAGATGTCCTTCACTCGTAATGATTACCTCACCTAGCTGTTAAAATGTCGTTGCAAGCACCAGTCTATCATGACCACAAAGATGTCGCACATCCACAGCTATTTCAATGGAATGAATGGGTGATAAGATGGAAGGGATGGTGGACGGTTGGATCCCTATCTATAAGAACCAATTTTCCTGGTGTTGCATGTAAATTCTTGACTGTTCATAACCATTAAGCAGCGATGCCGCCTGTTCGAAGCGAACCTTCGTCTCTCAGTAGGGTAGAAAGACTGTTGAGTATTGCAATAGTCTTGCACTATTGGGAGACTCAGGATTTCTTCAATTCTTGCAAAAGTTTGACGGGCACAACAGTGAAGCGGCCCTACAGTTTTCCAGAAGTTTCAAAAACGGCCGAGTAAAAATTGGGCCTCTAAAATTTGAGGTTACAAAAGAGTTTATAGCAGCAGCGACGGGCTTGGAAAATACTGGTGAGCAGTGGTTTAAAAATCAGAAATTAGAAAGGAAGCGATGGCAGCATTTTGTCATCGACAAGAATATGAAGGTAGATTGGAAGAAAGGAATTCCACGCAGTGCCCTGCTGGGACAGTGGCGAGACCTCCTTTTCATCCTACAGAAATTCGTAACCTGTGAGGGAAGGTACTCCCTCACTTTTGTGTACCATTTTAGGATGTTACAGCATTTTGAAGCTAGCCGGCATGCCCAGTGGAGGATTAATTTCCCCCATTTTTTGCTAAAGAGCTTGGAAAAAATGGTCAAGGGTGTGCGGGATGGATGGACAAAGCAGGCTGACAAGAAGCTATATCACCACGGCCTAATAAATATTTTGGTCCAGAAAAAATTAGAAGTTAAAGGCATGATCTGGGAGGCGCTGTTAAAACAGCTACATAAAAAGACAGCTGTTGGAAAGGAGACAGAGGACTACACCAGCACAAGCAAGGGTCCGAGTAAGAATTTAAAGGGTAGTCCTTCTTGCACCAGTGCAAAAAGGAAACGACCTGAGAAATCAACAGAAGAAAGGGCCCCATATCCAAATAAGAAGATAGCTAGTGCACCTATTGAACAGACTCCTTCTACGACACCAGTATAGGTGCAAACCCCCGAAGAAGACAGCCTGTCAGTCCTTGCGGATGCAACAAATTTTGTAGAGGTCGAAGATGACACTCTGTTGGCCGATTTCATTAAAAAGGCCCAGAAAAAGAATGAAGAATCTAGTGCAGGCAAAGAACCACAATCCCCACAGGACTTTGAATCCCCTTCTGCACCAGTGCAAGAAGAAGAAGAACCAAAAGAAGAAGAAGAGGAAGAAGTGTTTGCTGAAACCATGAGGGATATTGAGGTCCCTAAGGAAGAAACAACCCCTGTCAAGACATAAAAAGAAGGAGATTTGGTAACTCCTGCTGCTCGGATAGTTGAACTAGAGCTTCAAGTGAAAAAATTAGAATAGCTCATAGCTAAAGCGCGAGAGGATAAAGAACAGAATATATAAAAATTAACTGCGGAGATCCAGAAAAAGAAAGGAGAAGTTAGAGTTTGGAAGTACCAAGCTGCGCAATGTTTCAAGCGACTTAAAAGGTGACAAAGAAACTAAAGAACATCATAAATAAGAAGTCTAAAACATTGCAGGTTGATGTTAGTATGTTAGAGCAGGATTGAGCTAGAATGCTCAAAGTTTGAAGGTTTTTTGCAAAGGTAAAGAGTTGTGTGAGGATGCACAACGTCTTAGGGATGGGAGGATGTTAGCCCCCTAATTTTCTCTCTTTTTTTCCATTTTCCCCTTCCTAAATCATAACCATTTACCATTATTTTACCTCTTTTATGCACCCTCATCTTGCACCAGTCCAAGCACGGTGACATATTTCGTATAAAATTTATTTTTCATATTTTTAATTCAACTTAGCATTAATTAATTATTTATTACATGATTTCTTAATTTTAATCACTCTTTGTAACTTATCGATATCACCAATGTTTATTTGGTAGTTAGAGTACTTACCGTGACCGTTGACCCTAGTGCAGGATCGGATCTTGCACCGTTGCCAGCACAACAAATCATTGTAGAAGATCCGAACCTCCTTGATCACCGCCTCGTTTTGAGCAGCTTCAGCCACGACAACAAGATCGATCGAAAGGCAGCCGAGACTGAATCTGTGAAGGACAAAAGCTAGAGATTGGCTACGACCAGTTTTGCTAAATTGTCTAATTTTGAAGGCTGAAAAGCTAAATTCTGCATTTGGTTATGTAATCGGTTGAATGATATATTTTGGCCTTTGGCCAAAGATCTATATAATGTAGAATGTAAATAGGACTAAAGGAGGGAAGTTTTGATAGCAGAAGAGAACAGAGACACAGCCAGAGAGGTGGTAACATGTTGATGTATTTTGCTATCGCCCGAATCTGGATTGGACGATGTATTAATGTATGTACTTGCCTCAGTGAATTAATAAAAGGGAGCTCCTCCTCATGTTTCACAAATTGCGTTTCTGTTTCTGAGCTAATGAATTTATTAAAGTACTGAGCAACATTTTTATTTAAAAGGGAAACGTGTTGGTTGGCTAGGGCCTAGCCAACCCAGCATGTTTACCCCATTTCCTGTTTTCCTGTAATTTGTGTTTACGTTGTCAAGTGTGATTTAACTTTAAGCACATGCATTAAATTCTGAGTGAAAGCGGATCCGTTGTGTGAAGTAGATAAATTTACTTTTTCTGTAATTTCCTTTCTTGCACTTGATTTCATATTGGTTTTCCTCCGCCTAGTCCAAGCAGGAGAAATAACCTTGCACCAGTGCACTTTCATGTGATATCTCCTTTTCTGCAATTATGTTTGATTGGTTTTCCCTGCCTGGTCCAAGCAGGAGAGATGAACCTGCACCAGTGCATGTTGGTGTGATGCAGAAAACCTTCTTAGTCTACTTCTCGCAATATTCTTTCTTTCATTAAATGCTTATGACAGGATAAATGTATATTGATTTTTTCTTTATTCCTGCACTCTGTTAAGATCATAAACATTAACTTTTTATGTGTGCAATTTGATTTAACAGTATAATAGCACTTTCAATAATTAAGCACTCATTTTAAGAATTAAATGCTAAGTGCAGGAAGCTCTGATCCAGTGCAAGAACTAGTTTCTTGCCACGGGATCTCGGTGCTTTGAACCTGGAAAATTTCAAGCCCTTGCATGAAGTAAAAAGCCTTTAGTAAAGACACTATTTATACCTTTTGCATAAATCTCTGTTCCCGCACTAGTGTAAGCAGACTATGATAGTGCAGGACATATTGGCACAAGAAGGAAATCTCTAAAGGAGCAGGTTTAAGGGCCCATCTAATGAGACTGCTAGTGTCTTTGCTAAAGAAAAACAAACACTCAGTAGTTAAATAATAATTAGCTGGAGTGATTGCCTTTTATCTTTAATTCCCTCTTGCAAATGCATTATTCCTTGTTCCAATCCTATATTATTTTGATGGTTCAATTTGCCTTTTTCTCTTTTAAATTTGATTCTGCAATCTCTCCTTTAAAGAAAGTAGGGATTTATATTAGGTAGATTCACTCCATCTCTGGAATTGCCTGTGCTTCGTCTCTAAGTTTACAAATCCCCCGGGTTGAAAAATTAAGTGTTGAGGAGTTTGCTTAAGTGTAATTCCTGCACCCAAAAATGGCCTCCTCATCACTAGCGCGTTGGTCTTCGTCTTGCCCTCAACGAGTTTCCTATTCACAATGCTCAAGATTTGCTGAGATCAAAGGATTCTGCATCAAAGGTGAATGTATGTGCTCAACCTCTTTGCAATTTCCAGGTCATTATGCAGGGGCCGCTCTCCACACTTGCGTGGCAAACTGGTTCAGGAACATGCCGCCTTATGGAATTTATCTACTGCCATTCGCTCCCTCATGACACTGGACCACATTTTATGTGGAGCTTCTGAGCACAGATAGTCAGCTCTAGGGGATTTGCGCTCGTTTATCAATAACCCAAAAAACCCTCTCTGTTATCTCCTTACATCTCAAAAAGTTTAAATATTTGGACTTCTCGTCGGGGTGGACGGCTTGGGGGCCAGCCCCACAAGCTCTGGTTTTTCCACTATCATGGTGCGGGGATAATCCCTCTCTACCGTCACTCTTGTCTATGAGATTCCCATCCCCCAGTCCATTTCCCTTACATGTTGTAAATATTTTCCCTTGGGGGATAAGCTCAATACACACAGGATGCGATATATGCGGAGGGGTCTATGATCTGAAATCCAATTTTAAAATATTTATAAAAGCATTAGACAGGAAGAACATCACATTATGGGTGAGGGATTCTTAGCAAGTATCAGAGGTGGAAGAAAAAATCCATAATTCTATAGGCATTCCGGCTCAAAAACAGAGTCTAATATACTTAGGGAAAGCGCTACAGGAAAAAATCAAGCTATATGAATACCAAATTCAAAGAAATTCCAATATTTTTTTGAACTTAAGACTTAAGGGAGGAGAACAAGGAATAACAACATCGACCAGATCTGCACCAACAGGAAAGGGAAAACCCTCTTTCAAGGATGTTCTAAGAGGGAAAACCTCCACTCGGGGGAAAAATCAAATTCCCAAACTGTCATTGCCAGGGCCATATGTTGTAGAAAAGATAGAGAACACTCCAGATCTAGCAATAGAAATACCAGAGGTAACTGGGCTCTTTGATGCTCTACAATCAAAAGAGGTTATCTATTATTTTAATGGATACTGGCCAAAGCCGGAAGAATTACATGCATGGATACATCAAAATTGGGCCAGCAATTGGGATATTTATCTTTGCACAAAACGATTATTTGTGGTACAATTTGATAACATAGAAGATTTCAGTTTTGCAAAAAATGAGGGACCATGGTTTTGGGGAAGAGCAGGCCTCTTTGTAACCCCATGGTTCACTGGTTTTCATGCAAAATCAATGGTGGTTACAAAAATGCATGTTTAGGTGAGGTTGCACAATCTTCCCCTCCCTTTCTAGCATCATCAGGTCTTAGAAAACAGTATAAAGCTAGACCGAGAGAGAATGGACATAGGTATATTCACGTTTACGTGAATCTACATGGAAATGGACTTAAGTAGAGGCCTGCCAGACAACATACATCTGATACATTAAGACCTCAAGTGGACACAAACAGTAGATTTTGAAAACACTGCCTTTAGATGGAGGGTATGCCACCAAACTGGGCACCTACAAAACACCTACACACTATTAAAGAAAAAAATAACCAAGAAACCACAAAATAAGAAAGGCTGGCAATTTCCGAATACACAACTTTCAGATGAGGAAGAAGAAGAAAAGAAAGAAAATCAGATGCAAAAAGTGTTAGGTCCCTATATTACTAGTATAGTCCCTTATTGTTGTTAGTGTAAACCCCTTATTGTTATTTTTGTACCCCTGTAACCCCCATGTTGTTATTTTTGTGCCTTTACATTATTATTGTTAGGTCAGCTAGGATTACATTGTGGTCCCATGGACTCCTTTATATAGAAGGGAGGTTTTGTCATTTGTATCATCCAAGAATTGTTCATTTATGTAATGTAAAGGAGGTTTCCCCCTCGAAGTGGCTTATTTCTAAGGCATTGATCTCTCTTTTCTTCTATTTTTGGAGTTGGTTTCATAACATTTGGTGTCAGAGCTTTGGATTATAGGGTTTTGCTGCTCCAAATAGGTCATCGTGGCATTTACGCTATAATTTTTTTTCTACAAAGGTTCAGAAGCTGAATTTTTTACACAGTGAAGCGGAAATCCTGAGGAACCTCCTGTAAAAATGTCAGATCTTGGTTCTGTTGGGTGTGGAGCCTGATTATCTTGTTTATTTTGTATCATAACATTGGACCCCTGTACCTTAAAATGGGCGGCAACGCCGCCCGTAATTAATCGCTGCCATGGGGTTCCAGGGGGGGTGACAACGCTTTTCAGCGCCCCCCCCCCCCCCCCCCCCCCCCTGGCGGGGGGTTTCAGGGGCAACGCCCCCGAAGCTAAAAACATATGTAAACTTGCCTTGTAAAAGTATAGCAATTTCTAGTCAATTTGGGCCATTCATAGGCAGATGATCTGACGGTAGAAGTTATGTTTAGATTAGGGTTTTTTTCCCTAGAAGGCAATCCCTCGCTTTTATGAGGGTATTGTATTATGGCTGTGGATTGCATGTGTATTCTCGGAGCGAGAAATAGAGAGGGAGACTGTGAGAGAGAAAAGAGGATATTACAGTGGATCTATTGTAGGTTTTGTCTCTTGATTTTGCTAGATAATAGAAAGGAAGTACTGGCTGTTCGGGGTGGACGTAGCCCAAACTGGGTGAACCACGTATATCTGTGTCTCTTTGGTTTCATGTGTTTTGTGTGCTTGTATTTTCTGCATATTTTATGTGTTGCATTTCTCCATAATATATAATTTTCTAACAACTGGTATCAAAGCCGAAGGTATATTTGGCTGATAAACTCGCAGGAAAGAAGGGTTTCCTGGTTCGAGTGGGAGAAATGGCGGAAGATGGTAAGTTTAGGGTCGAGAAATTTAACGTCCAAAACTTCCCGCTGTGGAAGATGCAGATGGAATATTATTTGTATCAGAAAGATCTATACCTACCATTGAGTAGAAAACAAAGAAGCTGGCAGCCATGACAGATGCGGAATGGAACATTCTCGATAGAAAGGCACTCGGAACACTACGGTTGTGCCTTGCGACACCAGTCGCCTTCAATATTTCGAAGGAAACAACAACAGAGGGTTTGATGCAGACGTTGGCGAAACTATATGAAAAACCCTCGGCCTCAAACAAGGTATTTCTTATGAAACGACTATTTAATATGAAGATGTCAGAAGGTGGATCTGTTGCAGACCATTTAAATGATTTCAATACAGTTACCAGTCAGTTAAGTTCTGTAGGGGTAAAATTTGATGATGAAGTTAGAGCTCTGTTATTCTTTTTCTCATTGCCAGAGAGTTGGAATGGTTTAGTAATGGCCATTAGTAAATCTATCCTTGGATCTAGTACTTTAAAGTTCGATGATGTTATCGGTGCTTTCCTTAGTGAGGAAATGCGACGGAAAAGCTTCGGTGAGACATTGGGTAATGCTTTGAGTGCAGAGTCTAGGGGAAGGAGAATGGAAAGAGGAAAGAGCTTGGGATATCGCAGTAAATCAAGGAAAGGTAGATCCAAGTCCAGATCAGGGATAGTGTGCTGGAAATGTGGAAAGAAAGGACACCTAAAGAAATACTGTAGATCTCAGAAGGGAAAATAATGAGACACACAACAAGAAAAAAATCATGAATAAAATGTGACAGGTGATGTGTTACAAGATGCTTTGATTCTTTCTTTCGAAAATGTTACTGATTGTTGGTTTGTAGATTCAGGGGCTTCATTCCATGCCACACCTAATAAGAAATATTTTCATGACTATGTTCAAGGATATTTTGGACAAGTTTGTTTGGGTGATGATAAACCTTGTAAAATTGTTGGAATGGGTAAAGTTCTTGTAAAACAACAGAATGGAAACCAATGGCCACTAAAGGAGGTAAGGCATGTTCCAGATTTGAAGAAAAATCTTATTTCAACAGGGCAGTTAGGCGGTGAAGGTTGTGTGACAAATTTCACGGATAAAACTTGGAAGGTCACCAAAGGAGCCCTGGTAATAGAAAAATGTGAAAAGGTTGGTACATTGTATTTATGCAATGGTATTTCTAACTCTGTTAATGCTTTAACTTCCAAAGGAGCAGATGTAGCATTATGGCATCATAGGCTTGGACACATGAGTGAGAAGGTGATGAATATTCTTCACTCAAGAAATTTGTTGCCAGGTTTGAAGAATGTTGATTTGGATTTCTATGAAAATTGCATTTATGGAAAACAAAAGAGAGTTAGATTTCTCAGAGTTGGGAAAGAAAAGAAGAGCGAAAAATTGGAGCTTGTGCATACAGATGTATGGGGACCTACTCAAGTATCATCTCTCGGTGGCTCTCGCTATTATGTTACGTTTATTGATGATGCAACTAGAAAAACTTGGATTTATTGTATTCAAAATAAATCTGATGTATTTGATACTTTCAAGAAATGGAAAGCTTTGGTTGAGATTAAGACATGAAAGAAGTTGAAGTGTCTCAGATCAAACAATGGAGGTGAATATTATAGCAAAGAGTTTGATAGGTACTGTTCAGAGCATGGAATTCGTAGAGAGAAGACAGTTCCAAGAACACCACAAGAAAATGGTGTGTTGGAAAGAATGAGCAGAACAATCATGGAGCGTGCAAGGTGCATGAGATTGCATGCAGGATTGCCTTTACAATTTTGGGAAGATGCTGTAGATATTGTTGTTTATCTAATAAACAGAGGGCCTTCAAGTTCCTTGGATGGTGGTATTCTAGAGGAAGCATGGACAGGTAAAAAGGTAAACTACTCATTTTTAAAGCCTTTTGGTTGTGAGGCCTTTGTCCATATTAATAAATAAAATAGAACAAAGCTTGAGGAAAAATCAAAGAAATGTACCTTTATTGGATATGGTGTTAATTATTTTGGTTATCGCTTATATGCTTATGAAAATAAAAAAATCATTAGGAGTAGAGATGTAATATTCAATGAAAAGGTCTTGTATAAGAATCAGTTGCAGGAAAAGAAACAAGAAAAAGAAAGCAAGGAATACACAGTTATTGATGAGATAACTGAAAAAGTAAAGGTGCCTGAAAATAATAATAATCAACAACCACAACAACAACAACCACCACAACAGCAACAGGCACCTCAAACACCTGAAAGTGGTGTTAGAAGATCTACCAGGATAAGTAGACCCCCTGAACGATACTCTCCTTCATTATATTATTTATTGTTGACTGATTCTGGTGAACCCAAATGTTATGAAGAAGCAATGCAGGTTGAAAGCAGGAAGAAGTGGGAGCTAGCCATGGATGAAGAGATGGACTCCTTAATGCATAACTAGACTTGGGACTTAGTCAGGTTGCCTGCAGGTAAAACTACATTGCAGAATAAATGGGTTTACAGGCTGAAGGAAGAAGATGGAGGAAAACAGAGGTACAAATCTAGACTTGTGGTGAAGGGGTTTGCACAGAAGAAAGGTATTGATTTTGATGAAATATTTTCTCTTGTTGTTAAAATGACTTCAATCAGAACTATTTTAAGTCTTGTAGCAGCGGAAGATTTACATCTTGAACAGTTAGATGTAAAGACAACATTTCTCCATGGAGATTTGGAGGAAGAGATATACATGCAGCAACCAGAAGGATATGAGGTAAAAGGGAAAGAAAAATTGGTGTGCAGGTTAAAGAAGAGCTTGTATGGCTTAAAAAAGGCTCCAAGGCAGTGGTATCTAAAATTTGACAAGTTTATGTCTGAACAAGGTTATACTAGATGTCACTCTGATCATTGTGTTTATCTAAAAAGGAAAAATGATGGTAGCTATATTATATTGTTATTGTATGTAGATGACATGCTTGTTGCAGGGTCTAACATGCAGGAAATAAATATGCTCAAAATAAAATTGGCAAATTCATTTTCAATGAAGGATTTGGGAGCTGCAAAACAAATCCTTGGTATGAGGATAACTAGAGACAAGAAAAATCGCAAATTAACACTGTCTCAGAATGAGTACATAGAAAAGGTGTTGAAAAGATTTAATATGCAGAATGAAAAACCAGTTAGTACACCTTTTGCTAGCCATTTCAAACTTAGTAAGGAGATGTGCCCCAAGACCTACGAAGAAATGGACTATATGTCTAAATTTCCATATGCATCAGCAGTTGGAAGCTTAATGTATGCAATGGTTTGCACAAGGCCTGATATTGCACATGCAGTGGGAGTTGTAAGCAGGTACATGAATAATCCAGGAAAAGAACATTGGATGGCAGTAAAATGGATTCTCGGATATTTGAGAGGTACCACAAATCAAGCATTATGCTTTGGTGGTTCAAACATTGCTCTACAGGGATATGTTGATGCAGATATGGCAGGTGACAGAGATAAAAGGAGGAGCACTACAGGATATGTATTTACTGTAGGTGGAACAACTGTCAGTTGGGTTTCAAAAATACAAAGTGTTGTTGCACTTTCAACAACAGAAGCAGAGTATGTTGCTGCTACAGAGGCTAGTAAAGAAATGATTTGGTTACAAAGGTTTATGGATGAATTGGGTAAGAAGCATGATATGGGCACATTATACAGTGATAGCCAAAGTGCCATTCATCTTGAAAAGAACTCAACATTTCATTCTAGGACTAAACACATACAACTCAAGTACCATTTCATACGGTCGGTATTGGAAGATGGGCAATTGAAGCTGGAAAAGACACACACTAGCCAGAATCCTGCAGATATGGTAACAAAAGTTGTAACTAGGGATAAACTGAGATCATGCTCAGTTTCAATTAGTCTTCAAGGATGATGATGAAGATGAGAAACAACCAGGTCCAAAGAGGAGTCATTGTCCAGAAAATGAAGCAGCGGTGGAGTTGCTCTGTCCAGTCTCCAAGTGGGAGATTGTTGGGTGTGGAGCTTGATTATCTTGTTTACTTTGTATCACAGCATTGGATCCCTGTACCTTAAAAGGGGCAGCAACGCCGCCCGTAATTAAACGCTGCCGTGGGGGGTCCAGGGGGGGCGACAACGCTTTTCAGAGCCCCCCCCCCCCTGGCGGGGGGTTTCGGGGGCAGCACCCCCGAAGCTAAAAAAAGATGTAAAATTGCCTTGTAAAAGTATAGTAATTTCTAGTCAATCTGGGCCGTTCATAGGCAGATGATCTGACGGTAGAAGTTATGTTTAGATTAGGGTTTTTTGCCCTATAAGGCAACCCCTCACTTTTATGAGGGTATTTTATTGCGGCTGTGGATTGCATGTGTATTCTCGGAGCGAGAAACAAAGAGGGAGACTATGAGAGAGAACAGAGGATATTACAATGGATTTGCTGTAGGTTTTGTCTCTTCATTTTGCTGGATAATAGAAAGGAAGGACTGGCTGTTCGGGGTGGACATAGCCCAAACTGTGTGAACCACGTATATTTGTGTCTCTCTAGTTTCATGTGTTTTGTGTGCTTGTATTTTCTGCATATTTTATGTGTTGCATTTCTCCATAATATATAATTTTCTAATAGGTTCGCAATAATTTTGGATATATGATCTATGGAAGTTAGGGTTTTTTCAAGCTCCCGAATTTCACCTAAAATAGGTCATTGTGGTATTTGCACTATAAAGTTTTTTCTATGCGGGTTCAGAAGTTGAAATTTTTAAAGAGCGAAGCTAAACTCCTGAAGAACCTCCTGTAACAATTTCAAATATTGGTTCACAATATTTGCGGAGATATGATCTGTGGAAGTTAGGTTTTTTTCAGGCTCCCGAATTTCATCTCAAAGAGGTGACCATGGGAAAATCGTCATAACTCTCTCTCTCTCTAAGCGTCGTATTGGAATTATGTAAAAAGTGGCTGTAAGTACACGGACTACAGTTTATTGTGTATCAATTTTAGAGCTGAAGGAGGACACAATGACACGTGGCATGTCGTACAAGTTCGCTCTACTAAACCAGTCCATAATTAGGTCATTGTGGGAGTTTGCACATAAATTTGCCTTGAAGAATCCAATTCAGGTCAGACCTATGACATTTGAAAGAAGATTTAGACTGTTACTACAGTGTCGAATTTCAGATATTGAAGATCTGAAATCACAAAGATAATTCAATTTCAATATCGATCACCTCAAAAGAAAGAAAAAGGTGTGTATTTTTTTTCCGAATTGCATAAGTCTTGTTTGAAGAATCAATTTGAATTGCTTCCAAGGGAATATTGTAGAATATATATCAGTATTGGGTTATAAAATGCCCCCTAAAAATAATTCAACACCCATTAAGCCTTCAAAAGGCTCTAGTATGGCTCATGAATATGAAAAAAGGCAACATGACATATCAAAATTACAAGAGCAAGTGCACCAAATTTCGCTCTCGCAAAGAGCAACAAAAAATGAAATGGATGTTTTGAAAAAAACATGGAAGTTAAGAAGGATGGTTTGAAGAATGGTATGGAAGAAAAAATGGAAGTTTTGAAGGAATACATGGAAGGTTTGAAGGAAGGATTGTCAAAGTTGATACAAGAAATGATTCCTAATGGCGAAAAGATAGTAGAGGAAACTCATGATGCGAACAAAATAAATGTTAATAGTGATTTCATAAAATCCAATGTTGGATTGAAGAACCACCATATTCCAAAGATGGATATGAGGAAGTTTGATGGCAAGGATCCCATAACATGGATACTATAGATGGAGCAATATCTTTCTCTCAATAATGTGCAAAACACAAAAGGTATGCATTGCAACTTTACATTTAGAACAAAATACATTTGTATGGTATCGGTGACTTTTCTCCCGTAAAAAAAATATCACTTGGTCAATTTTTACGGTGGAAATGATAGCACATTATGAGGATACAAAGAGCAACACCTTCTTTATCCAATTGATAAATCTCAAACAAAAGGGTTCAGTGGTGGAGCACATTGAGGACTTCCAAAAATTTAATATAAGGGTAACTGATATTCCATAGGAACACAGGATTGATGTCTTCATAGGGACTTTAAAAGATAACATCCAACATGAAGTTCACATATGGGAACCTGATTCATTGGAGAAGGCATTCAGGTTGGCAAGAAAAATTTAATGTAAAATTATGGCGACAAGGAAGCCTACCACTCACATCTATAAAGATGGAAGTGTTGCTACTCCTAGACTTCCACAACCTACAAGGTTGACACCACAACAATTGGAAGAAAAAAGAGAAAAGGGGCTTTACTACAGTTGTGATAGAAAATACACTAAAGGTCATAAGTGCACTGAGAAGAAATTATTTTACATAGATTGTGAAGAGGAGGAAGAAAATGAAGAAGAAACTTCAAAAGTAGAGGATATACACCAGGAAGAAACCCTAGAAGAAGAAGAAATGAGTCCAACCATATCATGTAATGCATTGGCAGGAATTACCACTCCTCAAACTCTCAAGATAGAAGGACATATCAAGAAGAAAAAGGTAATAGTGTTGATTGATTGAGGTAGCACCCATAATTTTATTCATTGTAAGGTAGCCAAGGAATTGAATTGTTTCCTATACCCAGCACCAGAATGTCAAGTGATGGTTGCAAATGGAGGAACTATAAATTGCTCTGGAAAATGCCATAATATCAAGCTAACCATGGGGGAATATGTATTTAATATTCCAATGCTTTCCATTCCTATGGGAGGTGCTGATGTTGTACTAGGAGTACAATGGTTACAATCTTTGGGGACGGTAGCTTTTAATTTCAAGAACTTTTCTTGAAATTTTTTTCAGAAGGAAAGGAAGTCGAATTACGGGGTATTGAAGGGAAGCCAGGAAGGATAATAAGCTCTAATGTCATGACAAAGCTTCTAAAGAAAGAACAACGAGGCGTAATTGCATAATTATGCTCACTAGAAGTTCCAACATCAAAATCATCTATTTCTGCAGATCTCCAACAAGTCTTGGACAATCATTCCAAGGTGTTTGAAAATCCCAAAGGACTCCCACCTATTCGTGATCATGATCATGCTATTCATTTGATTCCAGGAATTGTTCCTCCAAACATCAGGCCTTACAGATATCCTTATGTCCAAAAGAGCGAAATTGAATGTATGATTGCAGAAATGTTAGAGGCTGGTATAATTCGACCTAGTCAAAGTTATTTCTCCACTCCAATAGTATTGGTGCACAAGAAGGATGGATCATGGCACATGTGTCTGGATTACAGGGAGCTCAATAAGATCACTATTAAAGATAAATTTCCCATTCCTGTGATTGATGAATTATTGGATGAATTACATGGAGAAATTTATTTTACCAAGTTGGATCTTCGTTCAGGATATCATCAAATTATATTGAAGACTGAATATATTCTGAAAAAAACATTTCGAAATCATGAGGGTCATTATGAATTTTTGGTCATGCCTTTTGGCCTTACCAATGCACCTTCTACATTTCAAGGGTTGATGAATTCCATTTTTAAACCCTTCCTTAGAAAATTTGTGCTAGTATTTAGTGATGATATACTAATCTACAACAGGTCTTGGAAGGATCATGTTCAACATGTTGACAGGGTGCTCAAACTATCGGAGGAGAAACAATTATATGCAAAAACATCCAAATGTTTCTTTGGAGTACAAGAGGTGGAATATCTAGGTCATATTATATCTTATGAGGGTGTTAAGGTAGACCCTAACAAAATTAAATACATTAAGGAATGGAAAGTACCCATAACCATAAAGCAGTGGCGCGGATTTCTCGGGTTAACAGGGTATTATCGCAAGTTTGTTAAGAATTATGGGAGAATAGAAGCACCTCTAAAAACATTATTGAAGAAAGATGAATTTTCATGGACTCCCAAAGAAACTAATTTTTTTGAACATCTTAAAGAGGAAATGTTCCTAACACGAGTCTTAGCTACACCAGACTTCACAAAAACCTTTATTGTGGAATTTGATGCCTCAGAAAATGGAATTGGTGTTGTTTTAATGCAAGAAGGAAGACCCATTTATTTTGAAAGTCGTCGAATCAAAGGAAAGTATTTACAAAAGGCTATTTATGAGAAGGAAATGTTGGCAATACTACATGCACTAAATAAATGGCGACCTTGAATAATGAAGACACTTTAAGGTAAAAATTGATCATGATAGTCTTAAACACTTTTTGGAACAAAGAATATCTTCAGAAGAGCAGCAAAAATGGGTCACAAAGATGTTGGGTTATGACTTTGAATCATCTAAAAAAAATGGAAGCTAAATGTTGTTGCAGATGCACTCTCAAGAAAGGATGAAGAGGTAGAAGCATTACTTTGTGCCATTTCTATTATCCAACCAAATTAGATAACCGAAGCAAGGGATGAATGGAAGAAGGATGAAGAAGTGTGAACACTAATTCAAAAGTTGTAGCAAGATCCTAGGACATCTGATACATTTAGTTGGAAAAATTATTCCTTATGGTACACATATCACTTATATATTTGCAAGAATTCCCAACTAAAACAAAATATTCTTTTGGAATTGCACACTTCTCATTTAGGAGGACACTCAGAATTTTTGAAAACTTACCACAGGGTGAAGAAAGAATTTTTTTTGGATGGCCTTAAATCTGATATTCAAAATTTTGTGGCGGAATGTTTAGTTTTCCAGAAAAAAAAAAGTTGAGACAATTAAGACCCCGAGTCTTCTACAACCTTTATCCATTCCAAGTCAACGTTGGGAGGAGATTTCAAATGATTTTATCACAGGTTTACCTAAGTCCGAAGGAATGATTATCATCATGGTGGTAGTTGGTAGACTTATCAAGTATGCACACTTTTGTGCATTATGTCATCCATTTAAAGCAAGTATAGTTGCTACTGCATTTATGGAAACAATTTAAAAGCTACATGGAAACCAAAAGATTATTGTAAGTGATAGAGATCCCATTTTTACAGGAAATTTTTGGATGGAATTATTTTCTTGTTTGGGTACTCAACTAGCTCATAGCTTATCTTATCATCCTCAATCCGATGTTCAAACTGAGATACTGAATAAATGTTTGGAAGGATATCTTCGTTGTTTTGTATCTGATAATCAAGCACAATGGGTCAAGTGGTAGTTGATAGACTTAGCAAGTATGTACACTTTTGTGCATTATCTCATCCATTTAAGGAAAGTACAGTTGCTACTGCATTTATGGAAGCAATTCAAAAGCTACATGGAAACCCGATGATTATTGTAAGTGACAGAGATCCCATTTTTACAGGAAATTTTTGGATGAAATTATTTTCTTGTTTGGGTACTCAACTAGCTCATAGCTCATCTTATCATCCTCAATCTGATGTTCAAAATAAGATAGTGAATAAATGTTTGGAAGGATATCTTTGTTGCTTTTTATCTGATAAGTAAGCACAATGGGTCAAGTGGTTACCTCTCGCTGAATGGTGGTATATCACTTCTTTCCATACTGCAGCAAAAATGATCCCATTTATGGCACTTTAGGAATATCATCCACCATCCATCACATCTTATTTAAGGGAAAATTATAGGGTTCTAGCAGTGGAAGATCACATCGAGCATCAACAAGAATTTCTCCAACTCTTAAAGGATAACCTAAATTTGGCACAAACCGAATGAAACAACAATCAAATCAACATCGCAGTGAGAGAAGTTTTGATGTAGGAGACTGGGTATTTTTACGGCTACAACCATAAAAAAAATGTCCCTCAAGCAAGCTAAGAAGGATAATAAATTATCGCGAAAGTACTATGGTCCTTACAAGGTGTTGCAAAAGATTGGTACTATGGCATACAAATTGGAGCTTCCTACTTCTTCACGAGTGCATCTAGTTTTCCATGTTTCATGCTTAAAGAAGGTTATAGGGGACAAACTTCTAGTTCAAAAATTATTGCCAGAACTTGATGAGGAAAGAAAAACCATATTGGAACCTAAAGAAATCATGGAAACAAGAACTCGATAGCTACGAAATCGATCTATTTAGAGTATCTCATCAAATGGAAGAAATTACCCACTGAAGATTCTACATGGAAGGATGAGAATTTTATACAGAAGCACTCGGAGCTACTCAAGCGTTGAGGACAACACTTTTTTCAAGGAGAGGAGCATGTTAGGTCTTTATATTACTAGCATAGTCCCTTATTGTTGTTAGTGTAACCCCCTTATTGTTATTGTTGTACCCCTGTAACCCCCATATTGTTATTATTGTGCCTTTACATTATTACTTTTAGGTCGGCTAGGATTACATTGTGGCCCCATGGACTCCTATATATAGAAGTGAGGTTTTCTCATTTGTATTATCCAAGAATTTTTCATTTATGTAATGTAAAGGAGGTTTCCCCCTCGAAGTGGCTTATTTCTAAGGCGTTTATCTCTCTTTTCTTCTATTTTTGGAGCTAGTTTCATAAAAAACAGAAACATAAAATCAACAAGAAACACAGGAGAAGGCAGTAAGAAAGATGGAAGAAAAATAGGAAAATGATGCGAAGACATCTCCTCCTACAAGCACTGCTCCCCAATATGATGAACATGTCGGTGAGTGAGGTGTGGTGGGCACCAAGTGCGCACATGTATCTGAGAGTTCTGATTCAGAAAAATATGTTAAACTCTCTACCAGCGTGGAGTTGGCAATCATCCCCTTTGCTTCTTCACCGAATGGCTTGCAAAAGGTTCAAAAGAAAAAACGCAAAAAAGACTAGTCCAATATTTCTGGCATTATGTAATTTTAGTTGTGGGTTTCATTAATCTGCACACTTTGTAATTTTACCTTTTTATTTTTTTCCTTTTCTTACTTTTTCTTTTCAATTCTCTGGTAGCCTCGCTACGTTGAGTTGTGTGCCTGAGCACACGAGACCTATGGGCATTTTCTGAATGTTTAATTGCATCTACTAAATGTAACTTTTAATTTTCATTAATAGAAAGTTGATGATTTTTTCTTTGGGAAAAAAACATTTAGGTAAGAACATTACTATTAATATTAAAGCTATAAATATAGTAATAATATTTTTTTATTATTGCTCAAAGAAATTTTGATTGATTGTATATGGGTATAATAATATTATTAATAATAATTTTACTCATATTAATGTTATTAACAACAACAAAAACATAATAATAATAATAATATATTATTGTAAGTTATATTAAAAACATAATATTAACATTAATATAATAATAAAATAATTAATAGCATTAACAATATCATATTGTTAACAATAATGCATTAATTACAACATAAGATACCACTGATATCATTAAGATAATAATATTATTATATGAAACAACTTGCCTTATCATAATGTTATTATGACATCATAATATTATATAACATCAATAATAAAATTAAAATTAATATTACTATTAAGTTTATTATTAATATTATTAATACTAATAACAATATTATTAGTAACATAAAATTAACCATGCTACATTATTGATAGTAATATATTAATTGTAACATAACAATACTATTTTTTTCAAATAAATTTATATTGATTTTATATTAATAGGAAAATTTGGATACTCTGCTAGGACCCTTACATATTTCTTCGTGTTCCAATTAAGTACTACTTTCATAAATCCAAAACATGGAAAATATATTAATATGGAAACTTTTCCTACTATTCTAAATAAATGTTGGTTATAAAATTGACAAAAGACTCCTAAAAACATTCTAAATCTGCATAACATCAGAAAGATTAAAAAAAGTAGCATGATTATCTGTGAGAAAAGACCCTTGGTATGCTAGTTTCTTCATGCAACTAATTTCCCATCCTCATCTTGTTGTTACATTCTCCCTAGTGCGATTGGGCTTCTTCTCAGGTTCATTGGTGGTACTAACCACTCTCACAGTTAACAAAGCATGACCATTTGCATTTTCCTCAAGCTCAACCACCTTGATGTCCAAATTTATTTTCTTAGTTTGAATTTATGGCATAAACAACTCCAGTTTCCCCTACACTAATTCATGCTTCATATCCATGAGAAGCTAATTATATTTGAAGCTGGGTTACACTTTTTGCCCTTTTTTGAGAAAAAAATTTCATTTTTTTCGGTTCTTCAACTTTCTGCAAACTATAACAATTTTTCTGTGTAGATTTTCATTTTGCGATAAAAATAAAAGTTGTGAGAAATTTTGTTAGCTTTCTATTACTTATTTTTTGAAATTTTTTTATACAGATTTGATATGTCAACTTAGCGTTTCTTTGAGTGTGTGTTTCTTAACAATCAAAAGATTCATAAGAAGTCATGTTATGTCGCAATGCTGTATTCATTGAAAATTTGTGTTTTTGAAAAAACAAAATGTGTTACAACAATCTAGACAGAATCTACTTTGTTTTCGTCATATTTACAAAGCCAATGGATGCATATTATAATTACTAGAATTTTTTGAACTGGTCTAATACGAAAAACTGCGTATTTTGGATATGTTTCACGTGGCAACAAATTTATTAACATATAAGCTATAAACTAAAAATCTAAAAGCTACCCATTAGAGTCAACAGACCAATGTAATGCCCCATAATTTTTTCAATTTTTTTTACAATGTATTTTGGGAGATACAAAATTTTGATTTCACTGAATCACAATGACCCTCAGAAATTGTTTGCACCCATTTTATTAGAAAAATAATTAAAATTAATAAAATTTTACGAAATTCCATAAAAGTTATATTTCCTGAAAGTAGATTCAATTCTGAAAATGCTTGTCTTGGTTCCGACAGTTAATTAACAACCTTTCATGGAGTTTAATCAGTCCAAAGTTGCAGAACCGTTTTCAGAGCCTGGTTTTGCGTAATTGGTGACGCGTTAGTTCGGCCGAAGTTTTAGTCCAAGTTCGGCCGAACTATGTTTTCCGCTTACGAGTCGTTAAAACTAACGTCTTAATAGTTCGGCCGAACTTCTTATCAAAAGTTCGGCCGAACTATTGTGTAACTCTCTATCGGCCGTAAAATTTTGTGGAGCCCCCTACAAAACACACATTTCGCGTCAATATAAATTGCCGCGAAATGATTCACAATTTTCGCACATTTCGCACTTCATTTCATTTTACAAAGAATTGGTTTGGGTTCAAAAAAATTTCTTCAAAGTTTGGGTTTAAAGAAATTTTTTGGAAGACATTTTTTTGGAGGCGGCGTGATTTTTCTTGGAGGTATGTACATGTTTTGTGTTGAAATAAATCTTTTGAGCTTCTTTGTTCAAAAAATTTTCTTCAAATTTTGGATTTAAAGAATTTTTTTGGAAGACATTTCTTGGAGGCGGTGTGATTTTTCTTGGAGGTATGTACGTGTTTTGTGTTGAAGTACGTGTTTTGTGTTTTTTAAAGTGTGTGTTTTGGATTGGATTACGTATTTTTTACAAAAGATTTTTTTAAATTAAATCTTTTGTGATATTTTTTGTAATTGAGTTATTGTCTAATTTTTTATAGGAAATTTTTTGAACCTCATACCCTATTATCATGGGAAATCAAAGAACTTGTGTGAGAAAATATGATCGAAAAAGAGACCCTGAGGAACGTAGAGAAGAGACGAGACAATATCACAAAAGAAAGTTAGAAGCCCTCTCAAATATTGAAGAGGAAAATCAACCTCAAGCAGAAATTGAAGCAGGTATGTAAATGTAAATATTACATGATCTATTGATATATATTTAAAATTTTCTTAATGTAAAATGTGAAGCTTAATTTTTATTTGATGAACTAGTTTGAAAAATATTTTGTTTGATGTAAACAGACAGAGATATTCCTCAAAATATTGAAGAAGAAAATCAACCTCAAGCAGAAATTGAAGCAGGTATGTAAATGTAAATATTATGATCTATTGATATATTTTTTAAGTTTTCCCAATGTAAAATGTGAAGCTTAATTTTTATTTGATGAACTAGTTTGAAAAATATTTTGTTTAATGTAAACAGACAGAGATACTCCTCAAAATATTGAAGAAGAAAATCAACCTCAAGCAGAAATTGAAGCGGGTATGTAAATGTAAATATTATGATATATTGATATATTTAAAATTTTCCTAATATTTATTGACATATTTATTAATTTAGTTATTTATTGAATATGTACTATTTTTTCGAATATGTACAGATGAAATCACTATCGATAATGAGATGTTAGAAAATGTCGACACTCACACATATGGAGATAAAAAACTTGACCATGTTATACGATATCGTGTCGATAGAATTTTTTAAAAGTATTTCAAAAATGAGCAAGTGACAGTTCAAGCTCAAATGTTGAAAGGTCTCCTATCATCAACAAAATTAAAAGAAGCGACGACACTATTGGGTATTTGAAAATCAACCAAAGATAAAAAAATGAAAGAAGAGGTGATAAAAAATATGAGTAGTGCTATAGAGTCAATTAAGAGATCTAGAGATAAAGATGTTTCAAATATACTTAGAGGAATACAAATGGCAATGGTTTCACCAAGTACTCAAGAGAATCGTTTGAATCTAACATCTATGGCACGAGCACTGGGAACCTCGCGAAAAACTCTTCACAAACATCGAAAATTTCGACTGCAAATAGACGTAAATGATGAAATCGCTTGTTGGAGAGCTATTTGTAGGCAACCATACAAAGATAGACTTGGAGAAGATGTTAAAAAAATAATATATGAATATTGGAAGAACAATTCGCGTGTTTCACCCACTGCAAGACATGTGATGCGAAGAAGAATAACATGAAATCAATACGAAGAACATGAAAAACATCTCTTGGAAACCACTCAAATAGAGTTATTCAACAAGTTCAAAGAAGAGAATCATCAAATTCAAGTTTCACTCAGTGCTTTTGTTCAACAAAAACCATGGTATGTAAAACCTATCACCGTACGTGACACTTGTTGTTGCTGTTATCATGTGGAATTTGAGTTATATTATGACACATTCCTTGATTTTGGTAGAACATTATGGAAGGATTCACCTCCTCCTTCCACTATCCATGAATTCATATCTCAAATTCTTTGTGAAAGAGAAAGCGATGAACTATTTTACAAAAAGAAATGTGTTGGTGGTAAAAAATGCGATGATTGTGGAAATTTGACTAAATTTCAAAACAAATATCGTATTGATATAAATGATCAATCATTGTCCAGCATGAAAGTGAAATGGAAGAGATATGAATATATCGCTACATCGATTCAAGGTGCAGATAGTGTTAAAAGAATCGAATTACAAGAAGACGAAATTTTTCTGATAGACTTTTTGAGAAAGTTTGAGGCAGAAATTTACAAATACACCAAGCATTCCCATAGAGCTCGATGGCAAGACTTGCAATTCAAAAAATCTCGTGATTTTTTTCCACCAGGGACCATTTTGTCAGTGATTGATTTTGCAGAAAACTACACATTTGTTCCACAAAAAGAAATTCAGAGTGAATACTATCACTCTGACCAAGTCTACATGCTCGTCCATATTCTATATAGACATGCTGAACAAAATATCGATCATATAGAAAGCACGAGTGAAAATCGACATATCATTAAAGAATATCACTTTTATATCAGTGACGATCGTACACATGATACATGTTTTGTACAACATTATTTTGGAAAAATTTATGATTCATTGAAAAATCGTGGAATAACATTCAATGAACATTGGATATGGTCAGACGGATGCGCAGGTCAATTCAAATCTACACGATCATTTTTTTGGTTGTGTTGTCTTCATAAGAAAACCTGCATTAAACATTGTTGGAATTTCTTTGAGACTGGCCATGGAAAAGGAGAACATGACGGTGTAGGAGCATGCATAAAACGAGTACTTCGAAGATATCAAATGAACCACTCTGCATGCCGACTTGTGAACGCTGAAGAAGTTGTTCAATGGTGCAAAACTGCTCTAAGCCATGAGATTAACCCATTAAGAGAAGTGCGAAGGTACATTCAATTTAATTTATATTGGAAATCTAATTTTAAATATTGTACATTTATCATGCAATGATTATTTTTAATTGTATTTTGATATCATATTTACAAATTCTTTTTCTAATTTTTTATATAAAGGTTTTTCTGGCATATTGGAATCGGAGACGTAAATAGATCAATTGGAAATGATGTTGAAACAATAAAAGGGACTCGAAAATTGCATTCAATTCAAACAAAGTTGTCCACAAATGTGTTTGCATTGGATAAAAGAAAATATTCTTGTTTTTGTGATGTTTGCATAGACAACACAAAATCCAATGACGTTTGTGAAAACAAAATGTATGTGAACGATTGGAAACATACAGAGCTAAATACAAAGGAAAAAATGTCTGTTGCAATGTTTGAAGAAATGCAATTAGAGGAAACTACAATATCATCCGATGGTGATCGAGTTTCTGATCTTGTTAGAGAAGGTAACATTTGAATTACTTTCTAATGATTTAAAGATCTACAAATAAATTTAAATATGCATAATTAAATGTTAAATTTATTTTATTGTGCAAGAGATGTTTTTGCTGTAATTGCACCTATTGACAACGATGAAAATGTGAAGTATTATTTGATGCGTTGCATTGAACGAAAAATGAAATTATTACAAGACTATAATGATCACGGATTTCAGTATGATAAAGGGTCTATTATACTGAAAGGTTATTTTTTCAAACAAACTCGTCAAAGTGGAGACTTTGTTTACTTTGAAGACTATGAACCTGATTCCATAAGTTGTCAGTATAGTCACTTGGTGTGTGCAGCACGCATAAAGTTGATAGAAGTTCAATCAAAGAAAAAAATCAAAAATTAAGAAATGGAAAATGTCAAAATCCGATCATGAACGGATTATTGAGGATGGAATTCCATTAGAATTTTTTTGAGTGAAGTGTCCAACAATTTATTATCTTTGGATTAAATATGTTTTAGAACTTCTAGTACTCAACTAAAAATTGAGCTGCTTATGTTATTTGTGGTTTGCACATGTTACAAATTGTTTGGGTACAAGCACGTGCTCTAGTATCAACTAAAAGTAGTTTTTCTATACCTGTGCATTGATTAAAAATGTTAAATATGTATTGGATATATATATATATATTCTAGAATGAAATTAATTGTTCTTGTATATTAATTGTTCTTGTATATGTTCTCCGACCATATGGTACAAATTATTTCACTTTATTTTGTAAAGTCAGATTCGGTCCCCATATGGCCTAGCCTCCAAGGGACGAGATAACAAGTGGTTGTCCCCACTTGCCGGAATCTCAGCTTTTAAGTACAATTTTACTGTTTATGTCAAGCATCTTACATGATGTCCTAGCCAAAGATAGATTCTCTTTGTTTCAAGTTTCCAGTAAAAGTTGTCACCGAATGACCTGCTCGAACTCTTGTAGTAAACACCATACCTTATCTCTCTTGCTCTCCAATATTATTAGGTTTAATTATTATAACACAAAAATCGTTCTACATTGTCAATAATTTTTTGCGCTTACACTGAAATCAATGAACACTATTAATCAAATGACTTTACAAGTAATGTACCATCATACATGCAATTATATCAAATCAGAAATCAACATATACAATGAAATCAATGGGGATTGTCTTGTTACAAGTAACATTTCAATTTACCACATGTGCAAATGTAGGTTGAAACCATCCAAAACTTTAAGTTGTAGATTGAAACCATCAAAACTTTAAGTTTTAAAAACCTTTTGATTATATATTGTGCAACATTAAAACATTAAACATTTAAAGTTCATTAAATATCACATGCAAAATGTAGATTGAAACCATCCAAAACTCGAGTTTTAAAAACTTCACATGCCATGCCAATTATAATTCAACTATCCAACAAAAACATTTAACAAATTAAATATCACATGCCAAATTTGTTTCAAGTTTCCGGTAAAAGTTGTCACCGAATGACCTACTAGGATATTATAAATACTAACTTTGTAAGATCATTTGGCATTCGGAAAAATTAGAAAGTCTTAGATTGTCAATCAATTTAAAGTATCATTCACCTTAGGGAGTGTAAAATATTCAATGTAGGTTGGTGACGATGCTCACTCCTAGCTTGAAGCAGCGCCAATGACCAATTCTTTAATGAATTCCAATGCACTAGACCAAAGTTGGTTCAACCTACTTGGTTTTTCACCCAAGAAATTCCAAGGATGGACTATCTGGACAAACTTCTAAAATTGAAAAGCTTGACATGGAGATACGACAAGGTGAACAAAGACTTCAAGAACTCTTTATGGAAAGGGCTCACTTGAAGGAAAGAAGCACCACGTTGCAGGCTAAAGTCAAGAACATGAAAGATAAGATCAAGAGGGACTTTCTTGATCCGAAACCTATTGGTTTGAAGAAATAAAATGCATGTGTTGGCACACTTGGAAAAGAAGACGACCACACTATGAGGATTGGTGCACTTCGTTTGGAAGGAGTCAATATATGTCGTATTGGAGAAATTAGACAAAATTCGAAAAGGAAAGAGCTTGAACCAATTCAAGCAGACCCAAGATCGGATTGTTCTATGGAGCTTCATGAGAAGAGATATGTGAAAAGGACTGTTAAGCCAAGGGCTAGTTCGAAAGACATATTGGAAGAGGAAATGTTGAAGAATATTGCGGAAGTAAGGCGCAAGACAAGGAGGAGGAATGATGATGAAAGTTCCTTGGACTTGAGATTCGTGTCTACAACCGTACATGGGAAAAAGTTCTCTGCTTTGATAGACACGGGAGCTACCCATAGCTTCCTAAGTCGAAAGGCAACTTCATCTCTTAGAAAGAGGAAGGCTAGCATCGAGAAAGAGTTGAGTGCTTTCAAGGCAGTCAATTCGAGGATGAAAGAAGTGACTGGTGTCATGAAAGGCACACATGTGAGAGTAGGGTCATGGTTTGGAAAGATAGACTTAAGAGTCATTGACATGGATGATCATTCTATGGTGTTGGGACGAGACTTCATGGTTGCAGCACAAGCCATACCAATGATGGACCGAGACATTCTCTTAATTCTTGTGATCAATCTTAAACTATTTTCTGAACTTCTATTCTTATTGTCACCCTTAATATTTTGTCCTCTTTCCGTATCAATTATATTAAAAAGAAAGTATAAATCATAAATCATAAACCATTTAAATATTTAGCTCGAACTCTTGTAGTAAACACCATACCTCAAGTCTCTCTTGCTCTCCAATATTATTAGGTTTAATTATTATAACACAAAAATCGTTCTACATTATCAATAATTTTTTGCGCTTACACTAAAATCAATGAACACTATTAATCCAATGACTTTACAAGTAATGTACCATCATACATGCAATTATATCAAATCAGAAATCAACACATAGGTAAACCATTTAAATATTTAGCTCGAACTCTTGTAGTAAACACCATACCTCAGTCTCTCTTGCTCTCCAATATTATTAGGTTTAATTATTATAACACAAAAATCGTTCTACATTGTCAATAATTTTTTGCGCTTACACTGAAATCAATGAAAACTATTAATCCAATGACTTTACAAGTAATGTACCATCATACATGCAATTATATCAAATCAGAAATCAACATATACTGTAATGAAATCAATGGGGATTGTCTTGTTACAAGTAACATTTCAATTTACCACATGTGCAAATGTAGTTTCACATTCTATCATTCATGTAGTTTTAAAAACTTTAGATGCCATGCCAATTATAATTCAACTATCCAACAAAAACATTTAATATTAAATATCACATGCCATGCCAATTATAATTCAACTATCCAACAAAAACATTTAACATTAAATATCACATGTCAAATGTAATTCAGATGACAACATTACTTCACATTCACATGCCAAAAGTACTAAAACCATCCAAAGAACACTAAAAGAAATGAACACTATTAATCCAATGACTTTATAAGTAATGTACCATCATACATGCAATTATATCAAATCAGAAATCAACATATACTATAATGAAATCAATGGGGATTGTCTTGTTACAAGTAACATTTCAATTTACCACATGTGCAAATGTAGGTTCACATTCTATCATTCATGTAGTTTTAAAAACTTCAGATGCCATGTCAATTATAATTCAACTATCCAAAAAAAACATTTAACATTAAATATCACATGCCATGCCAATTATAATTCAACTATCCAACAAAAACATTTAACATTAAATATCACATGTCAAATGTAATTCAGATGACAACATTACTTCAAATTCACATGCCAAAAGTACTAAAACCATCCAAAAATTAAATAAAACAAATTACATAATAACATTGTAATAAAATATGTCCAAAAATTGTAAATCTCACTTGAGTATCAAACTGTATCAAGTTTAACAAATTTTAAAACCATCTAAATTTTGAAATCAAATCTACTGTAAATCTTGTCCATCAAATGGAGGATCTAGCGTCTGGGTCTCGGGTAGCACCCTATCCTGTGAATAGGGAACCTACATACACAATGCACATGTACTTGACCATTAAAATTTGAAGTTTTAAAAATGAATGAGAATATATATATCTAGAACTTCATGTAAAAAACAAAATATAACAAAAAAATCATGCAATACCTCGTAAGGTTCCCTCTCCATTTGGTGAACAGGTTCTGCCATAGAAACATCTGCAGTGGTACCCTGTACAATATACATGTACAGTTAAATATAAATGTATATATATACATAAATAATTTATATAAATTAAAAACTTTCAATGAAAATGCACGTGTACATATATAAACTTATTTGAACAATAATATTAAAAAAAAGAACTAAAGACAACTTGTTCAAATGCTGTGGATGTTCCTATCTCCGTCGCTAGAGTCCTCGGATTAAAAAAATCTTCTATACGAACCTAAATTCAAAAAATTTTAAATAACTCAAAATATAGATCTCTCTCTTTCTATATCTCAATTTTTAATGGAACTTTTTGAGGTAACATAAATTTTGAACTTGTGAAAAATTGTCCATACTTGTACATCTCCCAATGAAATAGAAGGTATATCTCCTAAGGAAGAAGAAGGTACCGCCATCCCAAAAACATCAGACGGAATCGGTACCTGTTAAAACATTTTATCAAATTATATATATACATACATGTACATGTGTGGCAACAATTATTTATTTTAAAGTCACTTAAAAAACACTAACATACATGTGCCAACATATCATGATGGTCAAACCCATCTGCATCGTTTGAGCCAGAGGTCCCGAACGTAATATTAACATTTTCATCACGCATCATGCCTGAGAACTGCAAATGGTGTTTTAACATATAATCATACATTTTGTTAGATTAATGTACACATACAAATAAATGTATACATGTACATACACATGTATTTATTACAAATTGTACACATGTATATGTAAAAATAATTTCAAATCCTATGGTCACTAACACATACCATTCCGGTGCCCTCTTCCTCATGAAAAATTAGGTCTTGCAGACCATTGCGACAATTTATTGCATATGTTCGGAGATCTTCAACATTCATGTTGTAAATCTCCTCATCTATACGATAAACAAAATTGGCACATGCATTTTCACGCGCTCTTTGTCGATTTAAACAAAGATCGACTCCACTCAATCCGCTATGAACATTGTCGATCATAACATCCCTTGCTTCTCGACTTATTTGAGAAGTCGCATCCATCTCTGATCGCAGAGTTTCGACTCGAAACGGTCGACTCACCAATGGCGACTCAGGGCGAGGCAACTCCACATCTCACTTAGCGCCCTTACGGTTATATAATCGACCTTTCCCCGGGCCAAAATATTCTGAAGGAAGGTCATTGTAGTTGGGTTTCATACCCAAAAAAAATTCTGCATAAAACATTTGTGCAAAATAAACGGGAACCTCATCGTTCCATGGAAGCCTTCCAAAGGCCGCAAGATGTCGACTATACAAATATTTTTCTTTGTCTGGGTGCTTGAAATACTGCACCTTCAACATTTTTCTTTTTGGCCCTTCCTTATAATTAAACATTGACTTAGCATCATCTCTTGAAACTTTTTGTTTTATGTCCTGCCATTTATCGGGACCTATCACTGTTTCTTTTCTCTTTCTCATCAGTTCTACAAACGAATCAGTCGTTGGCCCCAAATTTTTGTACACTTTTACCATTTCAATCAATGAATGTGTAACTATTTCGAGGCTTTGTCTACTCTCAGCAGGTAGAGACAAAGCCTCGAGATCTCTTTGCAATTTTGCATGAAGGCTTTGACACCTTTGTAAGGTGCATTCTGCCATGTTCGTTTCCCATGGTATATCAGTAATATCAGCCGGATAAGTTGTGCTGGGTTGACAGCCTTCTTCTTCAATGTAGCACGCTGCCCTGCGTCTTTTTTTACCATTGGCTCGAACATTTTCAGCCTCTGCATCAATATATATAAAATTTCGTATATTAGAAAAAACACGTGTAATTTTTTTTTTACAAATTTAGTGAAAAAATATTGAAATTGATGGCAACCTTGATGTTGTTGGTTAACATCATCTCCAACATGACCCTGCTGAGAACCAACCCCAGAATGACGCTGCTGAGAACTAGACCCACAGTGACCCTGTTGAGAACCAACAGCCGTTGATTGGCCTTCGGGGGAATAAATATCACCCCCTTCCCGCAACCTGCTACCACTCATACCTCGACCGGTTTAACCTTGGCCACTCTCCATGGATGGAGTAGAAACCCTTCTCCTCTTGCCTCCTAAAAATTAAAATATGAAACTTATTAACAACTAATTTCACTCACAAAGTTAATAAAAAAATCAATTCCATATGTACACACATGTATGGAGATTTAAGATTATATTCAAATACCATGAACATCCTCCGATCCCTGAGCCTCCATATGGGATTCGGCTGATCTTCATCTTTCATCCTCCATGATATATATCTATTGGTCGACATTCACAAAATAGATTTCAAAAAATCAATACCTCAGAGTAAAATCCAGTTTGGGGCTGTTAAATCCAGTATGTTCTATATTTCTTACATTTCCGCCCTCCTATTTTTCTTTCCAATCAAGGTTTATAAAATAACATGAGAAGCAACATGAGACTTAGAACAATCATTTTCATTATCTATATGGAAGGCAAGAAGGATTATATCCCCTTAAGCTTAAGCTTATGTAGTTTGTCAATTTTTATCATATATTTTTGGTAAGGGTAAATGTTTTTTTTATCTATAGTACAAGTCATGAGTTCCCCAATTTTACCTTATGTAAAGCATGATTCTAGGATTACTAGAATTTGTACTTGGTTTTTTAAGAATATATCAAATAAATTTTTTGAGAAGCAAATATGGCTTGTTCCTTAGAATTTGGCACTTAGAATTTCCATAACGCTTATAACCCCATCCTTACAATTTTTATAATTTCCATGATGCGACATTTGAATTTCCTTCCCCATATTTCTTGTTAATGATTATAACCTTAAAATGGCTAGTATTGGTTTGTCACCATCATCTCAAAATGACCTGGCAGATGAAAATTTACCATGTCAATCATCATCACTTCACACCATCTCATACATGACCCCTTCTACATATTATATGCATGAATTTTTGGCATGTCATCCTCTCTACCTATCCCACGAATGATTGTGACAACAGGTGAATAAAATACAATTTATAAGCAGAGGATAGTTTCTAGTTTGTCCTCCTCCATCCGCCCCATAGCTAGTGATTTCTCAATTTTCCACTTCCAACTTTCTATTCTCGAAATTCATTAGCAGCTAATTTTATCGATAGCCACACCACACCTAGAAGTTAAAGAAATTATCATATACACTACTACATTAATGAACTATACGTTGTTTGTTATTGTAAAGTCCAATAACAAACAATGTTAATTGAGTTTAGTAGTGTATATAACAATTTCTTTGACTTCCAGGTGTGTTGTGACTATTAGTAGAATTAACTACCAAAATGAATTTCCAAATAAAATGTTGGAAGAGAAAAAATAGGCAATCACTGGATATGGAGTGGGTGGAGGAGGACAAACTTATAGTGATCCCTTCCTTATCAAATTTCATTTATTCACCTAATGTCACAATCAATCATGGTCTAGATAGAGGGGATGACCTTCCATAAATTCAATCATATAATGTGTAGAAGGGTCATATGTAGATGGTGTGAAACGATGATTACAAACATCGTAATTTTTCATCTACTAGGTCATTTTGAGATGATGACTACAAACCAATGCTAGCCCATTAAAGGTTATAATCATTGGTGCCTAATGTGGGGTGGACAATTTAAATCAAGTTCGTATCAAAGTAAAATTTAGCTCATTTTAGTCAAGGTTAGTTAGAAGAATTAGCTATTGGTTTCTGCCTTCAATTTCCTCTGAAAATGAATGTGTACGTGCTTTTGAGAGACATTAGAGGAATAAGGTCCAAATTTTTGATGACAATGTGCTATGAAAGTAAAGGGTTTTAAAGGCAAGCATGTACAAGGCATAGTTGAGCCAAATGTTCTTCAAGAAGGGCCTAATCATTTGGGTCTTGGTTATGGAAAACATGGAAAATGCTCCAAAGCCAAGGAGGCTTGTGAAGTTTGTGTTCATGATGAATGGAACATGTACATAGTTTACCTTAAAGTTGTTGTGTTTTACGGATATTAAAATGAATAACTTCTATTTAGATCCATTCCAGAGATTGACTGCAGGGGCATTTACTAGATATGTCGCCTTTCATAAAAGATGAGATCCAGAGGCTACCTGGCCCTTTACAGACTCTGCCTATAGAACTTGTAGAAGTAAACACTAGAGGCATTAACAATATCAAAGAACGTTTTCATGCTCAGACATGGGAATGTGTCTCTTTCCCTACGCAAAAAAATAGTTCTTGAGGTAGTTAATCTTCATAGACATGTCATCAAGCAAGTCAATGTGATCATCCCTCCTTCCCTCCCTTATAAAATAATTATGTTTTGCGGGTCAGAAAGCCAAAATATGGAGACAATTATCACCAAATCCAACGTACGATTATGCATGATGGAGAATCTCTAGCGCTTTCCCTTGTTAATATATTTAATAATCTCAATATTTATTTAAAAGTATCAATAGTATTTCGACGACATAACATTGTTCAAATCTCATGGTCGAAATACTATTGATACTTTTACATAAATATTGAGATTATTAAATATATTAACAAGGGAAAGCGCTAGAGATTCTCCATCATGCATAATCGTACGTTGATGCTTATAGAGTGAAAAAACTGAAAGAATCAACTTATATGGTCATTTTAATGGGGGTGGAGAATTCAGGTCTAAAACCTTTTGGAGTCATTTTGAGGTATTAAATGACATTTCTGGGGGTCAAACGATTATATAATTTAAGTTGAAGGCCCATGAGATAAATATGACTTCTATGTGACATTTGTAAATTAAATCATCTATTTGTTGTGTTATATGAACATAATTGGTATGCATATCTAAAGAGTCCAAATGCTCATTCAAGACCATATGTAATCCTCATCTAACTTAGCCAGGGATTTGAAATACTATATTTGAGTTGGCTAGCTCCATTTCAAGATATTATGGTTATCCAAGAGGGGATATAAAAAATGAAAAGAAGAATGGAAAAGAGGATTTCATAATCGATGAAGGTCAAGATGATTCACATGATGAAGTGCAACTAAAAGAAGCGCCATTGAAATGGTTTGCTGACAGATGGTTAGATTTCTTATCCAATTAAGGCCTAACATGTATTTTGATGTTTCATGAATTTCTTTGCAAATTCAAAGTATGGTGCATGTTGCATGAAGCAAGATGTTGAAAGTAGAGTTATGTTGACACACTTAAATGCAACAAATATGGAAATTTGTACATGAGCTCTATTATTTGACTTAAGAGTCGGTTGTTTGAAGAGGCATGTTTTGTCAACTTGTGTTTGGTTGATGGTTTTGTACACCAATATGTAAGAGTACATGGACATATTCACATGATGTGAATTTTTTTTTCTTTGAAGGAGAAAAGTGATATGTCAGCGAGCTATGTTTCTTGCATGACGTGTTTTCAGTTTGATGGTTTTGTTTGTGACAAGACATCAAAAGATTTTGCGAAGGTCCACTCTTGAGCGAGAGCCTCATGATTACAACCTATTCGTGAGAATCAAATGGGAGTGCATCCTTATTTTGAAAACAAGTAGGATTCTAAGCTACCTAGGACTCAAACCATCATTTTTAAATTTGAAATATAATGGTGTTGTTTCAATTCCTGAATCCACAACCCTAACACATGAAATCAATAATCTAATTACACATGAAATAAATAGTTATTTTCTCCAAAATTAAAAATATAACTAAAAACTAAATTCAACATAGTTGAAAGAAAAAGAAGCGCCATTGAAATGGTTTGCTGACAAATGGTTAGATATCTTATCCAATTAAGGCCTAGCATGTATTTTGATGTTTCATGAATTTCTTTGCAAATTCAAAGTATGGTGCATGTTGCATGAAGCAAGATGTTGAGAGTAGAGTTATGTTAGACACACTTAAATGAAACAAATATGGAAATTTGTACATGAGCTCTATTATTTGACTTAAAAGTCAATTGTTTGAAGAGGCATGTTTTGTCAACTTGTGTTTGGTTGATGGTTTTGTACACCAATATGTAAGAGTACATGGACATATTCACATGATGTGAATTTTTTTTTCTTTGAAGGAGAAAAATGATATGTCAGTGAGCTATGTTTCTTGCATGATGTGTTTTCAGTTTGATGGTTTTGTTTGTGACAAGACGTCACAAGATTTTGCGAAGGTCCACTCTTGAGTGAGAGCCTCATGATTACAACCTATCCGTGAGAATCAAATGGGAGTGCATCCTTATTTTGAAAACAAGTAGGATTCTAAGCTACCTAGGACTCAAACCATCATTTTTACATTTGAAATATAATGGTGTTGTTTCAATGCCTGAATCCACAACCCTAACACATGAAATCACTAATCTAATTACACATGAAATAAATAGTTATTTTCTCCAAAATTAAAAATATAACTAAAAACTAAATTCAACATAGTTGAAAGAAAAAGAAGCACCATTGAAATGGTTTGCTGACAGATGGTTAGATTTCTTATCCAATTAAGGCCTAGCATGTATTTTGATGTTTCATGAATTTCTTTGCAAATTCAAAGTATGGTGCATGTTGCATGAAGCAAGATGTTGAAAGTAGAGTTATGTTAGACACAGTTAAATGCAACAAATATGGAAATTTGTACATGAGCTCTATTATTTGACTTAAGAGTCTGTTGTTTGAAGAGGCATGTTTTGTCGACTTGTGTTTGGTTGATGGTTTTGTACACCAATATGTAAGAGTACATGGAGATATTCACATGATGTGAATTTTTTTCTTTGAAGGAGAAAAATGATATGTCAGCGAGCTATGTTTCTTGCATGATGTGTTTTCAGTTTGATGGTTTTGTTTGTGACAAGACGTCACAAGATTTTGCGAAGGTCCACTTTTGAGCGAGAGCCTCATGATTACAACCTATTCGTGAGAATCAAATGGGAGTGCATCCTTATTTTGAAAACAAGTAGGATTCTAAGCTACCTAGGACTCAAACCATCATTTTTTAATTTGAAATATAATGGTGTTGTTTCAATGCCTGAATCCACAACCCTAACACATGAAATCACTAATCTAATTACACATGAAATAAATAGTTATTTTCTCCAACATTAAAAATATAACTAAAAACTAAATTCAACATAGTTGAAAGAAAAAGAAGCGCCATTGAAATGGTTTGCTGACAGATGGTTAGATTTCTTATCCAATTAAGGGCTAGCATGTATTTTGATGTTTCATGAATTTCTTTGCAAATTCAAAGTATGGTGCATGTTGCATGAAGCAAGATGTTGAAAGTAGAGTTATGTTAGACACACTTAAATACAACAAATATGGAAATTTGTACATGAGCTCTATTATTTGACTTAAGAGTCAGTTGTTTGAAGAGGCATGTTTTGTCAACTTGTGTTTGGTTGATGGTTTTGTACACCAATATGTAAGAGTACATGGACATATTCACATGATGTGAATTTTTTTTTTTTTGAAGGAGAAAAATGATGTGTTTTCAGTTTGATGGTTTTGTTTGTGACAAGACGTCACAAGATTTTGCGAAGGTCCACTCTTGAGCGAGAGCCTCATGATTGCAACCTATTCGTGAGAATCAAATGGGAGTGCATCCTTATTTTGAAAACAAGTAGGATTCTAAGCTACCTAGGACTCAAACCATCATTTTTAAATTTGAAATATAATGGTGTTGTTTCAATGCCTGAATCCACAACCCTAACACATGAAATAACTAATCTAATTACACATGAAATAAATAGTTATTTTCTCCAACATTAAAAATATAACTAAAAACTAAATTCAACATAGTTGAAAGAAAAAGAAAATGGAACTTTAAACATTCAATGAAAATTTCTAAATAAGAACATTGAAATTATAAGTTTCTTTCTTACACAGTTTAAGATTTGGGGTGTAAAGTTTTTTTTCAAAAATTCTTTTAAACTTTTTGATGCTTCACGTTTCCGCCCAATTATCTATTCCTAATGTATTGCAATAACTGTTAGTTAATTAAACAATCATAAACCATTTCAATCTTCTTTCCTTTTATGTCTTTAAAATATCAAGATAAGGAAAAAAAAACTTTAAAATATCATACATCAATCAATCAGAAAACATATCAACTCAACCAGAGCCAACATGGAGATATCATTCTATAGTATGTACCATTCAAACATGAGCATCAAGTACATGTCCAACAAAAGAGAATTGACCAAAATCGACCCAAATGTTTCTCCAAAGAAAAGAATTGCAGTATGCTAGATTTGTAATAAATTCAAAAAAATTAAATATTACTTGAAATATGAATTTGAATGTGAAATAATCATAGCTAAATGTGAAAACAAAAATTATATATATTTGTTTTAACTCCAATGTACTATGGGGTTTAAATCTATGATACTATGGGAAATAGAGATCTATCCAAAAAGTATTTCTTTCAATATCAGTATAAATATACATAAAGTCTTGAATATTCTACAATTTAATGAAACAATAATTAATAATCCATCTTTGAAACCATCTAAATAATAAGGAAATAACACATATGTGGAAACCAACAAGCACCATCAATTTACCAACCAACCAAATCCCCACTGATGGCAAGGGTTAGGCTGTTACATTTTATCTACATATAACCCAAATGATTTGGTTGTCCTTTGTGCTACTTCTTAGAAAAGCTGCAAGATGAAAGTTAAGGAAATTCACGATTGCGAAATTCTAGGTGTCCAAGAGGTGTAAGAAAAAGGAATAAAATAAAATAAAATAAAAATAATTTAGCTCCCAAGGTCTCCAACGAGGAACCAAAGCATATTTCTTTGTCAAGTTTGTCCTTAGAAAAGCTACAACATGAAAGCACGAGAAATTCACAATTACTAGATTCTAGGTGTCCAAGAGCTTAAAGGATAAAAAATAATGTAAAAAACTGAAAACTTTAACTCGTAAGGTGTACAACAGGGAAACAAAGTATATTTCTCAAGGCCATTTTGTACTTAGAAGAGAAGCAAGATGAAAATAGAGAAGATTCACAATTGCAAGATTGTAGGTGTCCAAGAGCTTAAACAAAAAACTCAAGTTCCGAAGGTCTACAGAAGGCATGAGAGGCTTAATATTAAGCAAAAATAACCACCAAATATCTTCCTTGAGAAAACAAAATAAAGGAAATAAAGAGTCACCAAATAACTAAAACATTGTTGTTTTGTGGAACCAAGATATAGTCAACAATATAAGTGCTACACAAAAACAAATGTAAACACAATGGAAAACTGAAACATATCTCGCTATCAAATTCGTGAATTCTTATTTTAAGATGGTAGAATTTAAGTCTCAATTGTAATTGGATTCTTTCTAAAGTGTAATTCCAAGCTCATTAAGCATACTAGGTGACCAAATTTTTAAAGTAACTTGAGATTCACAACAAGAGATACACAACATGCACCACAATACACAATGTGCCCTTGTAGATAAGGATTTAGACAAATATACTTCAACAAGGATGGAATCAACCTTCAAAAAGAATGATATAATGGAAGCAATATATCAATACTAGTGTCCTTTTTCATTCCTTAATAGCTATGATGACCAAAAACTTGAAATGCTAGACATTTTAGCACTTGAGTATGGAATGGACCAAAAAATTATTGACCGCAATTGTTTGGTGACCTTCAACTTTATGGAAAATGTAGGACTACAGGGAAGTTCTCTTTGCACATGAAAGATGTAATTTCATTCCAATTACCGATAAATAATATGTTTTATTTCTGAAATTAAATATATATATATATATATATATATATATATATATATATATATATATTAATGTCCAATGAATGACCACAAGGTTGGTCAATAGGATTCAAAAGTATAGACAATGTGATTGCATATTTATATTTCAAATTAAAATCAAAATTTTATAAAGTGCCTAAATCTTCTTCAAAGATTAACATGTCTAAGATTAGTGGAATCACTAAACAACATCATAAAAATATAACAATAGAATAGTGTACATGCTTCTATTCTATGGTTATCCCTCTATCCTTGTAACCTAGATCTATTTAAACATTAGCAGTTTTAGGAGGAGATCCCATGTCAAGTCTAACTTTGAATATGAGTTGTACAAGGACTAACTAACTAACGTACATATGTGAGAAAGAGATTAACAATAAGTATATAAATGAAAAAGTAAGACAAGGGAAAAGTAGAGTAAGACATGAGAAGAGTAAGAAAACACTAGAGCAGAGTAGAGTAAGACATGAGAAGAGTAAGAAAACGCTAGAGCAGAGTAGAGTAATACAAGAGAAGAGTAAGAAAAGGCTAGAGCAGTGCATTCTAATAGAAATTCAATCCATTGTCCTTAACATGCATGATCAGAATAATTTTCTCATACAACAACTATAATGTTATCATTTCCTATACCAAAGATTAATTATACACTGAAAAATACCATCTCAAATTGAAAATTATGCATATGTAGCATGTCGAGAGAGATAGAAGCATAGGAAGGCTTTTGTATTGACATATTTTGGTCAACCTATAGAGCATGTACATGCTACAGTGTGACATAAACTTCAGATAGCCTTTTGTTGAAGTTTTATGAAATGTCTCTACTTATTTGCGCTATGTAGCTTTTAAAGTTGCAGGGAGGAAAAAATTACCCGCATTGGACATCAAGTGAATGGAAACCTTTTTTTTTAGTAAGAACAGATAATGTATTACATAGCACAGGAACAGAACAGATAATGTATTACACAGCACAGATAGTCTTCCAGCATAAACATCAATTACTGTATCATGAATGTAGATGTAATGAAACCTATAATGAGAAGAAACCTTGCCACTTCAAGAGTTCTGATGACCTAAACTTGAGACCTATATGCTATATAACAGAGATTAAAGGTAGCATATGTAACAGACCTCAAAAAGAGATTAGGACAATCAATGTGGTTATTTTTCAATTCCTAATCAGTAGATAATAGTCATCAATTAGGCTGCACTGTGTGTGTTCTAGGTCTGTGCCCTAGAGGGTCGAGAGTTGCAGACTTAGGTTAGAATATAGGCCGCAGATTTGAAGAGCTTCTAACCAGTCCTAGCTCCTCTTCAAGGAAGGCCAAATGGTCTAGTATTAAAAACGTTCTACTGTGCAAATGTAATGACTTTGTTTCAGGTATGTTATAAAAATGGTTGCATTTCAGAGGTGTCCAAGGTAGATATTCTGATGAGGGCCTAGGCCTGTAAGTAAGCCTCAAAAATTCGCTCTTGTTGGAGGCACTTCACCTCAGACCATAGCATTAAAATGATCCTCAAAGAAGGATGAGGTTCTGCAATAAAATAACCCACAAGATAGGTCCCCCAACTATAAACAGTATTTCCCAACAAGTCCCTTAACCCAAAAGGAAAATAAAAGTATCCTAATCACAAAAGAACACTTCAAAATTTTCAAAACCCTTCTACCTTTAGATACTGCGTTCTGTACAGGGTCCCAACTCGCATAGTCTTACAAGGTTTTTAACATGACGTCCCAATCAACACTTAAGGAAACAGATACAAAAATTCATTAACAGATTTTCCACGTCCAATGACTGGACATAAAGAGACAGCTACACTGCAGCGCGAAACAAAAAGACACCACAAAGAAACAGTATAAACTATAACACATAAAGTGAATGGAAACCTATGGGCTAAAATATTCTATTTGCATATTTTTCAAATTTTCCCCATTGAAATGGAGCATTTAACTTAATTTCTCAGATTAAAATTAATATTTGTTTGATAATTTTTCCCATTTTCTATGGGAACAATTTAAAAGAAAGAGAAATTGGAATATATTAGAAAAGTTAGGCCAAATTTCATAAGTATTATGAGGAGACTAACAATTTGGATAAAAGGCTAAACATACATAAGGATATATCAAGAATAAATGAATGAGATTCATAATACCCGATGACCGAACAGCGTGACCGTGGCAAACACCAGCGCGGCGACGAGGAGTTGCGGCGACGAGGAGAAACAGCGACAGGGACACCAGCACGGCGACGAGGTGCAACAGCGACAGAGAAAACGCGGGAACAATAAAATCGGTAACCACATAACTTCGCGGGAGATTTATTTATAAAAAATAGTTTGGCCGAACTATTTTAAATGTAAAAGTTTGGCCGAACTAAATGTTCGGCCGAACTTTTATATAAGTTCGGCCGAAATTTAGTTGCCGGTTTTCCAATCTCCGGCAAAAATTCTGTTTGCCCGCGCCGTCAGTAAGTCGTCAGTCTAAACGGAATCACGAGTTCGGCCGAACTTTAAAAACAAGTTCGGCCGAACTATTGCCGAAAACAAATTTCAACCTGCAATTCTCACAAAAGTGTAACCCAGGTTCACGTTTCCGCCCTTACACTTTTTCTCCTTCGTGGTATTCTTCTATTGGAGGGTGTGCAACAATCATTTGTCCAATTTAAGAATCCAAGCCAACAACCTATTATTTTTAACATATTCATCCTCCTCATTATGAAATCCCAAATTCACCATTACTAGGATGTCATACTCCACATATCAAGCTTCTAAGGGAAATGACCACTTTCATTCACCTCTTTGCGTGCTCAATAGGAATGTGGTGCAATTATGAGACACCACACAACAAAATATATAACCACACCTTCTCCTTAATCTTATCCCTAGATTATTGAGGCGCAAAATTATCATATCCATGCTTGAATATCAAAAAATGCCAATGAATGTTAGTCATATGATACAAAAGGATAATATAATTAAACTTTTGACCTTTTATGTTTTCATTCCCATTCCTCTATCTCCAACACTAGACTGTACCAAAGGAACTGACAATGACGTCTTTCTGAATACCAAAAATTCCTTCTTCAATCCTAATAGCAACCTAATTCTGCTCATCAGTAGTTAAAATCTAACAGGTGGAGTCATCTTCAGAGATGTGTATGCCCCTTTCTAAGGTCTCTGAGTGGCTTTAGATATATGTCATCTGCATATTCTTATCGAGAAGCAATTTTTTTGCCCTGATAGAAATGGTTTCCAATGCTTGCGTTGGAGTCAGTGTCAAGATAATATTCCCAAGATAATAGTAAGTGGCAAGTCTTATGTGTGGGTTTAACAGTCTCCACACACATTAGACAGTTAATTGATGTCTACATGGCGAGTTAACTAGATCTAGGTATCATTTTTCTTCAGTGTATGTTCACGTATCTCTAGATTCATTATTAGAATCACTATAATATTAGTTCAACCATGTAGAATATATTTCATTAGAATGTATTGTTTTTTTGTACGAATTGAATTCATTAATTCAATTTATCTATCAATTGTTTTTCTTCTTTCCTTACAAGTTCTATTCATTATTTTCTAGCTAAATCCAACCTATGCAACTTCACCTACAATTTCAGACTCACCTCCTTCAACAAAATAAATGTTTTGGTCATGTTTTGATCGATGTTATCCACAAACTTTTTAAATTATTCTATATATTCCCTTTTGATCCTTTTGCATTCTTCATCATTAAGAGAAATTCCCGCATCGACTCGACTCAACTACCTTTTTCTTTGACCCACCTACCTTTTGACTCAACCCAGTTGCACCACGATTTATTTTCTCTAACAAGATCCCTAACAAATTTTCCCTTAAAGTAATCTTAACCACCTGGCCAATCTGAGAGGAAATAAGACAAAATTGTGGGTTACTTCTTCTTCATAGTGTATCATTCTTCTAAAATCTTTATCCATCTCATTTAAGTTGGACAGTAGATCTACATACTCTGTAGGTACACAATATTGGCCAAAACAATTGAGATCTTGACTGTCAACTAGGACATGCTTCCTACCAATTGCTAACTTCTTTTTCACCGTGTCAAAAACTCTTGCATCTCCCTCTTTTGCACAAAAAAAATACAATGCTCATCTACCTTAAACTTTTCCATAGACAATTTCCACACCCACACACAGGTCTTACTCAAATGCATAAAAACAAAAACAATTATTTAGAGGTAATAGGAAATGAAGGTTCTAGATTCTTAGAGTTCTGAGGACATGTTTTAGAACTTGTTGTTTTCCAATGTAAGTGTGTTGTAGCTGAGTAGGTGCCTTTATGATCCAAGTTATTGTGCTTATCCATTCTATAGATCTCATTTTTATATAATGGGACTCTATCATGTACTTGTGATATGTGTGTGAGGGTGTGAGTCTCATTTAATAAGAGAGTTCAACTATTTTTTTGTTGTCTCTATTTGTTTACTTGTATTTCCATGTAGTAGTTACATCAAAAGATGGAAAAATCAATGGCACTAACTAATTTAATAAGAGAGTTCTCCTATTTTTTGTGTTTTCTCCATTTGGTTATTTCTATTTCCACATAGTGATTACATCAAAATATGGACAAAACAATGGCACTAATTAATAGCACACTTAATCTACTCTCTTCATGTTCGTGGCTCTTTTGTGAGGAAGCTAAACTCATACTTCCTCTCATACCATGTTAATATCGAAGTGTAGTTTTTATTGCACACACAAAATGCATCAATCATATTAACACATATAAATATATGAAAATAGACAAAATATCTTTGACACTCAATATACTGGTTGTGGGAATTAGTCAAAGTCACACCAATCTAGGAATCCAACAACTTGGAGAGAAACTCTGAAACCAACTCAACATCAACAACATGTTAACCAATAGGAACAAATAGCTTAAAAAAGACTAGAATTCCAACCAATAATACACACATAATACAGGTAAGAGTTATAACTCCAATAAGTTCAGTACTACGAAAGAGCCTATCAAGCATGTGTATAATACTTTCAAGTAATTAAATAAACATCGTTTAGTTCCCCTTTTCCTATGGAGGGATGGTAGTTAATAGCACTGCACTAACTTTATAAAGTTATGTTTTGAGCTAGATAATGAGGACTCAACTTTTAAATCACAAATAATATGAATTTGTTTACAATATAGAATGAAATTTCTATGGAGAGAAATACGAGAAATCCAAAATAAAAATTGTTTGCTACTTGGGTTTGGGTTTTCATTCAACAACAGTAGCAAGACATCAAAAGAAATTATATGGTAAATGAAGGTTGGCATGTGTTGGAAATATTGAACAAAACAATAATAGAGGAAATGTGTCCCCACCCCCAACAGAGAGAATGAAAATAATGCAGAAATAACAAATACACATAGACAACGTAATACATAGGAGAGGAACAAACTTCAGTTTTCTATTCCTTCACTCTGTAACAAAATGAAATTACATCTTTTTTAATACAAGAATGACCATAGCCTATAAACCTAAATCTAATCAATGAAATTCAATGCGGATTCATTTTTGAACAGAAGTTCAACAAATTCTCGTCCTTGGGTTGTCAAAAGACCCATTTCTTCATTAAAATGACATGCAGGCCATATTCTAGCTTATACACGAAAACATGTAAACATGTTCAAAACACAAAAGCACAGACTTCAAATTTTATGCAATGCGGTTCTGAGTCCACATCACATCCGCGCAAATCAGTGATATTAAACTTTAAATCCTGCGTTCTTTGTTAAAAATTGCGGGTTGCGATGTGTGATAGTGATGTGGCACTTATCGCATCGCACCCAAAAAAAAATACTTGCGGAACTTAAATGTTAAACTTAAAACTTTGTGTGCGTGATGTGCGATAGAACAATCGCATTGCAAATCTAATAACATACGTTGCGGGCAGTTAAGCGGAAACTTAAAAGGTTTGTGGTTCTAATGTGCGATAGCATAATCACATCGCACGGTAAATAACATAGCTTGCGGCCGGCGAAAGGCCAGTGGTAGATATTACAAAATGTGCTCTGCGGTGTGGCTTAAATGTTGGTAAGTGCGGTTATGAAAAATAAAGGAAATGAACGAAAAAAAAGGTTTGGTCCATGCGGTAAGGATAAGGTGGGTTCGGCCGATATCGCATCGATGGAGACATAATATATGTGGCGAAAGTGTTAAGAGGTAAGGTAAGGAAAATGAGATGCAGGCAAAAGGTAAGTTAAATGCGGTGGTTCAAAGAACTAAAAGCATAGGATGGCTGTGTTACTCGATTTGTTGTGGTTGCGTGAATACGCCTTCGGCTCTATGGATCTGTGCTTTTCCTTATCTATAATCAAAATTGATAAAGTGTGGGCTGCGCCACTACTTATTCATGGCAGTGGTTGGGAATATAATTCTAACACTCCCTCTTAATCACAACTACCACCTTCAGTCATTCCCAGACACTATCTGAGGTAAACAAAACTCTTATGTCCCAATGGGTTTGTAAGGATATCAGTAAATTGTTCCTCTGTCTTGCAATGCTACAAAAAAATCTCACCATTGTTAACCAATTATCTTATAAAATGATATTTGGCATCTATGTGCTTTGTTCTCTTGTGAAAAATAGAATTCTTTGATAATGAAATTGCTTAGCTATTATCACAATAAATTGTGGTTCCTTTGTCTTGCTCATGACACAAATCTCTCAGTATCCTTCTCATCCATATTGCTTGGCATGTTGTTGCTATTGCTGCCACATATTCTCCTTCTGCTGCTGATAATGCAACTATTGGTTGCTTCTTGGAAGCCAATGAAATGGCTCCTAATCCCAAATGAAACACATACCCAGATGTGCTATTTCTGTCATCTACACTTCTAGCCCAATCACTGTTAGTGTAACCAATCAACTTAAAATTATTAGTTGAGGAGTATAGAACACCATACTCCTTTGTTCTATTCACATACCTCAATATTCTCTTGGCTTCTTGCCAATGTGTCTCCTTTGGTGTCTCCATGAATCTGGAAATTAAACTTACAACATACATAATATAAGGCCTATTTGCAGTAAAATACATTAGACTGCCAACTATGTTCTTGTACAATTTCGGATCGACATTTTTGCTGTAATCTTCTTTGCTTAATTTTAACCCCATGACAGTTGGAGTTACTGCTGCTTTGTTGTGTTGCATGTTAAATATCTTTAAAACTTATACAACATATTTTTCTTGGGAAATAAAAATTCCCTTTTCATTTTTCTTTACTTCAGTTCCCAAAAAATATCTAAATAAGCCCAAGTCAGTCATTTAAAATTAACTCTTCATGACTACTTTAAAATCAGCAATGAGAGAAACTTCATTGCCTGCGAAAGTTAAATCAAATACATATAAAACAACAATAAGGATCTTACCATCATTTTCTTTAATGTAGATTGCGGGCTCACCATCACATTTTTCAAACCCATTATCCATCAGGTAGGAATCAATCCTATTGTACCATGCTCTTGGTGCTTGCTTAAGCCCATAAAGAGATTACTTCAACTTGCATACTTTGTGCTCTTGGCCTTCAATTTCATAGCCTAGAGGTTGTTCAAAATATACCTCTTCTTTTAACACTCCATTCAGAAATGCTGATTTTACATCCATTTGGTAGACTTTCCACTTTTGTTGTGCTGCTATGGACAACACTGTTCTCATTGTCTCCATCCTTGCAACTATTGCAAAGGTTTCTTCATAATATCTTCCTTGCTGCTGCTTGTAGCCTTTCACAACAAGTTTTGCTTTATGCCTTTCTATCTTGCCTGTAGCATTGCTTTTGGTCTTATAGAACCATTTCACTCCAATAACTTGTTCTCCTTATGGGAGGTCCACTAACTCCCATGTATCATTCTTTTCTATTGTTCCAATATCTTCATTCATTGCTTCAATCCATTTTTCTTCTTTTACTGCATCTTCAAAATGGATTAGGTCATCAACATGAAAAATCAAAGCAAATAAAGAATTCGAATCAACATTATTATCAACTTCATCTTGCTCATAAATTTCACTCAAATTTCTGAATCTTGGTCTTCTTGGTGTGCTTGGAGTTCCACTTAAACTCGAGGGAGTTTCAGATCCCTGTGGTGTGCTTGGAGAAGAACTTCCTTGATTTCTCAAGGTTATTCTATTGCTTGCTTGTGGTGTTCTCTACTGAGCTTGTGCAGGTGGAGGAGGAGCCACCATTGAGGGATTATTTTCTGCAATCAATTCCTCTCTATCTTCATGTGAAATACATGTCTTCACAATTACAATCTTTTCTAAACTTCCATCCCAAGCTTCTTCTTCAACGAACTTCACATCTCTGCTGATTATACATTTCTTGGTTGAAGGATTATAAAGTTTGTAGGCCTTGGATTCATCACTATACCCAACAAATATACACTTCTCCCCCTTGTTGTCCAAATTCTTCCTCAGCTGGTTTGGGACATGTGCATATGCCACACATCAAAATACTCTCATGTGAGTGAAAAACTGCTTTGTTCCACTCCATGCTTCTTCTGAAACTCTGTTCATAAAAAATTTGGATGGACATCTATTTAAAATGTAAGCTGCACAATTTACAGCTTCTGCCCAATACTCATTTGGCAAATTCTTTTCCTTCAACATACTTCTGACCATGTCTATGATGGTCCTATTCTTTCTTTCTGCAACATCGTTTTGCTGTGGTGTGTACCTTGTGGTAAAATTCTTGTATATGTTGTGCTCCCTGAAAAAACATAGGAAGTCTTTGGAGATATACTCTCCTCCTTTGTCAGTTCTTAGCACTTTTATGTAGTGCCCACTTTTCTTCTCAACAAGAGCTTTGAAGTGGTAGAACTGTTCAAACACTTCACTCTTCTGTTTCAGAAAATACACCCATGTCTTTCTGGTTTAATCATCTATAAATGTAAAGACATAGTGATTGCCAGCTAATAATGGCGTTTGCATTGGTCTACACAAATCTGAGTGGACAATCTCTAAGGGTGCCTTTTCCCTTATACTCTTTCCCGTTGGAAATGATTCTGTGTTTTGTTTGCTCAAGATGCAACCTTCACATAGGATGTCCGGTTTCTCTATGAGTGGTAATTATTTTACCATCCCCTTTCTATGCAAGAGGTTCAAACATCCAAAATTGAGATGTCCAAATCTCAAATGTCGTAACCAGTTTTCGTCTTTCACTTCTTCTTGAAAGATTTCCTGTGTGTCTGCTGCTACCACACCTCCTTCCTTCAAGTCTATTCTGATCTTGAGAGGAAACATCCTAGTACTTGTCATATGAAATTCTGCAATGACCTTTTTACTTGGAGGTATGTCCATGATTGTACACACATCATTCTTAAAGAACACATTGTAGCCATTATTCACTAGTTGTCCAAAGCTTAGAAGGTTACATTTCAGGCCATGTACAGAATATACATCTGGCACACACTTCTTTTCTCCCTTCCTAGTGAGTATTGATACTCTTCCTTTCCCCATGATAGAGACTTTACTATCAGTCCCCGTTGTCACTTCAGATTTCACATTCTCATCTAGATTGGAAAACATTGATATGTTTCCATTCATATGGTTACTACACCCTGAATCTAAGAACCATACATATTCTTGTTTTTCTTGTGCTACATTACAAGTTAGAAGCACATTACTCTGGTTCTGATTTTCTCTTGTAAAATTTACATTCTGTCTATTACTCATGTCATTTTGTTTCTTTCTACATTCATTGGCATAATTCTCATACTTTTTACAATAATGACATTGGACTTGGGATTTATCATACCTTTGTCCTTGTGCTTGATTTTGGCTTGAGCCTTCGCTTGAGTTTTGGTTGCTTCCCCTTCCACTTATGCTTTCAGGGTTGTTTCTTCCACCTCTTTGTGGGATTCTTCCTCTTCCTCAGTAGTTTGATCTTCCTCGACCTCTACCTCGACCAAAAGACATTTTTGCCTTGAAAGCATGTTCGAATGAGGATTTCCTTGTTCTATTCAGTCTATTTTCATGAGACATCTAGAATGCACAAAGCTCATCTACTAAAAATTGTGAGAGATCCTTTGTCTCTTCTATCTCCACCACTATGGCATCAAATCTTGATGGTAGAATTCTCAAGATTTTCTCCACTGTTCTTATTTCCTCAAGTGTCTCTCCATGAGACCTTATCTAGGTAACCAACACAATCACATGTGTGAAGAATGAGTCTATGTTATCAGACCCTTTCATACAGAGAGTTTCAAAATCTCTCCTTAGCATTTGTAATTTTGTTGTCTTTACCTTCTCCATGCCTTGATAGACTGTCTTGAGAATATCCCATGCCTCCTTGGACTTCATTGTTGCTGCAACTCTTAGGAAAATACTCTCATGTACTGCTTGAAAGATATAGAAGAGGGCATTGGATTCCTTCTTCCTATTGTCTTTCAGCAAGTCTCTTTCTATTGTTGTCAAAGCACTAAGCGCTGCTACATCTACTGGTTCTGGAAAGCCATTTTCCGCCAGCTCCCATATATCTTGTGAAGCAAACAGGACCCTCATTGTAATGGCCCATTAATCATAATTTTTACCATTGAACTGTGGTAATTTTGGATTTCTTAGGCTTGTGCCTGTTGTTTCCATTATGACTGTGTAAACACAAAATTTCTCATTGCTGGAGACTTCTTCTTCTACAAACAAACAACCTTACATCTTCTTCAGTAAAGAGAGCTTGTTTTTTTACTAGGAGCCTAGACCTGCTCTGATACCATGTTGGAAATATTGAACGATACAATAACAAAGGAAATGTGTTTTCCCCCCAACACAGAAAATTCAAATAATGCGGAAATAGAAAATACACAGAGACAACGTAATACACAGGAGAGGAACAAACTTCATTTTTTTATTTCTTCACTCTGTAACAAAATGAAATTACATTTGTTTTAATAAAAGAATGGCCATAGCCTAAAAAGCTAAATCTAATCAATGCAATTCAATGCGGATTCGTTTTTGAATAGACGTTCAACAACTTCTCGTCCTTGGGCTGTCAAAAGACCCATTTATTCATTAAAAAGGTACGCAGGGCGTATTCTGGCTTATACACGAAAACACGTAAAAATGTGTTCAAAACACAAAAGCACGGACTTCAAATTTTATGCAATGCAGTTTTGAGTCCACATTGCATCTGCGCATATCGACGATATTAAACTTTAATTGTCGCGTTCTCTGTTAAACATTGCAGGCTACGATGTGCGATAGTGACGTGGCACTTATCGCATTGCACCCAAAACAAAATACTTGCGGAACTTAAACGGTAAACTTAAAACTTTGTGGGCACGATGTGCGATAGTACGATCACGTTGCAAATCAAATAACATATGCTGCAGGCGGTTAAGCAGAAACTTAAAAGGTTTGTGATTGTGATGTGTGATAACACAATCACATCGCACGATAAATAAAATAGCTTGCGGCTAGCGAAAGGTAAGTGGTAAACATTGTGAAGTGCGATCTACGATGCGAATTAAACGCTCGTAAGTGTGGTAATTAAAAACAAAGGAAATGAATGAAAAACAAGGTTTGGTCCATGCGGTAAGGATAAGGTGGGTCCCACCGATATCACATCAGCGGAGACATAATATATGTGTCGAAAGCATTAAGAAGGTAAGGAAAATGTTATGCGGGCAAAAGGTAATTTAAATACGGTGGTTCAGAGAAATAAAAGTAGAGGATGGTTGTGGTACTCGGTTTGCTATGGTTGCATGAAGAAGCCTCTAGCTCTATGGATCTATGTTTGTCCTTCTTTGCAATCAAAATTGATGAAGTGTGGGCTGCGGCACTACTTATTCATGGTGGTGGTTGGGAGTATAATTCCAACACTCCCCCTTAATCACAACTACCGCCATCAGTCATTCCTAGACACTGTCTGAGGTAAACAAAAATCTTCTGTCCCAATGGATTTGTGAGGATATCAGCAAATTGTTCCTCTGTCCTGCAATGTTGCAAAAAAATCTCACCATTGTTAACTAATTCTCTTATAAAATGATATTTGGCATCTATGTGCTTTGTTCTCTTGTGAAAAACATAATTATTTGATAATGCAATTGCTGAGCTATTATCACAATAAATTGTGGTTCCTTTTTCTTTCTCATGACACAAATCTCTCAGTATCCTTCTCATCCATACTGCTGTTGCTACCACATATTTTTCTTCTGTTGTTGATAATGCAACTATTGGTTGCTTCTTGGAAGCCCATGAAATGGCTCCCGATCCCAAATCAAACACATATACAAATGTGCTCCATTCACATACCTCAATATTCTCTTGGCTTCTTGCCAATGTGTCTCCTTTGGTGTCTCCATGAATCTGGAAATTAAACTTACAACATAAATAATATCAAGCCTAGTTGCAGTCAAATACATTAGACTTCCAACTATGCTCTTGTACAATATTGGATTGACATTCTTGCTACAATCTTATTTGCTTAATTTTCACCCCATGTTAGTTGGAGTTACTACTACTTTGTTGTGTTACATGTTAAATCTCTTGAAAACTTCTGCAACATATTTTTCTTGGGAAATAAAAATTCCCTTTTAATTTTTCTTTACTTCAATTCCCAAAAAATATCTCAATAAGTCCAAGTCAGGCATATCGAAATGGAACGCGAAGACGTTTCAGTGTAAAGACGACAAGTTAATCCTTCAGCAAGTCCAATAATGTTGCGATGTAGATTAAAATTATGGTTTATCAGTTGAAAGAAGGAGATTAATCAGTTTATAGTGATATACAGAGAGCTATCAATTTTACAATAATACGTTTGAAGATTTATTTGGAAACACCTGGTTGTTTTTTATGAAAATTAAACATGCCAACATGTCAAATTATTCCATGTGTTGTCTGAATTGCAGTGAAATGTAGCTTTATTGCTTTATTTTAGAGCTTCAGTTTGAAGACTCAGTAGCCGATCACAAATAAATTTGTTAGAAATAAGACATAAGCCGAAAAATTATGGAGAATACAATCTTCTGAAACACTAATTGGACTTCCTGCAGTTTTTGCAGATTTTCCCACTAGTGCCAGTGAGAGGTCTAATATTTCCCATCTTCACCATGGCAGCTGCAAAGTCTCTAAAGAATCTGTTCTGATTGGTGATGTACGCAGTAACCTGGGAATTTGTAGAAACTCCATTGAAGAGCTGTTGGTCGGAGTAGAGAATTCCTTTCTGTATTTTTATATTAGTGTAATTCTAGTTGTCAAATGTGGTTGGGGTGGCCACATCTAAGGGAGAGAGGTTGTTGTCCCCACCAACGCTAGGGTAGTATTCCTTCACAAAAGTGGCGAAATCAGCGTTATTGTGGGTTTTGTTGTAGATGCGAGTTCTAAAAAAGGCTCACCACGATTGACCAATTGTATGAGCACCTGTAATAACAATAACAACAGCTCGTGATAAGAGTTCAATATAATTACATGAAATTCATATGGCTTATTAACATGATGGCTCCGTGAGTAATACTATACTTGAGAGGGCAACAAGGCCTTTGGTGGAAAGACCATGAGATTGAAAAGATGAGATGAGTGTGTTGAGACTCGATGAGGGAGATGGAATGTTTTTGTTTGCAACGCTTAAACTAGCAGTCGAGGAATCTCTCCTTCCCAGCATCACCGTCTGTGTTGGGCCTTGAAGCTAACAAATTGCAATCACAAGTAATTATAAATCATTCTTTGATTCTATCAGCTCGTTTACTTGAACAATAGAATCACTAGCAGCAATGGTGAGAATGTCTGCACACGACACGAGTCCGCTGCAGGTTGCCTCCACTTGAGTTAAATCATCATCTTGTATAGAAGAGATACTATGGATGTGGATGTGGGTTGATACTTATATTTTAGTATAAATTTGTTCAAAGAAAATATACTATAAAATTTCTTTATAAAACATGGTACCTTTTGCATGATACATGGTTTGACATTTTAATGTTTTACATTTAAGCTCATAAATATGAAGCAATGAAAGTAAATTTACATTTAGTTGGTACTTTGTGTTTCTCACATATGTGGAGTTTTAGAACACAACTTTTGATACCTTTTTAGTTACGGTTTCCCCATACCAACTTTTCAAGTGATGTATGTTTCACATTAAATGATAAGTACATTATATCAATTTAAAATGTGGATAAGTAGAATGCATCAAAATTGTGAACAAATGTACTCACATATAAACTTCCCATTTTGGATGCCATTATTATTTCGAATCCTCTCGCAGAATTGGTGTTTGGGCCTGCACTCTTTTCTCCGGTAAATGTCACGTTGTCATCCAATAAGATTGAACCATCGCACCCTTGCAAGGCGACTGAATCCAAAATTCAACGTGACACAAACAAAGCATATGTGATTAGTGACAAGTCATTGTTATCGGCTAATACAATTGTTTCTTACATTGACGAAGCAATTGTGAAAGTGAAGGCGGACCAAGGACACTCCCATTCTTTTCTCCTTAGCGATCGCTTTCTTCACCATTGATTTCACTATCAACTGCAAACTCAGACACGATTTTGTTGGAAATTTCTGATAATTTCGAACACAGAGGAAATAAAAATTCCTCAACTCAACACAGAGATTAAAAACAAATTGTGGACAAAGAGATGGCATAAACACTCTATTTCATTAAAACAAAAGTCTGTTACTAAATGAAAGTCTTCAGAACGAAGTTCTGGATTACAATGGAAATCTTCTGGTTGCTTCACACACACACAACGCTTCAAAAAAAACTTGTTTTTTGCTCTCTGTCTCTGTTTTTTCATTTCTGCCTTTGGGCAAGAAATTACAATACACAGTCCACAATGCGCACATGGCATATGCAAAATAATTTCATGTTTCATTGCAACATTTATATATATATTGTAAATATAATATATTTACAATATATATTATAAAACATTTATAACCTAAGTTAAAAACCAAAATGTACTGTGGTAAAAACAACTTTAAACCTTATACATTATAAATTCTACATTCCTTGGAGTCAAAACATCATGCGGGAGCCCATTACCTTACCCAACAAAGCTTCTTTCATTGGTCCGGAGGGAGGTGATGTCACCTCCTCCAATGGGTCACTTTTCTTCTTCGCTGCCCATATTGGATATTGTCGGAATCTGAGTTGGAGGAATTAATTGCGTTTGGCGGAGAATTTTTTGCAGGTGGGTGTGAGGAGGAGTACATTAAGGTGCAAGGATTAAATGTGGGAGGTTGCGAGCTAATTACAAACAAGACTTTTCCGCCACTGTTGCTATCTTTCAAGTGCTCCCATCACCATTAAGCTTGTCATCCTTCCTCTGCTTGTGCGACAATTGAATTTAATATTTCAGCACTCCCCCTTAAATACAACTGTTGTATTTTCTTGCATACCCAATCATTTTCTCAAATAATTAAAACTTTTCCGCCCTAATGGTTTTGTCAATATATCAGCAAACTGCTCCTCTGTTTTGAAATGATTCAGAACAATTTCTCCATTGCTCACTAGCTCTCCGATGTAGTGATACTTGGCATCAATGTGCTTCGTTCTCTTATGAAACATGAAATTCTTTGAAAATGCTATTGCTGAGCTATTATCACAATAAATTGTTGTGCCTTTTACCTGTTCATGACACAAATCTCTGAGCATTCTTCTCATCCATACTGCTTGGCATGTTGCTACTGTTGCTACCACATATTCTGCCTCTGCTGTTGATAAAGCAACTATTGGTTGTTTCTTGGAAGCCCATGAAATGGTTGTCGATCCCAAATGAAACACATATCCAAATGTGCTCTTCCTATCATCTACACTTCCAGCCCAATCACTGTCAGTGTAACCAATCAATTTAAAATTTTCATATGAGGAGTATAAAATACCATACCCCTTCGTTCCATTAACATACCTTAGAATCCTCTTGGATGCCTTCCAATGAGTCTCTTTTGGTGTTTCCATGAATCTGGAAATTAAACTTACAACGTGCATAATATCTAGCCTAGTTGCAGTCAAATACATAAGGCTGCCAACTATGCTCTTGTACAAATTTGGATCAAAATCCTTGCTGCTATCTTCTTTGATTAATTTTAATCGCATGATAGTTGCAGTTACATCTGTTTTGTTGTTTTTCATGTTGAATCTTTTCAACACTTCTTCAACATATTTTTCTTGGGAAATAAAAATCCCATTTTCAGTTTTCTCTACTTCTATTCCAAGAAAATATCTCAAAAAAACCAAATCAGTGATTTCAAATTCACTCTTCATGTTGCTTTAAAATCAACAATTAGAGAAACTTCATTGTCAGTACAGATTAAATAATCTACATATAAAACAACAATAAGAATCCTACCATCATTTTCTTTTATGTAGAGTGTGGGTTCTCCATCACATTTCTCAAATCCATTTTCCAGTAGATAGGCATCTATCCTACTGTACCATGCTCTTGGTGCTTGTTTCAGCCCATAAAGAGATTTCTTCAACTTGCATACTTTGTGCTCTTGGCCTTCAATCTCATAGCCTGGAGGTTCCTAGTTAAACCAGTCGGAGCCACCACACCAAACGGAAAAGGAGCTGCTTTAAGGTCCGGACCGGGTGGTTATCCCCCAATGTTGTTGCAGCGATTTTCGAGGCCTCAACAGGTTGTTCAACATATACCTCTTCTTTCAACACTCCATTCAGGAATGCAGATTTCACATCCATTTGGTAAACCTTCCATTTTTGTTGTGCTGCTATGGACAACCTTGTTCTCATTGTTTCCATCCTTGCAACTGGTGCAAATGTTTCTTCATAATCTCTTCCTTGTTGTTGCTTGTAGCCTTTGACAACAAGTCTGGGCTTGTGCCTTTCAATCCTACCTTCAACATTGCTCTTGGTTTTATAAACCCATTTCACTCCAATAACTTCCTTGCCTTTTGAGAGATCAACCAATTCCCATGTCTTATTTTTCTCTATGGCATTTATTTCTTCATCCATAACATCTATCCATTTCTTATCTTTTACTACTTATTCAAAATCAATAGGATCTTCTACATGATAGTATAATGAAAATAAAGAGTTCATACCTTCATTTGTTGCCTCTTGCTCATAAATTTCATTCAAACTTCTTAATCTAGTTCCTCTTTCACTTACTGAACTTGTGCTTGTAGAAGCACTCAAATCTGTTCTTTGTGATGTGATTGGAGGAGCACTATCATCACTTCTCAAGGATGTTCTCATACCTTCTTGTGGCATCCCTTGTTGTCCTTGTGTTGGTGGAGGTGGTGTTGCTAATGAGGGGTTTTTTTCAGCCATTTCTTCCTCATCTTCATTATGAGACAAACAACTTTTTACATTCACTATTTTCTCAATGCTTCCATCCCAAGCTTCTTCCTCAATAAATTGTACATCTCTGCTTATCATAAATTTCTTGGTGGATGGGTTATACAATCTATATGCCTTGGATTCATCATTGTATCCAAAAAATATGCACTTCTCTCCCTTACTATCCAACTTCTTCCTTAGCTAATCCAGAATGTGTGCATAGGCCACACATCCAAATACTTTCATGTGAGTGACAAACTATTTTGTTCCACTCCATGCTTCTTCCGGAACTATGTTCATAACAACTTTGGTTGGGCATCTATTCAAATTGCACGCTGCACAATGTACAGCTTCAGCCCAATATTCATTTGGCAAATGTTTTGCCTTCAACATACTTTTGACCATGTCCATGATATTCCTATTCTTCCTTTCAACAACTCCATTTTGTTGTGGTGTATACCTTGCTATAAATTGTTTGTGTATCCAATTTTCTCTGCAAAAATGCAGAAATTCTTTTGAGATATATTCTCCTCCTCTGTCTATTCTTAAGACTTTAATAGATTTCCCACTTTGATTCTCTACAAGAGCTTTAAAGTGGTAGAACTTCTCAAACACTTCACTTTTAAACTTCAAGAAATACACCCATGTCTTTCTGGTGTAATCATCTATGAATGTCAAAATATATTGGCTGCCATCTAAAGATGGCATTTGCATTGGTCCACACAAATCTGAGTGGAAAATATCTAAGGGTGCCTTTTCCCTTATGCTCTTTCTTGATGGAAAAATTTCTCTGTGTTGTTTTCCCAAGATGCAGCCTTCACATAGGCTGTTCGGTTTTTAAATCAATGGTAATCCCTTTACCATTCCATTTCTGTGCAACAAGTTCAGGCCTCCGAAATTGAAATGTCCAAATCTTAAGTGCCATAACCAGTTTTCATCTTTCACTTCCTCTTGAAATACCTCTTGTGTTACAACGATTACATTTCTTTTTTCCTTCAAGTCTGTTCTGAGCTTGAGAGGAAACATCCTATTGCTTGTCATCTGCACCTCAGCAATGACTTTCTTGCTTGGAGGTATGTCCATGATTGTGCACACATCATCTTTAAAGAATACATTGTAGCCCTTATTTATGAGCTGTGCAATGCTCAAAAGATTACATTTCAGGCCAGGTACATAACATACATCTAGCACAAACTTATGTTCTCCTTTTCTTTTCAGGATACTTAATCTTCCTTTTCCCATGACAGATACCTTACTATCAGTCCCTGTTGTTACTTCAGATTTAACATTTTCATCTAGATTGGAAAACATTGCTATGTTTTCAGTCATGTGGTTACTACAACCTGAGTCTAAGAACCATATATCATCTTGTCTATCTTGTGCTACATTACATTTTAACAACACATTCTTCTGGTTCTTTTCTTCTTTTGTAAAATTAACATTTTGCCTATTATTTATGTCATTTTATTTTTTCCTACATTCACTGGCATAGTGCCCATATTTCTTGCAATAATGACATTGGACTTGGGATTTATCATACTGTTTTCAATGATCTTGATGTTGGCTTAAGCCTTCATTCTGGTTTTGATTTCTTCCCCTTCCACTCGTGCTTGCAAGGATGTTTCTTCCACCTCTCTGTGGGCTTCCTCCTCTTCCTCTGTTGTTTGCTCTGCCTTGACCTCTGCCTCAGCCAAAAGACGTTCGAGTCTTGAAAGCTTGTTCCAATGAGGAATATGTTCCTCTGTGTTCATGAGACATCAGGGATGCACTAAGCTCATCCACTATAAATAGTGAGAGATCCTTTGTCTCTTCTATTGCCACTACTATGGCATCAAATCTTGAGGGTATACTTCTTAAGATTTTCTCCACTATTCTTCTTTCTTCAAGTGTCTCTCCATGAGAGATTATCTGGGTAACCAATCCAATAACATGAGTGAAAATGAGTCTATGGTGTCAGACTCTTTCATACAAAGAGTTTCAAAATCTCTCCTCAGCGTTTGCAGCTTTGTTGTCTTCACCTTCTCTGTGCTTTGATAGGTTGTTTGGAGGGTATCCCATGCATCCTTGGACCTCTTGGCTGCTGCAATCCTTGGAAATACACTTTCATGCACTGCTTGATAGAGATAGAAGAAGGCTTTTGAGTCCTTCTTCCTATTTTTCTTCAGCAAATCCTTCTTTGCCCATGTCAAGGCATTATATGCTTGTTCATCTGCTGGTTCTTCTAGACTATTTTCAAATAGTTTCCATAAGTCCTGTGAAGTAAACAAGGCTCTTATTGTGATTGCCCAATAATCATGGTTCTTCCCGTTAAACTGTGAAAGTTGGGGATTAGTCAGGCTGGTGCCCGCTGTTGCCATCATAACTATGCAAACACGACAATTTTTTTTACTGTGTTAAAAAAAAAATAAACGAAACAATCAAACTCTTTTGACTGTGTAAACAAACAAAAGCTTTCTATTTGCTGGAGAAATCCACTTCAACAACCTTCTTACAACTTCTATAGTGAAGAGCGACCTCTGCTTCGTTCAATGAGTGTCTAGACTAGCTTTAATACCATGTTGGAAATTTCTGATAATTTCGAACACACAGAGGAAATAAAAATTCCTCAACTCAACACAAAGATTAAAAACAAATTGCAGATAGATAGATGACATAAACACTCTATTTCATTAAAACAAAAGTTTGTTATTAAATGAAAGTCTTCAGAACGAAGTTTTCGATTACAATGGAAATTTTTTAGCTATTTCTCACACACACAACGCTTCAAAAAAAAACTTGTTTTCTGCTCTGTCTCTGTTTTTTCTTTTCTACCTTTCAACAAGAAATTACAATACACAGTCCACAATGCGCATACAGCATATGCATAATAATTTCACATTTCATTACAACATTTATATATATTGTAAATATAATATATTTACAATATATATTATAAAACATTTATAACTTAAGATAAAAACCAAAATGGAGTCAAAACATTTCACATTCCGTGGAGTGAAAACATCACGTGGAGCCCATTACTTTACCCCACAGAGCTTCTTTCATTAGAGAGGTGACGTCACCTCCTTCTGTGGGTCACTTTTCTTCTTCGCTGCCGATATTGGATGCTGCCAGAATTTGAGTAATTTGAGTTGGATTAGTTAATTGCATTTGGTGGAGAATTTATTGCAGGTGGGTATGAGGACGAGTACACGAAGGTGCAGGAATTAAATGCGGGAAGTTGCATGCTGATTACAAACAATGTAATCAAGACCTTGCCGCAGCTGTTGTAGCTCCCATCACCATTAAGCTTGTCGTCCTGCATCTGCTTGTACCGCAGTTGAATTAAATATTTCAACAGATTTGTCATAAAGCGTGGAGCTCAACTGTCCATTCACAACATTTATATTAATGAAAGACACAAACACAAAGATTAACCCAATGCACACTAGAGTCCTCATCATCATATTTGGATGAAAACGATGAAACACAGAACAAAAGAGCGAAATCAAGTGGTAGAAAGGAGGATGTGTGCTGAGTGTTGGAGGCTACTGAGCTTCCTACATAGGATATTGCAATGCAAGTTGAAGAGGCTTTGCCTTCTCCTTTAAAGGCAGCCTTGCTTGTGTGACACCTCAAATGAGGATGTGTAAGGTAGATCCACGAGACTTTTTATTTTCAAGTTCCTTTTGTGTTATTTTATTATGGTTTTTAATTGGTTGTAAACATGAAAGGAAGAAATGATTTGTCTATGTTTATTGCTGGTATTATGTTATCAGTTATCAGTTATCAGGGTTTCGAAAAAATTACCCGAACCTAAACGTCTCATTTATTTCCTTACAAATAGCTTGATACGTTCCATGAAATATAAACCAATTAATTTATATAAAGTTTAATGTATCTTTTGTTGGAATATTGAAAATTACAGAATTGATAATGGAGAAATTAAACTCTCCCTCTTTAACACAGAGAAATAAATTTCACTCTCAGAAAAAAAAAAGGTTTCAACTCAATAAAACAAATTTTTATTCCATAAAAAATGTTTACAAGTTCTTCCTCACTCAGAGGGAATTACAGTAGTGACTGTTGCTGTCACAGTGCAAAAAATCTTCATTGTTTCTCAAAAACATATAACACTCTGTCTCTCTCTATCTTTTAAAAAGAAAACTCTGCTGTGAATTTTCATTCACTGTCTCCTTTTAAAATAAAAAAAAACTCACTGTTTTTTTTTTTAATATACACTTCTGTGTATTTTTAAATTTGCACTCACTGTCTTTTTAAATAATGCACCGTTGTGCATAAAACAATTTTGTCTGTCTTTTAAAAAAAAACAATTGCATTGCTGTGCATCTCACTTAAAAAAAATAGAACGACTCTGTTCTATATGTTAACAAAAACAAAACAATTACAATTTTGTTCTATTATATAAAAAAAATATCTAAAAAAAATTAATGTCATTTATTGACATATAACAAGAAAATATCACCGCTTGAAAAAATATTAATGGCATCATAAATATGCCGGCATCGCTTAAAAATTCATTGAGGGCGAATTTGAATTTCGGCAGACGTGGTGGCGCATTGGTGGCACGTGGGCGGAGGCACCATCCCTGGTGGTTGTGGGGATATCATTCTGCCAGCTTAGTACGGTCAGGGTAAGGCCCCGCACCAAATACCAACCGTTGATTTTGGGTCAACGTGCCCTTGGCTGGTCAACTGCGGGGGTTCTGCTCCCGTTAATTGCCGAGCTATTCTCACTCCCCCTAACCATTGATCGTTCATCGAATCGAATATCACACATCAAACCTGCCCCCGCCTTACCTGTGCGTTGATCAACATGCTACCGCCTGCAGATTCATTCGAGCAGTTGCAAATTACATTCCAACACTCCCCCTTAATTTCGACTGCTGGATTTTCCTGCATACTCAGGCATTTCTTGAAATGTTCAAAGCTTTTCTGCGCAAGTGGCTTTGTGAGGATATCTGCAAATTGATCCTCTATTCTGCAATGATGCAAAACTATTTCACCATTGTTAACCAATTCACGTATGAAGTGAAACTTGGTATCAATGTGCTTTGTCCTTTTATGAAAAACAGAATTTTTAGACAATGCAATAGTTGAGCTATTGTCACAAAAGATCACTATCCCTTTTACCTGTTCTTGGCATAAAATTCTCAACATTTTTCTCATCCAAACTACTTGACACGCTGCTGCTGTAGCTGCCACATATTCTTCCTCTGCTGTAGACAACGCTACAATGGGCTGTTTCTTAGAAGCCCATGAAATGGCTCCTGAACCCATGTGAAAAACATAACCGGAAGTGCTCTTCCGATCATCTACACTTACAGCCCAATCACTGTTAGTGTATCCAACTAAATCTGAACATTCTGAAGTAGTATAAAAATACCAAACCTTTTAGTACCTTTAACATACCTCAGAATTCTTTTCGCTGCTTTCCAATGTGCATCCTTTGGCTTTTCCATGAATCTGGAAATCAAACTAACAACATGCATTATGTCCGGCCTAGTTGCAGTAAAATACATGAGGCTGCCAACTATGCTCTTGTATAAACTAGGATCAAAATCCTTGCTGCTGTCCTCTCTGCTGAGTTTTAATCCCATCACTGTGGGAGTGATTGCTGCTTTACTCTCCTGCATGTTAAATATTTCAAGCACCTCATTAACATACTTTGCCTGTGAGATAAAAATCCCATTTTCATTTTGTTCTACTTCTATTCCCAAGAAGTATCTCAACAAACCCATGTCAGTCATCTCAAATTCTTCTTTCATGACTGTTTTAAAATGTTCAATAAGGCAATCATCATTACCTCTAAAAATAACATCATCAACATACAAGACTACAATCAAGATTTTAACATCTTTTTCTTTGATGTAGAGGGTGGGTTCTCCCTCACACTTTTCAAAACCATTTTCCAGTAGATAGGAATCTATCCTACTGTACCACGCTCTTGGCGCTTGCTTCATCCCATAAAGAGCTTTCTTCAACTTGCATACTTTGTGCTCTTGACCTTTCTTTTCATAACCGACAGGTTGTTCAATGTAAACCTCTTCCATTAACACTCCATTCAGAAATGCTGACTTCACGTCCATTTGGTAAACTTTCCACTTGTTTTGTGTTGCTATGGACAACACTGCTCTCATGGTTCCCATCCTGGCAACCGGTGTGAAAGTTTATTCATAATCTATTCCATGCTTATGCTTATAGCCTTTGACAACAAGTCTTGCCTTGTGTCTTTCTATTTTGCCTTCAGCATTACTCTTGGTCTTGTAGACCCATTTAACTCCAATGAAATCTTTACCTTTTGGGAGTTCAACCAAATCCCATGTCTTGTTTCTTTCTATGGCATTAATCTCCTCATCCATAGCTTCTATCCATTTCTTATCCTTGATGGCTTCTTCGAAATGAACAGGATCATCAACATGACAATATAAAGAAAACAAAGAATTGATACCTTCATTAGCTATATCTTGTTCATAAATTTCTTTCAAACTTTTGAATTTCTTACCTCTTTCAGTAGGTGTACAAATTCTTGAAGAAGCACTTGAATTTCCTCCTTGTGGTGTGCTTGGAGAAGCACTGTCATTTCTCCTCAAGGGTGTGCTATGCTGCTCTTGTGTTGGTGCTGTTGTTTGGGGATGTATTTCAGCCAACTCATCATCATTTTCATCATGAGATAAACAGTGTTTAACATTCACTGTTTTCTCTATGCTTCCATCCCAAGCTTCCTCTTCAATAAACTGAACATCTCTACTCACAATAAAATTCTTGGTGGATGGGTTATACAACCTATAAGCCTTGGATTCCTCACTGTATCCAATGAAAATACATTTCTCCCCCTTGCTGTCCAACTTCTTCCTTAGCTGATCCGGAATGTGTGCATAAGCTACACATCCAAAAACCTTCATGTGTGTGACACCTTGCTTTGTGCCACTCCATGCCTCTTCCGACACTTTGTTCATAACTGCTTTTGTAGGGCACCTATTCAAAATATACGCTGCACAATGTACAGCTTCAGCCCAATAATCATTAGGCAAATGCTTTGCCTTTAACATACTCCTTGCCATGTCCATTATGGTTCGGTTCTTCCTTTCGGCTACTCCATTTTGCTGCGGAGTATATCTAGTTGTAAACTGCTTTTGAATACCATTTTCTCTACAAAAACGTAGAAAATCTTTAGATATATACTCACCTCCTCTATCAGTCCTTAAGACTTTGATATGCAGCCCACTTTGTTTCTCAACAAGTGCTTTGAAATTGCAAAAAATTTCAAACACTTCACTTTTGTTTTTCAAAAAGTAAACCCAAGTTTTTATTGTAAAATCATCTATAAATGTTAAGATATAGTGGTTGTTAGCAAGTGATGGAGTTTGCATCAGTCCACATACATCTGAGTGGACAATCTCTAAGGGTGCTTTTGCCCTTATGCTTTCCCAGAAGGAAAACTTTCTCTGTGTTGTTTCCCTAAGATACAACCTTCACAAAGGCTGTCCGGTTTCTCTATCAATGGCAAACCACTTACCATTCCTTTTCTGTTCAATAAATTAAGACCTCCAAAGTTGAGATGTTCAAATCTCAAGTGCCATAACCAATTATCATCTTTTGGTTTGCTTTGAAAAGTCTCTTGTGCAATTGCTACTTTCTCTTCACCATTCTTCAAGTCTGCTCTCATTCTGAGAGGGAACATCCTGTTCCTTGTCATATTCACTTCAACAATACACAGATTGCTGGGTGGTTTGTCCATGATGGTACAAACATCATCCTCAAAGAAAACATTATATCCCTTATGGACAATTTGTCCAATACTTAAGAGATTACATTTCATTCCTGGAACATAATAAACATCTGATATGGATTTCTTTGCACCTAATCTTGTTAAAACATTTACATCTCCTTTTCCCATAACAAAAACTTTGCTATTAGTTCCTAGTGTGACTTGTGACTGCACACTTTTATCTAACATAGAAAACATTGCTAAGTTTCCTGTCATATGGTTACTACAACCGTAGTCTAGAAACCATAAATCCTCATTCTTTTCTTCAGCCATATTACAAGCTAAAAACAAATTATTTTGGCTGCTATTTTCTCTAGTGAAATTTGCACTAGTTCTACTTGCCATATCTTGCTTCCTCTCTCTACATTCATTAGCATAATGACCATATTTTTTACAATTGTAACATTGGACATTGGATTTATCATACCTCTATCCTTGAGCATTTTGCTGGTTGTTGTCTTGGCCGTGGCTGTGACTTTCACTGCTGCACCTTCCATGTGAATGTGAAGGACTGTTCCTTCCACCTCTGTTTTGGCTTCTGCCTCTTCCTCTTCCTCTGCCTTGCCCTCTTCCTCTTCCGAAAGACATCTGGGTCTTAAAATCATGTTCTAGAGATGAGTTTTCACTCCTACCCAATCTTTGTTCATGGGTCATCAGTGATGCATGTAGCTCATCCACTGAAAAATTTGTGAGATCTTTAGTCTCCTCTATGGTGGTGACAATCACATCAAATCTTGAGGGTAAACTTCTCAAGAGTTTTTCTACAATCCTCTTGTCTTCAACAGTCTCTCCATGAGATCTTATTTTGTGACCATTCCAATCACATGAGTGAAGAATGAGTCAATAGTGTCTGACTCTTTCATACAGAGAGTTTCAAATTCTATCCTCAGCAACTGAAGTTTTGTTGTCTTCACCTTCTCCATACCCTAATAAGCTGTCTTGAGAGTTTCCCATGCTTCTTTGGATCTCTTGGCTGTTGCTATCCTTGGAAACACACTCTCATGCACTGCTTGATACAAAAAGAAAAGAGCTTTGGCGTCTTTCTTCTTATTTCTCTTCAGAATCTCTCTTTCTGCCTGAGTTAACATATTAAACTCATGTTCATCTACTGGCTCTTCAAAGCCATCCTCAACAAATTCCCATAAGTCTTGGGAGACAAATAATGCCCTCATAGTTATTGACTAGTAGTCATAATTTTTCCCATTAAATTGTGGGAGATGGATATTTCCCATACCCATACCAGTGCTGGCTCCAACCATTCTGCACTCTTAAATATGATTCAAAAAACACTTGACTATGTGTTTAATTAACTAACTGTACTGCAACAGTAACACAAAACTGTATAGAGAAATACCTTTGGATTCTTCTTGTCTGAGTCTTCACACTGCTGGAGAAGCTTCTGCAATAAAGAACTCCTTTCCTTCAGCTTATTTGACCTTCAAATAGCCTGGACTGCTCTGATACCATGTTGGAATATTGAAAATTCCAGAATTGATAATGGAGAAATTAAACTCTCCCTCTTTAACACAGAGAAATAAATTTCACTCTCAGAAAAAAAAAGTTTCAACTCAATAAAACAAATTTTTATTCCATAAAAAATGTTTACAAGTTCTTCCTCACTCAGAGGGAATTACAGTAGTGACTGTTGCTGTCACAGTGCACAAAATCTTCATTGTTTCTCAAAAACATATAACACTCTGTCTCTCTCTGTCTTTAAAAAAAAAAACTCTGCTGTGAATTTTCATTCACTGTCTCCTTTAAAAAAAAAAACAACTCACTGTTTTTTTTTTTTAAATATACACTTCTGTGTATTTTTAAATTTGCACTCACTGTCTTTTTAAATAATGCACTGCTGTGCATAAAACATTTATGTCTGTCTTTTAAAAAAAACAATTGCACTGCTGTGCATCTCACTTAAAAAAAATAGAACGACTATGTTCTATATGTTAACAACAACAAAACAATTACAATTTTGTTCTATTATATAAACAAAATATCTAAAAAAAATTAATGTCATTTATTGACATATAACAACAAAATATCACCGCTTGAAAAAATATTAATGGCATCATAAATATGCCGGCACCGCTTAAAAATTCATTGATGGCGAATTTGAATTTTGGCAGACGTGGTGGCGCATTGGTGGCACGTGGGCGGAGGCACCATCCCTGGTGGTTGTGGGGGTATCATTCTGCCGGCTTAGTACGGTCAGGGTAAGGCCCTGCACCAAATACAAACCATTGATTTTGGGTCAACGTGCCCTTGGCTGGTCAACTGCGGGGGTTCTGCTCCCGTTAACTGTCGAGCTATTCTCACTCCCGCTAACCGTCGATTGTTCGTCGAATCAGAGATCACACATCAAACCTGCTCCCGCCTTACGTGTGCGCTGATCAACATGCTACCACCTGCAAATTCATTCGAGCAGTTGGAAATTACATTCCAACATCTTTCCACTGAAAAATAAAATTGAATCTACCTTCGATTTAATTGCTGGAGACCACTTGTTGTAGACTATGGTTGTAAACTTGGGTGCATGTAATTCCCCTCGTAGCCCTCTTTCATTTTACAACACATTAGTTAATATGGTATAAAATCCCATTCTCTATAAGAATGAATTCTCAATTACTTTGCCGTAGTTTAATTAGATTGTTTTTTTTCTCAAAAATTATAGAAATTTTAGTAAGATTTAAAAAAAAATCTGCATTATAACTATTAAATTTTAATAGTGTTGAATCTATTTCCATAATCAAAATCATGATTCAAACATAAATACTATAAAATTTCTAAAATTATTTTACCCAAATTCCAATCAATTTTGACAATCGACACAATTCCTCTTATAAACAACTCCTCCTCTTATAAACAACTCCTTTAAGTTTGGGTTGACACTTCGACTCTGAGTCTTTCCATCGCATCATATTGTTAAATAATGGAGGATGAGAGAGACATCTATTTTGACTCAACGTCTCATTTACTGATTTTGTTTGATTCGCCGACTTTCGAAAAACAAATTTGAAATAAACAAAACGTAAAATCGCTAGGCCGATGTGTCTGATTCCTGTCACGTGCACTCTTTGCAGACTCGAAAATTGACCAACTCTATCGCATGTAATTATCAATTCTTTCATATTTTACTGTACATAACTTGAAATTTTATGCGCTTCTCCAATTCCATCCATCGATAATTGTCTAAGTGGTCTTTCGCCTGCTCGTATTGATTTTGTGCTATTTGGTAATTTCGTTAATCGTTTCGATGAGCTGGAGCTCAAACGCTGATGTTTAAGCTCTGCCTTTTGCTTTCAGCCAATCCACGTTGTGAATAAATATCTTATTAGTATGATCATTTATAAAGGAATGTAAAATTGTCAAAAATAAATATAATAATAGATTATAGGTATTATATATTAAAGTGTTTATATATATATATATATATATATATATATATATATATATATATATATATATATATATATATATATGATAGAGAGTACAGGAAAAGTATTTAGTAGAATCCAAAGTTTTCTACCGCAAAAGATGTATTTGAATGGGGTTTAATAAAAAAAATGTCTAAGTATTTTATATTTTTAATTATATTATTTTAGCTTAATGATACATTTTGAGTGGGCTTAATTATATAGTTTGAATGAATCTGTTTTGTTAAACTTAGTCATTAAATTACTACTTTGAAATGGGTCTTTTGTCTCACAAACAAGGAAGTCTCATTGGGATAATAATAATCATAAAAAATAACTAGTTAAAATTATATATATTCAAAAATTTTGTTTAAAAACATAATATCTAATATTCCTTAATATGATTTTAAAATAAATTTTATTGATGCTTTTTTGCATTTTTCCTCAATAGTGAATATAAAAAAGAGCAAAAATTAAATAAAAATAAAACATAGAAATATTAAACTCCATTATTTACATGTAAACATGAATAAAGTAATTTGAATATATAAAATTTATTTTACTTATAACTAATATATCTAAATTATTTATTAGTTTAAAATATAAACAATATGTTTTATGAACTAATTTTGTAAAATGTAAAGAATTGATGAATAAATATATTTGAGTGTAAATTTCTGTGATCCAAATTTATAATTCAAACAATTTTTTTTGGAAAATCACATCATAAAACATAGAGTAGACTTATTTGAACTACTAAATATAATTCATCTTAAAGAAACTGTTTTATGATGTGTGTAATTTATCATTAAGACTACCAAGTATAATTTAAAAAAATTATTTGAATTAATGAATATAATATTAACTATTTTTTATCTAATAGTTACCTATTCAAAATCCTTTTTAACATTATTTTTTAAATAAAAATAATTTATATAATAATATTTAATATTATATAAAAAAATATTGTATCTTAATTAAATATTATATTATTTTTAAATTATTTTTTATATAAGATAAATTAAAAAATAATATCTCTAATCTTCTTTTCAAAATTTTCAATTTAACCACAGTCGAAATGCAATGATATGCAAACAATTGATCTTATTTTACTTCACCTAAAAAATATATGGAATTATCTTTATTCGTCTTTGAACTTCAAACTCGTCTTTGAAGTTCAAGGGTTGCATGTTGTAACCATAAAACCCTTATATACTTAAGAATGAATATATAGAGGTTAAATTTTTTGTGTTTTCATCATCTTATTTAATATAGGAAAATATTAATTTATATAAAACTAATGTAAAGTTAATTTATTTATATAGTTAATAGGCTTTAATTTTTAGTTTTATTTGTATATCTTTATTATATATATAATAAAGTAACTATGTTATATATAATAAAGTAATTATGTTATATAAGTTAAATAGATAGAATTAAGATCTTTATGTAAATAAGGAAGATAATTATAATAAAAAAGTTGGTAAAAATTTAAATTTTAAAGTTGGAAGTCAATTATATGATTAAATTTTTTTTTAATAATGAAAATAATCACAAATTCTCATTTATAAAATATAAATAGGTTAATAAATTTAATCACAACATTTTGTTAAATTAAAAAAAAAAAGAATATTCTTTTTTTTTTGTTAAACCTTAAAAACAAAAGAAAAGTAACTAACTCGAAGATATCACACCCTAAATTATGCGAACATGAAACTAAAATACTATTTTCATTTATATCACTTATATGTAATGTTTTGTTAACTAGTTATAGTTAAAAATATGGAAGGAGAAATTTAGGTATGAACTACATAACTAACAAGTACTAATGCTATACATTCAGTAATTAATCAAACAATATTACACATATTTATGTGATTACATTTTCGTTAGGGAGATAAAAAAGACTCCTAGAAAATATGATCTAACACCTAAATAAAAACACAAGCTAAACCACTCGTAACCGCTTTCTCCATTATTTCCAAGTCTCCCCCTCAATGGATAAAGGGTTGATTTCTGCACCTAGTATCTCCCTAAACAATACAAATTTCATCTTTCCAAGAGGCATAGTGAAAATATCAAAAACATTTTCACAAGTATTACAATATTCAAGAATAATTTCTTTGGACTGTGTCTTCTCTCTAGTAAAATAAAACTGAGCATCAACATGCTTTGTTATTGCATGATAAACTGGATTATTTTCCAACTTAATTGAGCTTTGGTTGTCATATTTTATCATTGCAGTCTTCTTTTTTTCTTCTCCAACATCTTGAAGAGCTCTCCTCAACCAAAAAACTTCATAAGTTGCTTCACAAAAATATTTATACTCTACATCAACAGATGAAAAAAATATAATGGTTGCTTCTTGCTACTCCATGAAACAATCCTGGATCCAATACTAAAAGCATGACCTATAGTAGATCTCTTGTCATCTAGATTACCAACCCAATCTGAATTTGTGTAACATGTCAGCTTAACATCAAATGAATCAATATAATTAAGACCAAAGTCAATTATTATTTTTAGATACATGAGCATGCCTTTCACTGCTTTCCAATGGCTTTCCATAGGTATCACTATAAAATAACTTAGCACGCTAACAAAGTATGCTAAATTAGGTATGGTTGTAGCAAGATAATTCAAGCTTCCCACTAGTTTTCTATACATTGTACCATCTACCTCTTTTGAGGCATCATCAAAATGAAGTTTTAAATTCTATTGCATTGGAACAAAATAAATTTTACACTAATCCATTTTGAACTTCTTAAGCAATTCTCTGACATAATTACCCTCAGAAACAAAAGTATGACAAGTATTTATCCACACTTCAAGACCTAAATAATAATGTAACTCACCAAGATATTTCATCTCAAATACTTGTGACATTTGCACCTTAATTCCATCAATTAATTTAACTAAATTTCTTGTAATAATTAAATCATCAACATACAAAGAAATTAGTACAACATGCCCCTTTGAATCAAATTTGGTATACAGGTTTGGATTACTTTTCCTCCTCATAAAACTATGTTGAAGAAATAATGAATCTATATTTTCATATCATGACCTAGGTGCCTTCTACAACCCATACAAAGATTTATTTAATTTGTAAACTAAATGTTCGTGCCCCTTTTTCACAAACCCTTTAGGTTGTGTCAAACACACCTTCTCCTTTAAATCACCATTCAAAGAAGCATATTTTACATCTAACTGATGAAGATTCCAATGGTTCTTTGTAGGTAATGCAATCAACAATCTAATAGTGTTTATTTTAGCTACAGGTGCAAATGTTTCTACACAATCACTGTATTATTTTTGTGAGTACCCTCTTGCAACCGATATAGCGTTGTATTTAACTACACTGTCATCTGCTTTAAACTTGGGTTTGTACAACCATTTACATCCTATGGGCTCTTCATATTTAGGTAATTCAGTCAATTCTCAGGTTTTTTTTTTTTTTAATTATATAATTATACTCTTCCTTCATTTCTTTTCTCCAATCTTCATGTTCATTAGATTCATTAAAAATCATGGGTTCTATTTCATTTAAAACACTACTCATCAAGGCATAGTCCTTATGCCTTTAAGATATATGAAGCTAACAAGTAGATCTCCTTGGCACTTCATTGTATCCATATTTGTTCTTTGGAGTTCCTACTGCACCTTTGGGGGAGCTCTGACCACTAGTGGTGTCCATATCATTGGATTCTTCCTCAAGATTTTGTTGCTATTTGTCTTTAGCTTCTTCTATAATATCTTTAACTTCAGGAAGTATGTTCCATCTTTCATAATTTTCGTCCTTGTTTCCTTCATCTTCCTGCTCATGGAAAATTACATCTCTACTTGAAAATACTTTATGAGTAGAGGGATGAAAGATTTTATAAGCTTTAAATTCTAAACAGTATCTCACAAAAAAACATTTCTTTATGTTCTCCTTCAGAATATGTGCAAAAGCCTTACACCCAAATACCCTCAAATGATGAATTGTTGGTTCAAAACAAAACAAGGTTTTGAATGGGATATTGAGATCAAGATACATTGTTGGACTTATTTTTTGTAAATAAATAGTAGTGCTAATGGCCTATGCCCAAAAAGCATTTGAGAGATTCTTACCTTTAATCATATTTCGGACACACTCCACCAACATTATGTTTTTCCTTTCTGCAACAACACTCTGTTGTGGAGTGTAGGGTACTGTAAATTAATGCACTCTTCCATGACCCTTGCAATACTTGATGAATTTCCCCTAATCTGAAATTACAAATTGAAGTTTTCTTGAAAAATTTTGCAAGCTAATTTATATCTTGTGGGCAATGGATCAAAATTGCAAAATTGAATAAACTTAATGAGTTTAGTTAAGTTTCCTAGATTTAACCAGGGGAAAATAGATAATATGCAACATCACAAAAACAATAATTTGATGACAGAGTTCACCCTCTTGGGCTACGTCTATGGGTCCCATCTTCCAATATTTTCCCTTTATACTATATGCTCAAAATGTAAATTAAGTAGACATTCAATGCTCAAATCACAAAAATAATCCTACCATTGTGTCTAGAACACCCAAAAACCCCTGTGTAGGTTCTTCTTGGGCTAAAAAAGGATAAAAAATGGCCAACTCAGGTCTCTTTCTCCATTTTTCTGTTATTTGTCCTACAAAATGACAAAAATGGATAACCAGACAATGAAAATCCTCCTTTGGAAAGTCTATAGGCGACAAAGTCGTGTGGGTGCAACAAAGGTTCCGTTGAAATTGGTGCATTTTGTTGAATGGATAATCGCGTCAATGAGGGTCACACCCCTAATCCTGAGCTCTCAGGTTTCGGTCATATGAGGTCCATGTGGCCAGGGGCACGAGCCAAAGGCAACACACCTGCTAAAACTTCAACCTGATTACTTTGGTTTCCATGTGGCCGCAGGCTGAGGCCACACACCAGGCGTGACTCCGAGCCCTCTTCCTATGGTCACGGTTGAGTGTATGGGACCAAGGATCTGGTCAACTGCTCGCCCACTCCGCCTTCTGCCATGGGTACATCACATACCATACGCCCCGAGGTTGTGACATGTGCCCCACCCCCTCTGCCAAACATAAAACCATTAAAATTTAAACATTAATTCACCCATAGTATTAAACGAGCAACAAATTTGGTTTGATGGTTCGACAATCGATTTTTGGACATGAGGTCGTTGGTTTGATGCCCCACCTGGTCGGTCGCCCTACCCAACAAACTTTTGCATAAATCATGAAGGGCATTTGGCGCCTCATGATTGGTCCAACCCAAACCTCAATAACTAATGAAACTATGCCATTTGTCCTTGTACAATCATGACATGTCTTTGCACTTGATTGGTCTGTAATACACATCACACCACCCAATCATCCTATTAATGTTAGCTCCATGCCACTTGTATGGTTTGCACAATCAACAGGCTAATCAACCTCGCAAGTTGACTTTTTAGATGTTTGCATAAAACTTCAGAATGTGATAATTTTCACATACGGTGTCGAATTGAGGCAATTCAAGCTTCGTTGGAATCAAAACAATTAGATATATGAATTGGCACTAGTTTCGAGAGATTTTTAGCACTTTGATTTTTGAGCATATTTTTTATTTCCTTTATCATTCTTCCCTACTTAAAACTTTTAGACCACCAAAAATCTGTTTTTACTCAACAAGTAAAGTACATCTCAAAATTAAGTATTGCTTAAAAGTGAAATTTTTTTAAGTCAAACAACCGACAAGCTAGGCATTGAGAAAGAAGAACGTACAAGTGGCTTAAAAATAAAAGGTTATGCAATTATAGTTAATATGAATTAAAAATTAATAATTAAACTAAAGTAACACAATGCAACGGTAATGCTAATATATAAAACATGGTTCTTTTACGGTTAAACTTATTTATTATTTATTGTATTCCAAGTTTTATATTAAAAAAAAATGTTAAAAATTAAATTTTAAATATTATATCATAAGTTTTATTGAGTGGAATATTGAGAATAAGGATTTTGAAATGACATTTGATAAAAAATGTTAAAGGATATTTAATATATATTAAATGGATGAAATTTAGAAAGTTAATTTTATTTAATTTTAGAATTAAATAAATTTAGTTTAAATATATTTTATATATTTTTAAAATTTTGATTTTTTTAATGTTTTTGGTTTTTATAAAAGCATTTAAAAATATATACTATTATTATTATTAAAATTATAAAATTTAAGAGCTAGAATTTAAAACTTACTTTCTTAATTATATAGGAGAGCTACATTCCATAAATCATTACATTAATATATTCAAATAAATTTCTTATATAATACATGAAAAAAAAACACACACACAATTATATTGGATTATGAGATTGATTTCATGTAGCCATTGAGTGGATGCATGGAGGCTTTTTGTTCCTCTTTTTACCGTCTAAACTTCTTTAAGAGTTGATCTATTTACTAAATTATCCAATTCCAATTTAATTGATCTAGGTGTTACTTATTTGTAATATGTCAACTTTCTCTCTAGCTTGCTAATGAGTGAGGGCTAGAATGACCTAAGTTCTCTGTCACAAATCAAGAGAGAATATAATCATCTTTCTATGAAATCAAAGGATTTAAATCTAGTTGAATTTCTTAAAAAATCAGATTTAGAAAAATTGGAGGATCCTTCTAAGATGACACTCCATTGGAGTGCAAAATCAAAAGATGTTCTTCTTAGATCCCCTGGGACAATGAGTTTGAATGTGAGTTTATTTAAAAAAATCTCTATATTATAGAGGAACACATTCATAATTCAATTTCTAATTCCAAGAGTAGTTTCTATCCATTAGATTAATTTTTGCTGGAAATCTTTGGTGAAATCCATTTATATTCATATCTTCAAATGAAATGTTATGCCATTTTCATAGTTGCGAAGTGAAATTTCCCCAAAATCAATCCAATAATTCATAAAGAGGATAAACCTCAAAATGCATGGGTGGATTTGGGATCCTTTCCCATTGAAGAGTTGATGAAAGATAATCCACAAAAGTTTAAAGGAATCCAAGCATTATGCACAAACCCCAAATTTCCCCAAAACCATGGACTAGAATTAACCCCTTTTTCTTAAAGTTCATAAAGTTCATTCCCTCACACCTCACACATGCTACACCTTAAAAATAAAGATAATGATAAAGATGACCCCCTCACTCCTACCCTACAATCATAAGCTTCATTCCCTCACACTTACCCCACAATCATAAGCTTCAAGCCCTCACACTTGCTACACCTTAAAAATAAAGATAAATATTCACGCTAATAAGATAGTAAATAAAGCATGTATTTCTATATGAGGAAAATAAACAATTTTTTTTAAGGTTAGGTGGTGGGACTACCCAAGGGATATTGACCTAGTGACCATCACATAAATGAGAGCTTTAATAATCCACCCATTCTCTATGCCCAATGGGTTAAGGACATGGGGTGGGATTTGGTCCATTGTGCAGTAGTCACATGATCATTTTTAATATAGTTTCTTTTGGTAACAACATATTGGACCACTACCTGAAATTACCCCATAACTTGATGGCCATACTTTCATAATAATTGAGCCTTGTCTAATTGTTAAAACCTCTTTTCTTTTCATCATTACATCTAATTCCTTTTGAAACATTTAAATTTAAAATTAATATATATATATATATATTATCTAATAAAATAATATATATATATATATATATATATATATATTATTAAAACGGTATATTTACACGGAAGGTGTTCCTATGATGGGTTTGGATGGACAGATTTGAGCAATAATATTTGTGTATTTTTGTCCTCCTCCCTCCAAATAAAAATTGACAGGTGACGCTGCAGTGATCATGGAATTATTTAGGAAGTGTGTTGTCCTTTAAAGTTTTCTAAATCCCATCCTAACTGAAAAAATAATGATTCTAATCTCTAAATTTTGAGATGTTTTGATTTTCATTGGTTTTTCAATCAATTTATCATAAAATTAAGCTTTGTTGTGTTTTTAAAAATAAATATATAAAAATATTAGAATAATTACCCCAAAGGTGTTCATATGATGGGTTTGGTTGCACAAATTTGACCAATAAGATGGTGTATTTTTGTCCTCTTCCCTCCAAATAAAAATTGACAGGTGGTACTGCAACCATCATGGAATTATCTAGGAAGTGTGTTGTCCTTTAAATTTTTCTAAATCCCATCCTAAATGAAAAAAGAATGGTTATAATCTCTAAATTTTAAGACATTTTAGTTTTTCATTGGTTTTTAAATTAATTTATCGTAAAATTAAGTTTAATTGGGTTTTGAAAAATAAATCTATAAAAATATTAGAATAATAATTTATAGCTTTTATATTTAACTCTTTTAAAATCAATTTATAAAAAAAATTAATATTTATTATACAAAAATTTAATATATATTATTAATATATAAGTATTATGGAATTCATTAGGAATTTAAAGTTTTTGAATTCACTAGGAATTCTAAGGAAATATTTAAAGCTTCAGCTAGAGTCTAAGGAAATATTTAATTCTTGTATATTAATTATGTAGTAATGTGGCTTTTATGTCATTTCTTTTAATCAATGTGATGGATTGGATGTATCTTTATTCTATCAAAGATTTGGAGTCTAAGGAAATATTAAAAAATATTTAAAACATCAACTAGAGTCTAAGGAAATATTTAATTCTTGTAGATTAATCAAGGATTAATGTAGCTTTTATGTCGCCTTCTTTTAATCAATCTGGTGGATTGGATGTGTCTTTAATCTATCAAATATTTGGAGTCTAAGGAAATATTTAAAAATATTTAAAACTTCAGCTAGATTCTAAGGAAATATTTAATTCTTGTAGATTAATCATGGAGTAATGTAGCTTTTTTTTCGCCTTCTTTTAATCAATTGGATGGATTGGATGTGTCTTTAATCTATCAAAGATTTGGCCAAAATCAATGCCATTGTTGTTGCTTTTACCCCAAAATGGAAAATAATGGGGACTTTGACGGTGATTTGAAGCATTGAAGAATTGATAGTTTTATTCACAAGCCCAAGCTTGAGATCACAGACTGCCTACTTTGGATTTCACAAGCATGACCTAGAAATTGGTTGGTGAAGTCAAGATTGTGTACTTTAGAAGATAATTCCTATTCCAAAAAAAATTATGTAATTGCAGTCACCACAGGTGAGATGTGTTACCCATTTAGCTTAAAGTTATATTTTTTCTTCTAAAAGGACTTTTATATTATCATGGTTCCCATATTTACCAAAATTAGAACCCTGAAGTTCAAAACTAGCACATAAATGAACTTAACGAGAAGAAAATGATAAATGAAATTATATTATTTTCTTGGAAGAGTGTCTCTCTTTCCACCTCTAGAAGAGTGTCACTCTACTCCAGTTCATCTCCTGTGTTTTCATTCCCATTCCTCTTTGTCTCCTCTGTTTTCATTCTCATTCCTCTTGCTCCTACACTGGACTGTACCAAAGAAACTAGCAATGACGTCTTTCGGAATACCGAAAATGCCTTCTTCAATCCTAATAGCAGCGTAATTCTGTTCATCAATAGTTAATCTAACAATTTAACAGGTAGAGTCATCTTGAGAGATTTGTATGCTTGTTTCTAACGTCTCTGAGTGGCTTTAGATAAGCAATTTTGTTGCAGTCATAGAAATGATTAACAATACTTGCATTGAAGTGAGTGCAAGATAATATTCCCAAATCTTTTATTCCTTCAGTATACCTTTACATATTTAGGAGCAGTTTCTAATATTTATATTAAAAAATAATATTATATTTATAAAAATAAAAGCCATTTTATTTATCATTCGTTATGAAATCTTTAAAGCTTTATGGTATTTATAAAACGCTTAAATATATTTAAAACCAATCGTTAAAGTCTAGGTGGTAGTCGTGGCAACACACTGTGACCACATTAAAAACCCACTCACATTGGTCAGATTGTAGCCATAGCGTTGCAGAGAAAAGTAATTCGTTAACATATACTACTATTCTCGACATGTTGTTGGGTTCATAACAAACAACTCAATCGCCAAAATGGAGCCATAGCGTTCAACCTTTCAGAAAAGTAATTTTATATAATTACTACTATTTTCAACACGGTTTTCTGTTCAAAATGTTTTCTAAACGCGTTATTAATTTTTTAATATCCTGTTGTTATTTTATTTTATTTTTAAATATACTTTCGTCAAAATTTGATAGTAAATCTATATAAATACTTCTATTTTCAACACGGTTTTCTGTTCAAAAATGTATTTAAATGCGTTACTAAATTTTTAATATAATTTTGTCATTTTATTTTATTTTTAAATATACTTTCGTCAAAATTTGATAGAATGTGTATGAATTGTAAATTTAAAGTATTAAATTTATATAATTAGAAAACGGATTTACTAAATTTTTAATAAATTTTTGTCATTTTATTTTATTTTTAAATATACTTTCGTTAGAATGTGTATGAAGTGTAAATTTAAATTTTTAAATTAATATAATTAGAAAATGGATTTTAAAAATACTAAATATATCCATGCATTTAAAAATATAATTTTAATAAAAAAAATTACACTATCTCTAAAAAAAATAACTTACCTGTCCGATCATCAAAGTCTAAAAATACAAAAACAACGCGTTGTGGAAAATTACATTATCACTGAAACTGTAACATCATATTCCATAAAAAGGCAAACGTTAGAAAACATAAAATAGCCGCCATCGCCAAATTCAAAAAAAAAAAAAAAAAACAAAACCGCCTACACACGTTGACCGAAAAAATCATTCTGTTTGCCTATAATCCTTATCTGTTACTTTTAATGACTCTTTAGACCTAAAGGTGTTTGAAGATTAATTAATGCGGATTCGATAGATTCACGTGCATCGGGGTGGTCTACCGGGGCCACAATGTATTGGCAAATTTCTTGTCATATAAAAATTTAAAAAAATTATTGTTAGAATTGGAGTGTTTGAATTGTTCTGTATAGTAGAAAAAGATTCACATCAGAGTTTTGAAGTACTAAAATTTTTAAGTTTTAATAATTATAAATCATATTTGCAAAAAAGTCCATCAAAGTCTTATTTAAATTTCTATTTCATTATTATATTAGTGAATTGTGATCTAATTACACATAAATAAGTTGGTGTGCATGTTAAAATATGTAATTACCTTCAGTGTTAGACAATCACTTAAGTGAGTCAGTTGAGTTGAGTGATAGATATATTTGATGAGTGAGTTAGAGAGTGAGTTAACTGAGAATTGATCAATCTGAGTTATGTGAGTGTGTGCATGTCAATTTAGGTTAAATAACTTTCACAAGGCTCATTGTATTCATTGTAATTGAGTAAGATTGAAGTTCGTTGATTAATAGAAGAGAGCAGCTCATTTGTGTTTCATGTGTGCAATACTTGTATTATTTTGTGTTTATATCTTTGCCTATCCAACAGTGCAAAGTAGATGCTTAATATTTGATTATTGGCATAATTTAACCTGGTTACTTTTTTGGGTATTTCACTCAAATTGACTAGTATAACCCGTTATTTTTTTAGTGTTTCCACTCAAATATTTATTGAGATGATTTTTTGAATTATATTTGTATTTTTAAATATAAAATGAATTAAATTTCTAAACATTTTTTAACCAAATTTTAGAAATAATTGCGACAAAAATGAGAACGGAAAAATTGATTCGTTAATTAGTGCTATGACACAACTATGAGTTGTAGTGTGTAATTAGAAATTATTGATTATGGCGAAACGTAACCTTGTTTTCGCATAGACACGTGGACATAACGTCATTTTTTAATATTTTTCGGTAAGGCGATCGCCAATTCATAGGAAAGAAAAAGAGACGCAGAAACGAGTGGAATTGAATTGAATAAGGGAAGACGGTGTGTGGAGAGTTGTGGGTGAGTGCAAGTTTCTTATTGAGTATTTTTTAGTGTGATTTTTTGAAAGTTTTTATGGTGGTTTTTTTGTGTAATTTTTTTAAAATTTTGCAGGAATTTATTGAAAAGAGAAGTTTGATTGCTAATCTTGCACAATTAAAGTGCTTTAAAGGTTTTTGAGGGTGCTGAATCCATATATAGAGTTAAAATCTAGTTTAAATAACAAAAACTATGTAACAATCAAACAGTTAAAACTTACTGTATATAAAAAAAATTTGTTTTTACCCTACCGAAAATGTATATGTTATGACAGCATTTAATTGAGCTTGCACTTTGATTGGTTTTTTCATATATCTCGCATCCCTGGTACAGTATTAATTTTGTTTGGATTAATTAAATTTACCGTGGAACTTTGAACTGGCACAATGATCCGACTTGAATTTTTATCCATTAATTATTCCGGTTATCATAGCGTACTTGTGACTTATTTTAATTGGCCACGACGCATACTTTTTATGTGATAGAGGATGTACCGCGTACAGGAGATCTTAACTTGTAAGGTTGATTCAATGCGATTTCAATAAGGTTGATGATCTGGCCACTAGACTACGGTAAATGCTTGACACTTGTCATACGATACACCGTTGATCAGCGTTTGATCCTACGGTGGTCACAACCTAGGGATTGTTAATGACCTTGGCATCGTAACCGTAACCATACCTCATTGTTGCACCTCGACGTAGGTTCTAGAGAGGGTTTCTGTTAGATTTTTTCCAGGTTTAGCCCACAGTTTCGACTGTTCACCCTTTGCATTCAGAAGAATGGCATTCTCCAGGCGGCCCCGTCTACAGGTAATCGCTCCGGCACTTCCAGCATTTTGTGTGAGTAATTTATGCAGACATTTACTCTTTCATTTCCAGTCTGTTGGTTTTCTGTTTGTTTTTACTTATCAACCCTTTTCTTTTCCATACTCCGTTGTGGCGCCCTGCTGAATCTGGCAGCGAGGTCTTGGTTCTACCGAGGACTGTAGTCTCTTTCACTTGCCACAGGTAATTTTCTACCCTGGACCCTCGGCTCTGTCCTCCGTGGTTATTTTCTTATGAGTATAAGTTACATTTCTAGTTTAAATGTTCAGGGTTTTATGCTACTTTTAACGATGCTTAAATCTGCTGTCAGGTATCGATTCCCATCGCTCTTCTTCCTTCAGAGAAACTCCGGGTGGCCACTGAGTCTCAACTGCTTGGACGAATTCCTAACTTTTGCATCTATATACAGGTATCTACCACTTGGCGAGCATGAACCCTAAACCTTCCTCTTAGTCTTCTTGACTGGGTTCATGATTATTGTTGTGGGGTTTTTGCCCAGGTTTCGAACCTGCGGCCTTGCATTCCACCGTCGGCTTATTATCAAATATGATACGCTATTCGGCACTTAAGTCTTGCTTGAGTTCGGTTAAGGGCCTACTGGCTCCGCCGTTAGAAGGGTTCCATTTTGCCAAGTTAAAGACTGTTTTGAATTATATGACATGTATAAATTTTGTCACAGTGAAACGCCGGGTTGCTACCCGTGCTCTCTTCTCTTCCTTTATTGAACTGTATTACAAACTTCATCGCTTAGAGCGAGAACTGATTCTTTTCCGCTTATATACTTTCCGTTTTATTTAATGAAACAAGTTGTAAATGCTTGGAGTTCTATTCGGCAATCTCTACATAAAGTTTTCTTTAGAAGATGATGGTGTTAAGGCGTATTTGCTTTCCAGTTGATTTATGAAGGTTAATGCATACTATAAATCTCTTATTTTCTTGACTTGCGAACTTCCTCTGGATGACTGTCTTGTCTCGGTTTATGGATTTATATTTCTCTCTGCCTATTCTGGTTGGGTTCTTCTATGCTCATGAGGGTTTCATGGTTCGTTAATTTATGTTAAGAGGAAGATTTATACCGCACTGCATATTTGTGTAAAGTTCTGTTTAATTAACTAGAAAACACTTCTGGTGTCCGGACCACTGACTGTCCGTGCTTATCATAGGAGGAGGCTTCCCAGAGGCTCGGCTTTCCGAGCGTTATGGGTATCAGCCATCCTGAAAGTAATTTTCCTGTTTCTATGGTGGCTAGCTACTACAGTAACTCGTTCAGGACATTTGTATTTCACAGTTAAATGCTTATTTAAGTAATATCTATTTCCTTTAAGTAAATATCTATTTCCGCCCTTGCTTTCTCTCTGATGTTGCTACCCATATTCTACTGGTACGATAAATCTGGTATTTCAACATTGTTACAGTTTTTCTCTTTATTTCTTGCAGAATAAATTTTCCAGTTTCTTCTAATGAAATAATTCTTCAGAGTAAATAATCCATAAGATACTATTGTACTGTACTGAAAACCTTCTACCTAGTTCAAACAACCTTAGTTATACAGAAACTACTTTTTCCACATCAAAATCTTAATAAGCAGAATATACATTAATATCCTAATTTAAACAGGAATGAAATCCTAGCTGCAATTTTTACTCATCTGTAATCCAAACGTTCTGATGGTATGCTTTTTCCTCCCTTCCACGAACTGGGGCTATTACGTCCCACAATTCCCCCCTAGCTTCAAGTCTGGGCCTTCTGTTGAACATAGAGTTCTGAAGGAGGAAACTTGGACATTCCGTTCCGTTTTCTCCAACTCTGGTAGCAGTAAATTCTGGAGGAGAACTCGGGACAATCCAGTCCAGTTCTCTGACTCCAGTGACAATCTATTCTGAAAAGAAATCCTCTCTAGAATGACTGTATTCTCCCTTTTCCACAGAACCCCTAACCCTCCTTGGAATCCTTTACTTATCCCAGAGTTTTCTTGGGTAACTGTGGAAACTGCTTTTCTGTTCAACTGCCTCCAGAATCTTGATTTACTTTTACCATCAGTTTTTACTCAGGAAATAAATTCCACAAGAAAATATTTTATTAAATATCAAAATTTGTTTTGTTCTAATATTCCAATTTAAAATAACAGCAGTCATAATTAATCTATAATTAATAAAAAGACTTAACCATTTGTTAGTGGCTAAGAGGGTGGTTACAAGTTTTCCCCCTCTTGAAGAGAACACCGTCCTCGGTGTTATTATTCTAGTTCTGTAAAAAGCTCAGGATAAGCTTCACGAACAAAATTTTCGTCTTCCCAGGTAGCTTCCTCAGGTCCAAAGTGCTTCCATTGCACTTTAACCTGGGCGATGGCTCGTCTCCGGAGCATGATTTCCCTCCGGTCGATTATACTGTGTGGTTCGACCAGAAATTCCCCGTCTGGTTCTACCTGTATGTTCTGCCAATGTATTATGTGTCTTGGATCATGAACATATCGTTTTAATAACGATACATGAAAGACATTATGCACCCGAATGTGACTAGGAAGAGCCAAACGATACGCTACCGGTCCTACTCTCTCCAGTATTTGGAAAGGGCCACAGAACCGGGGTGCTAATTTCGCACAAGATGCCCATCTCAACGTGCTTTTCTTTGGTTTAATCCAGACATATACATGATCCCCAATCTCATATTCACGGTACGATCTCTTTTTATCTGCATACACTTTCTGCCTGTTCTGTGCCACTTTCAAATTCTGTCGAATCTTCCTCACCTCTGCTTCCATTTATGCTAACATGTCTGGTCCCAGCATGAGTCTATTCTTGGGACTGCTCCAATTAATGGGAGTTCTGCATTGCCGCCCATATAGTGCCTCAAACGGGCTCATCTTTAATGATTCTTGGTAGCCATTGTTATAGGCAAACTCTATCAAATGAAGATACTCCTCCCATTTAACTGGTTGCTGCATGACATACATTCGCAGCATGTCCTCCAGTACCTGATTTACTCGCTCGGTTTGACCGTCTGTTTGCGGGTGGTAAGCAGTACTAAAATGTACTTCCGTTCCCAATCCTGAAAACAGAGTCTTCCAGAAAGCTGATGTAAATTTTACATCTCTATCCGAGATAACAGTCTTAGGAATGCCATGCAGTCTGAAGATTTCACACATAAATAAATCTGCTATCTGTACTGTCTTATAAGTGGATTGGACAGGTATAAAATGTGCCGACTTACTTAGTCGATCCACAACTACCATTATGGAATCATTACCTCGTTTTGATTTTGGTAATCCGGTGATAAAATCCAACGAGATCACCTCCCATTTCCATTCGGGAATAGGTATAGGCTGCATTAATCCAGCCGGATGCCGATGCTCTACCTTCACCTGTTGGCACTCTAAACATCTGCTTATATAATTTGCTATATCCTTCCTCATGCCCGGCCAACAGTAGTCCTTCCTTATTGCTGTCAGCATTTTTTGATATCCCGGATGTCTCGCATTATTGCTTCTATGATATTCATCCAGTATCATAGTTTTTAATTCCATCCTGTTTGGAATGACTATCCTCTTCTTGAAAATCAGCAGCCCATCCTGGTTAATCCCATATTCCCCTGGTTCACCTTGTTCTCCAGATTCTTGTGTTTGCTGCCACAAATATTTATACTCAGGATCCTTGTCTGCTTCTTTTCTGATTTGTTCCAGGAATCTGGTTTCAATCTGATTAACATATAACTCATAAATGTTATGCATTTTTCTACTTAATGCATCCGCAACCTTATTCTCCTTCCCTTTTACGTGTTGTAGATAAATATCAAACTCGCTCAAGAAAGCATTCCATCTAGCCTGTCGGGAGTTTAAGTCAGCTTGCTTAAAGTAGCTGGTTAGACTACTATGATCAGTTTTTAATACAAATCTCTTTCCAAGTAAGTAATGTCTCCATACCCGGAGAGCGTGCACAACTGCAGTCAGCTCTAAATCATAAGCTGAATATCGCTGCTCATGATCTTTTAGCTTACGGGATTCGTATGCAATTACCTTCCCCTCTTGTGATAACACAGCCCCAACACCTTCCTTACATGCATCCGTACAAACCTCGAATTCCTTATTCGGATCTACTATGCTTAACACAGGTGCTGTTGTCAATAACTGTTTCAATCTCTCAAAACTCTCTTGACATTCCTTTGTCCATTTAAAAATTTTTCCTTTTCGTTGCAAAGAGGTAATGGGGAAGGCTATGTTTGAAAATCCTTTTATAAATCGCCGGTAATAGCCAGCGAGACCCATAAAAGACCGTATATCTGCCACATTCTGTGGCACCTTCCATTCCATAATAGTTTTAATTTTCTCCGGGTCTACTGCTATGCCTTTTTCAGATATTACATGTCCAAGATATTGTATTTCTCTTTTGAAAAAATCACATTTACTAAACTTTGCGTACAGTTGGTGCTTCCTTAGCATCTCCAGTACCATTCTCAAATGTTCCTTGTGTTCTTTCACATTCTTAGAGTAAATCAGTATGTCATCAATGAAGATCAACACAAAATTGTCCAAATAAGGATGAAAGATACCATGCATCAGTCTCATGAAAGTGGCTGGTGCATTAGTTAACCCAAAAGGTAATACCACGAATTCATAGTGGCCATACCTTGTGCGAAAGGCAGCTTTGTATATATCTTCGTCCTTAATTCTGATCTGGTGATAGCGAGACCGAAAATCAATCTTTGAGAACACCGTAGCTCCCCTTACTTGGTCAAATAGGTCATCAATACGGGGTAAGGGATACCTGTTCTTAACAGTCAGCTTATTTAACTATCGGTAATCCATGCACATGCGCATGGTTCCATCCTTCTTTTTAACAAACAACACTGGTGCCCCCCAAGGGGATACACTGGGTCGTATATACCCCTTATCCAGTAATTCTTGGAGGTGCATCTTCAGTTCCGTCAACTCTGGTACACTCATTCGGTAAGGAGTCCGGGAAATTGGTGAAGCTCCTGGTAGCAGCTCTATTGTAAAATCAACATCTCTTTTAGGTGGTAATCCGGGTACTTCCTCAGGAAACACATCCTTAAATTCCTGTATTACAGGTATATTCTCCAGCAGAGCAGTTTTATCCTTGGCCTAAGGTAATCCAACTTGTATGGCATACAGCCGGCATCCCTTTCTGATGCATTTTCCCATTTGGGAAGCTGTAATTGGGCGTAGATGTATAGGCTTCCTTATGCCTTGAATTTCCTGGCGATTCCCATCCTGATCTCTGTAATAAATTTTCTTTTCCTTACAGTCTAGGAGAGTCCAATACTTTTCCAACCAATCCATTCCCAGCAACACATCATAGGATCCCAAGGGCAGGATATTTAAGTCTACTATTAATTGCTGTCTGTTGATGTGTAGTGCACAATCTGGTATCTTGGCACTAACTCTTCTTTTAGCTCCTGTAGCTAACTGAACCAACCAGGCCTTCTTAAATTTTTGACTTGGCAACTTACAGATTTCTACTAATTTAGGACTTATGTAACTTAGACTTGCTCCTGGGTCTATCAAAACAGAAACAGTTTGGGAAAATAATTTACCTTCCAGCTCTATCATGTTAGGTTGAAAATCAGCTTGCCGGTCTTCCAATGCCGCGTGAATTCTGGGTATGCTTCGGGCAACATCCCCCACAGTAGAGGCCTCCTGTAAATTTGTTACTGCTTCGGTTTTACCCCGCTGTGGGAAATCTCGGTAGTAGTGCGCTGCTCCGCAGCCCCAACACTGCAGAGGTGCCTTCTGACTTTGAGGTTGCTCAGGTTTGCTAGAAGCCTCAACAGTTCTGTCTTCTCCAGGCCATCTGATCCTCTGATGGTTCCTACCAAACTGCTTATTAATTGAATTCCTGGCTGAGCTTCTGAAATTACTGGTTTTGCCTCTTTTAAAACCAGCACTGTTTTTATTTTCTTTCTTTGATTGCCACCCTTTCCCTTGGTCCATCTTGTTTTTTGCTTGCTGGTAACACAGCCTCGCCTTTCTAATAGCCTCATCCATTGTCTTGGGATTTACAAATTCGATACGCTCCTTCATATGAGCAGGTAAACTGCTCAGAAATCTTTGGACTTTGGCCTTCTCGTCTCTTAAGTACGGTACGTAGCGCAGTAATGATGTGAACTTAGTGATGAACTCGTCCATGGTCATTTGTCCTAACCTCAAGTCATGGAATTCTCGAGCCTTTTCATCATAAAAACGCTCAGTCAAGTACTTGTCCTTGAAGTACTGTTGAAACTTATCCCATGTCACATCCTGATCCTCTATTCCCCGCACGTTCTTCACTTCTTCCCACCATAAAGTGGCTTTATCTTTCAGCTGGTAAATGGCTAATCGTGCTTTAAGACCACTGTCATAGTCATACACCTGAAAGTACTTGTTCATGTTAATCATCCATGCTTCTGCCACTTCTTCTTTTTCTCCATCGAACGTAGGTGGCTTTATTTTTTAAAATTCTCCATGTAATTCCACTTTCTGCCTTTTACCTGCCTTCCGTTCGGTTTCATTCTCAGATTCAACTTCATTAAAATTTCTATTTAGGTTACTTCGCTGTGACAGACTTTTTTCTTTCCGACTTACATCTTGTTCATCTGTCTGCTGTTCGTTCCCATCTTGGAATTCTCTGCCAGCACTGGGGTTTTCATTCCTTTGATTCTGTTTATCGGAGAGACTCTTTAAGATCCTCTCCTGTTCCTGCATCATTCTTGCGTTTTCCCTTCGTACTTTTTCCATTTCCTCCTGCAACTGTTGTACTGTGTGCAATAAAATGCGAGTCTGATGTTGTTGCTCTTACATCAGTCTGTTTGACCACTGGTGCTGTTCTATCCCCAGCTGAACCCACATTTCTGGGTTACCCTCTGGTGGAGACTGCATTTCTCCGCCACTTCGCGGTGGCGGTTGCGAGGGTGTCCGTCTCAGTTGTCTTTCCATCTAAATTCTAAACTGTGCATGAGTAACATACAGTTTAACGTCAGTCGACCCCATAGGGCCCAGTGTTGTAACGCCGCTCTGATACCACTTGTAACAATCAAACAGTTAAAACTTACTGTATATAAAAAAATTTTGTTTTTACCCTACCGAAAATGTATATGTTATGACAGCATTTAATTGAGCTTGCACTTTGATTGGTTTTTTCATATATCTCGCATCCCTGGTACAGTATTAATTTTGTTTGGATTAATTAAATTTACCGTGGAACTTTGAACTGGCACAATGATCCGACTTGAATTTTTATCCATTAATTATTCCGGTTATCATAGCGTACTTGTGACTTATTTTAATTGGCCATGACGCATACTTTTTATGTGATAGAGGATGTACCGCGTACAGGAGATCTTAACTTGTAAGGTTGATTCAATGCGATTTCAATAAGGTTGATGATCTGGCCACTGGACTACGGTAAATGCTTGACACTTGTCATACGATACACTGTTGATCAGCGTTTGATCCTACGGTGGTCACAACCTAGGGATTGTTAGTGACCTTGGCATCGTAACCGTAACCATACCTCATTGTTGCGCCTCGGCGTAGGTTCCGGAGAGGGTTTCTGTTAGATTTTTCCAGGTTTAGCCCACAGTTTCGACTGTTCACCCTTTGCATTCAGAAAATGGCATTCTCCAGGCGGCCCCGTCTACAGGTAATCGCTCCGGCACTTCCAGCATTTTGTGTGAGTAATTTATGCAGACATTTACTCTTTCATTTCCAGTCTGTTGGTTTTCTGTTTGTTTTTACTTATCAACCCTTTTCTTTTCCATACTCCGTTGTGGCGCCCTGCTGAATCTGGCAGCGAGGTCTTGGTTCTACCGAGGACTGTAGTCTCTTTCACTTGCCACAGGTAATTTTCTACCCTGGACCCTCGGCTCTGTCCTCCGTGGTTATTTTCTTATGAGTATAAGTTACATTTCTAGTTTAAATGTTCAGGGTTTTATGCTACTTTTAACGATGCTTAAATCTGCTGTCAGGTATCGATTCCCATCGCTCTTCTTCCTTCAGAGAAACTCCGGGTGGCCACTGAGTCTCAACTGCTTGGACGAATTCCTAACTTTTGCATCTATATACAGGTATCTACCACTTGGCGAGCATGAACCCTAAACCTTCCTCTTAGTCTTCTTGACTGGGTTCATGATTATTGTTGTGGGGTTTTTGCCCAGGTTTCGAACCTGCGGCCTTGCATTCCACCGTCGGCTTATTATCAAATATGATACGCTATTCGGCACTTAAGTCTTGCTTGAGTTCGGTTAAGGGCCTACTGGCTCCGCCGTTAGGAGGGTTCCATTTTTCCAAGTTAAAGACTGTTTTGAATTATATGACATGTATAAATTTTGTCACAGTGAAATGCCGGGTTGCTACCCGTGCTCTCTTCTCTTCCTTTATTGAACTGTATTACAAACTTCATTGCTTAGAGCGAGAACTGATTCTTTTCCGCTTATATACTTTCCGTTTTATTTAATGAAACAAGTTGTAAATGCTTGGAGTTCTATTCGGCAATCTCTACATAAAGTTGCTTTAGAAGATGATGGTGTTAAGGCGTATTTGCTTTCCAGTTGATTTATGAAGGTTAATGCATACTATAAATCTCTTATTTGCTTGACTTGCGAACTCCCTCTGGATGACTGTCTTGTCTCGGTTTATGGATTTATATTTCTCTCTGCCTGTTCTGGTTGGGTTCTTCTATGCTCATGAGGGTTTCATGGTTCGTTAATTTATGTTAAGAGGGAGATTTATACCGCACCGCATATTTGTGTAAAGTTCTGTTTAATTAACTAGAAAACACTTCTGGTGTCCGGACCACCGACTGTCCATGCTTATCATAGGAGGAGGCTTCCCAGAGGCTCGGCTTTCCGAGCGTTATGGGTATCAGCCATCCTGAAAGTAATTTTCCTGTTTCTATGGTGGCTAGCTACTACAGTAACTCGTTTAGGACATTTGTATTTCACAGTTAAATGCTTATTTAAGTAATATCTATTTCCTTTAAGTAAATATCTATTTCCGCCCTTGCTTTCTCTCTGATGTTGCTACCCATATTCTACTGGTACGATAAATCTGGTATTTCAACATTGTTACAGTTTTTCTCTTTATTTCTTGCAGAATAAATTTTCCAGTTTCTTCTAATGAAATAATTCTTCAGAGTAAATAATCCATAAGATACTATTGTACTGTACTGAAAACCTTCTACCTAGTTCAAACAACCTTAGTTATACAGAAACTACTTTTTCCACATCAAAATCTTAATAAGCAGAATATACATTAATATCCTAATTTAAACAGGAATGAAATGCTAACTGCAAATTTTACTCATCTGTAATCCAAACGTTCTGATGGTATGCTTTTTCCTCCCTTCCACGAACTGGAGCTATTACGTCCCACAGTTCCCCCCTAGCTTCAAGTCTGGGCTTCCTATTGAACATAGAGTTCTGAAGGAGGAAACTTGGACATTCCGGTCTGATCTCTCCAACTCTGGTAGCAGTAAATTCTGGAGGAGAACTCGGGACAATCCGGTCCAGTTCTCCGACTCCAGTGACAGTCTATTCTGAAAAGAAATCCTTTCTAGAATGACTGTATTCTCCCTTTTCCACAGAACCCCTAACCCTCCTTGGAATCCTTTACTTATCCCAGAGTTTTCTTGGGTAACTGTGGAAACTGCTTTTCTGTTCAACTGCCTCCAGAATCTTGATTTACTTTTACCATCAGTTATTTACTCAGGAAATAAATTCCACAAGAAAATCTTTTATTAAATATCAAAATTTGTTTTGTTCTAATACTCCAATTTAAAATAACAGCAGTCATAATTAATCTATAATTAATAAAAAAACTTAACCATTTGTTAGTGGCTAAGAGGGTGGTTACAAACTAAAATTTTATCTCAAATTTTTTCACCTGATTCCTGCACCTAAAACTTTAAAAAATCACACTAAAGATAACTCCGTTCAGAGTTATCTTATAATGGCAAAAAACTGAAATACAATTATTAGAATGGATAAGATAATGTAACATTAAAATGCTCGGTGAGAAAGAAGATTGTTTTGTAGAGCAGATGTGGAACGTGTCAAAGTGCCAAAATTTTCAAAGGTGTATGACCCACACGTAGTTACAAATCAGCATCTATCGTAGTGACCAACTAGTGCATGAGCATCGACAAAAAGATTGCATTGACCACTCAATATTGGAACCTTCCAGCTTGCGTAACAATCGAAGATCTGTTTCTGCCTTCTCAATGATTTAGAGTAGGTACTATGCAAGTAGGTCCAAGAGAACCAACCATTAGATCAATGGAAATATGAGCCTCTTTGAGAACATAGGGGAGAGGGTTCAAAAGGAGCTCATGTTTATGAAAACTCATACTCATACTGAGAATTCACCCTTACAATCCAATTGACTTAGAAAAAATAAATTTATTTGCAAGTTACACAATGACTAAGTGTCGTTGAATGTCGATGTAGACTTTGCTTGAAATGCTTGAGTTTGCAGCTTCATTAACTTTAATGCCTTTATTAAATGATGTGGAATCATTTATAGAATGTTGATGTCGTCTACTTGATATCTGCGATTATGTGTTTGCAGCTTGAGTTTGCAGCATCTGAATTGTTTGTATTTTTCTTATGTAAGCATGGTTACATGAGCTTGAAGAGAATTTATTAGGTGCATGCATTTCTTTAACAAATTCAGTGTAAAAGACGAGATACAAGAAATAAGCAACATCAAGAATCATGTGCCATCATACTCATGGTGTACCTAAGATCCCTTTATTCAATTTCGGGCAGATCTAGGACACAAGCATCATCAAAAAATATCTTTTATTAAATAGTGGAGTACATCATGTTCACCTTGCCAACATCGTCATGGAGTCTTCACAAAGTTCTAGAACTCCTTGGAAGCAAATTGTCTTCAAAAAATTGGATGTCAACTGACTCAATCTCTTTCAAAGTTAAAAAAATTACTTTGAATTATAACAATGACTTTCCCTTATCACTCCAAATTTACAAAACACTTATCGCTCCAAAATTACAAAAATAATTTCTCTTTATCGCTTCAAAAACTCTTAACATTCAACTTATCATTCCACTTTAAAAATACATACTTATCTCTCCAAAGAAAACCAAGTCTAATCCTTTTTAACAAAAGTACCTTCATAAAAAAAAAACTTTGGTTAAAAAACTATTACACCTTATCCCTTCATTATCTTAATGATTACAAAATCACATTCTATCCACTCCTTATATCTCCCAAAATTATCAAACACTTATTACTTCAAATACAAAATAATCCACTTTATTATTTTATTAATACACTTTAAGAATTTTTTTTATAATATCTTTTAAACTCTTGTTTAAAATAATTTTAGTAGATTCTTTAAAAAAGTGAATTAAAAGGTGAATAGAGTATTTTTAAAGTGAATGAATATTCGTTTAAAATGTCACTGCATAATTCATGAACTCACTTGTCTGCGTGGATTATTTTCATATAATCAGGCCATTGAGTCTTGATTTAGTTCATAGTTCAGCGACGTGGCTTAGTTCTCTCTTCCCAAAATGCTCGAGCATGATTTTTTTGACATTCGGACAGAAAAATTAGAAATTCAGCCATTCGGTGGTAGCAACGTAGCAGCTCCTCCAACACAACAACTTCCTTCAACGCTGGCTCACGCTAGCTCAATTGTAGCAGCTTCCTTCAACGCTGGCTCATGTTGATTCGATCATGCTGGATTGGCTCATATAGTCATCGTTGGGATTGTTCTGCATTTCCTTCACGTCCTGCAAGATCCTCTTTACAACAAGATTCTTCATATTGAATTTGTCCTCAGCCATCTTGAATTACCATATCTGAATACACTCACATACACAAATTAGCTGATTTCAGAGACAAGACATCACTCCGGATCTCTCCTTGCTCTGCTTTGAGGTTTCAACAGTCTTGCCCGCCATGACTCGCGTCCTTGCCATTGTTCTAAACATTTTTTTTTTTGTTGGTCGTATCTGTATCTGCTGCCAGTTCGTTTGAAGAAATAGGGTATATTGATATGGTCACTGATAAGATCCAGGACTTGGAGTCCAATTTCCTTAAAATCTTGGGAACCAATCCTAAGTCTCCACAGTTTGCGGAGTTCGCTCTCAGGTATGGAAATAGGTACGATTCTGTCCATCAACTTATGCACAGATTCAATGTTTTTGTGAAGAACATGGAACTGATCGAGTCGAGAAACAACATGAAGCTTGTCTTCTACTTTGGAAATAAATGAGTTTGCTGACATAATATGGGAGGAATTCCATGGAAAATATTTGGGTGCTTCACAAAACTTTTTGGCTACCAATAATAATCATAAGATTGGATTCATGAATTCGATTATTTAGAGAAATAAAACCTACTGCAATGAAATAACACATGGGCGGAGGGAGATTTAGACAAATTTGGGATGCAACGTAGTGTGGAAGGAATGAGCTATCGACAAAATTTTGTAGGAACACCATGAATAAATCCCGTGTTAATGAATGTAGCCAATAAATTATATCCTAATATATTCAGCGTTTTTTTCTTCTGAAAAAAAAAGAATGTAGCCAATAAAATATTAAGAACGTTGTCTAAATTGTCTGCCGTATTAATGAAAATTTTCATCAAATCATATGGGTGATCGTTGCTTTCCCAATATGCTGCCAGATTGAAGGTACCTCACCAGGCCGTGGCGCTAAAAGAAGAGCTTAAACTGTTCACGATAGTTTCATAAAATCATGCACACCATACTCATCACAACAATTCACATGTTGGATGAGCTTGAAAAAGTTCTCATTGTCTTTTATTACCAAACCCAAAATTAAAAAATGGTGTGCACAATTTAGAGATCCCAGAGCATTCTCACGATTGGGATAGAGCACATTGGAATTTTATATTTCATAGGCAGCAATTTTATGTCAAAGGGACAACGAATGGAAAACATTCATTCTACAAACATAGTGTGATTCACACGCTCAAAACAAAGGTTTCTCTAGAATTTACCAGTCTTGTTGCATAACAATTTCTTGGCAGCGATAGCCTCCAGAGTTCTTCTCCACATCCTCTTTCCTACTCCACGCAACAGACCCTCCTTCACGCAGCCACTACGCGTCACTACATCCTCAACAGCAAGCTCTTCAACTCCACCTCAATAATACACAGTGAAGCTTTTGGAAATGTGTTTGGCTAGACCTGTTGACAACGCAACATTCATCGGCATATTGTAGAAACTTGTTAACTCACGAGAGAATAATTTTTATTAGCATTGTAAAAGCTCCTGCGCCTTCCATGGAAAACTACCATTGAATCACTCAAGCCCTAAGAACCAAAAATGCTTTGATACCACATGAAGGATATTAAATAAAACACATAAAAACATACAAGAGACATGAATAACCAGACATGGACGAAAAGGCATGAGAGCCTCCTTGTACTCTCATTCATTCTCATTATTAAAATAATGTTTATGATACTTATAAATACATGAGGAGATTGTGTCTCAAGATATTGTGTCTATCTTGGACACTTTGGTTGAATAAATATCTCAACCATAAACAAATCTAGGAGCCTAACTAGTTGGAGAGAATCTCTCAACCAACTAGACCTAAAATGACTCCTAACTATGAGGAACAAACCCAATCTAGAAATGTAGGAATAAATCCTAACTTTCATGATTTAATTAATTTAATTATTTTTGGACTTAGAACTGTTTTACTCACATGAGAGTGAGGCTAACAATTTCTTCATGTTCCAAATAAGTACTACTTTCAGAAATCCAGAACATGGAAAATCTATTTATATGGAAACTTTTACCTATTATTCTAAATAGATGTTGGCAATAAAATTTGGAAAAAAACTCCTAGAAACATTCTAAATCTGCATAACATCAGAAAGATTAAAAAAAGTAGCATGATTATTTTTCAGAAAAGAATGGTTAACCACGATTTCCTTGTATGTTGATTATCTTATTATAATAGACAATGTTTCTAATTTAATTGATGAATTTGAACGAAAATTGTCACAAAAGTTTTGTATTAAGGACCTTTGTGAATTTCATTATTTCTTAGGTCTTCAAATATGGAGAGAAGGTGGCTAGAAAATGATTATGCAGACTAAATATACCAAGGAGATACTAAAAATATTCAAAATGGACCAATATATGGCAATATCAATACCATTAAAACAAAATTCCAAACTCTATAGTAATGATGGGACAAGAGAGGTGGATTGTACACTTTATCATCAATTGGTGAGAATTTTAAACTATCTCACTACAACTAGGACACATATAGCATATTTAGTTAGCATCCTAAGTTAGTTCATGACCAAACCTCTTAAAATCCATTGGAGAGCAGTGAAGAGGGTACTTTGGTATATGAAAGGAACTGTTAAATTTTATATTAAATATACCGATGATTTTAATGTTGAGTTGATAAGTTGTTCTCATTGGGATTGTGCCAAAAATCATGATGATAAAATATCAACTTCATGGTATGCATTCAACCTTAGATCTATGATTGTGGCATGGATCAATAAGAAACAACCAATCGTTTCTTTGTCATTTACTGAAGTTGAATACAAAGCTTTGTGCATTGTTACTTGTGAAGCAGTCTGGTTGAGGCTATAATAGCCCTTGGTTTATTTTTCTTGTAAATAAAATAAAACCAAGTTCATGGGACACATATTCCAAGTTGAATGGTGGGTAAACATTGTAGTGGGTATCAGTTGTGTTTAATTAATGGCTATGGAAATTTTCTTAATTAATGGCTATGGAAATTTGCAAAGGCATTGGCAAGGGAAAAGAAGCAATAATTGGAATTTAGTTAAGGAAATAAAATAAAATAGGAGGAAGGTGAAGAGAAACAAATATGTATGAAAAGGAAATCAAAGAGAAAATGAAGGAAAATAAAGAAAAAAGGGAAAAAGAAAAGGAAGAAACTAGTCATCAATGATAAAAAGGACATCAGCGAAATATTTCACATCTTTGGTTAGTTCATCTTTTGATAGTGTTTGGCTCAACTCTTGTTCATTATAATTCTCTTACACTCTTGCAAACTTAGAGTATTCTTCGAGCATCCTAACATTCACTTGGACTTGGAGAGAATCAAGCAAAGGACAAGTAAAGGAATTTTGAGCAGCGAAAAAAAAGGTTGGATCAACAACTACAACTGGAATTCATTGTAGGTAATAGGTTGCATGTGTGATTTCCTTGCTGAGATTTGGTTTCATGGTACATGCATGTGGTTCTTTGATTATTTTTTTATCATTGGTGTATGATTTTCCTAAATTTACAGTGGTTCAACCTTGCCCTTCCATTTCTTGGATAACCATGGTGTAGTGAAATTTCTATTTCGATTAAGCTTTTGGTAGCTGGTAGGCTTGGATCCCGGTTGAGGTGGTCTTAGGAAAATTCCCAAGGGTCAAGGGTGGAGATGTTCTTTCTCCTCTAACTCTTGACAGATGGGTGGAGACATGAAAATTCCTCTGGAATTGGCGAAGGAATTTAGAGGCATCAAGCTTGTTTGATGTTAGTTATTTATGGACCAGTTTAGATGAAATCAATGTGGTTGAGGGTTGAGGTGGTTTGGCCTCTATAATCCCTGGTTGGTTCTATTTTGATTTAACCCATATGATCCCACATTCATGCTTGTAATATGGAATGGGGGTGATTGGCTGAAAGAGAGACATTTGGTTCAACCCAATCTATGGTTGGGTGGTACATGGAAGTCCCTAAATTAGTTGGCATTTTCATATGGTAACATGAGCTACTTTATTATTATGATTGATGCTCACATGTGTTGGTTATTATGTTTTTCTTATGGTTGGTTTTTCATGGATTCTATTATGGTTATATGTTGGTTATAGGCATGGTTGAATTATGTGCTTTTGATATGGATCTTGTTCATGATTTCATAACTTATTGAATGGTTAATGTATGCATGGGCTAACAAGTGTTGTTGCAGCTAGCTTGAGAGGGAATTGAGCCTTCTTAATGATTCTTTGATGAAGTTAAAGAGACCTTGATAAGATATTCTTCCATGACCTATAGCTACTATGTTTACCATATGTTTGAAGAAATGTCTAACATGTATTAGGCATGTATGGCAATGTCTTTTGACTTCTGAGGTTGAAGTGTTCCAATAATAAAACACTTAAAACAATGAATGATATTTTTTCCCATAATTTATTTTTAAATAACACAAAATTATGATGTGAAAATGTACCCCCATATATATGTCAAATTTTATATCAAGTTATAGATCCACTCACATATGACTCACTCCAAATTCCTTCGACAATTAGTATTGTTAATGTGTAAATAAAATTCTCTTTTCTTGTAAAAATGAATGCATTATACAAAGAATTTTGATGAAAATTTATTTGTTTTCCTTTCATACCACTTGTATAGTGTTTCAATAATGCCACCCCTTTTAATTTATGACACAAAATTAAATAAATGCTAATTATAATGGTCTTGGTGAAAATCCCATGTAATAAAGTTAAAAATAATAACCACGGTTGATGGGACACTTATTCCAAGCTAAATGTTCAGCAAAACGTCCTAGTGAGTGTTCATTTCAGTTAATATGGCTACGAAAATTGGAAAAGGAAAAGGAAAAGGCTTTGGAAAGAAAAGAGTCATTATTTGGCACATTTATTTATGAAAATAATCAAAAATAGGAGAAAAGGAAGGTGAAAGGTCATAGGTTGCATGTGGGGAGACAAATGAAGGAAAATAATGGAAAATGGAGAAAATAGAGGCCTCATTGATAAGAAGGCTTCTGAGGATTAGTTGGAAAGTTTTTGCTACCTTTTATCAGTGCATTTTTTGGAGCTATCTCATTATTCTTTCTCTCTCTTAATCTCACTCTTGGACACTTACATTTTTTGGAGAATTTTGGATTTGGAGCAAGAAAGGCAAGAAAGAAGGGAAAATGGGGAAGCAAGCAAGGAGGAGAAATTAGAATCAAGTAGCTACAGCAGGATTCTTGGCAGGTATTGATTTGCATGTGTATTTTCCTTGTTATATATGACATGCATGGTATTCCATGTTGCCCTTTTCTGTCTTGGCATGTGGTTTTTCCAGGTGTGACAGTGTTTTCATCCTTGCTTTGCCATTTTCGGATAACCATGGTGTTGTAGAGTTCTCATGTATTGGTTTAGCTAGATTATCAGAAGGATTCGAAGCTGAGTGGTGTGGATCTCTGAATCAATATAACACATGGCCTAGTAACCCTGGATGAGACGTGGGTTGTGGTAAAGATGGATAGTGTGTTGCCTTGGTGGGCCTAAGAATCCTGCCTATGAATGGTAGGATATATGGTAAATCCTAGAGGTGGTTTGCCTCGGTTCAGGGCCTAGTAATCCAGGTTTGAATTGCGGTAAATCCCAGAAGGTGGTGGTTTGCTCTCCATTTCAGGCCTAGGAATCCCGAGTTTGGGATTGCGTTAAAGCCTGGAGAGTATGTCTCGGTTTAGGGCCTAGTGACCCCTGATTCAGACTGTGGGTTGTCGTAAGACCTGAGATACTAGGAGATAGGAAAATTCCTCACAGTGTAGGCGGAGAGAATCCAGTGATATCCATGCTTGTGTTGGCCTAATGATTGAGTGTAGATCACGGTAAAGCCTGGTTTATGGTTGATGAGGGTAAGGTGGTTTAGCCTTAGGATGCCCTGGTTTGTTTTTCTGTTCTATTCCCACATTCATTCTTGGAATATGGCACGAGGGTGATTGGCTGAAGAGAGATTTGGTTTACCAAATCTATGGTCATGTGGAACATGGAAGTCCCATCTCTGGTTGGTTTTTTATACTCATTAATGGGAAGCTCATTCCTCTGGTATTTGATGTATAATTGCACTGGTTATTATGTGGAAAATTTTGTTGATGTATCCATGGTATTTTTGTTGTTATTATGTTGGTTACAAGCATGTATTCTTTTAGTGATGATGTATGGCTCTATCCATGTTTTGGCTTGTAAATGAGTACACAATGTCTCTATAGTCAAACAAATTGTATTGCAGCTTATAATGTAAGGGAGAAATTCTTATTAGCGATTCTCAGATAAGCATGAGACCCCCATGTTTAAATATTTTGTTTAAACCCGTAGATGCAATGTTTATGACCTATTCGACGAAATGTATGTCATGGCTGGGAGGGGTCCAAATGATTTCCTGATGATGTGATTGTTTCCATACCTTTTTTTTAATGTTATTTATCATCTCCTACAATTTCATGAATCTTTGGGGGGTGACCTGGGCTCTAGGGCTAAAAAGGTGGCACAAATCTCGGATTTGCAGGCATAAAACTGACCAAATCGAGCCATGGCCACTACCTTTCCTTGGCATGCCCACGGCTATATGATTTTAGCCGCTACCTTGCCTTGGCATGCCCACGGCTATAGTATTTTACCCACTACCTTGCCTTGGCATGCCCACGACTAAGGCTCAAATTGGTCAAAAAGTCAATCTCCCTCAGGGTTCAAGGGCTTGTAAGGTTGGGTTACCTCTTGAGGATGTTTTTGATGTTGTGTAAGGTGTGTTTGTATTGTTTCCATTGATTCCACTTCCTAAATTTAATATAGGATGTTGAATCTCATATTAGTAGCGTCTCGTCACATCTTTACCTCGGTTAGTCGGTTACTTAGGTAGATGTGGGTAGAGAGTGTTACAGAGTGGTATCAGAGCATGGTTCAACCCTTAGAATGGATGGGCAGTGTGTTGATCATGCATTTAAGTTGGTTGGATATGCATTTAGTATTCTTGTAGTCTATGTGTTCTTATTTCATCTGTGTTGTGTTGCCCATGGTGGCAGTGGTATCGCCATGGAAGTGTTGATGGTGTTATTGTCAACAGGTTTTCATGAGTGTATGATTGGTTATGTGTTGCTCATGCTTATGTATGGTTCATGCACGCTTTCTTACATGTTGCTACATGTTGTGTATTAATTGCTTTTTTATGATAGGTCACATATTGGTCATGCTTATGTGTTTTCCGTGTATTGTTGCTTATGTGATTCTATATGTGGGACATACATTGGTCGTTCATGATTGGTTATACATCTCAAGTGGGTGCATATGGTCAAGTCTGCATTGGTTTGGTGAATGTTTTTGTGCATAATGTCATTGTATGCAATTAGGTCATCATGATGTTATTGGTATGTTATGATGCTAATGTGTTGGCTAAGATAGAGCAGTAGATGTAGACCATCAGAGTGAAGTTGTAGCATTGGACCTCGAGGCAAGAGAATGTTGTCATATAGGTTTGGATGTTGGGAATGTAGGTATGTAGGTTAAGGATTGTTATATGCATTATGGCTATGAGTATTCCTTTCATTCTATTGATGTTATGGTTACATACATTATAGGTGCTAGTTGATTAGTGCGATTATATGTACATGTGTCGGATAGTCATGAATGGTAGAAACTTGTGGTCATATGCATTGCTATTGTTGTTTTATGCTAGATAACTTATATGTTGTGATGAGAATGTTATGGGTTAAATTGTTGTTTTTGTATGATAGTTAGCTTGATGATTAGGTTACATGTTGTTTATGAGCATGATATATAACTTGTTGTTACATGCTAGTGACTTGATGGTTAGGGTTGTGAAATTCATGCATGAGTCGACCTAATTATGATAGTGTGTCGTATTATGTCCAGACTGATTGTGCATATGTGATTGTATGCATGAATGAAATTTGTTTATGATTTTAGGGTAAAAACATGTTAGCTATATATCGTTATGGATATCATGACCTTAAATTTTATGATTGGGTTGATATGTTGTGAAGTTATATTGTGCTAATATAGATTGATTGTGCAGACAAGATAGCCTCCCCTGAGATACATTAAGGTATGAGATTTCTTATGTCGTCTACTTTGTACTTGAATGTTTGATTATGTCGTATATTTGGTGTTTGAGTGATTTGATGGTTACTACGTCATCTAGTTGATTTATGTAGCATAGTATGTTCGCAAGATATTTGAATGTTTGATTAATTGCATGGTATGAGTATATGTGTTTATAAGATTGCATGAAGGAATGATCTTGTTTTAAGATGGTTTTTCTAACACATATATGCTGAGATATCTGGTATACACTTGAGTGTAAGTAGATGATAGTTGTAGCATTATGTATTATGACCGATGAATGTGAGTTGATTGTTGATTAAGACATGGTTGTTAGTCTTGGTAAAGTTGATTTCGGATTGATAGATATGATGTCTTGATGTTTGGTACATACGTTTGGCAATTGTGTTCAGTTACAGGTCAATGTGCTTAGCACAAAAAGCTAAGGTAATCAACAAGTTGTTATGTTTATTTATGCACTAACAGTTATGTGTCTATGGCAGTATGATGCAGGGGATTGCATGGAAAAAGAGAATGTTATGAAATATTGAATAAGTCTCAGGTTGAGCTTTCCTAGAGACCCATGGGGATTGAGTCATGGTGTTTTTTTCCAGTCTTGTGCATTTGGTATATTGTGATTTGTTGTGATTGATTTGTCGTTTTGTTTGTTCGGTGCAAGGCCTTGCCATTGTTGGGTATGTGTTATATTCTTTCCACGACTAGTCATGCGTGGGGGGGTCACAGGGTGGGTGATAGCCCCCCCTGTACGTTGCACCGGGTGCAGCAGGGTGTCACAGGGGGGGTGGCAGCGCCCCGGGAAAAAACAAATTGGACCTTATTTTCCGGTGGGCGGACCTGCCCATGGTTTTGTGCATGGGTTTGCACATGGTTTTGGGGCATGATGGTTTTCGGCCCCTGGTATTTTGTAGATCCAGTCAAGGGAACTACGGTTATGTTCTAATCCAGGGTTAATGGATTGGGGTTTATGTATGCTTCGGTATGTATATATATGTGTTGTAACACTAAAAGGAATATAATGAAAAATCAAGCTGGTCGTCCCGATTTGGGATCCAGGGGAAAATATCTGTGTATATTTGTTTTATGTTTTATGCTCTTGCTATTATTTATTTTCTGTTTTTAAGATTCATTTGCAGATAATTCTATACAGGGTTAAAACCTACATTTGGTATCAGAGTTGTTTCGGCTTCAAGGGGACGCCTTTGCTACTGAGGGTTTTTTTCTCGGGCCTGTGGTAGACCCTGTTTAGTGGGAGATCTGTGGGTTCGATTCTTGCGGTGAAAGAAGATGGTGAGCGGCAGGAAGATAGAGATCGAGAAATTTAATGGTCATATTTTTGAGTTACAAAAGCTCAAGATGGAGGATCTGTTGGTGGATAAAGATCACTGGATTGCGGTAGATCCAGGTACTAAACCAACGGCAATGTCAGATGAAGACTGGAAGAAGTTGGATCGGAAGGCAAAGAGCATAATACGGTTGTGTGTCTCAGATTCAGTATTATTGAATGTATTTGGGGAAGCTAAGGTGAAGACCTTGTGGGACAAGCTAGGAACTTTGTACCAATCTAAGTCTCTGGTGAATAAATTGTTCTTCAAGAAAAAGCTGTATAACTTAAGGATGAAGGATGGAGACTCGATGACAGAGCATCTAAACGCCTTCAATACTGTGGTAAGTCAGCTGTCATCTGTTGATATTAAAATATCAAATGAAGATAAGTGCATTAGTTTGTTGTGTTCTCTACCACACTCGTGGGACAGTCTGGTTATTGCAATAGGTAGCAATACAAATACCTTGAATTTTGATGACATTGTCTCAACCTTGCTGTTGGAGGAAATGAGATGGAGAAATATGGAGGTTCAGAATAGAGATGCCTTATCTGTACGAGGAAGGTCCCATAACAGAAACAAGAATAAGGTTTTGAGTGGGAGATCTAAATCTCCTGGAAAGTTTGTGAAGGTGTGCTGGAAATGCAGAAAGGAAGGGCACTACAAAAAGGACTACAGATCTAAAGCTCCTGAGAAAGGAAAGGGATCTGATGATGCTCCTTCTGCAGAGGAAAAAACCACCTCGGATGAAGGTGGGGATGTGTATTTGGCTTTTTATTCAAATACACATGTAGATCATGAGTCATGGTTGATTGACTCGGGTGCATCCTTTCACTTCACTCCCCATAGGGAGTGGTTCTGCGAGTATGAGAAATATGATGGCAGTGATGTCTTCTTAGGGGATGATAGGAAAGGTAGAATCGTCAGACGTGGAAACGTTAAGCTGAAGCTGCAAGGTGGAAGGATTAGAACACTTCCTGGTGTTCTGCATATTCTTGCATTGGCTAGAAATCCGATTTATGTAAGCAATATGGATGATGCAGGTGTAAAAATAGTGTTCGAGAAAGATACCTGTAAGATGGTTCGGGGAGCACTGGTATTAATGCAGGGAGTTTGGATTGGAACTCTGTACAAGATTCAGGGCAACACTATTATTGATGGGTGCAACAGTTTTGTGGTTCCCAAAAGTGGAGCAGAAAGCCTAACAGTCTCTGGAGAAAGGACCATGCTATGGCATCAAAGGCTTAGACATATTGGAGAGAAGGGCCTTCGGATACTGCATGGAAATGGTATGGTAGAAGGAATGTCTAATAGCTCTCTGGATTTTGATTTCTATGAACATTGTGTATATGGGAAGCAGAATCGGATGAGTTTTCCTTCTGGTGCTAAGAGGGAAAACAAGATATTAGAGCTTGTGCATAGTGATGTGTTTGGACCTGTGTCGGTTCCATCACTGGGTAAGTCTGTGTACTATGTTTCATTCATAGATGAATTCTCAAGGAATACATGGATATATTTCTTGAGTAAGAAATGTGAAGTCTTTGACATATTTAAAGAATTTAAGGCTATGGTGGAAAACTAGACAAAGAAGAAGATAAAGGTGCTGAGGATAGATAATGGTGGGGAGTTTTGCAAGAAGGAATTTGAAGAATTCTGTAAAAAGTGTGGTATAGCATGGTAGAAGAATACTCCATACACACCTCAGAAAAATGGAGTTGCAGAAAGAATGAACAAAACGTTGATGGAAAAGGCAAGAAGCATGCTCAGTGGTACTGGGTTAGGACAAGAATTATGGGTAGAGGCAGTGGAGACTGCATGTTACTTGGTTAACAGGATCACCTCCATCAACGTTGGATGATAAGGCTCCACATGAGGTATGGACTAGGAAGAAACCCTCTCTTTCACATCTGAGGGTATTTAGATGTGATGCATATGTACATGTTGCAAAGGAGAAAAGGAGAAAGTTGGATAATAAATATTAAAGGTGCATCTTTATTGGGTGTAAGGATGGTTTAAAAGGTTACACGCTTTGGAACTTGGAAACAAGGAAGGTTACGTACAGCCGAGGTGTGGTGTTTAGAGAGGTGAAAGATGTTCATTAGGGGAATTTTGAGGTCTAAAATGGGCCTCCGAAGGAAATTATAAAATAATAGTGGAAATAATAAGATACAATTTGATGACATCATCAAATTTTAGAGGGAAAAAAGAAAAAACTACTTTTTCAACTCGTATTTTGAACTTATCTCCTAAATTTTTTACTAAAATTTCGAGCGTGAGTGCTCCTTGGATGCAAAATTTAGTTTCTCATCCAATGAGTACCCATGTTGCATACTTTTGATGAACCTTTCTACACAAAAAATGAGAAATACATGAAAAACATTATTGTAATTACGTTTTTCATGTATTTCTCATTTTTCACATAGGAGGGTCCGTTGAAAGTATGCAACATGGGTAATCCTTGGATGAGGAATTAAATTTTTCATCCAATGAGTACTCTTGCTCAAAATTTGAGTAAAAACTATGGGAGATAATTTGAAAATACAAGTTGAAAAAGTAGTTTTATTATTTTATTATTTTTTAATCTTTTACCCTTTTACTTGAAAAATGGTAAATCATCCCACATGGTTGACATAATCATCTTGAATCCTATTGGTTCTTATAAATTTTATTTTGGTTGTATATTTTTCTTAGGAGGCCCATTTTAGACCTCAAAATTCCCCTAATGGTTAAACATGAAGTCCTACCAAAGGAACCTGAAAAGATAGAGTTTGAGCTAAAGGAGGATGAATCAGACTCTACAACAGAAGAAGACTCAGAAGAAGAAGCCACAAAATCCAGCTGTGAGAAGATCAGTTCGGGAAAAAAGACAACCAGAAAGGTATAGTCCATCTACTTTCTGTTCAAATTTTGCTTTAACTATAACTGATGATGATCCCAGAACCATCAGGGAGGCCGTAGATTTAGAGGATGGAAAACTCTGAAAGGAGGCCATGGTTGATGAAATGACATCCTTGCATAAAAATTAGGCATGGGATTTAGTGGATTTGTCGGCTGGAAGGAAGCCCATCGGGAGAAAATGGGTGTTTAAGAAGAAGATGAATGTAGAAGGCAAGGTGGAGAAATACAAAGCTTGGTTGGTAGCAAAAGGTTATTCCCAGGTGCCGGGAATTTATTTTGGTGATATTTTTTCTCCTGTTGCCAAAGTTACTTCTATTAGATTACTTTTATTTGTTCTTGGTACATTTTATTTTGTGGTAGAACAGATGGATGTGAAGACATCATTTCTTCACGGGGATCTGGAAGAGGAGATCTACATGAAACAACCTGAAGGCTTATGGTGAAGGGGAAGAAAGAATTGGTATGCAGGTTAAAGAAGTCTTTGTATGGGTTAAAACAGTCACCAAGGATGTGGTATCAGAAATTTGATACCTATATACGGGGACTTGGCTTCACCAAAAGCAAGGAGGATCACTGTGTTTATTTTCAATTAATTGGTGACCGTGTTATTTATTTTGTTTTGTATGTGGATGATATGTTGTTGATTGGAAATGACAAATAAATTATCCAAGATTTGAAGAACCAAATTTTCTTCAAATTCAACATGAAGGATCTTGGTGTTGAAAACTATATTTTGGGCATGGAAATTAAGAGAGATCGGGCAAAGAGGAAGCTCTGGTTAAACCAGAGGAAGTATGTTGAGACTATATTGCAAAGGTTCAATATGCAAGATAGTAAACCGGTGAATGTTCTGATTCCTATAGGTGTAAATGTCTGCTGAACAGTGTCCCAAGATGCAAGAATAGGAGGAGGATATGTCCCGTGTTCCATATGCAAGTGCAGTGGGTAGCATGATGTATGCAATGGTCTGTTTTAGACCAGACATTGCACATGCAGTGGGAGTATTGAGCAGGTTTATGTCAAACCCAGGGAAGGAGCATTAGATAGCAGTAAAGCGGGTTTTCGGATATTTGCGTGGCACTAGTGATTATGGCTTGTGCTACTAGGGAAGACCAGGATTGTAAAGAGTGTTGGACATTCGTGGTTTTGTTGATGCAGACTAGGCTAGGGATCTGGACAAAAGAAGATCTACAAGTGGGTATGTGTTTAGCCTATTTGGAGGTGCAGTCAATTGGATGAGTAAAAGACAATCTGCAGTGGCTCTTTCAACTACAGAGGCAGAATACATGGTAGCCACTCATGCAAGCAAGGAAGAATTTTGGTTGCAGAGATTGTGTTCAATTATGGGGTTGGTGCAGCAAGCTATAAGGATAGACTGTGATAGAAAAAGTGCAATTTTCTTGGCTAAGACCCTGCTTATCATTTAAAGACAAAGCACATTGATGTTCAATATCACTTTGTGAGATATATGGTTGAGGCTAAAATGGTGTTGCTAGTAAAGGTGGACACTTTGAAGAATGTTGCAGATGCATTGACAAAGTCTGTGAGCACTCAGAAGTTCTCTTGGTGTAGAGAAATAATGGGTTTTTCAAAGCTAGGCTAATGACTTAGCTATCCTATGGCCCCCTGCGGAAAGAAAACAAAAAGTGGGAGAATGTTGGGTATGTGTTATATTCTTTCCACAACTAGTCATGCGTGGGGGGGTGATAGCTCCCCCTGTATGTTGCATCGGGGGCATCAGAGGGGTCACAGGGGGGTAGCAGTGCCCCGAGAAAAAAAACTTTGGACCTTATTTTCCGATGGGCGGACCCGCCCATGGTTTTGTGCGTGGGTTTGCACATGGTTTTGGGGTATGATGGTTTTCTGCCCCTGGTATTTTGTAGATCTGGTCAAGGGAACTACGGTTATGTTCTAATCTAGGGTTAATGGATTGGGGTTTATGTATGCTTCGGCATGTATATATATATGTGTTGTAACACTAAAATGAATATAATGAAAAATCAAGCTAGTCATCCCGATTTGGGATCCAGGGGAAAATCTCTGTGTATATCTGTTTTATGTTTTATGTTCTCGCTATTTTTTATTTTCTATTTTTAAGATTCGTTTGCAGATAATTTCTGTACAGGGTTAAGACCTATAGCCACTTTGTTGCAGTTTCATATTGATTTTGGTTTTTTCATGGTTTTCTTCTCGTTTGTTTCTTGTTCTTACCTTTTATGTTTTGAGAGTATTGGGAATTGGTTGGGAAAGAGGAAATTTGACGAATCTCATGAAGAAATGAATGGAACTTGATAGGCAATGTAAGACACGAATGAATCTCGATACATGAGTAACCGCTGTAGAAGGTAAGATTATGACAGTTGTTTGGATTGGTTGGGTCCATTGTGGTAAATGGACAGTGGCAGTATATACATGAGAAAGGTAACAAAAAAGGTAAAGAAAATGGATTTGAGGCATCATATGCCTTAGCTATGTTGGGAATGGTTGTTCTCAATGTTGTGCATAGATAAAGGAAATTTTCTTAACCTTGACTGTATGCTACCTAGTAATTATGATGTGATCATGATTATGTTGGTGTTTATATGTGTATACATGTATATATGCATGTATTTCATGTCTGACAAGGTCGTCATGGATCATGGTTTTTAATTCTAAATGTTTATATGTATATATGTGTGTATGTATGTAGTTGTCTAAGAGGATGATGATTTTTTTATGCTAATGATTATATATGTATGTATCTATGTATCTATGTCACTGTATGACGAGGTTTCCAAGAATCATTCTTTTGGAGGAATGTTTTCTTAGGTAGGTGAATGGCATGAAGAGGTTCTTGGCTATGAGGAATCAAGTGGAAGAGTAGCCTTGACATATTTATGAGATCAGTATCATGTGGATATGATTTAATGTTATATGCTTGTATTATGCCTATGTTTATGTTATGGATAAGTAATGCTAAGGGTTACATCAAAGAAGTGAAAGTAGGGTGATCTACAACATGCTATTATAAGCATGGATAGTGGAAAGACACTAGAAGAAAGGTTTATTTTGGGGTTTGTGGGTGGTATATAGATGTGAAATACTACTGTTGTGTATATGTTGTGCATGTTTCATATTCAATGATTGTACCTGTTGGCCTGTGATCCCACATAACATGGAGAAGTGGTCCCTATAGGGAAATCACAAGGCAGAGGTAGTGAAGCAATTATCATTAGCAAAGACAAAGGTAGCAGAGAAATAGTTTTGACAGAAAAAAAACAAGGGTGAAGTGAGGACCATTGATCCGAGCATCTGGCAACAATGGAGATTAAAATCGCAATCGCAGATCGCAAGTGTTGCAAGATAGGCGCAAAGGGTAAAAGTTAAATATGTCAAAGTGCGATGTGCGATGGTGATGGGCCCTAGCCACCTGCCACACTTCCTTTCATTCCATTTCCCTTGAAAATCACTAAAAACCTACCTTTTCCACCATTCCATTTCATTTCTCTACTTTACCTTTTTCACCATTATATCATTTTTTCTCCTCCTCTTTTCTATATCCCCGATTGCGATTAAAGTGGGCCAATCCCCCTAACACGTCACCCCTTTCTCCCCCGCCATCCATCGCACTTCGCAAACATTGCAACTTATCGTTTAGGTGCCCACAATGTATTTCTTTTAATTTTTGATGCGGCGTTTGGCCCCACCACGACAGCTCTGCCCCCCACTTCTCAACCGCTTATAACAAGAAGCTAAGATCTGCGATGTGCGATGCAGTTGGCCCCACTTTCCCCTAACACATTACTTACCTCCTCCCTGTGCTTTGTACTTCGTTTCCTTTAAGGTTTACCTCCACTGTTTAGTGTTAACAGTTATCCCACCTTCCTCCACGTCACCCTTTTCTCCCTACCCTCTATCGCAAATCGCATATTATAAACTTTCACATCACAACTAAAACTTAAAACCTGTGATTGTTGATTTGTGATATATTGCATCCCATTTGTTTTAATTTACCTTTGAATTCGAGGAACCTATTCTATTTTACTTGCGATGCAGTCAGGCCCCAAAATAATACTCTCCTCACTACCTTCTACCTTTCCTCCATCTCCAATCACTCCCTCCTCATTTTACCATCCTTGTTTCATTTCGTACCCCCCACAGCTTTCGAACTTTAACCATGGGGGCGGGGGGGGGTTTGAAATGGGCAGTATCCATTACCACCAACCCCTCCACATGTCGTCCTCTCATCATTTCGCATGCCCCCCACTCCGATATCGCTTACCACTTGAGACCCCCTCCAAAATCTGGTTCTTGTTTTGCAATTCAAAAGCACCGCATGGGCTTTTGAGGCGAAACATGCAGTTGTGGTTTATGTGGTTTACTCAAGAGATCTCCTCTAAAAGAACCAAGTGCGCTCAGTATGACAGGCCTCTTCATAAGGGATTAAGTGGAAATCACCAGACTGAGGGAGTGGAGGTGTGCGGGCAATAGATGGAATTGTAAAATGAAAGTCATCCTGTCCACCTACGACCATTCCTCGCCATTTCATCTTGAAGGCTCCCATTATTTGCCTCAATGGGCGACCATGTCCTTTCCGTTTGCAGATTAATTTTGATGACTTTGCTGTTAATATCTTAATTTTGCCTCATTCCCATTTTAATTCTCTCTGTACAGAATTAATTTCTCAATGTATGCTCTGCAAGTTAGGTAGGATGTTTTGATTTCATAAGTATGGGTCGATCATAAATTATTAGTACTGTAAGACCCTCGAGGGGAACTCTATATACAGCTTGTTCCAAGATTAAAGAAGGGTTCTAGAATTGGGAAGAAGTTTTCTGTAGTTTTGTATGATTGTGCTCCCTGTGCTCTGAGATACATATTTGGGAGAGTTGTCTAAACTTAATATGATACAGAACTATTATTTGGGTTGCAAATGGAGTAATGAGTAGTATGTATCTATTTCCTTCTGTTATTAATAATCTCCTTTTCGTGTATAAGCATCTGTCATGCTATGCTTCTTTGATGGTCTGTGTAATGTAGCTTTTGGTAGTCTGCAATTTAATTCATGAATTCATGCTTGCATAACGCTTAGGTGTTAACGCTCATGTATTAAGCTTGTTGCACTCCCTTAATTCGTGCCCCACGAACCTCTGTTGTTTCCCATATCTCATTCATATCTTCTTCCATTGAAGTCACGGGGGACAGATTCTTAAATCTCTTAAGCTTGTCTCTTGTGAGTTCCTTCTCCATTCTTCCTCAACGCCTCTACACATTTTAAATATTATGCTCATTGTTATTATACGTGGCCCATCTAAAAGCCATCAGCCTCACAGCCTCCTGAGGTCTCTCATCATTTGGGGAATTCACATAAAGCATGCTCAAATGGTCTTCTCCATTCTCGAACCACCAAATCCATTATTCTCATTACCCATATTCTATCAGAGGTATTTATACAATTGTCCACTTTTAACCTATGATTTTAAGATGTCCTAGGCACTGGTCTTTTGCAACTCAAGGCTATCTCTAGGAGCTACAACATATTTTTGGTGTCGTTGTCGAGGAAACGAATTAGAAAAAATTTTCCCTGGGATATGACACTATATTCACCCTTGAATCAGGTGAGCACGAAGGGTTGAGAGTTGCATAGCCCTCACCTTGGCGACTCCACTATTATAAAGTTAAAATTAGTCATAATCCTGGCTTACAAAAGGCCTCATACTCGATCAGATAATTTCTATTAGAAAACCCCTTCTGTGTCTAATCCTAAAAAGATTGTATTTAGGAGAGTATGGAAGGAGAAGTAGCCCAACTAGGCTGACCTTCCCTCATTTAATCTAGAATATTCACCTTCCTCATCTCAGACCGGCATCAGTCTGGCACCCATGCTTGTGTGATGCCTTCGCTTGCTTGATCCAATAAAAAACAAAGATGAATACACTAATATTTATTTTCCTCCCTTTCACCCTACTCCTAAAGCCGAAGAAATTAAAGAAGTTGCAACACTCCATAGTTTTTTATGGACCAATATAGCAACCTCTATTCAACACATACCTATTATACCACAACCAATTCATCCTCAAAATTTACCTCCACCACCCCTCATGGCGGCACTTGGCTTCCTCCTCAACAAATATGCCCCACTCGCTCTACCTCCAGTACTGAATGACATGCCTCAAGATTATCTAAAACTCCTGCCTCAGTTCACCGAGGAAGATAGTACTTTTGCACAGAGACATATTGAAAAAAATTGCGCCTTTGTTGAGAATGTAAATGTAGAGCACCTAGATGTGGTGTTGAGGCTTTTCGTCCAATCCTTGGATGGAGAGGCTCGAAAGTGGTTCAAATCTCTTGTTGATCACACAATCACCACTTGGGAAGAAATGGAGAATCTCTTCATACTAAAATGGGGAGAATAGAGGGACCATAGATATGTTCTTACGGAGTTCAATGCTCTCAAGAAGAGACACAATGAGGACATAACATAATTTATAAAGAGGTTCAATAAGCTTTATAATAATCTTCTTGCTGAAATAAAGCCCCCCCAAGCAGCTGCTAAGGTGGTTTTCACAGGAGCTTTTGAACCAGAGTTTGGGTTCACCCTAAGAGAAAGAAAGGTTGCATCTCTGGATCAAATTCAGACTGATGCACTAGAGGTAGAAGCAAACTTTTCTTCCACTGGTAAATTCAAAGGAAAGACTAAGAATGAGGCCAAAAGAAGGTATAGGGAGGAGGCTTCTACCTCTAATCAAGAGATGGAATCAAAGGAGTATAGAATCGAAGAGATGAGTAAGCTGATCAAGAACCTCTCAAATAAGTTGGTTAAGCTTGAATTGGAGGCCAAGAATTCCCCTCCTCATCCTAACCAAATGATTCCAAACTGGGGGTTTAATCACCAGTACTAGAAGCTCCCTCTATAGTTGTTGCAATGAGAAAGGAAAGAGCAGCAAGATCACATCCAACCTCCTAAAGAGAAGTTCAAAGAATTTATCACAGAAAAATTTCCCATGGCCTTCAGCCTCCAGAAATAATTATAAAAGGTCAAGACGTTGCTCCCCCTAATCGAGCTCTTAAAAAAACCCTCATACAAGGCCCAAGACTCTCAATTCATGCTGCCCTAGAGCGTAGGCCCTCTACCTAACAGCCTCAATCTCCAAGAAGAAAGATCCATGGTAGTTTTTGGACGTCATGTAGAAGAGTTGATTTCAACCACTCCTCCATTCTATGTGACTCTATTTATCATGACCTGTTATTGCACAACTGCATGCTAGATTCTGGGGCTTCACATAATCTGTTGCCATTTTTTGTCATGGAGAAATTGGGGTTGCAGATCACCAGGCCTTATAAATATCTATATTCTTTTGATTCCAAGAGGGTGAAATGCTTGGACATGATAAAAGATACGGTAATAAATTTAGACTAGATTCCCACCAAAACCGTAGTAATGGACATTGTTGTGGTCGATATCCCAGCTCGGTTTGGAATGTTGTTGTCCAGATCCTAGGGTACCAATATTGGAGGATCCATAAAAATTGACCTCACCTATGCCACTATTCCAGTATTCGGTGGGGAGGAAAGACGATTATACTGTGAGTCCATATTCGTGAAGATGGTCACCAAAGCTAATGGTGCCCCAAATTCTTTGGCATATACTAAGGAGTGCAAATTCTCTTATCTTATGCTCGAGGAGGACGGAAATTTCCTATAAGAAACGAAGATTTGTCCTCTAATCCAGGAGAATCTTATGAGTAGAGAGGAAAACAAAATATAAACCTTGTAGTTTGATGGAGCTTACACACGAGAAGGAAACAGGAACATGGAACTTTTGATATCACCAGAAGGATGCTTGGTTCCCCTCTCCTTTAAGCTGGACTTCAAAGCCATATATAATGTGGTTGAGTATGAAGCCCTATTGTTGGGGTTACAGACAATGCGGAACATGAACATACATAACCTCAAGGTGTTTGGAGATTCAGAGCTTGTAGTGAGGTAAGTCAGGAGCCAATTCCAAACTAAACACCTACGGCTCAGAGCTTACAAGAATGAAGTATGGGATTTAGTTGAGTACTTCTTTTCTGCTTTTAAAATTCAATTCATGCCAAGGGAAAAGAATAGAATGGCAGACTCACTAGCTGTGGCTGGTAGTAATTTCCGCCCCCTGCAGAATCCTTTGCTCAGATATGAGGTTGAAGTGTGATACCACCCCTCCATCCCGGACAACGTTAAGAATTGGAAAGTCTTCAAATATAAAGAGCAGGTCCAGTGTTTTATGGAAACGGTGGGCTATTTCTTAAATATGGTGATTGATTCAGTCTTGGAGGATGACAGTGAGGAGCCAAAAACTAGATGGGAAGAGACACTAGTCGGGCACTGTGTTCTGAAATTAAATGGAAATGTCATCCCCAGGGGTCTTGTGCCATTGGAGAGACTGTTTGATAAGAATGATATCCCGGTGAATCCCAACAAACTTACCCTCGACGAGCCTATCAAAGATGTGAACATTGGGATAAAAGAAGATCCAAAGATGGTAAATTTGTCGAAAGGGGTCCCTGAAGAATACCAAGGTAAATACCTCAGGTTGTTTCAGTCATATAGTGATGTCTTTTCCTGGTCATACAAAGATCTTAAGAATTTTTATATTGATATTATACAGCACAAGATATCGCTCAAAGAGGATGCCAAGCCTCATAAGCAAAAGCTGAGACAAATCAATCCCCGTCTTCTCCCAGACAATGAAAAGGAAATAAAGAAGTTGTTGCAGGCCAAGATAATTATCCCTCTAAGGTACTCTGAATGGGCGGTGAACCTGGTGCCTGTTAGAAAGAATAACGGTGAAATCAAGCTTTGCGTGGATTTCCGCAATCTGAACAGAGCCTCACTCAAAGATAACTATCCCCTCATGAAGATGGACCACATCTTGCAAAATGTGGTGGGATCCTCCCACATGTCCATGATGGATGGCTTCTCAGGATATAATCAAGTGGTAGTGCTCCCGGAAGACCAAAAGAAGATGATGTTCACTATGCCTTGGGGAACCTTCATGTACGCTTGAATGCCCTTTGGCCTGATAAACGCCGGTGCCACCTTCCACCGGGCGATGATCATTGCTTTCATAGGAGAGCAAGGAAAGTTTGTGGTGATCTACCTGGACGACATCACCATATTTTCAAAGAGTGACGCTGAACATATAGAGCACCTTAGACGCACCTTTGATAAATGCTACATGTATGACCTGTCTGTGAATCCTCAGAAATACATGTTTGCCTTGGAGGAAGGGAAGTTACTAGGGCACATAGTAACTGAGGAGTGAAGATCAACCCAAAGCAGGTAGAGGTGATAAAGGAAATTCCCCTACCAAGAAACAAAAAGGAAGTACATGTGTTCTTCGGAAGAATAAATTTCCTCCAAAGGTTCATTCCCAACTATGTTGAGATTGTTCGAAAAATCATCGGGATGCTGAAGAAGCATAGTGAAGTTAGATGGACCCCTGAGTCCAGGGACTCTTTTAACAGGATCAAACAGGTCTTTGCATAAGCTCCAGTACTGGCAAATTTAGATTATGAGAATTCGTTCATGATTTTCTCCTTTTCCTCACCTCACACAATAGCTGAAGTACTTTTACAGAAAAATGCCGACGGGCATGAACATCCCATTGCAATCTTCAGTCAAGTCTTGAGGGACACTGAATTGAAATATGATATCTTGGAGAAGCAAGCTTACGGTCTAGTCAAATCAGTGAAGGCATTCTGGGTGTATGTGTTACAATTAGCCATAACAGCTTATGTACCCACTGCAGTAGTGAAGGATATTCTAGTACAGGGTTACAGTGAAGGGAAGAGGGGAAAATGGATAGCTAAAATCCAGGAGTACGAACTGAAGATAAATCCTACTAAACTCATCAAAGGCCAGGGGCTAGAAAAAATCCTGTCTGGATCCAACTGTCAGGCTCTGGGAATAAATCTGTCTATGGCAGGAGGAGAGGCACAGGAGGACATAGGTGCACACCAAGGCATAGAATATTCCACTCAAAAAACACATGTAGAGTAACTCCTATCCTCATGGTATAAGGATATAGTGGAATATATTTTAATGCTGAGGTGTCCCCCTCACTATGATAAAACCAAGGATAGCACTTTGAGACTGAGGTCTCAAAAGTACATTGTGGAAAATGGGCGACTATATTGGAGAGACCCAACGAGAATCTTATTATTGTGTTTGACAAAGCAAGAAGTTGACCACGTGATGATCGAGTTCCACAAAGGGATATGTGGCGTTTATTACAGTTGGCGAGCTACTGCACACAAGATCCTTAAGGCAGGGTTCTTTTGGCCTAAGCTGTTTGGCGATGCATATGCCTGAGTCCGGGCCTGCGAGAAGTGTCAGGCCTTCGTTGAAACACAAAGGTATGCACCCCTCCCATTAATTCCAGTGCATGTTGAGGAAACTTTTTAAAAATGGGGGATTGAATTCATAGGAGAGATTCACCCTGCCTCTAGCAATCAGCATCGATGGATCCTCACTGATACAAATTACTTCACCAAGTGGGTAGAGGTTGTGCCTGCAAGAATTTATATAGATTCGGTGGTGATCAAGTTCCTGGAGGAGAACATAATATCTAGGTTCAGATGCCCATCTAAAATCATTACACATAATGCCCAGGCTTTCAATTCAGCTTAATTTGTTAATTTTTGTCAGCGTTACAACATCCTGCCGGGCCACTCCACAGCGTACTACCCACAGGGGAATGGGCTGACAGAATCATCTAACAAGACACTGGTGAGGATATTGAAGAATACCATCAATGAAAACCAGAAGAACTGGGATTCCCAACTCAATTATTCACTCTGGGAAAATCTCATCACCGCAAAAAGATCCACAAGAAATTCCCCTTATGAACTAGTGTATGGCAGGGCCGCAGTCTTCCCTATTTAGCTTTCATTACCTGTGGCCTGATTCTTACAAGAAATTGAGGAGGAGCCAAATGACCTTATCCGAATATTGAATCAGTTGGTGGAGTTGAATGAAACCCGAGAGTAGGTAAGCCTTAGACTGGCAGAATATCAAGAAAAAATCAAAGGCTTATTTGACCAAAGAGCTAAATATAGAGAAATCCAGGTAGGGGATTTGGTGCCACGATGGGATGTTAGGAGAGTGGACAAAGGGAAACATGGGAAGTTTGACCCCCTCTGGTTTGGTCCTTTCAGGGTGGCAGAGGTAAAAGGAAACAATACTTTTTCCCTGGAGAACTTAGAAGGAGATATACTTGAGGCGCCCGTGAATGGGCAGTTCCTCAAGTTTTATTTTCATCACTGACGAGAGCTAATCCAACTCATTGTATATATCATTCCATTGTCTATACTCCATCTTTTTTACATTCCTCCCATTTCATATTTCGTTTCATCTTCCATCTTTGCGTCCACTTGACTATTGATATAAAAATTTTCCTAATCAGTATGTATTTGTGACTCCATGAGCCCAATAAATCATAGGCATTAAGGGTCTGTAGGTCCTCAACACACTTAAAACAACACGTCGTCCCTAGATGGAGCCAATGTTGGCCTGTGATCGCATATAACATGGAGAAGTGGTCCCTATGGAGAAATCACACTGCAGAGGCAGTGAAGCAGTTATCATTAGCGAAGACAAAGGCAATCAAGAAACAGTTAAGACAGAAAAACAAGAAGGTAGTAGTGAGGACCGTTGATCTGAGCATATTGAAACGACGAAGATTAAAATTGAAATCGAAGATGACAAGTGTTGCAAGATAGGTGCAAAGGATAAAAGTTAAAGATGTCGAAGTGAGATGTGCGATGGCGATGGGACCTGTTATCACTATAAATTTTTTTTCCAAACTTGGATAGTTTGCTTTGTTCCTAGTCATGGTTTTTAGATAGGTGTGAAGTCATGTTAAGCTTTTAGGGGTTAAGTGATAGGGTTAGAGTCTCATTTTCATTCACATAATAAATTCTAACAACCTTATTTCATACCTTGACAGTTTCATACCATGTTTAGAGAGTCAAATTTTTAACCATTAAAAAAAAAAACCTAATTAAGCCACAAAAACACGTTTTCATAGTGCAGACAGTGTTAAAAACTGCTTTTGCGCTACAAAACGCTGCTCATTTCGTAGAATAAAACCCTGAAATTACATTAGGCGCGCTACGAAATCGGGGATTCGTAGCATGTCTTGTTAGTTATCAAATCCACCAAAATTCTATTAATCCTTCATGATTAGGTGTCAGCCACGAGTCTTTTCTCACACATGTAACCATTCATAGCCATCATGACATTCATTAGAGGTCAGTTGTCTTAGTCATTTTCAAATTTGGAAAGGGCTGGTTTTTGGTTTTACTGTCTCATGCAAGAAACATATGATGCATACCCTTTTCTGAATGATAAACTCATGGTAAGCAGAAACCAAAGCTTCCCATTCATCAAGCGAGGCTGATTATTACTTTCAGGTGAGTTAGTGTCTCTAATCAAGCGAGGCTGTTGGTTACAGGTTTTCAAGAAGTACACAAGAATTTCAAGGAAAGGATGACAGAGGAAAGAAAGAATCAAAGGTCAGGCCACTGTTTAAGGATAGAGCCTGAAAGCATAGAAGCTCTAACCAAAGACAAATTAGTTGAGGAGGCCTTCAAGAAGAAAGGATGTTGGAAATTCTGTGAAAAATTGTAGGGAGGTCATAATCAAGTGACAAAAGAGTTTGCTCTTCATTTCACAGGTTCAAATACAAAAGTTGGACTCTTAAACTTGAAAATTTCCCTTGAGATTATATCATTAGTGACAAAGATTCGAAGGGGAAAAGAAAGATGGTTCAAAAATTTCAGGTTTGAGATGGAACCTTGTAAAATATTTCTGAATCCAGGGTTTGAAGAGACAAATTTAACTAAAGCAGTGCCAAGAAGCTACATCAAGAACACCTATGCCAACCTAATCTACAACATTCAAAGGTACTTCACGTGTGAGGGAAGATACCATAAAGTGTATTCTTATCATTTCAAACTCTTGTTGCATTTTACTGGAATTATTTCTTTGGATTTTCCTTTCTTCTTGTTTCGAAGTTTAGCTAAGATGGCAAATAAAGTGCAAATGAAAGCTCAATACCGTGAAACTTCACTTTTCCATCATGGTCTAGTTAAATTGATAGTTTTACATGAAATTCAGATGATAAATAGAGAATGGTCTACATTTTTTTCTTGTGTGGATTTGGGGTGGAAACACAAGGAACAGGTGTTAGCCCTAAAACTAAATAAAAGTCACCTTCAGAAACTAGTGACCCTGCAGAGACAAGATCAAAAATATTTGTCAAGTTGAAACCTAGAAAGCAAGTGAAGGAGCCAGAGATCAAAACATCAGTGATCATTCAAGAGACTCCTCAACATGCACAGAAGAAGACAACTAAAGTTAAATAAATAGTACAGGAAAAGTCAATCAACAAATCAGCCCAGAAAATATTGACTAGAAGTCAAATAGCAAAGGAAAGGGGAAAAACAGTGGTTTCAGAAGAAAGTCCAATTTTAAAGGGTAATTTGAATGATATTTTACAAGCTATTTATATTGAATAATCTCCTCTAGTTCAGGCAGACTTTATAAAATTGGATGAAGGGAAATCTAAGAAGATGAAATCTTCCAAAAAGTTGGATTTTGATGATGAAATTTTAGAGTTTGTGTTCAAGCCCAGAAGGCCATTAACTAGGAAATCAAAAAGGTTGCAAGTGTTGGATATGGAGTTAGATAAAGCAGGGGAAGTTTCAAATGTTTATGAGGAGCCCATAGACCTATCATCACCAATGCCTGAAGGTGACAGAAACAGAGTTTTCAACACTCAAAGAGAAAAGAGAAGTTATGAAGAAATTAAGAAAAGTTGAGACTAGCTAATCTTGAAATTGCTAAGCTTAAGAAGAAAGCAAGAACACATGCTGTTGAGAAGACAAACTTCAATAGAATAAGGGAACTGTGAGAGTCTGAAAGAATTTCCAAAACTAAAACAGTCAGCAGTGAAGCTCAGTACTTTACCTGGACTGTCCCTGCAATCAAAGAGGCAAGATTTATGAGAATGATAAATGTTGAATTGAGGGCTGCCAACAGGAGACTGAAGAGGCAGATTGAAGATCTTGAAATTCAATTGACAAAGTCTCAAGGTCAGCTACAACAGAGATAGAACAAGAGCAGTAAGTGACAAATCCTTAATATAGTTTTGTTTTTGGGAAGGACGTCAGTTTTTGAGGACATTTCAAAGTTGACTTATTTTTATTGTTAAGGTTTATTGACATCAAGGAAATCATTAAAAGGTGTAAATACTCTTAAAATCTGAGAATTGTGAAAAACTGTGTAAAAAAGGACATACAAAGTAGTTTCGTAGCGCGCTACGAAACTTCTGTAGGTGCATTTTTGAATATTTTTATAAAGATTTTGAGAGGTAAAAGCATTTGGTTTCTGAATTTTGTTGCTGCTAGTGGATGGAAAGGGCTCAAAAATGAGAGTTCAGGTGGCAAGGCAAAAGGAAATGGATGGTTGAGGGATGTTTACAAAGATACAAATTCTGCGCTACGAAAACAACTGTTATTTTCGTAGCGCGGCCATATCATCTCCCTTTATACTTTTTCAAGGGCTTAGTTTTTGCACAGGTGGAAAGGCATGGTTCCATGGAAATGATAACACATGTCAATTATATTAAAAAGTCAATATTGCCAGCAAAAGGGTTCGAAGATCATCAACGAAGGTAAAAGCTAAATTATAGGAAACATGTTCCTTGTTTTTTAGGGCAAATATGACATGAACCAGCATGATTGCATAACAAGATTAGAGGCATCATCAAGGTCGAAGATATGGAGGAACAACTGTCAAGGATATTATTTAAGTCTTAGATAAGGTTGTTTAGACATAAGAAGGAGTTTTACTCCTATTTGTATTAGGACTTCTAGAAGAGACAATTAATTGTCAGATGTAATTAAGAGTCTGTTTTAGGAGTAGATAGGTGTCAGTCAAAGAAATTAGAATTCTCTTCAAGATGGATAAGGGAATCCAAGATTGTAATGATTATTCTGTAAGAGACATGAGGTCGAATTGCTAAAGGTTGTCAATTTTCATTGGCAAGCAAACTATGTTACTATAGCAAACTGTGTGTTTTCATCTTAATACAGATATTGGCTTTACTACTCAGGATTCAGAAAGAGTTTTTGGTGTTTGATTTTCCTATGGCCTTCCTCATCTACCTATTTGCAGTGGTATGAACATGTGTTACTTAGAACTCATTGGAAAATTCTCTAACTTCCTTCATATGTTTGTAAAGTGTGTTTTGTTCACTTTGTTACTGTTTTGCTGATACATCTAAAACTCTGAAATGCCCTGACTTCCATGCTAAGCTAATTTTGATGTTTTGTTGAAACATACTTTGACTCCATAGCCCAATGGATGTTTTTTGACCAGTAATTCAACCATTTATACACTTTTATCCATTTTATTCCTAGAGTTAGCCATCTAATCCTTAAATTCAAAATCTTAAACCTAGTGAGAGAGCCCTCTCAGGTTGAGGAGGCTAAGCCTCAACTAAAAGTATGGTTTGAAATAGTTACGTAGAGTCTACTTGATTAGTAACCTATCAGGGTTAGATTTTGTGATAACATTTTGGTGTGTCTGCCGGGAGCCTGAAGATTACTCATTCTCGAAATCAAGAAACTGAACTTCTGAAAGTAGCAGGAGCTCAGAAAGTTTTTCGAGGCTACAATATACCTTGGTGACTCCATATATTTTCAAAAGTTTAAAGGTGGCTTCGAGAAGGAGATATACTCGGAGCAATCCTAATCCTAATCCACCTACCGCTATGGACAATCCAAACACTATTTCAAGAGGCAATCAAAGAATTTTAGAAATATCAGGTACTCCATCTCATTCGAAATATTTCTCCTCTGAAATATTAAGAAGTCCCGAAGACAAAAGAGTTGATGATAAAATTCATGAAGTGTTGTTTAGATCAGAAAGTGAAAAGGAATTCATTGATATTATCTTAGACTTGCAAAAGAGAGGAATTGACACTTCAGCCCTTGTAACCCAAGAAGACAAAGAAGAATTTTGGGAAGCTGTTACCTCTGAGCTGTTGTTAGAAAAAGAGTCTCTAGATAACCTGAAGGAACTTGACCCTTTCAAAGTCTTGCTGAAATCAAAAGTTGGTTTGCCCCTTCAAAATTGGAGCTAAATTGTTAGTGGTTTGCAGAAACCAAGTAGTCCTCCTCATATCAGTCCTTCATCTTCTTTTTCTGCCATTCCTAAAACTATTGTTCATCCTTTAAGCATGGCTACTTCTGCTAGGTATGCACCACTTGTACTCCCTGTTGTTTTGCATGAACTTCCTAGTAAATATGCTGCTAGGATTCCTACTTGGGGTAGTGATGAAGAAATCACAGCAGAAGAACATGTAGATAGATTTAATGATTTTACAAACAGAGAAGAAGTTGATTATGAAGATGTGAAGTTAAGACTGTTTGCACAAAGTTTTACCGGTGAAGTTAGAAAATGTTTTAAAGCTCTCACACCAGGAAGTATTCGAACTTGGGATGAGTTTGAAGATAAATTTTTGAGAAAATGGGGAAACAGAACCAATCTAGTTCAAGCACTTACTGAATATAACAGCCTTAGAAGGGCAGTTGATGAATCTATCCAAAAATTTTCAAAGAGATTTAATAAAGTTTTTGACTCAATTCCAGCTCATTTGAAACCTCTGGAAGCCTTAGCACAAATGAGATATGCTGAAGCATTTGATTATGAATTTTCTATCTTGTTGAGAGAAAGAGAGTCACCTACTGTTGCTGAAATGCAAAGTGATGCAGGGTGGAGGTCAACATGATAGCTGCTAAAAAGTCAAAAATGGGAAAACTAAATTGAAAGAAGAAGAGAAACCTTCCACTTCAACTTCTGAAGATAAATTTGATTCAATGATGAAAACCATGGAGAAGTTGATGGATAGGTTGGCTCTTGGAAACACTTCGGCTCCTCCTGTGCAACATGAACCTCAATTTAGAAATCCTCAATTCAGGAGACCTCAAAACCAACAAAGGCCAAGAGAAAATAGAAATCAGCAGCCTAATCCTCCAGTGAGACCTCCTTTTCAGCAGAATTTGGTGGATGAAGAAGATGAGCCTAAAATTCTTGAGGAATCTATCCATTGCCTTGACGAAGAGATGTCAGGAATCTTCTTAACTAAAGAAGAGCATGATGAGTCAGATTTGGCTAATCAAGGAGAAGAACCATCAAATTATTTTAAAGGGTATCAACATGCTATTTTTGAGATGCAAAAACAATATAATCTCAGAAATAGAAATGTGCCTATCATTGCAAACAAAGCGCAGCCAAAGAAAGATGCACCAAAGGATGCTAAAGCTAAAAATGATACCCCAAAGATGGCTGAAGGTAGAAAGGACACTCCACTTGGTAAGAAAGACACTCAACTTCCTCCTCCTATAAAAGAAGCTGAAAAATCTGTTTCTATTTTCAACCTTGAGAATGAAATTTCAAAAATTAAAATATCAGTCCCGTTTAGTGAGATTCTCAAGGTAAATGAATATAGAAGCAAGATTGTTAAGTTGTTAAACTCACAACCAGGAGCTGTTGATATTTTGAATGTCCAAGAAGATAATCCTACCATATATTTGGGTCCAAGGTTAGAAGATGAACAAAATGAAGAGTTTCCTCCTTTTTATGTAAGCATTAGTATTCATGATATGAATTTATATAATGATATGTTAGATTCAGGGGCTTCTCATAACCTTATGCCCAAAGTAATCATGGAAAGGATGGGATTACAAATAACAAGACCATATAAGGATTTATTTTCTTTTGATTCAAAAAGAGTTCAATGTATTGGTTTGATCAAGGATGTGGTTGTTGGTCTAACACAAATCCCAGCAAAGACAGTTGTTATGGACATTTTTGTGGTTGATGTTCCACCAAATTTTGGAATGTTATTGTCAAGTTCATGGGCAGCAAAAATCAAAGGCACAATGCAGATGGACCTTACCTATGCCACTATTCCTATTTTCGGTGAACAAAGGAGATTGTATCGGGAGACTAGGATGGCTTACATGGTAAGTAGCAAAGATAAACCTAAAAAATTTCCTATTTATGCCTTTGATAATGAACTTGGATCTGCCATTATTTTAAATGAGTTAGCTGATAGTGTTGAGGAAGAAATGAGAGCAGAAAATCAACATGTAGAAAATCAGCATTCAGAAAATCAACAAGTAAATGACGAAGAGATGGAATAATGGTGGTCACTGTACTTTGATGGATCAACAGGAAAAGAGGGGGCAGGAGCAGGGATTTTGAATACAAGTCCAACTGATGAGAGTAATTTTTACTCTTACAAACTAAATTTTGATTGCACAAACAACATGGTTGAATATGAATCTTTGATTTTGGGTCTAGATCTTCTTAAAATGAAGGCCCAAAATATTTCTGTTTTTGGAGATTCGAAATTGGTTATTAGACAAGTTGAGGGTGTTTATCAAACAAAGGATGTAAGAATGAGAGCTTACAGAAATTTAGTTTTAGACATGTTGGAGAATTTTCAAGCTTTTTCCTTCATACTCAAATCTAGAGATCAAAATTCCATTGCTAATTCTCTTGCTGTCTCTGCAAATCTTTTCATCATTCCTATTAATTCATCTGAAAAATATGAGATTGAAGTTCGCCATAGACCAGCTATACCAAATAATGTCACCAATTGGCAAGTTTTTGAAGATGATCAATAGGTAAATAATTTTATTGAGTTGAAAGAAGAATTCGAAAGTACCCAGATAGATCAACAAAACATGTTTGTTGAATCAAAAGAAAATTCTGAAGTTCTACAACTAAAGAATAATTCAATACCAAAGGGTCTTATTCCTCTTGAGAAGCTTTTTGATCAAAATAATGTTTCTAAATCCCCAAAGATAAAAGCTGATGAAGAGGAAGTAGAGAGTTGTAATCTTGGTACATTAGCTTTGCCTAAAATGATCAAAATTTCAAAGTTTCTTTCAGCTGATATGAAATTCAAATATTTTGAGATGATGAAGAGGTTTATATATGTTTTTTCTTGGAGTTATGCTGATTTAAAGAAATATGATCCTTCCATTATTAAGCATATTATTCCTATCAAAGAAAATGAGAAACCATTCAAACAAAAGTTGAGAAGAATTAACCCCCTTCTTATGCTATTGATTGAAAGGGAGATTAAGAAACTCTTTGATGCAAAAATCATTGTCCCAATCAGATTTTCCAATTGGCTTGCAAATTTGGTACCGGTTAGAAAGAAGAATGGAGAAATCAGAATTTGTATTGACTTCAGAAATTTGAACAAAGCATCACTAAAGGACAACTATCATCTTCCCAATATGGATTCAATTCTACAAAATATTGTTGGTTCTCAAAGAATTTCTATGCTTGATGGCTTTTCAGGTTACAATCAGATTCTTGTGCATCCAGATGATCAGGAAAAAACAACCTTCACAATGCCATGGGGCACATTCATGTACACCAAGATGCCTTTTGGTCTCATGAATGCAGGAGACACTTTCCAAAGAGCAATGGATATTGCTTCTTCTTAAGAAAAGGATAAGACAGTGGTTGTTTATCTTGATGATATAACAATATTTTCAAAGAAAGAAGAGGATCATTTGAAACACTTAGAAAGGGTTCTGCTGAAATGTAGAAGGTTTGGTATTTCTCTTAATCCTACTAAAAACATCTTTTCTTTAACTACAGGAAAATTACTTGGTCATATTATTTCTGAATATGGAATTAGGATTGATCCTAATAGAGTTAATGCAATTCAAAAGGTAGATTTGCCAAGAAGTAGGAAAGAGATTCAATCATTTCTTGGAAAAGTGAATTTTGTTAGACGCTTCATTCCTAACTTTGTTGAGATTGTCAAAGATATAACAAGATGTTAAAGAAAGGAGTTGATATCAAATGGACAGATGAAGCTAAAAAATATTTTGAGCAAATCAAGAAGGCACTCACACAAGCACCGGTACTCATCAGCCCATATTTTTCCAAAGAATTTCTGGTTTTTACATTTTCTTCCAAAAACACAATTGCTGGAGTTTTTCTACAAAAAGGAAACCAAGGTACTGAACAACCTATTTTTCTTTAGTAAAACATTAGAAAACGCTGAGCTAAATTATAATATTCTAGAAAAACAGGGCTATGCTTTGGTGAAAGCTATAAAATATTTTAGAATTTATATTCTGCATTCTCACATTGTGGCATATGTTCCAAGTGCTGTGATAAAAGACATTCTAACTTAGGCGGATCCCGATGGTAAGAGGGGAAAATGGATTTCCAATTGATGGAATATGATATAGACATCAAACCAACCAAGTTGGTGAAGGGACAAGGCTTGGCGAAACTAATGACTCAGTCAAATTTGAACTGCGTTGACATAAATCTGAATGCAGAAATATCAGAAATTTCTGATGATGAGGAAGAATTGGTTCAGATTGAAGAGAAATACATCACTTCAAAGTGGTATAAGGATGTGGTTTTTGTTCTACAACATCACAAAGCTCCCGCTGATCTAACAAAGTCCAAAGCAAGGTTTGTGAAGCTGAAATCTTTAAGATATTTTTTATATGACATAAATCTGTTTTGGAAAGGTACAAGAGGAATCTTGCTGAATTGTTTACTTGAAGAAGAGGCTGATAAAGTCATTGAATAATTTCATAAAGGTGATTGCGGAGGACATCATTATTGGAAGGCTACAACAAATAAGATTCTAAGAGCGGGATATTTTTGGCCAACAATGTTTAAAGAAATTTACAAAAGAATTGCTGCATGTCATGAATGCCAAATTTTTAAAGGAAGAAGAAAGCTTGTACCTCTACCTTTGGTTCCTATCTATGTGGAAGCTCCTTTTCAGCAGTGGGGGTTAGAATTTATTGGAGAGATACATCCACCATCATCAGGGCAACATTGTTGGATTCTCACAGCAACAGACTACTTCACCAAATGGATAGAGGCAATACCAACAAGGCAAGCTAACGACTCTGTAATTATTTCTTTTCTAGAGAATAATATATTGTCTAGATTTGGTTGCCCCATGAAGATTATAACATATAATGCTCAAGCATTTAAGTCCAAGAAAATGATAAATTTCTGCCATCAATACCATATTACTCTTGGACACTCTACAACATACTATCTGCAAGGGAATGGTCTTGTTGAATCATCAAATAAGAGCATTGTAAGAATCATCAAAAAGGTATTTCAGGAGAACAAAAAAGCTTGGCATCTAAAGCTGAAGTATGCCTTGTGGGCTGATAGGATTTGTACAAAGAGGTTAATTGGGACTTCGCCATATGAACTTGTCTATGGTGCTGAAGCTGTTCTTCTGACATCAGATGGGGTACCAATCATGAAGTTAATTCAAGGAATGGAAGAGGAACCAAATGCCATTTAGAGGAGGATCAACTAGCTGATAGCCTTACAAGAAAAGATAAATGAAGTCTATGACAACCATAAAATGTTCAAAACAGAATCGAGAAAAGATTTGATAAAAATATCAAAGAAGACAGTTTCCAGCTTCAAGACAAAGTGCTAAAATGGGAGGCCAAAATTGAGGAAAAGGGCAAGCACAGTAAGTTTGAGAATTTATGGAAGAGTCCTTTTAAGATTGCTGGTTTTCATGGGAACAACACTTATATACTGCAGGAAATTGATGGAGGATCATATGCTGGAGGGCCTGTTAATGGTAGGTTCCTAAAGCATTATTCTTGCTGAAGTTTTATCAGTCACTCATGACATTGTACATATCCCATCTTTGTAAGTTTTATTGCTAATAATGACAAGCTGAAACAAAAATATTAAGCCCGAGGTGAAGGCCCAAATAGTTTGAAGAAGATGCTTGTCAACACAAATTTCTGTTTTTATCAAAAATGGATAGCACTGGAGCTGCGGGTTCTTAGTGTACCACAGGGGCACACTATCCCAAGTGGAGCCACTGTTATCATTATAATTTTTTTTTCCACACTTGGATAATTTTCTTTGTTCCTAGTCATGGTTTTTAGATAGGTGTGAAGTCATGTTAAGTTTTTAGGGGTTAAGTGATAGGGTTAGAGTCTCATTTTCATTCACATAATAAATTATAACAACCTTATTTCATACCTTAACAGTTTCATACCATGTTTAGAGAGTCAAATTTTTAACCATTTAAAAAAAAAATTGATTAAGCCATGAAACCACATTTTCATAGTGTAGACAGTGTTAAAAACTGCTTTTGCACTACGAAAATGCTGCCCATTTCGTAGCGCAAAACCCTAAAATTACATTAGATGCGCTACGAAATTGGGGATTTGTAGCATGTCTTGTCAGTTATCAAATCCACCAAAATTATATTAATACTTCGTGATTAGGTGTCAGCCACGAGTCTTTTCTCACACATGCAGCCATTCATAGCCATCATGAAATTCGTTAGAGGTCAGTTGTCTTAGTCATTTTCAAATTTGGAAAGTGATGGTTTTTGGTTTTATTGTCTCATGCAAGAAATATATGATGCATACCCTTTTCCGAATGGTAAAATCATGGTAAGCAGAAACAAAAGCTTCCCATTCATCAAGTGAGGCTGATTATTACTTTCAAGCGAGGCAGTGTCTCTAATCAAGCGAGGCTGTTGGTTACAAGTTTTCAAGAAACACACAGGAATTTCAAGGAAAGGATGACAGAGGAAAGAAAGAATCATAGGCCAGGCCACTGTTTAAGGACAGAGCCTGAAAGCATAGAAGCTCTAACCAAAGACAAATCAGTTGAGGAGGCCTTCAAGAAGACAGGATGTTGGAAATTCTGTGAACAATTGCAGGGAGGTCATAATCAAGTGACAAAAGAGTTTGCTCTTCATTTCACAGGTTCAAATACAAAATTTGGACTCTTAAACTTGAAAATTTCCCCTGAGATTATATCATTAGTGACAGAGATTCGAAGGGGAGAAGAAAGATGGTTCAAAAATTTCAGGTTTAAGATGGAACCTTGTAAAATATTTCTGAAGCCAGGGTTTGAAGAGACAGATTTAACTAAATTAGTGCCAAGAAGCTACATCAAGAACACCTATGCCAACCTGCTCTACAACATTCAAAGGTACTTCACCTGTGAGGGAAGATACCATAAAGTGTATTCTTATCATTTCAAACTCTTGTTGCATTTTACTGGAATGATTTCTCTGGATTTGCCTTTCTTCTTGTTTCGAAGTTTAGCTAAGATGGTAGATAAAGTGCAAATGAAAGCTCAATACTGTGAAACTTCAATTTTCCATCATGGTCTAGTTAAATTGATAGTTTTACATGAACTTCAGAGGATAAATAGAGAATGGTCTACATTTTTGTTCTTATGTGGATTTGGGGTGGAAACACAAGGAATAAGTGTTAACCCTAAAACTAAATAAAAGTCACCTTTAGAAACCAGTGACCTTGCAGAGACAAGATCAAAAATATTTGTCAAGTTGAAACCTAGAAAGCAAGTGAAGGAGCCAAAGATCAAAACATCAGTGATCATTCAAGAGACTCCTCAACATGCACAGAAGAAGACAACTAAAGTTAAAGAAAGAGTACAGGAAAATTCAATCAGCAAATCAACCCAGAAAAGATTGACTAGAAGTCAAATAGCAAAGGAAAGGGGCAAAACAGTTGTTTCAGACAAAAGTCTAGTTTTAAAGGGTAATTTGACTGATATTTTACAGGCTATTGATATTGAATAATCTCCTCTAGTTCAGGCAGACTTTATAAAATTGAATGAAGGGAAATCTAAGAAGATGAAAACTTCCAAAAAGCTGGATTTTAATGATGAAATTTCAGAGTTTGTGTTCAAGCCCAGAAGGCCATTAACTAGGAAATCAAAAAGGTTGCAAGAGTTGGATATGGAGTTAGATAAAGCAAGGGAAGTTTTAAATTTTTATGAGGATCCCATAGACCTCTCATCACCAATGCTTGAAGGTGACAGAAACAGAGTTTTCAACACTCAAAGGGAAAAGAGTAGTTATGAAGAAATTAAAGAAAATTTGAGACTAGCTAGTCTTGAAATTGCTAAGCTTAAGAATAAAGTAAGAACACATGTTGTTGAGAAGAAAAACTTCAATAGAATAAGGGCTCTGTGGGAGGTTGAAAGAATTTCCAAAACTGAAACAGTCAGTAGTGAAGCTCAGTACTTTACCTGGACTGTCCCTGCAATCAAAGAGGCAAGATTTATGAGAATGATAAATGTTAAATTGAGGGATACCAACAGGAGACTGAAGAGGCAGATTGAAGATCCTTAAATTCAATTGACAAAGTCTGAAGGTCAGCTACAACAGAGATAGAACAAGAGCAGTAAGTGACAAATCCTTAATACAGTTTTGTTTTTGGGAAGGACATCAATTTTTGAGGACATTTCAAAGTTGAATTATTTTGATTGTTAAGGTTTATTGACATCAACAAAATCATTAAAAGGTGTAAATACTCTTAAAATCAGAGAATTGTGAAAAAACTGTGTAAAAAAGGACATACACAGTAGTTTCGTAGCACGCTACGAAACTGCTGTAGGTGCATTTTTGAATATTTTTATAAAGATTTTGAGAGGTAAAAGCATTTGGTTTCCGAATTTTGTTGCTGGTGGTGGATGGAAAGGGCTCACAAATGAAATTTCAGGTGTCAAGGCAAAAGGAAATGGATGTTTGAGGGATATTTACAATGATACAAATTCTGCGCTACGAAAACAACTGCTATTTTCGTAGCGCAACCATATCATCTCCCTATATACTTTTTCAAGGGCTTAGTTTTTGTACAGGTGGAAAGGCATGGTTCCATGGAAATGATAACACATGTCACTTATCTTAAAAAGTCAACATTTCCAGCAAAAGGGTTCGAAGATCATCAACGAAGGTAAAGCTAAATTATAGAAAACATGTTCCCTGTTTTTTAGGGCAAATATGACATGAACCAACATGATTGCACAACAAGATTAGAGGCATCATCAAGGTCGAAGATATGGAGGAAAAACTGTTAGATATATTATTTAAGTCTTAGATAAGGTTGTTTAGACATAATTAGGAGTTTTACTCCTATTTGTATTAGGACTTCTAGAAGAGACAATTAACTGTCAGATGCAAATAAGAGTCTGTCTTAGGAGCAGATAGGTGTCAGTCAAAGAAGTTTGAATTCTCTTCAAGATGGATAAGGGAATCCAAGATTGTAATGATGATTCTATAAGAGACACGAGGTCAAATTGCTAAAGGTTGGAAATTTTCATTGACAAGCAAACTATGTTACTATAGAAGACTGTGTGTTTTCATCTTAATACAGATATTGGCTTTACTACTCAAGATTCATAAAGAGTTTTTGGTGTTTGATTTTCCTATGGCCTTCCTCATCTACCTATTTGCAGTGGTATGAACATGTGTTACTTATAACTCATTGAAAAATGCTCTAACTTTCTTCATATGTTTGTAAACTGTGTTTTGTTCACTTTGTTACTGTTTTGCTGATACATCTAAAACTCTGAAATGCCCTGACTTCCATGTTAAGCTAATTTTTATTTTTTGTTGAAACATAATTTGACTCCATAGCCCAATGGATGTTTTTTGACCAGTAATTCAACCAGTTATACACTTTTATCCATTTTATTCCTAGAGTTAGCCATCTAATCCTTAAATTCAAAATCTTAAACCTAGTGAGAGAGCCCTCTCAGGTTGAGGAGGCTAAGCCTCAACTAAAATTCTGGTTTGAAATAGTTACTTGAAGTCTACTTGATCAGCAGCCTATTAGGGTCATATTTTTTGATAACAGGAGCCACCCACCTGCCACACTCCCTTTCATTCCATTTCCCTTGAAAATCACTAAAACCCTGCCTTTTACGACTTTCTGCTTCATTTATCTACTTTACCTTTTTCACCACTATATCATTGTTTCTTCTACTCTTTTCCTATCTCCTTGATTGTGATTAAAGTGGGCCAGTCCCCCTGACACGTCACCCCTTTCTCCCTCGCCATCTATCGCACTTCACAAACATTACAACTTACCATTTAGGCGCCCACAATGTATTTCTTTTAATTTGCGATGCAACATTTGGCCCCACCACAGCAGCTCTGCCCCCCACTTCTCATCTGCTTATAACAAGAAGCTAATATCTTCGATGTGCGATGCATTCAGCCCCACTTTCCCCTAACATGTTTGATCTGAAAATGGAATGTACTTGTTTAAGGGTGCAAGGTATCCATTTCCCATAACTTCAAATGTGAGCTATACACTCCAAGTGACCTCTAAAAATGTGAAAACTTCTTATTTCTTATACAGAGATAGACTGTAGGGGCATTCACTGGACATGTCACCTCTAAAGAGAGGATGAGTTCCAGAGGCTACCTGGCCCTCTACGGGCTCTGCCTAAAGAAATAATGAAGTAACACTTAGAAGTCTTTGACATACACATACTTGAAGTTTGATGTCTTGCGGAATAAGACAAATAACTTTCTGCAGCTGAGTAGGTGATTATGTGTGTATGAAAGTTATGTATATTTGTTGTTTAAAACTTTATATCAGTTTTGTTTAGCATATCATCTTCAGCAAATAAAGACATCAAATGATAAAGCAGTTCACCCCCCCTCTGGGCTACATCTGCTGGACCAAGCCTCTCAAACTAGGCTTGTCCTCTTGTATTAAAAATGCTACAAAGGCTAATACAAGAATATGAGTGTCTCGAAAGACAGATCTGACTGTAAATACAGAATCAGAAGATAGGAATTAGCTAAACATGCTCTTTCCCAAACACTAAACAGTGAAAATGTATCTTATACAGTACTTTCCCCAATTGGCCCTGGTGGCCCTTTAGACTTGCATGGAGAATTTCGAGGTGAAGGTGACCTCAATTGATTCTGAAAACTCTGCCATTAGACTCAGAAGGTCGAAAATAGCAGAAAAAGGCTTTTGAATCACCAAAAATGGATGAACATAGCCCCCAAACAGCTCCAACACTGAAATGGCCCTGGTGGCCCTGAAAGCTTCCCTGAAGCTAAACAGTGAGAAGAATTCCTCAAAAGGAAAAACGAGCTGTAGAAATGGATTCAGAATGCTGAAAAACTTCATGAATGACCTTCGTTCCACATTCACTGGCTGCACAATTCCCAATGCAGCTCCCAAACTGATTTGGCCCTAGTGGCTCCTGGAACTTCCACGAAGAAAAATCACCTACAAGCGGCCTCAGATGGCTGTGAAACCTATGCCAATGGCTTCAGAAGGTCGAAGAGACCCAAAATCAAAAAAAAATTCGTCTTCAAAAGCCTCTCCTAGCAGAAGTTATGCCCACTTTACTAAACTGCCAGTTTCACCTAAACAACCTCCACTAAATGTGGAGAGACTGCAGATAAGAGCGCCAAATGGGGAGGTGGCGCCAAAAGTGGCGGAGTCTGCCAATCCACCCGCACGGTTAGTCGTTTGGCATTAAATGTAATTGATGTCGGCGTTCATATGGCGGAGTTTGCAACGGTTTTTTAAACGGTTTGAATTAATATATATATATGGTTTATTAAATAACCATATAACACATACATAAACCAATGTTTATCCAAAGTTCGTTGACCGCCCAACGTTTGCGCGCCGAGGAAATATGGCCATGGTTCTTGGGCCCCGGTGCTATGTAGAGGGGGCTGGCCCCCTTTCTGGCCCCGCCCAAAACAAATACACACAATAAATATGAATTGCGCCGCACATAAAACAACGAACAAAGCCCGTGGCCCGTTGGTTAAAGCGCTGAGTTAATACGCACCCGACCATGGTTCGAATCCTGTCGAGCCCAAACAAATTTTTGCAAATGCGCCATTTCAAATTCGGTCTTGGGGCCACGTGGCGGCCTCCGGGCTAGCCACGTGGCGCCCTTCCATTGGCTGCCAAATGGAATATTCCCCAGAATATTCTGCGGAATATTCCACGGAATATTCCCAGAATATTCTGTGGAATATTCTTTTTTTAATAAAATTTTCCCAAAGTCAAATTTGCCATTTTTTAATGGAAATTGAGAAAACTTTGAACTTGAATAACTTTTGCATACGGAAACCATTTTTCGAACCGTTTGCGGCACCGGAATCAGGAAGACGAGCTCTATCCGGTCGTTCAGGTTCAAACCAGTTCTGAGCACCTTCATTTTTGACCATTTTACGACACTTGGTCCTGAGCTCCTGATCACACCTCCCAAATGAGAAGGCTTTTGGTCCCCAAAAGCTTACTGAATCTCTGATCTGGACTGTAGAACAGAAAATGAGAGAATAACAGCATCCTCTTCTCTTCAGCCTTCAAAAATTTCCCTGAATTGCCAACTGTTCACATGGCGAATTTTGCTGAATGAGCCATGTACTTGTGCCGAATCCCGACCAAGTTTTCTTGCCATACCAATTTTCATACTGAAACCAGCAATGACACTTGCTGAACTTTGTGCCCTCTTTTCTTGCATGCCTTTCCAACTCATGGAATCTTGCACTGCTTTGCACTGACACTTCGTTCTCTGCACCAAACGACACCAAAAGCATCTTGTGCAACATATGACATCAACAACCAGTTGACAATGAGATGTGCTATACCAATGACACACAAAATCTGAACAAGTGTGCACACAACCGACACAAGTCGATAACAACAAGATACATCTTGACAAACATGCGTATGTATCATGTACAATGAACTATATACAGTTCGCTAATTACACATACAACCTCTATGTACATGTGCAACTTCAACTCTTCTTTCCAAATACCCACAAGTACATCATCTCAAAAACATGTGGATAATCAAGAGCTGAACCAAAAGACATTGCTGCAACATAAGTGAGTATCATACTCATCTTTTACACCTCCATGGCGAAATTTTGCAACAACAAAGAAATTATTTCAACTGAAACTGCTTTTACATGCAATCTTGCATCAACTTTTCAACTAAAATACATGCATACCAATCTGAAATTTGCATGTACAAAACGAGTAATGACTTACTGCAATAAGAAGTCCATCCACTTCTCACCAAGCCAATTCCATGGCGACTTTTGCTGCTGCAAATTTTCCTCATGTGAAACTTCCCTTTCCACATCAATAATGGACTCCATAGATCCAATTATGGAAGTTGTCATTATAAAAATGAACAAAAGAGCTTCAGCAAACTCAAACAACAAGTAGTTTGCAGAATAATAAAGCAGTCAATCTTCAACACTGCTTAAGACACCTTTCAAGCTACATAATCAAGCTAGTGATGTCAGTCAAGCAAACCTAGTGCTCCGATACCATCTGATCTGAAAATGGAATGTACTTGTTTAAGGGTGCAAGGTATCCATTTCCCATAACTTCAAATGTGAGCTATACACTCCAAGTGACCTCTAAAAATGTGAAAACTTCTTATTTCTTATACAGAGATAGACTGTAGGGGCATTCACCGGACATGTCACCTCTAAAGAGAGGATGAGTTTCAGAGGCTACCTGGCCCTCTACAGGCTCTGCCTAAAGAAATAATGAAGTAACACTTAGAAGTCTTTGACATACACATACTTGAAGTTTGATGTCTTGCGGAATAAGACAAATAACTTTCTGCAGCTGAGTAGGTGATTATGTGTGTATGCAAGTTATGTATATTTGTTGTTTAACACTTTATATCAGTTTTTTTTAGCATATCATCTTCAGCAAATAAAGACATCAAAATGATAAGCAGTTCACCCCCTCCTCTGGGCTACATCTGCTGGACCAAGCCTCTCAAACTAGGCTTGTCCTCTTGTATTAAAAATGCTACAAAGGCTAATACAAGAATATGAATGTCTCGAAAGACAGATCTGACTGTAAATACAGAATCAGAAGATAGGAATTAGCTAAACATGCTCTTTCCCAAACACTAAACAGTGAAAATTGTACCTGATACAATACTTTTCCCCAATTGGCCCTGATGGCCCTTTAGACTTGCATGGAGAATTTCGAGGTGAAGGTGACCTCAATTGATTCTGAAAACTCTGCCATTAGACTCAGAATGTCGAAAATAGCAGAAACAGGCTTTTGAATCACCAAAAATGGATGAACATAGCCCCCAAACAGCTCCAGCACTGAAATGGCCCTGGTGGCCCTAAAAGCTTCCCTGAAGCTAAACAGTGAGAAGAATTCCTCAAAAGGAAAAACGAGCTGTAGAAATGGATTCAGAATGCTGAAAAACTTCAGGAATGACCTTCGTTCCACATTCACTAGCTGCACAATTCCCAATGCAGCTCCCAAACTGATTTGGCCCTGGTGGCTCCTGGAACTTCCACGAAGAAAAATCACCTGCAAACGACCTCAGATGACTGTGAAACCTGTGCCAATGGCTTCAGAAGGTCGAAGAGACCCAAAATCAAAAAACAAATCGTCTTCAAAGACCTCTCCTAGCAGAAGTTATGCCACTTTACTAAACTGCCAGTTTCACCTTGGGAATCTCCACCAATTGTGGAGGAACTGTGGATAAGCCCACCAAATAAGGCGGGGCGCAAAAATGGGCGGAGGCCGCCAAGTGCTCCGAACGGTTAACTGCTGGCATTAATTGTAATGGTTATCGGCGTTCATATGGGCGGTCTTTGCAACGGTTTTTAAACGTGTTTAATTAAAACAACGTTTAATATATAACAACCTTATTTAACACATATCACATAACATGAACCAATGTTTATCCGCCCGTTTTGAATTGCGCGCCGATTTATTTGGGAATTGGTTCCGCGCTGATGGTTTTATGGGAAGGGGGCTGGCCCCCTTTCGGGCCCGCCCAAAACAACCGTTACATTCAAATGTCAATTCGCGCCGCACATAAAACAACAAATGAACCCGTGGCCCATTGGTGAAGTCGTTCCGCTTTCAACCGGGCGACCATGGTTCAATTCCTGCCGAGCCCAAACAAATTTTTGAAAATGCGCCATTTCAAATTCGGTCTTGGGGCCACGTGGCGGCCTCCGGGCTAGCCACGTGGCACCCTTCCATTGGATGCAAATGGAATATTCCCCAGAATATTCTGTGGAATATTCCACGGAATATTCCCAGAATATTCTGTGGAATATTCTTTTTTTTAATAAAATTTTTCCAAAGTCAAATTTGCCATTTTTTTAATGAAATTGACAAAACTTTGAACTTGAATAACTTTTGCATACGGAGACCATTTTTCGAACCGTTCACGGCGCCGGAATCAGGAAGACGAGCTCTATCTCGCCGTTCAAAGTTCAAACCAGTTTCCGAGTACTTTCTATTTTTGACCATTTTACGACATCGTTGTCCCGAGCTCCCCGATCACACCTCCCAAATGAGAAGCTTTTGTCCCCAAAAGCTTCACCGAAATTCTCAAACTCAACGTAGTATTGAAATTAGAGTATAACATCCTTCATCTTCTTCAAGCCCAAAAAGAATTTCCTTTAATCACAATATCACAGAATCGTTCACATGCGCCCTCTTCCTAATGAGCTACAGACGGTGCTTAATCTCCACCAAGTTTTTCTTTGCCATACCAATCGCTATACCGAAAACCAAAGTAATGACACTTGCTGAACTTTGTGCCCTCTTTGCTTTCATGCCTTTCCAACTCATGGAATCTTGCACTGCTTTGCATTGACACTTCGTTCACTGCACCAAACGACACCAAAAGCATCTTGTGCAACATATGACATCAACAACTAGTTGACAATGAGATGTGCTATACCAATGACACACAAAATCTGTAACAAGTGTGCACACAACCGACACAAGTCGATAACAACAAGATACATCTTGACAAACATGCGTATGTATCATGTACAATGAACTATATACAGTTCGCTAATTACACATACAACCTCTATGTACATGTGCAACTTCAACTCTTCTTTCCAAATACCCACAAGTACATCATCCCAAAAACCTGTGGATAATCAAGAGCTGAACCAAAAGACATTGCTGCAACATAAGTGAGTATCATACTCATCTTTTACACCTCCATGGCGAAATTTTGCAACAACAAAGAAATTCTTTCAACTGAAACTGCTTTTACATGCAATCTTGCATCAACTTTTCAACTGAAATACATGCACACCAATCTGAAATTTGCATGTACAAAACGAGTAATGACTTACTGCAATAAGAAGTCCATCCACTTCTCACCAAGCCAATTCCATGGCGACTTTTGCTGCTGCAAATTTTCCTCATGTGAAACGTCCCTTTCCACATCAATAATGGACTCCATAGATCCACTTATGGAAGTTGTCATTATAAAAATGAACAAAAGAGCTTCAGCAAACTCAAACAACAAGTAGTTTGCAGAATAATAAAGCAGTCAATCTTCAACACTGCTTAAGACACCTTTCAAGCTACACAATCAAGCTAGTGATGTCAGTCAATCAAACCTGGCTCTGATACCATCTGATCTGAAAATGGAATGTACTTGTTTAAGGGTGCAAGGTATCCATTTCCCATAAATTCAAATGTGAGCTATACACTCCAAGTGACCTCTAAAAATGTGAAAACTTCTTATTTCTTATACAGAGATAGACTGTAGGGGCATTCACCGGACATGTCACCTCTAAAGAGAGGATGAGTTCTAGAGGCTACCTGGCCCTCTACAGGCTCTGCCTAAAGAAATAATGAAGTAACACTTAGAAGTCTTTGACATACACATACTTGAAGTTTGATGTCTTGCGGAATAAGACAAATAACTTTCTGCAGCTGAGTAGGTGATTATGTGTGTATGCAAGTTATGTATATTTGTTGTTTAACACTTTATATCAGTTTTGTTTAGCATATCATCTTTAGCAAATAAAGACATCAAATGATAAAGCAGTTCACCCCCCCTCTGGGCTACATCTGCTGGACCAAGCCTCTCAAACTAGGCTTGTCCTCTTGTATTAAAAATGCTACAAAGGCTAATACAAGAATATGAGTGTCTCGAAAGACAGATCTGACTGTAAATACAGAATCAGAAGATAGGAATTAGCTGAACATGCTCTTTCCCAAACACTAAACAGTGAAAATTGTACCTGATACAGTACTTTTCCCCAATTGTCCCTGGTGGCCCTTTAGACTTGCATGGAGAATTTAGAGGTGAAGATGACCTCAATTGGTTCTGAAACCTCTGACATTAGACTCAGAATGTCGAAAATAGCAGAAACAGGCTTTTGAATCACCAAAAATGGATGAACATAGCCCCAAACAGCTCCAACACTGAAATGGCCCTGGTGGCCCTGAAAGCTTCCCTGAAGCTAAACAGTGAGAAGAATTCCTCAAAAGGAAAAACGAGCTGTAGAAATGGATTCAGAATGCTGAAAAACTTTAGGAATGACCTTCGTTCCACATTCACTGGCTGCACAATTCCCAATGCAGCTCCCAAACTGATTTGGCCCTAGTGACTCCTGGAACTTCCACGGAGAAAAATCACCTGCAAACGACCTCAGATGGCTGTGAAACCTGTGCCAATGGCTTCAGAAGGTCGAAGAGACCCAAAATCAAAAAAAAATTCGTCTTCAAAGGCCTCTCCTAGCCAAAGTTATGGCACATTTACTGAACTGCCTGTTACACCTTGGGAATCTCCACCAAATGTGGAGGAAGTGCAGTTAGCAACGCCAAATAAGGAGGAAGCGCTCAAATTAGGCGGAACCGCCAATCCTATCCGGCGGTTGTAACGTTGGCAATAAATGTCAAACTGTTGGCGTTCATATGGGCGGTTCCTTGCAGACCGTTTTTAAACGTGTTTAATTAAACAACGTTTAAGACATAACCTTATTTTAACACACATATCACATAACATGAACCAATGTTTATCCGCCCGTTTCTGAATTGCGCGCCGATTTATTTGGGAATTGGTTCCGCGCTGGATGGTTTTGCGGGGAAGGGGCTGGCCCTTCGGGCTGGCTCCCCCTTTTCGGCCCGCCAAAAAAAACAAATCACACATTTAAATGTCAATTGGGTTACCAAGACATAAAACAACAAATGAACCCGTGGCCCAGCTGGTTAAAGCGTTTGGTTGATATACATCCTGCGGTTCGAATCCCGTCGAGCCCAAATAAAATTTTGAAAAATGTGCGCCATTTTCACTCTCACTGGGCCACGGTGTATGCCTTCCAAGTTAGCCACGTGGCGCCCTCTTCCATTGGGTGTTAAATGGAGCCATTCCCCAATATTCTCATGGAATATCTCCACAGTATTCTAATATTTCGTGGAATATTCTTTTTTTAATAAAAAATTTTCCAAAGTCAAATTTGCCATTTTTTTAATAAAATTGACAAAACTTTGAACTTGAATAACTTTTGCATACGAAGACCATTTTTTGAACCGTTCGCGGCGCCGGAATCAGGAAGACGAGCTCTATCCAGTCGTTCAGGTTCAAACCAGTTCTGAGCACTTTCATTTTTGACCATTTTACGACACTTGGTCCTGAGCTCCTGATCAATGTTGCTTACCTCCTCCTTGTGCTTCGCACTTCACATCCTTTAAGGTTTACCTCTGTTGTTTAGTGTTAAGAGTTGCAATCTGCGGGCAGCGGTCAGGTCCTACTTCCTCCACATCACCCTTTTCTCCCCACCCTCCATCACAGATAGCATATTATAACCTTTCACATTGCAACTAAAACTTAAAACTTGTGATTTCCGAATTGCGATATATCACATCATATTTGTTTTAATTTACCTTTGAAGTGCCCACAACCTATTCTGTTAACTTGCGATGCAATCAGGCCCCACCATTATACTCTCTTCACCGCCCTCCACCTTTCCTCCATCTCCAATCACTCCCTCCTCATCTGATGGTCTTTGTTTCATTTCGCACCCCTCGCATCTTTCTAACTTTAACCATGGGGGGGGGGGGGGGGGGTTCCGAAATGGGCGGTATCCATTACCGCCCACCCCTCCATGTGTCGTCCTCTCATCATTTCACCCCCCCCTTTTCGATACCTATTACCACTTGAGACTCCCTCTGAAATCTGGTTCCTATTTTGCAATTCAAAAACACCACATGGGCTTTTGAGGCGGAACATGCCATTGTGGTTTATGCGGTCTTCTCAGGATATATCCTCTAAAAGAACCAAGTGCATTCAACATGATAGGCCTCTTCATAAGAGATTAAGTGGAAATTACCAGACTGAGGGAGTGGAGGTGTGCGGGCAATAGATGGAATCGTAAAATGATAGTCAGCCTGTCCACCTATGACCACTCCTCGCCATACCATCTTGAAGGCTCCCATTATTGGCCTCAATGGGCGACCATGTCCTTTTTGTTTCCGGTTTAATTTTGATGACTTTGCTGGTGAAATCTAAATTTCGCCCCATTCCTGTTTTAATTCTCTCAGTACAGAAGTACCATAAGACTCTCGAGGGGAAATCTATATGTAGCTCATTCCAAGGTTAAAGAAGGGTTCTAGAATTGGGAAGAATTTTGATATAGTTTTGTATGATTGTGCTCCCTGTGCTCTAAGATACATATTTGTGAGAGCTGTCTAAAATTAATATAATACAGAGTTTTTATTTGGATTCCAGATGGAGCAATGAGTAGTATGTATTTGTTTCCTTCTGTTATCGGTTATATCCTTTTTATGTATAATCATTTGTCATCCTATGCTGCTTTGATGGTCCGTGTAATGTAGCTATTGGTAGTCTGCAATTTTATTCATGAATTCGTGTTTGCATAACGCGATGGTGTTAACGCTCATGTATTAAGCTCACTGCACTCCCTTAATTGGCGCCCCACGAACCTCTATTTTTTCCCATATCTCATTCATGTCTGCTTCCTCTGAAGTCATGGGGGGAAAATTCTTAAATATCTTAAGCCTGTCTCTTGTGAGTTCCTTCTCCATTCTTCCTCAATGCCTCTGCACATATTAAAGCTTCTCCTCATTGTTTTATACTTGACCCATCTAAAATTCATCAGCTTCACAGCCTCCTGAGCTCTCTCATCATTTGGGGAATTCACATAAAGCAGGCTCAAATGGTCTTCTCCATTCTCGAACCACCAAATCCATTATTCTCATGACCCATATTTTTTTAGAGGTATTTATACAATTGTCCACTTTTAACCTCTGATTTTAAGATGTCCTAGGCATTGGTATTTTGCAACTCAAGGTTGTCTCTAGGAGCTACAACAGTACCTATGGTTATGTGTGCATGTAACATGTGTAGTATTGTGTATATATTATTTTGTATGCATGTTGTATTTATGGTGTTGTATGTATATTGCATATGCGGTGCTAGGTATAGATGGTGTTATTTACATGTTGGATATATGGTGTTGTGTACATATTGTATTGTGCACATCTTGGATATGCAGTTTTGTGTGCATATGGTGTTGTGTGCATGCTGTATATGCGGTGTTGTGTATGTATGGTGCTATGTACATGTTGTATATGCAATGCTGTGTACATATGGTTTTTTGTGTGTGTTTTACATGTGGTTCTATGTACATAAGTTGTTGTGTGCATGATTGTACGTGTGGTGTTGTGTGCACGTGGTACTGTGTGTAGGTCGTGCCATGTATATGTCGTGCATGTGGTGTTTTGTACATGGCATGCATGTGGTTTTGTGTACTTGTGGTATTGTGTACACATTGTAAAAGAGGTGCAGTGTACATTTGGTATTGTGTACATATTGTGCATGTGGTGTCATGTACATGTGATTTTGTGCACATGTTGTTTAGGTAGTGCCATGCATAGGTGGTACTGTGTATGTGTTGTGCATATGGTACTGGTATATATGCGGTATTGTGTGCATGTTGTACATGATGTGTTGCAAGCATGATGTATCATGCATGTGCTTGGTGTAATCGTGGTATCATGACATGTATATATGTTGTGTTGTACTCTGTATATGTATATGTATTGTGTTGTATTGTACACCAGGTGTAGATGTATGTGTTGTACGTCAGTGTAGGCGTTATATGCATTGTGTTGTATTGTACAATGGGTATAGGTGTATGTGTATGTACATGTATTGTGTTGTACATTGGGTGTAGGTGTATCTATTGCGTTGTGTTGTACACTAGGTGTGGGTGTATGTATTGTGTGGTGTTGTACGCCTTGTGTGGATGTACGTGTTTTATACTGTGTGCGTGTGTACGTGAGTAAAGAGAAGAAAAGGAATTGGGTGCTTGTCGGGTGTGGAAACCAATCCGATATGTGAGTACATAAAGAACAAAGGCAGAATTAAGGACCAATGAAGGATAAGTATCAGTATTTTATTTCAGTTTTATTATGCATGTGATATGATCCTGACTTGTGATGGTTACATGTGATTAATGATTATGGTTTATGGTGATTTCATGTGATTCATGATTTTAACTTATGATGGTTGTGGTTTGAGCTAACCATATGTGATATGTTATACATGATTATTTGACCAAACAACTAGTTTGGCTTGTGTGATAGGAGGTGAACAAGGTTGCAAGTGTACATTATTGACGAGCTACCAATGAGGTATGATTTGAATTTATTTCAACTTTTTTTCAATCTAATGGAATTTATGTGCTTGGTACAAGAAAGCATGTAATTCCCAGTTTGGTATGGTTGAAAGCGACTACAAGAATTATCAATAAAAGAAAAAGGAATTGAAACAGGCAGCAGTATGATGGTAAATCACTTCAGGAGTAGGTCCATTGTGGTACAATGGTACCCAATAGTGTCCGTTGATTTCCATGAGCATGCTATGACTGGTATGATGGCTTTTAGGCAGGTATATGCCTTGGCTTTTGTATCTTCTGGTGCAAGGAAGCCTTACCAATGGATGGATCGCTTGGGATATGGGATACTAGGGAACTTGGAAGGTGAGTGACTACACAGAGAGGGTGACCGGATTTCCCAAGGGGTTGTGTAGTAGAGAAGGGAAAGTTGGGGATGGATTTTTTTTGGTCATTAGCATTTCCAAATGGAATCATGTGCACATTGGGAGTGTTTCATGGAATAGTGAGCCCATAATTGTTCTTTGAGAGTATATTGGTGCCGGATTGTAGCACTGGACATTGGATGCAGCTTTAGCTCTGATATTGGATTCTGTACTTCATGGGAAGGAAGTGAATCCTGGTACTACTATGAGGGTGGAGGTGTGAGCCTCTGGATTCCATTGTTGTTGATATAGGCATCGTATCCTATTATTTGTTGGTTGAGAAAATGTGTATATGTGTATATTATTGTAATTACCGTAATGAGTTGTGTTATAAAGCTCCAGTACACGATATGATTTTCATGATTATTTTTTTTTATTTTGAGCAGGTTATTCAATGTAAATACTGCAACGAGCTAAGTTATTAACCTCCATGGGCAATATGTTTGCTTTTCAGTGGTTTTGATGAGGTATAGGTGTCATTGAAAACCGAGGATGGTGTTCCCCGAAGGGGAGGGTTCTATAACAACCTTGGTGAAAATTACATGTAATAAAGTTAAAAATAATAACCACGGTTGATGGGACACTTATTCCAAGCTGATATTGGGAAAAATATCCTAGTGGGTGTTCATTTTCGTTAATATGGCTAGGGAAATTGGCAAAGGCAAAGGCAAAGTCTTTGGAAAGGTAAGAGGCATTATTTAGCACATTTATTTATGAAAATAATGGAAAATAGGAGAAAAGGAAGGTGAAAGGTCACAGGTTGCATGTGAGGAGTAAAATGAATGAAAATAAAGGAAAAATAAGAAAATAGAGGTCTCATTGATAAAAAGGTTTCTGAGGATCAATTGGAAATATTTTTCTACCTTTTGTTAGTGCATTTTTTGGAGCTCTCTCATTCTTATCTCTCTCTCTCTCTCTCTTAGACACTTAGATTTTTTGGAGCATTTTGGATTTGGAGCAAGAAAGGAAAGAAAGCAGGAAAAAGGAGGAAGCAAGAAAGGAGGAGCAAGAATCAATCAGCTACATCAGGATTACTGGCATGTATCCATTTTCATGTGTATTTTCCTTTTGCTAGATATGACATGCATGGCATTGCATGTGGCTCTTCTCTATCTTGGAATGGTTTTTTGCCAGGTGTGACAACGTTTTCAGTCTAGCCTTGCCATTTCCGGATAGCAATGGTGTTGTGGAGTTCTCATGTTTTGGTTTAGCTGGATTACTAGATGAATTCGAAGTTGATTGGGGTGGATCTCCGAATTTATATAACACATGGCATAGCAACCCCTGAAATGGATTACAGGTTTCGGTAAAGCCGAACATTGTGTTACCTCAATGGGCCTAGGAATCCTTACCTGTGAATGGCGGGATATACGGGAAAGACTAGAGGTGGTTTTCCTTAGTTTAGGGCCTAGTAATCCGGGTTTGGAGGTGGTGGTTTTCTCTCCATTTCAGGCCTAAGAATCCCATGTTTGGGATAGTGGTAAATCATGGAGAGTATATCTCTATTTAGGGCCTGGTGACCCCTGATTTAAACTGTGGGTTGTGGTAAAGCCTGAGATATTAGGAGATAGGAAAATTCCTCACGGTTTAGGCAGAGAGAATCAGGTGATATCCATGCTTGTGTTTCCCTAGTGATCGGGTGTAGATCATGGTAAAGCCTAGTTTATGATTGATGAAGTGAGGTGGTTTCGCCTCGAGATGCCCTGGTCAATTTTTCAGTTTGCATCCCAAATTCATGCTTGGAATATGGCACCAAGTTGATTGGATGAAGAGAGATTTGGCTCAGCCAATCTATGGTTGGGTGGAACGTAGAAGTACCATTTCCTATTGGTTTCTACACTCATTAATGGGAAGCTAATTCCTCTATTATTTGATGTATAATTTCACTGATTATTACGAGGATTATATTGTTGTTGTATCCATGGTATTTATGTTTTTATTATGCTGGTTATAAGCATGTATTTTTTCAGTGATGATGTATGTCTCTATCCATGTTTTTCCTTGCAAATGAATACGCAATGTATCTATGGTAAAATAGATTGTATTGGAGCTTATGATGTAATGGAGCAATTATTCTTAGCGATTCTAGGATAAGTATGATACCTCTATGTTTAAATCTATTGTTTAAACATGTATATGCAATGTTTATGACATGTTTGATGAAATTCCTGTCATGGATGGGAGGGGTCCAGATGAGTTATTGATGAATTGATTGCTTCCGTACCTTTTTTTTAATGTTATTTATCAGCTCCTACAATTTCATGAAGTTTTGGGTAGTAACCTAGGCTCTGGGGCTAAAAAGGTGGCACAAATATCAAAGTTTCAGGCACAGAAATGACCAAACCTGGCCATGTTCACTACCTTTCCTTGGCATTCCCGTGGCTATAGGATTTCAGCCGCTACCTTGCCTTGGCATGCCCACATATAAGGCTCAAATTGGTCAAAAATTTAGTCCACCTCAAGGTTCAAGGGCCTAGAATGTTGGGTTACCTCCTGAGGATGTTTTAATGTTATGTAAGATGTGTTTGTCTTGTTTTCATCGGTTCCACTTCCTTAAGGTCATCTAGGAGGTTGAATATCATATTAGTAGCCTCTTGTGGCATGTTTACCCGAGTTGGTCGGTTACTTGGGTAGATATGGGAAGAAGGTTTTACATTAATATGGAACAAATTCCATCCTTAAACATATCTCATTAAGTATTCGAAATCAAAATCGAAATATGTTGAAGTATTCTCGATCAAATTTTTTTTTCCTGTGTGAATCTTATTATTTATCTCGAATTTTTGTAACAAGCATTTTTAACAAATATGTTTTTTCACATTTCCATTTTTATTATATATTATTTCAACTTAATTTGATTATAGATATGCATATTCCAATAGATATGAAGATAGATCATTGTTGAATTTTCTTCTTTGGATGTCCTAAAATTAGGATCGAGGATAATGATATTTACATATTGTGAAATAAGGAAGGAGACCAAGATCTATTAAGAAACAAATACTCATTCATTATGTTTTATTGATTTTCTCACAACTCCACAAATATAAAATAAACAAAATGGAAAATCTTCAGATAAATCTCCATCATTCATATCGACTTCCCTCTTTGTAGGCACCATAAATGAATTGGAATGGTCGAAAAATATATCACGTAATCATCACTTTCTTGGTTTATTATTTTTAACTTGTAGTTTTAGTCTATGTTGAAATTTTTTCCATCGTTGTCCATATTGTATGAAATGTATAAAAACAAACCGAGGAGAGATGCCCAATTTGTCCTCTCTACATATTGATTTTATGTTGTCTTGGTAATTTCCATTTAGCAATCTTGTCTCACTTCAAGCCATTTCTATGGGTTGTGAATAGTTATGTTATGTTAGAATATTCTTTTATAATTAGAACCAGTTGTGTGTTGTTGAAATTTTTTTCTTAATTAGACTTTGTTGGTTGCTAGTTCCTATATTCTAAGAAGTTGTTCAACAATAATATGAGCCTATATATGTAATATTTTTTTGGCTTGGAGAATGCAAGGAAGTGTGGTGTGGTGCAGTCTCCTATGTGAGCGATTGTCTCACTAGAGATATGCATCCATCTCCAATTACATCTCTCTATTTTCTGTGTTGGTATTAGATAAAGGGTTTTTTGAGCTGAGGATCATAAGGCTTGTGTTGAGCATGACTGGAGTGAAATTTGAAGGTGAGTGTGGTTGCTGTAAACAAGTGCGTTGAAATTTTATATAAAGACAAACGAGGGTCGTGTCTGCTGTGATTATGGAGAAATTTGACATTGTGGCTATTGTGGAGCTGTGAAAATGGGTTGACTTGAGGATTAAATTATCGTTTTTTTTAAACTGGAGATCAAATTTCAATGAGCTCATAATCCTTTTCCACCTAAGAAGTTTTCAGAGTTTTTACCTGTGCTAGTATGCATGGTTGGAAGGTTCATCGCTATTGAAATGAGATCGTGGTAAGCCACGAATTGAAATTTTTGTGAAGTGTTGAGTGTGTGCCATTTTATTACTAGTCAATCATAACACGATTAAAATTGGAATCGACTGATACAAAGTTGGTCGATAACGAGTCATGATGAAGTGAAGCTAGAAGCATCTACAAGAGCTATATCTACATCAAATCAAGATTGAGAGAAATGAAGACTAAGGGAAAGGTACTTTTATGGATGTTCGTAAAAGACAACAATTTACCGCATATTAGAGACTACAAAATTTCAAAGGTGACTCGGACGATGCTCAAGGAGTCATATTAATAAAAGAATACAAATCAACTCCTATACTTGAAGAGTAAGATTATGTCTATTAAAATTGAACCTCCTATACTTGAAGAGTAAGATTAAATGTCTATTAAAATTGAAGAAAATGAAAGTATTAGTAATTTCATTTCAAGAATTAAGGATTTTTAAATATAAATGTGAGATAAACCTAGAGACATAGGTAAAGCAATATCTAACACTAACCTAGTCACTATAACATTAATTGGGATGATATATGAGTATCTGAAGTTCATCAAAAGTATTTTAATAAGGGAGAAAGATCTCAATTTTCATGAGTTGGAAGACATACTCATATAGGAGGAAGAAAGATGAAGGAATCTTAAGCTTCAAATTTTTTATTTGGCACTAATGGAAAAAGGGAAATCACCTTTCAAAAGGAACTTGCCTTGGGAAGGAAATAGAGGGGGAAGGCACCATAAGGAAAGCCAACATTTGGTAAACCACCATTTTCAAAATCACAACTAGTTATGATAGTTCCAAAGGTTGATATTAAATTTCAATATTGTGACAAATTTGGACACTACTCTAGAAGTTGCATGAAAATGAAATATCATGAGTCCAAACGTAGAAATAAAAGGAACATTGGAGCTTTTGTTTATAGAGGAGAAACAATTCATGATGATATCAAAAACTTTAGACTATTTGTTATAGATGTTTCACAATATGCTAAAATTAATGATCCAAATACCTGGTTTGTTAATTCTATAACCTCCATTCATATGTCCTGTAATAGGCACTGGTTTGAGAAATTTCATGAAACTAAAAATGGTATGAATATATATAAATATTGAAGATTATCGTGCAAATGAAATCAACGGGTATGGTGATGTGCCAGTGAGATTACCTAATGGTCGTGTTAAACTAATCCACAATGTGATGCACGTGCCTAGAATTAAGAAAAATCTAATCTTAGTCTCTACTATAACTGATCATGGCTTGAAAGTTGAATTTGTAAACTCTTATTGTGTAGTGAAAGACATGTAGGATCACTTCAAAGCCATTTCAATAGGATTTAAAATTGGTGGTTTATATAAGCTCAATGTGACAACTAAAAGTCATTAAGCATTGGCATCCATGACCATGTAAACATAACATATTTGGCATGAGAGTTATGACCATATTAATATTCATGATCTATTACTAATGCGAAAATGAGGAATGGTAGAAGGACTTCCAATACCTAACAATGAATATTCTGCATGCAAAGGGTGTGCATTAGGGAAGATGCACAAGGAAGAGTTCCCTACTCATATAGATAAAAGGAAAATTGATGTTCTAGAACTTGTGCATACATATGTATGTGGCCCTATTCAAAATATCTCATTAGGTGGAGCATATTAATTTTTTATCTTTATTGATAATTGTACGAAATATGCATGAGTATACTTTATGAGAAAAAATAGTAATGTGTTTTAATATTTTAGAGAGTTTAAAACTATGGTTGAAAAGCAAATATAAAAATACATCAATATCATCAGATTAGATCAAGTAGGAGAATAAATTTCTAATGAATTCATCAAGTACGACAAATTCCATGGAATTGTACAAAAAGTACACTATACCATATACTCCACAACATAATGGAGTAGCTAAAAGGAAGAACAAAACCATGGTAAAATGTGCATGGAGCATGTTAAAGGTAAAATTACTAGAAAAATGGAAGTCCAACTAAAATTTTAGATCATAAAACTCCTTTTGAATAATTTTATGGTTATAAACCAATAGTAAGCAGTGTGAGAATCTCTGGTAGCAAAGAATGCCTCATGTTCTGAATGAATATAGGAGAAAACTTGATGCGAAAGCCATAAGTTTATTTTTATAGGTTATTGTTCAGATAATAAGTTGTTTGATCCATGTACACATAAAATATTTCAAGCAGAGATGTATTATTTCATGAGCTTGCAGATGAAGGCCATAAGAATGACAAGTATGATGTATGGAATATCCCTTATGAGTATGATGAAGTCACAGAGGAAGTGAATGATAAGAATGAATATAAAGTGTATAAATTATGTTGTATATTTGCAACTGCTCATGAAGTTTTAACCAAAATCACGAGACACAAATCTACTCTACTATTCTGCATACATTATTTCACAATTTAGAACAAAAAGTGCAAAAAGACACGCTGAAATAACACACATGAAACAATTATTTTTATCTGGGAAAGCAATCTACTAAAAAACCCAATTCCTCTTGCATTAATAAAATGAAATATAGATGGATTACAATTCCTTTTCTCAACTGATCTCACCCTGCAAGTGCACAACCTATCTCGTTGCTCACTGTTGGATGGATTAATCAATATTGCGGACAAGATCGATCTTCCTAGTATCAAAAGGTAATCTAGCAACAAACAACCAAATAAACCTATCTTGCTCTAAACATATGCGATTTACGAAAAATATTATAAAGATGCTAAAAACTTACCGTAGATCCAATGCTTGTTCGAAGTAGTTGTCCCTCGTGCACTTGAAGGAGTTATCTTCATAAACCTGCAGTCACAAACAAGCAAACATTAAATTGCACCTGTATAATAAACATCATAAATCATGCTTATCATGGTGATCAAGGAATCCATGAAATAAACAGTTAACTAACAGCTTATTGAGAAAAATGAATTCATTTGTATTAACTTTGAAAGAAGGGAAACCTTACAACCTTAGCCTTGATGTTGAACATGCCTTCCCGGGGTCCGAAGCAGGAATCTCATCTACTTTGACAAGCCTTGCACTTTTCCAATCGAGATAGATAGAGGTATGTGATCTCTCCTCACAAAATTCTCAGTTAAATGAGTCTGAATCCCAATAGCACTTAACCTCAAATAATTCTAAAGCTTCAACTCCCCTTGAGGCTACCCAATGCCTCTTTTTATAGTGGAAAAGAGGAGGTTTCAGTTCCAACTATGAAGGGATAGAATCCTCCTTCAAAGGGATAAGCTCCTCACATCAAGGGGTTAGCTCCATAAGGTAAGGGATACATGAACCTCAAAAGAGCGGTTCTTCCACCGCAAGATTCTTTCTAGAGGCTTCTAGAATTTACTGAAAGTTAGCTTTTTTGAGTTTACTTGCGCCTTTTTAATATTTACAGGGTCCGCACCCATAACATAGAGAAAGTGCATTCATGTATGCAGGAGTCATGAACATTAGGTGTGGGACCACAGGCAAGATATAGATAAAGAGCGATACCAAAGTTAAGGATATTTTTAAGAATTTTTCTCTTATTTTCAAGGCTTGACATGAGGAACTGATATGTTAGAATTGCAAAGGAGGAAGTATGAGTGATAATGAGCTCATACACATAGCAGAATGTCAGGATGACAATTTTCAGTGCAACAGATTGCCCCCTAAAGTGCAAAGTATGGAATAGATGAAGCTGAAGTTTTTCATATATGAAGAGTGCAGTACTTTATCATTTCAAGGATCATCCTATGGACACCCCAGTTGGAACCTGTAAAAACATTCAATGCAATATATATATATATATATATATATATATATATATATATATATATATATATATATATATATATATATATATATATATATATCATCGCCGAGTGGTGTATTCCCATATCTGTATAAAAAAATAATCTTAGAAACTCCATTCAAATCGTTTTGATACGTGAATGATTTTGGAATACATCAACGTATAGACATGTGTAGACACACTATGGACGCAACCATATTTTTATGAATAGTCCACTGTATAAATGAATAACAAAATTCCTCGCAACCTGGATGGTAGAAACGAGATCCAGGCTCTTGATTTCCGCTTCTCGAACTAGTACGAATCTATCCATGTGAATAAATGTGTCGATGTCGAACATGGTAGAAACCACTTGATTACCAGTTAATAATGTAAACTGTTAACAAGTGTGAGAGCAACCACCAGTAATGTCAATGGCCCTAAAAGTACTTAGTACAATCCATGAAATGCGAATGAATGAGCTGAAGTCGAACATGTCACGGAATCATTCGATCGAAGGTCAATGATGCAAGATGTCATCGAAGGTGAGAAACCTGCCATTAAGGCATGCATATTTCAAGGTACTGACGATTTCTAGATCAACTTCCTAGATAATGAGTTGTCGTCGATAGAAAGTGATTCGTTGTAGGCAAGCCTGCAACACGAAATCATAGATCAAGTTTTGAAGAAATATATTGGCAAGGACTGACTCAGGGACGGTCAAAATGGAAGACAAATATTTTGCAGATGAATGGTTTGTTTGAACTGTCCTTCAACACATAACGACACCGCAGATGGTTTGGTGACAATTGACCCGAAGCTAATACCTAGAAAATGGTCAGACTTAATGTGGTTTGATTAATTGTTAGACAAAGGATTCTCAACCTGTGTGAACAAAAAGTGTCATGTTCAAAAGTGGTTAAGTGGCTTTTCAAAACTGCAAATACAAACAAACAAGTCTATTTTCTCTTTTTCCCCCACCATTTCTGTGCACTTTTATTTTTGACAATCTTGAGGAGGATAACATTTGCTTGTTTATAAGCTCATCCTTTAGATGAGTCCAACTTAGTTTAAGATTCGAACCCTAAGAAGGAGTGGTTCGTTCTTGTTTGAAATTGAACAGGTCCTTTACATTTAAATTTTAACGAGTCCATCATAGGAGAAACTTGGTGTTTTTCAATTTTAGGGAGTTAGAAGAAAAAACTTAAGAAAACTCCATGGGTGTAATTTTTCGTAAATTTAGTCTCTCAGGCCCAAAAAAGGATAAAATAATGCGAGAGAGAACTCTATTGACCATAATTAGTCAACGTATACATTTTTCGTAAATAGTCCATTTAAGTCCGTAAAAGGGGTAAACTTATACTTAAGGGACAATCATTCATTTACTTTAACGAGTTCGAACAATCAAGTACTTGGTGATATTTTCATGTTTAGAGAGTCTGAAAAGGGCTTAAAAGAGGACTCCAATGTTTCACTTTTTCGTGAATTTTTGAAAGAGTCCGAAAAAGTGATAAAAGTATGCTCTTTGTTGAAAAATGATCAATTCTCCTGAAAAATCCAATTTCTACACAAAAAATTGAAACATTACACATACCTGTTTAAGATGAGTAAAAATGCTTCAAAAATACTCTTTTAAAGTGAAAAATAAACAAATTAAAAATTCATCTATTTGAAAAAACTTATAAACAGGAATTTTCTTTTCTGTCCTCATTTTACCATTTGAGTTCAAAGGTGAAAGGGCAAAGCTTTTGGGTATAAAACGTTCCTCGTGTTTGTTTTGGAAACTGGCTCCAAATTACCGAGAACCGTCAAAATTTAAAAATCTAAGACCTCCTAATCTTACATTTCATCCATTGCATTTCGTTTTTTAGGCTTAGATTTCATTTTTACAAAAATATGTTGAGAAAAAGTCACCATAGGTCCGGCAGTGGGAATACTTCAGCCCTCGCTGACCCGAATTTTTTCTACATGGGAAAAGTCCTCGGGTCCACACCGCCCACGCGTCTGCGTGAGCCTAATGCCTCGTGTTTGAAGTTCAGCACTCGTGCAATGAAATTTTTGAACCAAATTTTCTCAATTCCCCGCCAAAAATTTTCAAAAAATCTGCCTAATATGTCTTTTTATACCAGACACACAAGATGCTAATTTGGAGAGAATGTGAGCATGAAGACGTATATGACGCCGCAATGCTTCACTTGCCTACAATGCAGGCATTAAGAGCATGCGGTTTGTATAAATTCTGGGCCATTCAGGGCATGAGGGAACAGGTAGACCTCCTAACATGGCTGGTGAATAGGTGGAACGTACAGGACCAGTGTTTCATTATTGGTGGCCACCGGCTCGAAATTGAGCTGGAGGATATCTATTTTTTGACTGGTTTGTCCAAGAGGGGCAAACACATTACTTTGTTTGGGACTAGGCTAGGTGGCTAGACTGTCACTAGTCTTCGACAAGAGTTCTGTAATGATCAGGCAGACCCCAGGGACAAATGGATTGACATAAAGACTATCATCCATCCCGAGCTTAAATTTATTGCATTTACTGTCACCAGACTGTGTGGGAGCATAGCGTTGCATGTGGCTATCGGTTCCCAGATGCGCATTGCTGTAGACTAATTTTGAGGCACCATTTTCAATTGGTGCGAAGCTGTGTTGGCCAATGTAAAAGGCCAACTAACCAGAGCAAATAACGGAAAGTTAAATAAATTTGGATACGGATCCATTGTAGTCACCTTTTCTCTAGAAAGGATCCCCATGTTAGCTCTGCAGAACATTCTTGGTGATGTTGGACGACCTCGAGAACCTAGGATGGTTCGTTGGGTTGCATTGATGGCCCGTCATGCTACTGAGGGCGTCGAGGTTGTTCGATTTCCTTCTACATATTTTCGTTGGCTGGAATACCAAATTTTTTTCATAGAGGACTTTCCATACGTCGGGATAGATTTCTGCGACGACCGAGAGATGGCTCTCCCAGCAGGGGAACAGTGGGATGAATCAGGTAAAAATCATTTTCAACAATTTATAAGTTCTATTTTTTTTGTATTTTAATCGTCTTGAAACTAATAACCAGATGTTTTAAATGCAGATGTGGGCCCACGATGACCAGCCCATCTCTAGCCTTATGAGAGGAGGCATCCAGCTGCCACAGCACCATCCCTAAAGGGCCAATCAGCAGATATTCTGTCTGATTTAGAGCATCACCTAGAGCGCCTGACTCTAGACATTCCAGAGACCGACATAGATGATATCCCGCTCAGATTACAGAGATATGTGATTGGTGTCCCAGGACCTTTTAGGAGGTTCCTATGTAGGTTGGCCCAGGCAGTGGTCTCTTATCGTGATCATCATCAGTGATAGGATGATCGTGTCGTAGACTCATATTTTTGACCTTTTGTATTATCATTTTTTCTGATCATAAGGTGTTTCCAACCTATGATCAAAGACGATGTATATTTTTTGAAACACTTCTATACTATGATATATCACTATTTACTGGCTATCTGTGTACATGTTATTGAATGCTGTTTAATTTACTGCTTTGATTATTGCAAATGTCGATTTATCATACTAGAAGCAACTGCATCTGCTAATGTATTTGAATGTCTCGGAATAGGTTGATATTCAATGTAATCAAATTCACGTTCCAAGAGATGAACTCTTAAAAATAACCATAATAACGCTGGATTTCTAATGGCATAAACCCTGTTAAGTTGTAATACAATAAGTTAAGAATCCAACCTAACAATCAAACTCCAAATTCCAAACAACATGGATTCAGATAATAACTCAATAACTGCACTATACTCTGCAATGTTATTCGTTGTTTGACTGAGGCTTACCCCATGCATGGATACTAACTCGTCAGAGGGTGAATAGATAACCCAAGCTGCGGAAGAAATGTTCCATGTACTATGACAAGCACCATCAGTAAAACCAATGTAGGTTTGAAGAGATGTCGACATCTGCAATATCAAGAGTAAAACTCAGATAAGCAGGAATAGTGATAAAAAACACACTCTAAACTAGGTATGCTTTTCTAATCTAAGACACACCAGTAGTAAAGAAATCTAATCTAATAAATCTCCACACCAAATTTAAGCATAATATCTCTTCAGATAAATCCCATTTTTTGGTTTATGTAAAGAGACACCGTCAAAATCTATTAGCTCATAGGCTCCTTTTGCTAGCTTTCGCTTAACAATGAAAGGACCATGCCACATGGGCATAAATTTTCCAGCTCCTAGCTTATCGTTGGCTTGATCGTACACTAAGACTAGGTCTCCTTCTGAAAAATTACGAGGGGTAACACTTATATCATACTGAGCTTTTATTCGTTTGGCATGAGCCTCGTTTGCTATTGCAGTGTTTCGTCAATTCTCATCTAGATGAGTCAAGTACAAAAAAAATTTCTCCTCTTCAGACGTAGCTGGGAGTAATTCTATGGCTAATTTCAATGACGAAATTTCGTATTCAATCGACAACACAGCTTCCAAACCGTAAACCAGTTGAAAGGGAGTGAAACCAGTGGATGTTTTTTCTGAAGTCCGATATGCCCAAAGTGCTGAAAAAAAATGGAATGCCAATTCGACTTATGAATACCAATAATTTGTCTGATCATAGTGACTAAAACTTTATTGATAGCTTCAACCAGACCATTAGCCTGCAGATAATATGGAGTAGAACTATCGTGGTGTAGGCCAATTTGATCTATCAGTTCAGTCATCATGATATTCCAAAAATGACTTCCATGATCTGTAATAATGGCTTGACGAACATCGAATCTAGAAATTATATGATTGAATACGAAAGTTGCAGCAGTCTTGCCATCTGCCGAAAATGTAGGCATCACCTCGGCCCACTTAGTAAAATAATCTACCGCTAAGATAATATACGCATTCCCCCCGACCGAGTGAGGGTTACATGTAATAAATTCAATACCCCACTATGCGAAAGGACCGACAACAATTATAGGGTGAAGAGGAGCGGGTGGCGCACACATTTTAAGATCAAAGACTTGACAATTGTGGCATTTCCGAACTACATAGATACCATATTTGAATAATGACGGCCAAAAATAACCAGCGTGCAATATATTTTGGGTTGTGGGATACCCAGAAATATGACCGCCACATGCTCCAGAATGGCAGTCATTTAAAACCTTCTCAGCTTCTTCATTAGTAATATAGCATCAGAAAACAAAATCCGCTCCATGACGATAAAGTGTATCACCAATAATATTGTATTGTTGGGATTGGAAACGTATTTTTCGTCACTGAGATCATGAGATTTCAGGCCAAAAAGATTGGGTTTGGAGATAAACGATGATATCCCCATACCATGGATCAAGAGTACTGATAATAAACAAGGATTCATCCGCAATGGGTTGCTCCGCCTCAGTTTCAGTATCAGTAGAGGGGAAATCACACATCAGTTTGGCAAAAACCAAAGATTTCTTTGCCTTTGATTTTTCAAATTCCAAGTCAAATTCCTGTGGGATAACTATCCATTTGGAATCCTTTCCCCCTAGCAATTGTTTGGTTAAAATTTACATCATAGGGTTACAGTCAGAAATTATTGTGGTTTTGCGTAATAGGATGTAGTGTCTAAATCTTTGGACAGCTTGAACAGCTGCCAAGGCCAATTTCTCCACATCCGTGTATTTGATCTCAATCGGATGCAAATTTCAACTAAGATAGTAAATCACATGTTCATTGTTGAATTCTTCTTCCTGAACTAAAACCATCCCAATGGTGGAATGAGAGGCAGCAAGGTACAAAAAATAGTCCTAGTTGTAATTGGGAGGATGCAATAACGGTGCATGGGTCAACACGTGTTTGAGTGCATCAAAAGATCGATCAGTGATCTCATCCCAAAAGAATGGAATGTTCTATTTTAACAACCTGGTAAAACACTTTGTTAGCTCGGCGTAGTTAGGAATGAACCGACGTAAAAAGTTTGCTTTCCCTACAAAATTTGGAGTTGGTGCAGAGTCGAAGGAGGAAGTAGATTGACAATAGCTTCGACCTTCGATGGATCAACGCAAATGCATACTTTTGAAACAACAAATCCTAGTATTCGACCCGATTCTACACAAAAAACACATTTGTGTGGATTCAGCCGAATTCGATAATTCCTACATCTCATAAAGATAGCTCGTAAATGAGTGAGATGGTCGGCCCTACGCGATGAATGAGCAGTTAAATCATCGAGATAAGGCTGCACAATGTGCTTAATGTCATGAAATGCATAAGACATAGTGCTTTGAAAAGTTGCCCCAGCGTTCTTCAATCCAAAGGGTAGTTTGCAATAAGCAAATGTCCCCCATGGACAAATGAAAGCTGTTTTTGGCTTATCAGCAGGGAGTATGTTTATTTGATTGTAATCGGAAAAACCATCCATAAAGGAGAACATTTCACTTTCGTCACAGTCATCAATTATTTGATCGATATAGGGGGTTGGATAATTGTCTTTAGGACAAGCTCGATTAATATCCCTATAATCGATACATACTCTTATTGTTCCTTGTTTTTTGTTAATAGGAACAATATTCGATACCCAATACGTTAAAGGAATTGGATAAATGAAACCTGCACGAATTAATTTTTCAACTTCCGCTTTGATAGCAATAGCTTTTCTAGGATGTATTTGACATAAAAGTTGACGGACAGGTTTGGCATCTAGGTAAGTCTTGATTTCGTGTACGACAATTGACGGATCGATTCCTAGCATTTCTTCATATGACCAGGAAAACACGTCACGAAATTATTGAAATAGGGCTTTATAAGTTTGAATTTCATCTTCCGTACAACAAGCCCCTATATGAATGTTTTCAATTATTCCTGGCTTTACTGAAATGTCAACTAGAATCGTTTGAGAGATATTTTTCGAATTTAACTTAGAATCAAGATTTTGCAATGGATTCTGTGGTTCTTTGACATATTCAGTAGTAAAAATAGAAGCGAAATCATCTTCAAAATGATCCAGCTCAGGTAAAAATGAAGATCGGTGATGTAGATCTTCCCATGGTAAATCATCAATAGACAAAAGTTCACGAATCTGCTCATCAGGATGAACAAGATCATGAAATGTTGGTGTGGCTGAACTAGATATAGAAAGTGATTCCTCATGGATCCCATTCATTGGATCAGTTTCGGTTGAAGAAGGGTTGAAAAGTGACTGTACAGCCTGATATGCAATTTCAAATGAACTCAAAGGCATCATGCCATCAAATGAATCTAACTCGAAGTCAGAAGGTACGATCCAAAGATCATAAAACATAATGTTATTTGATGAAATCATATGAATAGTTGCGATAGAAGGCGATACGTTAGGAGGAGGAAAGGAAAAAGTTCCTAGTAAACCAGAATCTTTAATCAAACCTACTCCAACATCCTTGTAAGGGATAACATCTTTACCGACGTGATGGATTGTTTCTGTAGAGGCTGGATTGGAAGAAAAATAAGTTAACTGATCTATTGTAACGATCCTTCCTTGATGTGGAAATTTTATAAGCCGAAAGACCAAAGAAACAATAGCAGTCATAGCATAAGACCAGCTACGACCCAGGAGAAGGTTGTAATCTAGAGGGGCATCAATCACTTCCACATCTAGATTTACGGTTTTACCTTCGACCCCTATGGGTAAATCTTGAAAAATACCAAAAGGGTAGAAACCTCAGCCATCAAAAGCCTTTAGAATTGTCGGAGACTGATTGAGTGTAGGAGAACCAAGCGATTTCCAACACTAGATCGACATAATACATGTTGAAGCTCCCTCATCAATCACAGTCTGAAAGATCGGTCTGTTTTTTACTAATACTGGAATTTGGAAAGCCATTTGGTGAGGTAGACGAGATGTACTATTCTCTAAATCGAAGATTATTAGGTTCGAGTCCTGAACATCGACAGCTCCTATCGCAGACAAAAGTAATTTACGTTGTGCTGGGCACGATTGCAGCACTTCCAAAGCCGACATTGCTGAAGGGGAAATAGCTAAGTCCTCAACAATGTTGTAATTCTGAGCAGCTCTCGCATGTGGATTGAAAGCTGATTTACGAAGAACACCTTTAGCAAGCGATTTGATTATTAAGTCTGGATTGGGTTTCTCGATCTGTAGCGGACCAGAAATAGGAGGAGGTGTAGTTGATGTGTTTGCACTAGAAGATTCTGCTTCTTTACCATCAACATGATTCTTAGTACCATAATCTTGCGATTGCGTCACAATCTTGACATGAGACATCATCAGAATAGGTTCTTCTGAGGCATTTGAGGTAGAACTAATCATATTACTATCTTGAGTAGGAAAAGGATCCTTCAAGACAACAGGTTGTTGTGAACCTTTAACGAATTTCGAAACCTCTGCTCGATGTGGGCATTCCTTAGTAAAATGATCCTCGTCACAAACGTAACAAGGATAGCGAGGTTTACGTTTTTCGTCATTAGATTCATTTTTATCAGTTTTCTCTTTTGAATTATTTTTGTTTTTATTCTTCCCTTTATTTTTACCACTGGATTTAGATTTGGCCGTAGATGTCTCTACGACATGAATGTCAGCAGAAATTTCGGGGGAAGACTCTCCTTTCAGGGAATCAGGTAAAGTTATAATAGGAGAAGAATTCTTTGAAGATTTATTCTTTCTTTTAGTATTGACTGTACCAATCATACCATCAGCGGCATGAGACCTTGAAGGAGCTGCAGTTATTTGACTTTGTTTTGGAAGATCAGGGATTTTTTCATGTAAAGTACCTGACTGTGTATAGACGAGGTCAAGGTACTGAGCTTGAGCAATAAATTGCTCCTCAGTAACAACTCCAGACTTGGCTACATCTTCAATGATTTTGGGTAACAATGATTTAACAAACCATTCTGCCAAAACTTGATCCGGAATGTAAACTTTCACCAAACGCCTTCTACGTCGCCATTCATGAATATGATCAGAAATATATGTAGACGTGGATTACTTTAGTGAAGTTAATAGTTCCGTGCCATTTTCATATCTGACAGGCAACTGAAAGTGAGTCAAGAAGGCAGTTTCTAATTGATTGAAATTATTAAAAGAGCCTCGCGGTAACTCAATGTACCATTTGGCGGCAACACCAATAAGAATTCTTTGGAAAAGATGTAATCGAATTGAATCATCAATTATTGAATTAGACGCACACCAGAGGTGATAAGTCATAACGTGATTTGATGGATCCTCTCCTGACTTACCCTCTAATTTTGGTATATCACTGGGCAACTTATGCGACATTGGCGGCCAGTACGGATAATAGAAAATTGGATCATTCATAAGGCGTGTCCAATCAAGTAAATCCAAAGTTGCAATAAATGTTAACTGACGGTTAGGGTCGCGAAAACCTTGAGTAGCCAAAGCAGTTCCAGGAGGAGGATACCCAGGGTAACGGGGAATCGGATTTGCATTAGGAATTGTGTAGCCTCCCGGGTAACCAGGATTAACCGGACCAAACTGGGGTTGTTGAGGCTGTTGATAAGTATAGCCAGGGTACGGTTGATACTGATAAGCTGGATTTTGTGAAACAGGACTGAATTGAGGTTGTCCCTGGTATGATTGATTCGTGAATTGTGGTTGACTGGTGACAACCGTACTTGTACTAGCTTGTCCCACAAGTATCTGGGCCGAAGTCTGAACTGAAGATCCTGACTGGGGTATAGATACTTGAGGGATTTTCCCAAATGCAGGGATAGAAGAACTCAGAGCTACAGATACTCCAGAAACAGGTGTTATAGGTTGAATAGATGTTGCAGTAGTTTGAGGCGGAGTTTGAGGTGTACTAGGCCCAGACTGCTAAATAGAACCAGGTGCAGGGGTTTGAATAGTAGGCTGGACAGGTTGCTGGGTTGGACCAGAAACCAAAGGTTGTCCAGGTTGAGAAGACAACTGCACATTAGGTTGCATAGGCTGTTGAAATTGGCATGGATCCCACACCATGTTTGTTCCGGGGTATTGTCCCATAGAAGGTTGAACGTAAGGACCATAGTCTGGTTGAATGTAGGGTTGATAAATAAGTGGTAAATTTCAGGCTCCTTGTATAGATGATGGACCAGAAGGCGGTTGGAAACCTTGAATTGGGTACTGACCTTGAGGTTGATAACCCTGAGGCACGTACTGAAGCTGGGGTTGATAAGGACCCTAAGGAGCATATTGAGTTTAGGGTTGACCTTGGGGTATGTACACTCCTTGAGGTTGGTAACCTTGAGGTATGTACTGTCCTTGAGGTTGTTCTCCAAAATAATATGATGCCACAGTTTGTCCTGGGAAAAAGTTACCTTGAGTTTGCCCCCCAGGCGGTAACTGACTGCCTGAAGGTTGCCCCCCAGGCGGTAATTGACTACCTTGAGGTTGCCCCCCAAGCGGTAACTAACTTCCCTGAAATTTTCCTCCAGGCAGTAACTGACTGCCTTGAGGTTGAGGATTCAGAATATTACCAGACATCATAAAAATTTTCTCTGCGTTCGACGTTTCAGTTTTAATTCCATTAAGACCAAATGATAATACCTGTTCAATCAGTTGAGGAGTTGCTCCAGAGAAAGTACAAGACGGAGCCTGATATCCCGAAGGAATAGAAGGACCACCGTGTAAAAATGTTTCCGGTGTCTGGAAAAACATAGATGACTCTCTTGCCATAATGGATGAAGGATAGTAACCTCTAGGTGTAGGATGAAATGGAATTCGAGGTGGAGAAAAAGCAAGACCCGGGTTCTCTGAAAAGTTTGTCAAAGATAGATACCAAGCGTCAGTTCGAATAGGGCTATAGAAAATGGATTCACGCTCCCTAAGATTTAAAGACTGAGGGGATTCGGGAAGAGATAAATCTTCGTCTGGACTAGTAATTTCTTCAATAGAAATGAGGTCAGATGGAAGATCTTCAGTAACAATATTTCTTACCCTAGGTGAACCAAGATCGCTAGAAGTTGGTGTAATAAATCCTGAGGATGTTTCCAAAACAGAAGGTTCAATTTCAGGCTCAGAAATTTCAGGTTCGTCAGCTAGTTCACTGGAAGGAGAAATACTACTAGTAACTTCAAAAACTGAAATTGGTTCTTGAATGTGTTCTGTCGTGGGTGTTTGATGATCAGGATGAACAAATATAGATGAAGTTCCAATTTCTGTTGATCTAATTCTACCGCTACTAGATGATACTAGAGCACGCAACCCTTCAAGCTGACTTGGTGTATCTTTAGGGGGTTTCCCTTGAAGTCTCCAGGATTGTCTCGGCAATTCCGCCATGATTAAATATTAACCAATCACACGCAAACAAAGAAAATCTCAATAAAAACACCTAAAGTCTCTAAAGAAACAAACAGCTGAATCACACACCTAAAAATCTAAGAGTTCAAACCACACACAAACAGTAACTTCCTGTACTAAAAACACTAGTTGGTGATGAAATCCAACTTAGTAGAAATTTAATACAAAAAGTGCGGTTGGAACAGTTACCCCAACAACCTGCTTAATGAAATAGACTGGCACAAGTTTCTTCACAAAACAATCTCGAATGAAGATAACCCCCCAGAGAGTCCAAGTGAGTCTAGTCGACGTCTGCTCTAGGTACAGTGAGATTTTTCCTTCACCGTCACCTTAGGAAATAATATTAAGCTTATGGACACTAAGGTTACCAACAATAACAAATACAACTGGGGGAACAGTCTATGATCCGATCCCACGCGCAAGGGCAGAGTAACAAAGCTCAATCTCCTTGAAGGCTCCTCGACATGGTCAATCCGAGGTTTACCGACAAGTGACCCCAGGCTCCTCGACAATGGTTAATCCGAGGTTTACCGTTTGTAATGAGCGCAAAATCTTCTATCTTTCCCAAGGAAACATAATTGATTGTCTCAAAGGTTCGGACATGATCTCGTGATTAACTCCTTTAAGAGAAGCTTCCCAGATTGTACCAATTACAATTGGATTTATTTCCTACTGCAAGATTTATCTACTTGTTTGTTTTTACTATCTTGGAGAGTTAAGTACTCCCTACTCAAAGATACTAGCCTAAGCTATATTGGTGATAAGAGCCCTAGAAATAAAAAGATTACTAGTTCAATTTTAATTAAGCGTTGTTTTTATGGGCTGTTCTTTAATTCAATAGGTATGGAAATGAAACTTTGATGGTGTGAAAAATCGATTTCCAAAAACACTAAAAATGCACCTAAACATGATAATCAATTCGTTTTTCTTTCAATGAAATTCTAGCTAAAGAAAGAGTTCGAGAATGCAATTCTTTTAAGAGACAATTCTTTCTTTGAACATAAGAATAATTGAAAGAAAATATTTTTGTCTTTTCAACAATAACTCAAAACGAGACAAATTATCAAAGCTCACAATAAAATCCTTTCACTTTCAAGACTTGAAACTACAAAAATAACTTTCCTTCAAAAGTAATCTACAAATTTTAAAAGCACTCAAAACTACAAAAACTAATTTTGAGATCTACAAACTTTAAAAATCTAATTGAATAAAAGCTTTAATATTTTTTGAAGAATGGTTTACTTAGTTGTTCAGTAAATGAAGGATCTATTTTTCCACAATAACAAATAGATCAAAAAACATCCAGATATGTTTTCTTTTATAAAAATGAAATTCAAAACCTATAACAAAGTTTTTTCGAAGATTTGCAAAGAAACAAATAGATCTATTTCTCAATAAAGGATGGATTTCACAAACAGTTCAGACTCATCAAGAAGACAAAATACCAATGTAATCTGAGGTATTTCAAACTTCCAATGCTTTGAGTCACTACAGAGACCAAGTGAAAAGCAATCCAAAATGCAAAACTTCTAGAAAATCATAAAAAACACAAACACTGTTAGAACTCACTCACAAGAGACTTTTGACAGAAAGAACACAAATCTGGGCAGATACTAAAAACTCTAAATCAAATTAAAGACAAACTGAAAAAAGAAATATGGAGTTTTTCAAAGTTTTAACACGGTCCACAGGCTCCCAGAAGTAACAGGTGCGGTCCTGCACTGTTTACTTAAGGAAAGTGCAACACTGCCCGCACTGTGCAAAAGAATAAAGTGCAGTCCCCAGAAAAGTTCAAGAAAAACGTAAAAGATTTCAAAATTTTCAAAAATAGAGAAAACCTAAACTACCCAGGCAGATATCCATCAATCAAAAACCAGGAAAAACTTTTCCTCAAATCAAAATAAAAGAGAACCAAAAACAACAAGTTCTTTCCCCGGTGGAGTCGCCAATTTGTTGGACAGATTAATCAATCTTGTGGAAAAGATCGATCTCCCTAGTACCAAAAGGTAATCTAGCAACAAACAGCCAAATAAACCTATCTTTCTCTAAACATATGCGATTTATGAAAAATATTATAAAGATGCTAAAAAATTATCGTAGATCCAATGCTTGTTCGAAGTAGTTGTCCCTCGTGCACTTGAAGGAGTTATCTTCATAAACCTGCAATCACAAACAAGCAAACATTAAATATCACCTGTATAATAAGCATAATAAAGCATGCTTATCATGGTGATCAAGGAATCCATGAAATAAACAGTTAACTAACAGCTTATTGAGAAAAATGAATTCATTTGTATTAACTTTGAAAGAAGGAAAACCTTACAACCTTAGCCTTGATGTTGAACAGGCCTTCCTGGGGTCCGAAGTAGGAATCTCCTCTACTCTGAAAAGCCTTGCACTCTTCCAATCGAGACAGATAGAGGTATGTGATCTCTCCTCACAAAAATCTCAGTTAAATGAGTCTGAATCCCAACAGCACTTAACCTCAAATAATTCTAAAGCTTCAACTCCCCTTGAGGCTACCCAATGCCTCTTTTTATAGTGCAAAAGAGGAGGTTTTAGTTCCAACTATGAAGGGATAGAATCCTCCTTCAAAGGGATAAGCTCCTCACATCAAGGGGTTAGCTCCATAAGGTAAGGGATACATGAACCTCAAAAGAGCGGTTCTGCCACCGCAAGATTCTTTCTAGAGGCTTCTAGAATTTACTGAAAGTTAGCTTTTTTGAGTTTACTTGCGCCTTTTCAATATTTACAGGGGTCCACATCCATAACACAGAGAAAGTGCGTTCAGGTATGCAGGAGTCATGAACATTAGGTGCGGGACCGTAGGCAAGATACAGAGAAAGAGCGATACCAAAATTAAGGAGATTTTTAAGAACTTTTCTCTTATTTTCAAGGCTTGACATGAGGAACTGATATGTTAGACTTGCAAAGAAGGAAGTATGAGTGATAATGAGCTCATACACATAGCAGAATGTCAGGATGACAATTTTCAATGCAACACTCACTGAAGGCCTTTGACCCAAACTTAGTTAATTTCTCTAATTGATTGCACAATTCCTTTAGGTTGTTCATCTGACTACATTCAACACATGGACGCTCAGAACTAGTCTACAACTGATGTTACACTACCTTGGAATATCAATCTCAATTGGGTAAATTGAATTCTCTGCATGCACTAGCTATTTTGGGTTGATTTATTAGATAACTGGATGATCATTGCTTTTTACTGAAGTCACACTGCACAACTTGACCCTCCATTAGTTCTTCCAACAGTTGGAACTAGTTTAACTAAAAATAACCTTAGAAAACTAACCTTGATTGCTAAAAATTAGAAATCACACATGCTTGACTGAAATGCAACTCCTCAAACTCAAATTTATTGAGTAAATTGGGTGACACAAGCCATGTCACTCAATTTAACATCATCCAAGTTGTCTGTTGATGTGGAAATTAGAATTTTCTCAATTTAATCAAAGAAAAATAAAACTGAAAATTTATTACCGTCTTTTTGAACACTCCCTCTTAGCAAGAAAGGGACGATCAACCACCCTATCATGCACCAGTGGAACTCAAAATTCCCTCTTGACAAGGCCTTTGTGAAAATGTGTGTATATTTTTCCTCTGTTGGAATGTACTCCAAAAACATGATCTGCCTCTGCACACAATACCATAGATGGTGATATCAAATATCTATATGCTTGGATTGATCGTGAAAAAAAATATTTTTAGAGAGCTTCATGCAAATATGATTATGACAGTAGATCGCAGTGGGACCCATCATTGAACTAAACAATCCAACAAGTATCTTTCTCATCCCCATAGCCTCACAAGCTACTTGACTGGAAACCATGTATTCTTCTTCTGTCGTGATGAGTGCCACATATATTTTCTTCCTGTTGTACCAAGAAACCGTTGTGGACCCAACACTAAAAATTCCACCTAATGTACTCTTCTGGTCTAGTGGACTCCTTGCTAAATATACATATGTGAATCCATGCATCTTCACTCCCTTTTTCCGTTTGTACCAATGTCCAAATTGGGTAGTGCCTATGAGGTACCATAGAACATGTTTAACTGCCCTCCAAAATAATTTTGTCGATCGAACCATAGCTTGGATCAATTGATTGATAGCATAGCACATATCTCGTTGTGTGTTCACAAAATACATGAGTGAACATACCAATTTCTGGTAAACAACAACATCCACTTCGTCACCTGAAGTGGCATCCTATTTCCTCTAGTTGGTAACTAGAGGAGTCTCCATGGATTTGCATTTGTTCGTGCGGAACCTTTGAAGTATCTCATTGGCATGCTTTCCTTGAGAGACAAAAAAATGTTAGAGATTCGATAAACCAATGCTCCCCATGTGTTTCATGACATGGACTAATGGCCTCTCGTGGATCCTTATCTCTGGTGATGCGATCGTTGACTAACACCTGTGGGTTTTGGTCTAATGACAATCGTGATTCCCAACAAGTGGTATCAGAGCGTAGGTCATGAGTTCGATACGCACCCGACTTGCGTTGGGGGGTGATATTGTTGGAAATTGGATAAAGCAATTCTCCCCATGTGTTTTGCGACATGGACTAACCACCTCTCGTGGATCCTTATCTCTGGTGATCCGCAGGTGTTATTCAATGATCACATCGCCAGAGATAAGGATCCATAGACCCAAAACTCTTCCATATAGAGTTGGCTTTCAAACCATAACAACCCCCACAAAGCTAGAATTTCAGCCCTCATATTTGTGTCTCTTCCCCCATTCCAGAAAATTTTATAATGACAGTTCGGCGATAACATGAGCCAAGCGCCGCACCCACAGATCTGGGTTTGTGATGCACCATGAAAGAAACCTGCCAGATAGTGTATCTCAAAGGGGCGTAATCGCATAGATTTGTCACAAGGAGGCTTCTGCTTTTGCGTCGACATTTCCAATTGTCCAAGGATCTTAACACCAATGATCTGTGGCGTGCACGGTTGTCCCTCGAAAATCTTCCTATTTCTACTGCACCAAATATGCCAATGGAATAGTAAGGGGATGGCTTTTAAATTATTCCCTTTCCGGAAACACCACCTGATGAAATCCATCGTTGAGCAGAACTGTGGCGTTGGGAGTAGGAGAACGAAACACATAATATTGAGGACCTCCATTGCAAAGGGACAACTATAAAATAAATGGATATTATCTTCATCCTTTTCACTGCATAGAGTGCAAATGCCCGGTCCCTGCCACCCTTTTCTCTGCAAGGTATTCCACGTCAATTTTTTTTTCTTCCAAACAAGCCATAGGAAGATGACTAGTTTAACCTATACATTAACATTCCACAAAATCTTGAACCAACAGTCGGATTCAATTCCCAAGTTTGAATTTATGAGTTCTCTATATGCCTTTCTCATGCTAATCTTCTTTTCCATAGGAGTGCCTCCCCGCGTTAACTTGTCACCCCCTTCATCCTTCCTCAACCCCAAGCTTCTTAGAGAGAATAAGTAATTGTTCCATTCCTCCCTTTTCCTCTCTTCCATGCCTAGATCCTTATAAGTCAACTAGCCCGGTATATCATTCTCCCATTCCTTTATAATCTGACTAATAAAAAAGACACCTCTCTCGTTTATGAATTGAATGGTATCCCTGCTCAGATTGAGGTTCTTGTCTATGCCTAGGATCTGTTAGTTCCCAATATGAATCCTGTTACCATTACCAAAAAACCATTGCAGATTCTCTGTAAAAGTAGGCCAGAACTTGCTAAAACCTCTCCAAATATGCGATCTTACCTTAGCATCTGTCCATCTCGTCATTAAGATTTCCTCAGGATCCTTTTGATCAAGGTATTTTGATCTAATAATATACTTCCATAAACCATCAGAATGCAAGCATCTCCATATAGATTTGAAGATGAGCGCCATGCCAAAGGTCTCAATTTCTAATATGCCCCAGCCCCCCTTATCTTTTGGCAAAGTAATACTCTCCAGCCTAACTAGGTGAATGGATTTGTGTTCAATGCCCCCAGTCCATATGAATCTGGAAATAAGTTTTCTTATCTCCCTCAACGTTTTATTTGGAATAATATAGAGATGGGCCCAGTATACAGTGTACTGCAGTAGAACCGCCTGAGTCAGTGTAAGTCCTCCCCCCTTGGATAACCATCTAGATGACCAACTATTGATTTTCCTCTTAAATTTTTCTACAATCCAATTCTAATCCTCCGAAGTATAATTTGATGGCTTCATCCTAAAGCCCAAGTAAGTCAAGCCCTTTCTGAGAGGAGCAATATTGAAATTAAATAGGTCTCCCAGAGCTTTATATGCATCCACGTCCCCATCGGCATAATAAATGCAAGATTTTCCGATACTAATCAGCATTCCAGAGCCATTGCAGAAACTAGTTAATATATATTTGAGCCCTTCCCAACCACTTATCCGTAGTATCCCAAAGATCAAGAAATCATCTACAAAAAGACTATGAGTAACAGCCTTTCCCGGGAAAACATCAACACCCTGGAAAATCCCCTGCTCCACCGCACATTTAATTTTTATGCTAAGAGCATCCATAATTAGGATAAAGAGGAGGGGTGAAAGGGAACATCCCTCTCTTAGACCCCGATTCAGATGAAAAGAGTTTGATGTTGATCCATTAATGAGGACTGCCATAGAAGTGTGAGCGATGCAGCCCATGATCCATGCAACCATCTCCCTATCTAGGCCAATTTTATGCAAGACCAGCCTTAAGAATGTCCAATCAACTCTGTCATATGCCTTATTTAGGTCGATTTTCATAACAATAGCCTTCATTTTCTTCGCCTGTATAGAGTGAATAACTTCCTGAGTAATAGCTACAACGTCATGGATACATTTGTCCTTTAGAAAACCTGCCTGTTTCCCATGTGATATACTTCGACTAGATTCCTTTCAATCTCTCTGCTAAGATTTTAGAGATTATCTTGTATAAAGCATTGCACAGGGATATAGTTCGGTAGTCTTCGAAAGAAATCTTTCCTTTTTTCTTAGGGATTAAGACAATAAAGGTTGAGTTTATTGCCCCCTAAATCCTCCCTGATTGCCTTACCTCCTCCACCATCTCAGATATCTCTAAGATGAAATCCAAAATAAAAATGGAGAAAAAACTCTCAGGTCCATCCATCTGGACCCGGGCTTTTGGCCATAGCAAAGGATTTCAGGAAAGATTTAATTTCCTCCGGGCTTACCCTCTTTTTCAAATTTGACAGATCCTCCTCTCTGAACATGATAGGAAAATCCCCAATGAGATCCATTTGCCTTGCAATGTCCACATTCTCTTGTTTCTTATACAGATTCCCAAAATACTCCACCACTACCCTTTTTATGCCTTCCATTGTGCATATGTCTTCACCATTTATCTCAATGTTCCAAATTGAGTTTGCACTCCTTCTGCCCGAAGCCACATTGTGAAAAAACCTTGTATTTCTGTCACCACAATTGAGCCATATGGCTCTACTCTTCAATCTCCAATACTGCTCATCGAGAAGGAGAAACGATCTGTATTCGTCTTCGAGGGATTTTAACATTTCCCAGCAGTCCATAGCTTGCCTGCCATCCTCCACGTCCTTCAGGATTGATGCTCTTTCCATACAAATGGTGCGGATCCTCTCCTTTGTTTTAGCTCTCTGCCCCTTTTCCCAGTTTCTCACAACTTTCTGCAAACTCCTCAGTGTGACAGATAGATAGTTCATGGCAGAAGTGCCCTCTAGTCTTTTGTATTCTTTCAGGTAGTTCTTGATCAACTCATTGAAAGAAGCATTTTCCAGCCAATGTCTATTAAATTTGAATGGAACACCTCCTTTCTTTTTTTCGAAATCCCAAAAAAGTGAGATTAGTCTGTGGTCCGAAACAATGAGGTCCTCCACTTTAGCCAATGTGTTACCCATCCTCATCCTTAAATCATTGTTTATAACAATCATGTCGATCCTCTTCCCAATGAACTCCTCCCCATTTCTACCATTTAGCCATGTTGGGTTGTTTGCAATGAAAGGGCAGTCGCATAAAACAACATGTTGTAAAATTCCTTTGATGGCATTTGCCAATGGGCCGGGTCTTCCCTTTACTCCCCAGATTTCACCCGAATTTACGCAACAGTTAAAGTCCCTAGCAAGAATTAAATTCGAAAGATAAAGGATCCCGATCTCCTCTATCCTTTTCCAGAAAACCAGAGTATCCAAAGAGGGTGCATATAAATTAATTAAATGAACCCTATGGGGGAATCCTCTGAAAAAAACCCGAAAGAAAGATGCCCCCGAAGAAACTGGAAGCCCTCATGGATGCCCATCTGGGATCCCATAAAGTCACCAGCCCTCCAGAGCGGCCCTGAGCACTTTTAGCAACTATGTGCCAGTCTGGTTTCATAGCACGGAAATAAGAAATCAAACAGTGATCAGGCATCATAGATTCCTGAATAAAGACAAGAGAAGGCTTACATAAAAAAAAGAAATTTTTGACAAATAAGAACTTGTCCCTTCCCCTTCCCCCAGACCCCTTCGATTTAGGGAAACAAGCTTCATTATGGGACCTCATTTGGTGGGGTCAACGCTCTAAGGACCCGTCCGATTGCCTGGGATACCGGAATATCCCTGAAGTTACCCTTCAGAAAAATGTCTTGGTCAGCAGAAATGGAGGCCAACTTTTTCTTTCGTTTAGTCCGGGCATTTCCCCTCCTAGTCGTGACATTAGAACGCGAGGAAGGGCTGATAATAATAGTTGGTGACAACGGCCTACTAGTGTCCACCGTCAAAGGGTCCAGCAAAGAATCCTGGCCCATCATCTACAGTTCTATGTCGCTGCCTATGGAGTTATTCGGAGAAAGAAAGGCCTCTTCAGTCATAGTCGGGAAAGCTGAGACAAGAGGATGAGGGTCGAGCGGAGGGCACGACTCCTCAGTCACAACAGTCTCACGGAGCAGAGGGGAGGAGGCCTTATTAGAAGTCAAAGGATGGTCCGAAACTAAGCCCTCCGACCTTTTCCCACTCTTGACCAGTGGAAGTCTCTTCCCCAGTGGAAAAAAAGGTTGAAGACCCTCCCGCGAAGATCCCAAAACCGACAGTGACAGTGACAAAAAGCCCCCGGAAACCTCAGGCTGAACCACAGGAAGGCAAGAAGGACCATTGTTAACAGAAAGAGGGATGCAGCGAATAGACGACTTACCCGAAAGTAATGCTGTGCTATCCGGTGAGGTATCAGTTCCGTTTTTCTCGTATTTCACAGTAGTAACACAAATGGTTCCGCAGTTTCCCTATCTCCATATAATGCTTGTGTGTTGCTGTTGATGACGTTTTAGATCGAAAGTCCTCCAGATCAATAATGGGGATTCCATAGGTTCACGTGAAATTTTATTCTAAATATATAGTGAAATTTAGTTTTTAAATTTGTATGGACGAAAAGAGTTGGAAGGGTAGGTGTGGAACGTGTCAAAGTGCCAAAGTTTTCAACCGTGTGCGACCCACACGTAGTTACAGATCAGCATCTATCGTAGTGACCACCCAGTGCGGACTGAAATAAATAAATATGGAGAAAAAATTTGGGTGACTATCTACTCGGTATCGGAACCTTCCGCTTCTCCGCTTGCGTAATAACCGAAGATTTGATTTCACATTCTAAATGGTTAAGATTAGGTACTAGGCAATCCGATTATGATTGTTGAAGTTTCTTATTTAAACTTTGATTAAAGTTTAGTTCTAAATGATTTGAATAACGCGAAATTGCAATTTAATTAACAAATCTAATTTGAGTGATAATTATATTAATTAAAAATATTAAATGTTAAAATTTTTCTTTCCTATTTATTTTGATAATTAGATAAAATTAAAAACTTCAAAAGTTAGATTTCTCCAATTCACTTAAATGATCATTTACGCCAAAAAAAAAATATAAATAATTATTCCAAGGACAACTAACTTAATTCAAATTGAGTTTGGTTAAATATTTTCACTTCCTTAAATGTTTTATTCATGGGAAGATTTAGTTTATTTGTTTTAATTAATTTGTTCATTTATAATATGTGAACTAGTTGGTTTGTGTAAAGGTTAGTTTCGACAAGGTTTTACTTTTAATTTTACAGAGAGGAGTTAAAAAGTTTAATTTTAAATTTCATGGAAAGTTATGCACAAGACTTTGAAAAGTTTAAAGGAATTTAAAAGTATTCATAAAAGAATTTATATGTTTTCAGGAACATCCATACTTGATAGATTACCATAATATTTTGCTAATAACTTTATATTTCAAAGAAATAAAGTGGAATTAAATATGAAGGCCGAAAAGTTTTTAAGATTGTAGTTTAAAAATAGATATAATTTATTAAAGGTTTCAATAAAAAGTTGAAGTTAAGGATAATAATTTAAAGAGTTATAAGGTTAAGAAGCACTAAGTTTAGTATTAGATTTCACTTTAAAAATAAATATTATTTATTAAAGGTTTTAATAAGAAATTGAAATTGAAAGTAATAATTTAAAATATAAATAAATTAACGATAAGAATTAATATGTACTCATATGTGATTGTATATTGAAGAGGGGATTTTTTTTTAGTTTTTGAATTAAGAATTAATAAATAATTTCAATTACAAATATATAATATAATAAGAGAGATCAAATACGTCCACGAATAAATGATTTTTTAGAGTGTAAAATTGGAAGAAGGTTTTGTACTACACCTGGCATTTGATCTATGTTGATGCATGGTAGATACAAAGTTAAAGATGGATTTATGTTAATTTTAATAGTAATTAACAACAATTTTTTTTTAGATAATTATTATTATCTAAATGTATATTTTTGAAATGGGTATGATTCTTTGAAATTTAAATAATTTTGAATTCAATTAAAATCAAAGTAACAACTTGATGTCTAACCATGAAGATGCTGAATGATAACAAAAATGAAATGATTAAGATATTGAATCTTTCTCAATGTAGTGGAGAAAGATCAATGTCAATCTATCTTATTTAGTTTTTAGCCCTGGGGCCTTCACTTAATGAACCTATGACATATCCCGTGCGTTCGTGGCATATTAAACAATACCCTTAATTTGACCATATATTGGAAAATACCTCTGAAAATGTTCGTGGCATGTGAAACAATACCCTTAATTTGACCACATAACAATACCCTTAATTTGACCACATATTGGAAAATACCTCTGAAAATCACATTATTTAACCCCTTACTAATATGAACCCAATACACCTTCCCAATTTAAAAACCCCTACTTTTACTAGATATTGTTCGTATCCATTTTTTCAATAACATTTTTTATACTCCTTTATATTTTTTCATTAACTTTGAGCTCCATTTTTTATACTTGCCAATATTAGAACCCTTTACCCCCTATATATCCTCCAATATATTATGCCATTTTCTCCTCAAACTATATCCCCCAATATGAACTCACATGGTATGATATTTCCCCCCAGTGAATCCCCTATGTTTTTAGCATAGCTACACAATTTGTAGATGATAAAAACTACGCACATGTGTGTGAGATGAGTGTGATCATTTTAAATTTATTTAGTTTTCTCAGTTGATGAAAACCTATATATATATATATATATATATATATATATATATATATATATATATATATTTCAAGAATTACACGAGGAATATGTTGAATAGAAATAAAGTAATAATTTGGAATGATAAAAGATTTATATTTAAATCAATGCATATGCACATAAATCAATGTGTTGATTTCAATGTACATGTCAATTTCAATTTTAATACCATTCAAATTTTAATGTACACATTTTAGTATACATGAAAATTTCTAGATGTGTTGATACATAAATGATGAAAATTGTAAGTTGAAATAAATGCATGTACATTGAAAACAATTTTTCACAAAATCATAAATATTGGTTGGTTTGCATCTTTATGCTTACATTTGGATTAGAATGGCTATCATTTAAGGGCTTCGATAGGATTGTGATTGTAAATGATATTTGTCTTCATTTTCACTCTCTTTATGTATCTATTCTAGTATTATTTCTTGCAAGAAGATTATGTTAAGAAAACGATGATATTTCTTGCATACAAACATTTCCATTTATTCCTTTTAGTACTCTATCAATACATGTAAAATAAAAACAATACATTAATTTCAATAGACATGTCAATTTTTATTTCTATTTGTATGTCAAGTTTTCTTACTATTCCTATTATTATATACATTTATATTTCTATACTGAGAGGGTTGTCATCTTACTACAATGATGTTCCAAGATACCAGTTTTCATATTTAGATGTGGACCTAGATTACTTCAATGATTATTTCAATATCTCAAAATCTCTATTGACATCAAGCAAAAATATTCTATATTCAATAACAAAAAAGTAACAAGAAGTTTCGTGATGAAGATGTTGAAAGATAAACAAAATGAAATGATTAAGATATTGAGTCCTTCTCAAACTAGTGGAGAAGGATCAATGTCAATCTGTCATCTTCAATTTTAGTCTAGTGACACAATTTCTAGATGATAAAAGTTGTGTGTATATAAGATGAGTATGATGATTGATCGTTTTAAATTTATTTAGTTTCCTCGATTTACTGGGAGCTTATAGAGTATTATCTAAAATTATATTTCAAAGATTACATGATGAATATGTTGAATAGAAATAGAGAAATATACTTTTTATGATGAAAAATGTATATTGAAATCAATGTATATACACACAAATCAGTGTGTTGTCTTCAATATATGTCTACAATCCACCACAACATCTAGATAATTATTTTGTTGTTTCCTCACTTGTACTAGACAATAATTATTTTTTTATTAATTTTAGTAGTATTAACGAATAGACCTAAAAATCCATTTCAATTATTTTAGCAAAGTTTTTTTTCTATTTGAAAATGCATTCCCTTAACTTCATTTTTGGCATGGTTTTGATGAGAAAATAAAATTACCTTGAATGGATTGGGAAAATCAAGGGTACATTGATCTTCAATGATATGTGTGATGGGATTTGTGAAGGAGATCCCATTTATGAAGGTAAACATGGGTTTGGATAAGAGGTGAAACAAAAGCAGAGATGACCTTTCTAAAGTGACTTGTCATCTGGAACAATAATGACAATAAATCACATGCCCTCATTACCATTACTATAAGTAAACAGGTGAATTGTCATGTTGTTTCAATCAACGAAGCTTATTTTGAATTGAAGAAGTTGAAAGACTTCTACGAATCTCACTCAAAACTTGAACTCAAACAACTAAAGGTGAAATTATTCAACCTTAATTTGAACGATGGAAATCCCATGGCTTTAGCATTAAACATCAATGTCATCATGCATGACATAGATTCCATTGGAGAAAAGGTATATCTTCCTCCTACAACCTCAATCAAAGATATCTACTTTACATAATACCACTATCTTGAGTCCTTGTAAGCTAGTGGATAGACAAAATCCATCACATTCGGATGTCTAATGGAAAAAGTTCCAAAACATGAGAAATGTTTTGGAAGAAACGAGAAGTCAACATAACCCAGTGAAGAGACCATGTTATTTTATTAAAAATAAAATAACCAATCATATGATTCTTCCATAGGAGGGAGCATTAAAATATGATGTGAAAGAAATAACTTCCATAGACACAACCAAAGGTGAGAGACCATATCTTCACTATGGTCGATGTGGTAGACATGGACGTCATTCAAGAACATGTAGAGTCCCATGGAAGAGTATCAAATAAAAACAAGAAAAGGAAGAAGATGAAGGAAAATAATTAGATCCGATGAAAGGTAATGCACTTGAATCTACTCGTTACCTTGTTTCTCATTTCAATATTGGAGAAAATGAGGATTTATTTAATATTGCATGTGATTATTACAGAGATGCTTGGATACTTAACACAAGTGAAACATGTCACAATTTTAGAGAGAAGTATTTGAAATATTAAATGAAAATATAGATTGGATAATGTATTTTGTAAACAAATCTAATCTCAAACCTCCATAAATTGGCATAGTCGAACTCAGGTTTCCTGGATTCCCAAATCTTCTTTTGCATGATGTTCTCTATCTTCCTGAGTTATATAGAAAATTGTTGTCTCTTGTGCACATTCAACAATAACGCCATTCCATTCAAATATTTGATGAGAAAATTTAAATAATGAGTTCTTTCAACACCATCTTCATGATGATAGGAGTGAAATATGAAATATTGTTGAAGTTGAAGGGGACATTTGCACATGCAAAAAACTTTGCATAAATTTTTCATCTCAATGAAGGTACATTATTATCTAGTCTTTTGTGGCATGATAGTATTGAAAACAGTAATGATAGAAGTTGTTGTTCATTGAAAATTAGTGATGATTTTTGTTTTCCTATTATTCCTGGGATGTTGAAAGCTTAAACAATGTGATAATTGTATCCTATGAAAACATAACAAACAACCATTCAATTATTTCAATTCTAGAGCATCTAGAGAACTTAGAATGATACATTTTGATTTGTGTGGCCCCATGCCTATTTCTTATTCAAATGGAAACAAATATATCATGCCTTTTATTGATTATTACACTAGTATGTATTGGTTGTATTTATTAAAAGATCAATATCAAGATTTTGAAACATTCAAAATTTTCATTTATGGATTCAAAATGAAGCACAATCACATATTGGGTCTTTTTGTACTAACAATGGGAACGAATATACACCTAAATAATTTGAATATTATATCTACAAAAATGGAATTCAATAACAAACCATACTTCCTTACAATCCTCAACAGAATGGTGTAGCTAAAAGGATGAACATGACTCTTTTAAATATGATTTTTTCCATGAAGTTTTTAAAAAAATGTGAAGTTGTTGTTTTGGGGCAATGCAATTCTATGTGCAATGTATGCAAAGAGTAATTTTCCACCTTGTGTTCTTAGTAACATGATTCCTTATATTATTTTCTATGGTGACATTTCTTCGATAAGTTGTATAATCGCCTTTGGTTCCACATGTTATGTTTCAATTCCAAAACAATAGAGAGGAAAGCTTTATGAAAGGGGTTTCAAGTACACTTCTTAGGGAGTTCAAATAACACCAAGGAACACCATATTTATGATGAATTAAAAAATAAATAATTTGATACTTTATAGATATGTTATATTCCTTGAATCCACCAAAATTGATGACACAATTAAGTGACAACTTTATCATCAAGAAAGGTTTACTCATGTAAAAACATATCATGACTCAACAACGAGATTGAAAATCTTTAATGGGAGATTCTTATCTTGGCTCAATATTTTCAATCTCATTTTTCAACACCATCTCTTCCTCCAAAACGAGACATTTCATTAGAGGAATAAGTGTAATTTCATGATTCCATTGAGAGGATTGAGAGTTTTGGCATTGATGATAATGAAGCACCACCAATAAACCAATTTGGAAATCTTTAGAAAAATCCAAAATGGCTCATCAAGAAACTTGAAAGTGTTCATCTTTATGAGGTTGAAAAGATTGGAACAATAAATTCTGCAAGAGAAAATGATTGAGGTGAAGTAAATGATATGGGTGTTTCATACAATTGTGAACTGAATTTATTTACTAACTTTGAAACAACACCCTTTTAAAAAGATGCTTCTCATTATGAATGGAAATAAGCCATGGAGAAGGAGTGTGATCCTCTCAACAAAAATGGGACATGGAAGTTGTTAGACCGTCCATTTGGATCCAAACCAACTTGCTACAAGTGAATCTTCAAGAACAAGCATAAGTTAGATGGCTTACATGACAAGCAAAAAATAAAGCTTGTGAAAAAGGATCTATGTAAAAAGAATGCATTGATTATGAAGAGATTCCTCACACCTCCCCATTGAAAAATGGGCCACCATTCAAACTCTATTTTCCTTTTCAACACATACTTGATAAAAAAATTAGTCAAATGGATGTGAAGATTGTTTTCCTAAATGGAGGCATGAAAAAGAATATATTCATGTCTTGTCCCAAAGGTTTTTTCATAAAGGGACAAGAAAAGAAAGTTTTCAAATTCATAGACTCCTTAAATGGATTGAAACCAACATGCTTATGAAATTTTAACGAAGCATATTCTGAAGTTAAATTTCAAGCACTTTAACTTTCATGATATACCTTTTTTTATCAAGAAAGTTGGAAAAAATGTTGTATATCTTGAAGTATACATGAATGATGTATTGATAATAGAGAACAATGAAGGATATATTGCATCCATAAAGAAGGAATTGAAGATAGTATTTGAGATGATTGATTTCAGACATATTTAGTACTACTTGGTTACTGAAGTGATTTAAAATTCGAAGTACATATCAATATTCCACAAAAAGTATATTGGAGAACTGGGCATAATTGAATATAATCATCCCTTTAGAAGGATAAAACTTGAAACTCACATCAAAATAAGAGAATAAATTTGAGGATGAAACTAACTACAAATAGCTTGCAAAAAGCCTCGTGTACCTTAACAACCACTTTCATTTGTTGTTGGCATTCTTTCAAGATTAATGCAAAAACTATGTAAAAAGAAATTAGTTTGCTAAAAAAAATCTAAAGCAGGTAGAAAAACATTGTTCCACAAAAACTAAAATTACAAAAATCTTCACCAAAACACTTGGACGAAACAAAACTTAAAAATTCAAAATAATACTTAAACTCGCAAATACCTCTTCAACACAATAGAAAATTGTTAAAAACATAATCTTCCAAAATTTTATATCAACTATAAATATCTCATAAATAAATAAATAAAATCATTAAACTCTCACTTATCAGATAAAAAGTCTCATTAATTATCGTATTATACATAAACGGAAAAAACCGAATGTGTGTCACGTTATCACATAATTTGAGACGCTGCACATTAACGAGAAAAACTAAAATTGAAATTTCACCACAAAATATTATTATCCTACATTCACTATTATGAGATTATTGCTTGACATTATCAAATTACAGTCACGAATCACAGTATTTGAGACGCTCTACTTATAATTATTACTTGAAAAACCGTGTTTAAACTTTAGAGTTAATGTTTCAAATACATAGAAGAATTGCAGCCTACTGATATCATTTTAAACACACTGGTTTTTCAAAACAATAACTTTTATGTTTAAATCTCTATTTCCCCACATTAAAACAGGGTGAACTTCATTTAAGCATAAGAAAATATTTTATAAATTTACACATGTATTCATGAATATAGATTTTTTGACAAAGTGTCTTTTACACCAACTAAATATATAACTTAACTATAGCTTATATATATATATAAGCTATAGACAGTCAAGATAGACAGATTCGTTTGGCATGCAGGTGGACATACACACCAAAAGGTCTTACGTGAGGTACCTAATACTTAATTTTAATTAAAATTACTTTGGACTTCTCCATCAATACAATACAGCTAACTACTATTTTATACAATATAGGGACGATCATAGCCACTCTGTTCACGGCGCACTCCATATTATCCGCGTATGCTTCAGCGTCGTAGACTTTTCAACATTGTATTGGATCAACAATGTTACAAATTCCACTCTCACCTTGTGCACCTTTTTCAAACGTAAGCCAAGGAGCTTCTGTCTGAAACTGGATTCTTGAAAATGATTTCATTGACTTTGAGAAGCAAAGAGTGGGTTTTATACTCAGGTCTTACCAAGTTATCTGACACTTTTATACTCAGGTCGTCCCAGGATATCCGATATTTGTTGAGATAATTATGCTTAAAAAAAACCGTGTCAGGGGTGTTTACCCCGAAAACGAATCACGTTCATATGACTCCAGAATGTTGACTCAGAAATTCATGACAGGTTCAACGACCATAGTACATCAATTTAATAGAATTTCCTATCCAAGTGGTAACATGTAGGTAATGCTAATTTAACATATATAAAGTTTTAGTGGAATGTAATCATTATATATATATATTTAAAAAAAAAATTCTATTATATATTAATCATATTCATATATATATATATATATATATATATATATATATATATATATATATATATATATATTAACACTATTATGCTATTATGTATTGAATAACCTTTTACATTGATAGTAGTTTTTATATACAACTATATATTAATCATGAATTTTATATATGTATAATTTTTTATTATTTATATTAATTAACACAATTATTTATTAATTAACCTTTTACATTGATAGCAGCTTTTATATACATCTTATTATATGTGGTTTTTTTATATGTTTTTCTATTTTTATTTTCTCTTTTTCAATATAAATATTAATATAAAATTAGGTTTTAAAAAAATTATAAATTTATTTTTATTATTATTATTATCCAATTTTAACTGGCTAAATTTATTTTTATATAAAAATATTATAAATTCATTAATTATATTTATTAGTTGTAGTTATTTTTTTGGTTTTTTTTATAGTGAGCAATTCAATTGACAATGACCATGTAAATGAAGTATTATGTGTGAGATTCTGGAGGCACATACCCCTTGTTACCCTAGTAAAGGGCTCACCTAATGACCTATAAATATTTTTGTGTTTTGTTAGATAAAGGTTGTGGAAAATATTTATTATTCAAAATATATTTGTGATTTATGTGAGATTGGTATTTTTAAGAAAATTTGACATACAAAATGTGATATAGAGAAGGAAAATGGGAAATGTTATCACTTTTTTGTAGATATATTTAATTTTTATTTATTTATTTAAGATGAATGAATTAATTTTACAACTTTATTATATTTGTAAAATATTTTATATTGATGTAAATTGATAGTAACATTTCATACTAGCTTAGATCCATCTTAATTCTAAATTTACTAAGGGCCGAGAGGGATCAAATCTCTTGAGACACAAACCTATTTTAGGATGAAAAGAGATTTGATCCCTCTTTTCCCTTGGTAGATAGAGAGTTAATATGGATCTAGGCTAACCCTTTTTTGTTAATTTATTTTATTTTGATTGAGTCGAAATGTTGAACACTACATTTCAACATCTCTACCATACCTATCTATCTATGTATCACAAATACTTATTATTTCTCCCTTTGTTAAAATTTACCTTAGGAAAAAGAATGTAAAGTGTGTGTGTGTATATATATATATATCTATATATCTATATATATATATATATATATATATATTAAATACTTATTTGGTTTTTCCTTTATATATTTGAAATATTTATTTATTTTTACATATTGTTCTTTACTTGGATAAAATTGACATCAGACAAAAATGTTTTGTAACAACCCTTCGTTGATTTTCCATGTAGAAAAATATATAAGACCAAGGTCATGTGACACGTATTCCAAGTTGAATCTTGGGAAAAACATCCTAGTGGGTGTCACTTTTGCTTTATTTATGGCTAAGGAAATTGGAAAAGGCAAAGGCAAAGTGGAAATAATTGGCATTTTACTTATGAAAAATAGGAGAAAAGGAAGGTGAAGTGACAAATTTGCATGAGAGGGAAATTGGAGGGAAAATGAAGGAAAATGAAGAAATAAAAGCCTCAATGATAAAAAATGCTTCTGAGGATTAGTTCATGGATTTTGTCAGTTTAGTGTTGGAGCTCTCGTCTATTCTCTCATTCTCTCATTCACTCATCTCGGGACTGCAAGTTATGAACATGTAATAATTTAGGTCACAATCGTTGGAAGCTAGGCTTATGAGTGCGGTTGGAGGCTCACAATCACATGCATGCCTTGTTGTGGGTGTGGTTTGGGGTTAGGTTAGTGAAAAATCAGTTCTAGCTCAGGATTTTTTCATCAGAGGTTGTGGACTGAATTTTGGGTGACCTAGTGTGTTGAGGGATGTATGTGAGTTTTCAGTCTGTGAAACAACCCTCGTTAAAAATCCATGTAAAAAAATATAAGGCCAAGGTCATGGGACACATATTCCAAGCTGAATGGTGGGAAAAACATCCTAGTGGGTGTCACTTTGGTTTATTATGGCTAAAGGAAATTGGCAAAGGCAATGGAAAAGGATTTGGAAAGGCATGATGCATTAATTGGCATTTTTTTAATGAAAATAAAGGAAAATAGGATAAAATAGAGGTGAAAGGTGACAATTTTCATGTGAGGAGGAGAATGAAGGAAAATAATTGAAAATGAAGAAAGTAGAGGCCTCATTGATAAAAGGGTTCTCAGGATCAAATGGTAACATTTTTTAGTTCAGTTTTGGAGCTCTCATTCTATTCTCTCTCTCTGTCTCATACTCTTTGTACACTTAGAGTTTCTTGGAGCACTCTTGGAGATTGTGGCATACATGGAGTTTTGGAGCTAGAAGGGAAAGTAAGAGCACGAAAGCGCAATAGGACATAAAGATCAGCAGCTACAACGGGTTTCGTTTGCAAATACTGAGTTGCATGTATTATTTCCTCACTAGTTTTGGCATGCATGACATATGCATGCGGTTTTTTGGTTATGATATGTCATTTGCATGGAGAATTTCCTAGATTGACAGTCGTTCTTCCTATCCTTGCCATTTCCTCGATATCCATGGTGTTGTGGGTTTTTTTCCTTTTTTTTGGGTTGATTTTCATGTGACTTTGGTTGTGGGTTGAGTTATTAGTTCCTGGAGCCTTGGTTGGAAAAACGCTCTGGAGCCCTAAAACAACTTGGGTTGAGTTACTAGTCCTGGAGGCTTGGTTGGACAAACACTTTGTAGCCCTTGGTGGGTTTAGTTACTAGTCTTGGAGCCTTTGTTAGATAAATGCTCCAGAGCCTGACAAAATCTATGGGTTTAGTTACTATTCATGGAGCCTTAGTTGGAACAAATGCTCTCGAGCCCTGGAAAGCTTGGGTGGAGACCAATCTAGTTATGGTTGTGATGTACGACTGTGAGGTGGAATCACTAATTGAGGGTTGAGGTGGTTTGACTTCTGGAAGTGCTAGTTTTGTTTTGATGGATTTGTTTGATGAGATCCCATATTCATGCTTGGAATATGACACGGGGGTGAATGGCTGAAGAGAGATTTGGCACAACCATGTCTATGGTTGGGTGGAATGTGGAAGTCCCAAACTTGGTTGCATTTTTATTATGGTAATAAGAGCTATTTTCCTCTTGTATTCTGTTGTGCTATACAACAAACCCCATTTATTTTTCATAAATAGGGACCCTTTAGAAATAAATAGGAAAATCTATTTTAAAATTTCTTTTAAAAACACTTAGAAAATAAATTTTCTGCCTAAAGCGCACTGCTTATCACATATTTTATCCTTCAAAAAGAATCCTAAATCATAAAATCTACGAATTGCGAAATGCACTCTTTAAAAAGCCTTTCCAAAGAAATAAAAATATTTATTTTCCTTTTTCGCATGGCACTTGATTTAGTAAAAAATTACAGAAACAAAGTGATATAAGTTGCGACAGCCACGGACCCGAAAAAGTGAATAAACTCAAAAATATAAATCCTTTTCGCTATCGCATCCACTTTAAGCTTTCACAAATCACATCGTGCGCGAATTATATTATAGACTTAAACGTATCTTTTAAATCTTGCGATCTGCGATTTGCGCAGATCGCATTTCACAACATTTATGAGACAATCACGAAATATGATAAGGAATCATCGCGATTTGCGCATTTAATGATATCAGTGTGTGAAAAGCAACTTATGTCATATCAAATTGAATTCTAGATCTTAACGGCTTTAAACGACTGATAAGTATTGTGTGCGAAGCCATGTCAAGTATTAAATTTTGAAATCATAAGGAATTATGAAGATATAATTGATAAGATTAACAGTTTTTCACGTGAGTTTGAAATAAATCCCTGATATATCTTTGTAAATGCTCATTATATGATATATTTCATTTTTCTCTCAGGAAATCAATTATTGAGTTAAGAAATTGAGAGATGAGTAAAAAGGGTAAAGAAGTGTCTCAAGCATCATCTTCAGAGGATTCAGATATGCCTTCGTTATTTTCATCTGTAACAAGGAGTGTGGCAGTTCTTCATGGGAAGTTATGTACAAAATTTTTGAGGATGAAGGACCAAAAGTGATAACAAAAATATCTGCGACAGGTAATGATTCCACCTCTGATGCAACCCTTTTCGACGTTGCATGCTCGTTCATTCATAGAATAGCTGCGAGACCGAATATTATGCCTTACATGGATATGATTAAGTAGGAAGTTGAAAAATTAAATATTGAAGATATAGTTTTCAAGAATTCCAGAGGAGAGATTATGGGCTCTTTTAAACCAAAAGATTTAACAGCCATGTATCATCTACCAGATTCGCAACAAAAGTATGATAATAGATATGTGCAAATGTTCAGAGCTAAACATCCAGATCTTATCAAGGTCATCCATGAATGGAAGGACAATTAAGGGAAATTAAAGTAGGACAAATCCTGTATGTACCCCATTACACAAATTCCTTACCCTTATTGCTATATTGCTGGTATGTTGTGCAGGCTATTTGCCAAACCTGATAGTACTAGATTTGCTAGAGATTGGGTTCCCTTAATTGACGCAATCGTCAATTCATCCATTTTGAATTGGGCAGACCTTTCGTCCAATTATTTAGTTAAACATATTGCCGAATATAGGAATAAGAAGATTGCTTCATCCCAAGAAAATTCACCTTTTTACATTTCTGCTTATATTATGGATTCCATTTGTTTCACTTCTACATTTCCAATCATTGGTTGGAAATGGACCATTAAAAACCCTACCCAAATTCACATATACCATGAAGAACTCTGGGACTCTAAATTCCACCTACATTTCTACAAAGCCAGTTATGTAGTCATGTTGCCTATGTATCAAATGATTTTTAACGAAAAGATCCCTAGGGTTTCCAAAGAAGTCAGTAAAGATATCATTCCTTCAGCTAGATGGTTTGATGAAGAGAAATTCACATATGTTCGAGTATTTGGAAGTTCTGCTCTTCCACATGTTTTTCCATACTATGTTCCAGATAGATTGTTTGGGAGAGAGATAGCATATCATCTCATCAATGGTGTCACAAAACAGTTAAAAGATGATAAAAGGATATTTTGCCTTCTTTCCCTCTACAATGCGGCACCTTCGCCTTGGCTAATATCGGCCATAAATACAAATAGGTTCCTAATATTTAGATGTTGAATCTAGCATTCATGCCAGGAAGATTATATGACCCTGATGATGTAATTAAAAATTACATGGAAAAACTCAAAACAAAGCCTTTCATAAAAGAAGAAGACAAATTTGATGACTTCTTCCAAGGAGTTGAAGATTTTTCTGATATTGTTAAAAGGATTTCTAGTCAATCAAGTCAAGAAGAGGCTGAAGCCTTTCAGGACTATAGAAATGAGAGATTAAAAAATGTCCCTTTGAATATTTTAGTTATTGAAGAAGAAAAAAATACTCCAAGTGTCAGTCTCGATGAAGAAATGAAAGATGGCTCTAAAAATGAATCTGGTCAGTCTCAACAGCACTCTAATAAGTCAAATCAATCTGAGGATGAATCTGAATCTATAAAAGCAAATTTGGAAATAGACCAAATTCTTCAAGAAATAGAGTTGCAAGTTAAAACAAAGAACAATGGCACTAAATCAAGTTTAGAGTCAGTTCAAAAGGATCAGAGCACAGTAGATCAGTCTAAAAAATCCCAAGGTAAAGAGCTGGTGAATGAATGTGAACAATTTTCCCAAGCAAAAAGCACCCTTAAAGAAAAGGTCAATATTGACCAAGTAGTAAGTTTTTAGACACTAGAGCCTTCTCAGAGAATAATTGAAACTGTCAACCCTCTATAGAGAATCACAGCAACACAAAGCAAATAAATCATTTAGGCTTACTCTACAGATCCAATCATCTTATAGATTGAATACATTCCATCATTGGATATTTTCTCCAGTCCCCGTCATAGAGCTGTGGTTAAAAGGAATAAGAGAAAAATAACTGTTGAGACTACTCCTAAAATGACACATGAATCAGTTGATGTCCTTTGAAAGGATTCATTATAGGATCCCACTAATCATCTGACTAAATTGTCACAATATGCAGGAGCTTATACCACAGCCACTGTAGATAAGACAACTCAAGTTAAAACCTTGTTGAAACAGAGGGAATCCAGAATACAGGAGTTAGAAAAGATGTTATATGCAGAGAAAGTCAAGGCTACTGAACAAATCAGGGAAATTTCAGCACAGTTCCATAAATATATTGAAAATCTTAAGTTAGAACATCACACAGAGCTTAAAGAGAAATAGACACAGCTGGAAAAAGCCATGGAAGAGTTATAGAATCAATCACAATCAGAAAATTTCATTAAAGAATCACTTCAGATAAATGCTTTAATAAAGAAACAACAAAAAATATTTTGTCATAAAGCTGTTACGATTGATTCCTACTGTGATTCCAATAGAATAATGATTCAGCAGATTGCAATCCAAAAACTAGATTGTGAGAAACTTAAAAAGAAAATTGAAGAACACATTCAGTGGCAAAACTCAGATATAGGAAAGCAAGCTAATCTACCACAAATAGATAAGCTTCACAAGGAATTATTATTTACAGAATGGGAAGCACAAATCATCCAAACAGAAAGAGCAGCGACCAAGACATCCAACAAATCAAGTGAAGTTATACAACTCTTATGTGATCAATTGTTTAAAACAAGACTTCTTGAAGAAAGCATGTCTGATGTGTTTTCAATAACAAAAGAGGTAGAATTAAAATGGACATAGAGAGCAGAACAATAGGAAGAAATAATCAAGAAAGCTAATAAGTTTGGTCAGGAAAATTATTGGAATTTTCTGATCAAACCTTATCATTAGCAACAAACTCTTCTATTTCTCACAGAATTAGCCCAAAAGTCTGAGTCGACAATCTCAAATGCTATCTTCAAGGACCAAATTCGATCATGAATATCTCAGCCAGCTCAACTCAAGACAATGCTAGATATTTTCCAACTTCGTAATCACACAAAAATACATGATCCATAAAGTCAGGATTATCAGTTCTAAATTCCTAGATTATTGTTTAAGTTAAGTTTTAGAGAAAGGTTGTTTGAAACCTCCTCTATATTTTTGTAAATCATTTAATTAGTTTGTAGTTAGTTTTAGTATTTAAACCCTTCTCATGCATTTAGAGAAGGGTCCAAGATTTTGTTAAGAACATCTGCAAATAATGCTTATTTTTAAGTAAGTTTGTGAATGCCTTGATTAAGTAATGGAACATGGCCTTTTTAATTATAAATATCATTTTGTTGAATCACTATTGGTGCACTTCTGTATTCTTTGAACGACTCTTTGATTGAAGAATTGGATACGGCTTATTATCACTGATCCGATAAAGAAAGTAATACACATCTGGTACTATTATCATGTATGTTATTTATGTTTCTGAATGTTAGTGGTGAACTCAGCTTTCATGAATCATATATAGAATTAATTATTTTTATCTGAAATATCAGTTGCACTATTGTACGATATAAAGGTAAAAATTATTTATTTTATACATGGTCATTAGATAAATGCGATATATCTTTCATTTTTTTTTTATTAACTATTTTTTCAAGAGAATCATCTTACACAGTAATAATTCTATTAAATTTGTGATGGTTTCATCATCACAGATTGAGTAGATATCTCTTTAGATCGCATTTAAATATCATCCCCGGGTTAGATTAAATTTAATTCAAAGTATTGCACTTAGAAATAAATTTGTCTTAATTTGTAGCAATTCATCATTTAAAAATGTTTTGAAAATAAATCCGAAAAATTATCATAAAAAACCCAAATCTGGGAAACTGGTCCCATCACACCTAGTCGAAGCCACTACCCCAAACAGAAAAGGAACTGCTTTAAGGTCCGAACCGGGTGGTTACCCCCCTTTTTTGTTGCCACAGATTTCTGAGGCCTCAACATTTTTGGCGCTAGAAGGAGGGCCTGACTATGAACGATAGATAATTCTAAAATTAAAAGCCCTCATAAGAGTCGATCTCTTCAAAAGCATTCTACGATTTACCGATCACAATATAGATCACCAACTCAGAAATCGGAAGTAGTAGAAACCTTTCCATCATCTCCTGAAGTATCACGTCATCCACCTACTTTAGAATTCATTCCCGAATCTCCTGAAGTTCAGTCTTTAATTCAGCAATTAGAAGAAATATCTATTTCTGCTGAAAAGCCTGTTAACCGAGAAACTTCTGAGGAAAGTGTTACTTCTTTATTTAGAGAAACTGGTATTTTAACTCGATCTAAATTTGAGAATCTTGGAATGTTAGCCTCTCTCACAAAACAATAATAAATCCAAAATAATAAATAAATTAATTAAATATTCCAAGTTAGGAATTTGTGCCTAACTCTTGGGTTGTTCCTCAAATATTGGAGTTTGTTTAGTAACTCCTATCTTGGTGGGTGTTTGGTGAGAAATTATCTCAACCAAAGGATTCTAAGATAGCACGGACTATCTTAAGACATTGTCTCTCATCTACTTAAATTGTAACACTAAATTCTTTTAATAAGAGAGAATGGTGAGAATACATGAGGCTGAAGCCTCTTTTCTGCCATTACTTTGTTGTGGTTTTTCTATAATGTTTTTGAGTTAATTCATTTTCTAATATGTGGTATCAGAGAACACAGTTTTACACTTTGGGATTGAGATACTCTGTGTATTGAAACTCTGCCTGCATGAGGCATTGAGCGTTGCATGCTGTGTGAAAGCATGCGATGGAAAACACACATAGCAATTAACATCTGAATTGAAGGGCGCACTTGCAAGAGGGCGATGACCCTGTTGGACCACAAATAAAAGCATAATTTGCAACACTGGTGAACGTATAGTATTGAAGTTATAAGGCTGCTGCAAATTGGATCAAAGGAATCGATGTGAAAAGTCAAAGTTAAGCAACAAGATTGAAATGTCGTGAAGTGGAATTAAGTCACAATAGTTTGTTGGGAATTATGCTTGAGATCGAGTCACATGTTGGACGGATGGAGCAGAACCGGCTTAGTGATAGCATTCAACGAGAACTAGCTTGCAGTATAGTCCGAGCAGCTATGATTCGATCTGCATTCAACACAAGTATTCAATGAAATTGCAATCAATCAACATAGGTTAAGTTTTCCATTGAGTTTGGGTTGATAACCATCGATTCTTAAGTTTCTTTGTTATATATATAATGCAGAGTTTCTGGCCAATCAATTTATGTACATACAGTTGCTCCTTTAAAGATTCAATTTGTTCCTGAATGAAGTTTGTATAATAACGCTGCAACAAAAATCACATTTTTTTTTAATAGAGCTGCGCACTAAAGAGCAAGGGAAAATTATATTCTATCGTTTTGAAGTCTGCAAACGATTGGTAAGCTCTTCATCGCCAAGTATGTCCAGCAAATGTTTTCCAATATTTTCCCTCAAGGAAGGTGCAAGTACATGTCTTGACTCTGAACATACATCCATCAGTTCTGAAATGACATCAAGAGCATTGCTCCTGGTATTATTATTGTCAAAATCGAGACGTGCAAAAAACTCTCTGATTCCATCAGCATTAGGATTGATAGCAAAATATTCAGCCATAAGTAACACCACAGCCCTTGCCGCAGAATGATGTTCATCCAAAAGATCTATAAGAAGAGGTATTACTGTTTCCATTTCTACAAAACCAAACTCAGCATTAAACTTCAGCATTTCGATTTCTGCAAACTCCACATTAAACAACCACTCCAAATCTAGTGTGTTCTAATGTTTTTTTTAAAAGGGAATAGTGAAGGAATTAAGAAAAAGGTGTGTAATGATAAGGCTATGTTTTTTTTGGAGGAATAAGGTGAGTTATGATTAAAAAAAAAAGAAGGTCTGTGTAATATTTGTAGTGATAAAGTTAATGGAGTGATAAGGGATTTTGTATTATGGAGTGATAAGTTGAGTGTTGAAAGTTTTTTTAAGTGATTTTGTGAAGTGATAAAGTAATTGTGGAAGGTTTTGAAGTGATTTTGTGAAATGTAAATTTGAAAACTGTAAATAATTTTTTTTTTGAAGACATAAGGAGCATTTGGAGAGATAAGGTGTGAGCGATCTATGCACACGATTTTTGAAGACATTTGTTTCCAAAATTTGTGAGCATGAAATTCTCATTGTTTGAGAAAGCTTCAATACTAATATGTAAAAGATGAAAGGTTGATTATCTCAACACTCAATAAAGACATATTATTTGTGGTGTTCAAGTGTCCTATATCCACCCAAAATTGAATAAGGGGATCTTAGGTACATGAAGTATATGTTGTGATGGCGAGTGTTTTTATGGCTTCATGTTGTTTCTTTTGATTTGTGTCTAGTTTTGACACATAAATGATTTCATTTAACAAATACATAAAGTTCAATAAAAGCAAGCACAACACATGTAATGAAGAGGCTGCAAGGAATGATAATTAAACACATGCATCTGCGCACCTACAACAAATAATCAAAGTTTTCAACATCGTCATTCTACTTCACTCAATACAATCCAGTTCATGAATATGAAAACTCCAGCATTTCAAAGAAAAGTCTACATCCGTGTTCTTGCAAATCCATTTAAGAACTTGTAATCAAATTCATTGATTTAAGTGAATCATTAAAAATTCATTGCTAATGAATTTTTAAGAGGACAAGGGAATTCATTGTTTTAAAGTGAATCATTAAAATCATTGTAAGCTTTCTTGGGTGCATTTTCGACAGTGTTCGATAGCCTTCCTTTAAGAAAAATCAAGTGAATGCACAATTTTTTTAACTCTAAATCAAACAAGCAACAAGTTCACATCTCCTACAAGCGAGCGTGAGTATTCATTCAAGCAATTTGCATCAAGTTAGTACAAATATCAAACCATCAAGCGAGCCAGAGTGAAGTTAGTTGCAGCAACCATCAAAGCAACCAAACAAGTTTAACTCTAACACCAATCAAGCAAGTTGAGATTGACATCAAGCGAGTGTGGCTATTCATTCAAGTGAGCGTGAAGTCATCAAGTAAGTCAAGAGAGCGTTCAAGCAAATGTGATCGTCATCAAGCAAGCGTGAATTCCAGAGTTTATGCAAGAAAATTCTACAATTCTAGCAAGTGTTCCAAGTAAGCGTAATAAGCAACAAATCAAGCGAGCATGCCATTCAAGTCACATAGTAAGCGAGCCTGTCCTTCAAGTACCAAAATCAAGTGAAACGGTTCAAAGCACGACATCTTCGACAAGAGAGCCTGATTTCAATTGAGCAAGTTCAGATGGTGCAACATATTCAGTTGTTAAACATTCTTCACCATTTGATAATCTCCAGTGATGAAGACATGGTGCAAATCAGCAAAGAAACTCTTTATTAGATTATAAATCTTCCAGGAAATCACATGAGAATTTTAGGACCAAAATTCTCATGTGATTTCCCGGAATATTTCTAATCTAATATGTTATGGATCACAGAAGCTTGCACTCTCAAAGAAACTCTTGCTGATATTTCACAGCATCTACAACAAACACATGAAACCATTGAGTTTCTTCAACTCGAGTCGCAACTTCAAAGGAATGAATTGCAAGAAAAGAGTGATACTTTCAAGTCTTTGAACCATCTAGATGATAAGTCATTCATCCTAACAACTTCAACCATCTAGATGATAAGTCATTCATCCCAACAGCTTCAAGTGTCGAAGTTGTTCTAGTTCCAATTTCTTCCAAGCCCATCATCAAGCCATGGGAAGAAATTCAAAATAACAAGAATCGACGAGGCTTAGGATATGTCACTGATGACACAAAATTACATATCTCAGATTATTCCAACCTAATTAAGTTCTTCAGTGCAGGATTTCTTGCACAACTCACCTCAGCAGGTTCCGAGAAAGTTGCAGACAACCAGCAATGCACGCAACCCAAATTTGTAGCCAAATAGAATTGCACGCAACCTGAAGTTGAAGTCCAACCGAAATGTTCACATTGTCAAAGAACCGGTCATATGGAAGATCAGTGTTTTGATCTCCATCCTTGTTGCCATTGTGGCAAGCCCAATCATTCTTCAGAAAAATGTCGCAACCAAAAACAATAAGCCAGATTGAAGATACATTATCAATGGATCGATCCTTGGGAATGGTCATCCACAATCAAAATATTGTCTCAGTTCTACAACCGAATACAATCACACATAATGCAGCCAACCGTGAAAATATGATGGTACTCTCATGCAGTTGAACGGGGGAGTACACTAGTGTAAAACTCCTATACCTAAAAGGGGGCAGTTCAGGAATATTTTCCAAGAGAAGTGTCTCTCCTTTCAGTTGATAAAGGGGGGAAAATGACATTGAGATTGACAGTGGTTGTCAGACTGAAAGTCTCGACAAAACCAGCAAAAGTAGCTAGTGGGCATCAAAAAATTTGCAAGTGGGCAGTCGACAGCAAAGAAGCAGTGAACAGTTTTCAACACAGCAAAAGAAACAATGAGTTGTTTTTTGACATCATCATCCAGTGGGCAAAGCCAGTGGGAATTCAACAAATTTTGTTAGAGGAAAAGAGATGCTGATTTCACGCAAAGGACAGATGGATCCTTTTGCAACTTGGAAATTTATGGAGTTGTCAAGCGAAATTCAGAGATGAATCAGACGTACAACTAACTCATGGTCTCTTCAGATTGAATTTTTTCAGCATCCAGCTTTGGCAGTTTTTTTAGGAAATATTTTTTAGGATCAACATGAGAACTTGGAAGATGGTTCCTTGTTCTTATTTTGGATTTTTCATTGAAGGGGGGAATGTTAGCCTCTTTCACAAAACAATAATAAATCCAAAATAATAAATAAATTAATTTAATATTCCAAGTTAGGAATTTGTGCCTAACTCTTGGGTTGTTCCTCAAATATTGGAGTTTGTTTAGTAACTCCTATCTTGGTGGGTGTTTGGTGAGAAATTATCTCAACCAAAGGAGTCTAAGATAACACAGACTATCTTAAGACATTGTCTCTCATCTTTTTAAATTGTAACACTAAATTCTTTTAATAAGAGAGAATGATGAGAATACATGAGGCTGAAGCCTCTTTTCCGCCATTACTTTGTGTGTGGTTTTTCTATAATGTTTCTAAGTTAATTCATTTTCTGATATGGAATTCTCCCTTTTAAGTTTCCATTAGAATCTCATCGCAAAAAATTTTCTATATCCAGATCTAAGTCAGAAACAAGTGACGTCACATCAAATTTTCCTTCAGTCATTCCTCCACATTATTCTAATCAATCCACATCTTCTCTATCTTCCATTTCTTCTACGCAAACAATTAGTGTTGTAACAAGTAGTATTGTTCCAATTGTAAGTTCTTCATTCATTACCCCTACTTCTACATCTTCACAAACTCCAAATCCAGTTATGGCTAATCAACCTTGGACGAATCCTGGTGTTGTATTAATAACAAATCCTAATCCTCTTCTAGATTATCCAGAAAAATGGTTACCTAAATATAATCTAGATGATGTTCTTCCTGCTGAAGAACACATCAATAATTTTATGTTAGCCATGAATTTGAAAGCAATTGCTCATGAAGATGTTGTAGTTAGATTGTTTCCATACACTTTACAAGGATCTACGGGATCTTGGTACTTTTCTCTTCCAGTAGGATCTATTGTTGATTGGGAAACCTTTGAATAAGTTTTCCTTACAAAATTTGGAGATGATAGGACTGTTACATCCTTAATCAATGCCCTTTCCAATCTTCAAACGAATTTAGGTGAAAAGGTCAAAGATTTCAACTCCAGATTTAACAGGTTATTAAATAAAATCCCAAATACTTCTAGACCTGCTATTAAAGTACAAATAGAATGGTATATTTCTGCTTTGCCTTCTAATATAGCTATTTTTGTAGATAAAGCTAATAAAGCCACTCTTTTAGCAAACTTGAAAGAAGCTCTCGCAATAGAGAAAAGAATCTTAGCATTATAAAAATGATCAGAGACAGAGGAAAGGAAAAAAAATAAAGTGATATTTAGTCAATATTCTAAAAAGAAAGTTTCAAAAGATCTATTTGATCTTGAAGGTCTTCAAAAATTGCTAAAGACTATGTCAAATGATATGATTGATATAAAGAAACAAGTTGCTAAAACTTCAACCACTAAAAAATCATTTTGTCCATTTAAGAAAAGTCCTCCTTCAAGATCTCAACCTCCAAACAATATTTCAAATGCTGAATATGATCAAGATACCGAAGATCCCTCACCTTCTGAAAATGAATTAGAGTCTGAAGAAGAAGTTGAATTAAATGGTTTATGGGATTTTATTCTTCCCACAGAAGAAGAAAATGAAGCTATGCCTGTATCTACAAGAAGTAAATCTTCTTCAGATCCAATTGTGTCAAATCCCAAACAAAATTCTGTTCCTACGAAAGAAAAAATCAAAAAATATAAAACTGTACGGACATATCTGATTCCATCAGATCCTTCTACAACTTCTAAAACTGTAATAGTTTTAGATACAATTTAATATAACATAGTTGAAGACACGAAAAATATTAAAGCAAATATTTCATTACATGAAATGACTAAACTCAAACAAAAACATAAAATCTTGCTTAGAGAACTCAAAGCAATTCTTGTAGAACCTATACAATCGCCAGTTATAGCACAAGCTTCAAAAAATATGGGAAAACCTCCATCATCTACCAATAAAGTAAATTCCAATGATCTTGTTTTAATTGGTGATAGATCTATCTCCCAAACTCCTCCTTTTCTTTTGACTTATGAAATTTTCAACAAGAATGTTCATAATTGTCTTATTGATTCAGGGGCTTCTTCAAACATTATGCCAAGAACAGTATGTAAAAAATTAAATATCATTCCTCAAAAAACATCTGTACGTATAGATCAATTGGATAGAACAAAATTTGAATTTATCGGAGAAATGTTGTGAGTATCTATCAAGTTGTCATCTAATCCAAAGGTATTACAAGTGATTGATATTTTGGTCACAGGCATCCTTGAAGTTTATGGTCTTATTTTAAGCAGGGATTGGTCTGAAAAGTTACATGGATATTTTTCTACTGATTGGTCACATATGTGATTACCATACAATGGTAAACCAAATCAAATCAGAATTGAACGTGAAAAATTCATGAAACATATAGTTACTAAATTAGAAGGACCAAATGAACCTGTAGCTTTTACTAATAATATCATAGGAAATTATTCAGCTGAATCATTCCTTGGATCATTCAATGCTCAGGTCTCACCTTTTCCAACAAATACTGTTATTTCTCAAATTTAAAATTTTTCTCAAACATATTCTTCTAAATGTATTAATTTTAGCAATCAGATTCCAAAACAATCTTTATTTTGGACTCTATTTTTTTATGGTTCGAAATCAGAAGATGGTGTAGGGGCAGGCTGCGTTTTAATCAATCCACAAGGAGAGAAAATGATGCTAGCTTGTAGACTCGAGTTTCAATGCACAAATAATATTGCTGAATACGAAGCATTGATACAAGGTCTATATAAAGCTATAGGTTTGAATGTTAAATATTTGCAAGTATATGGAGATTCTGAAATAATAGTTAAACAAGTTAGAAATATGATTCATTGTATTTCTAGACACTTGAAACATTATCAAACTTTAGCTCATAATCTTACTTCTCATTTTATTGCATTCAATATCTCTACAATTCCTAGATTACAAAATGTGAGCACTGATTTACTTGCTAATGTAGCATCTAGACTTATACCACCTGAAGAGTTTAGTCCAGATAAATTTTCAATTGAATTAATTTTTAGACCATCCATTCCTGGCAATATAACAAATTGGTGAGTATTTAATGATGATGCAGATATAGCAGACTTTCTTACATCAGACAGAGCTTATGAAGGTCAAATATTAGATGAACATGAATATGATTTACAAATTGAGGATAAAAAAAAAAAAAATCCAATTCCCAAATCTATAGTCAAAATGGAAGACCTTTATGATTTGAAAGATAGATTTAAAAAAATGACCAATTCAAAAACTCAAAGTTCTACTTTAAAATTTGAACTGATTAATCTCGGTACTCCAGAAAAACCTCAGAACATCAACTTAGGTCTTGGTCTAAAAAATGAAGAAAGGATCTCATTTATCAAATTTCTAAAAAAATATAAAGAGGTATTTGCATGGGATTATTCAGATCTTAAAACATATGATACTTCCATAATTTAGCATACCATTCCTATGATCTCAAATGAAAAACCTGTCCAACAAAATCTCAGAAAAATTCATCCAAATTTAGAAAGTCAAATTAAATCTGAACTGAATAAAATTATCAAAGCTAAAGTTGTCTTTCCTGTTAGACATTCAAAATGGGTGTCAAACATGATTCTAGTTAGGAAAAAGAATGGAGACATTAGAATTTGTATAGACTTTAGAAACTTGAATAAAGCCTGTTAGAAAGATAATTTTCCCTTACCCACCATGGAACAGATATTGCAATCAGTTGCAGGGTCTGAATTGATGTCTTTTCTAGACGGATTTTTGGGGTATAATCAGATCATGGTACATCCTCACGATAGATTAAAAACAACGTTTAGAACAAAATGGGGAACATACGCATATCAAAAAATTCCTTTTGGACTGATTAATGTTGGTGCCAAATTTCAGCGTGCTATGGATATATATTTCAGAGGACTAATCAATAGTTCAGTTGTTATATACTTGGATGACATCGCTGTTTATTCTAAGCATAGGAACAATCATATTAGTCACTTAAAAAATATTTTCGAAAGATGCAGAAAATATGGCATTTCCCTTAATCCTAAAAAGTGTTATTTTGCCTTATCAGAAGGTAGATTATTGGGATTCATTGTTTGTAAGAAAGGAATTCATATAGACCCTGATAGGATTCAAGAGATTGAAAATATTCCTCCACCACATAACAAAAACACAATGCAATCATTTTTAGGAAAAATTAATTTTGTGAAAAGATTTGTTCTAGATTTCTCCCAAATTGTCCTACCCCTACAGTCAATGATTAAGTAAAATTTAAACTTTAGATGGGGAAAAGAAGAAAGAAATTGTTTTGAGTTAATTAAAAAAGCTATTGTTGAAGCTCCCTCTTTAACAACTCCAATTTTTCACAAATCTTTTCTGTTATACACATTTTCTTCTGATACATCATATACAGTTGTTTTAACACAATTGAATGATAAAAACATTGAAGCACCAATTGCATTTTTTAGCTCTAATCTTCAAGGTGCTGAGTTAAATTATTTAGCTATAGAGAAACAAGCCTATGTTGTATTTAAATCTTTGAAACATTTCAGACCTTTTCTCCTAAAAACACATATCAAGATAATAGTACCTTACTCAACAGTAATGAAATTATTAATACAACAAGAAGTAGGAGAAAAAAGAGAAAATTGGGTTACTGCACTCCAAGAATATGATGTAGAAATACATCCAGCTAAAATTGTTAAAGGAGAAGGTCTTTGCAAAATGTTAGCTGGAGCTTCTCATTTATCAAAAGAGGAAGATCAATCAAATGAAATGTAGCTATTTGAGGTAAGCCTAAAAGATTCTTAATCACAATGTGTTGATCTGAAATTCTTTCTAGAAAATGGACATACTCCATCATATCTCAGTTATACAACAAAGCGTGCTTTGAGACTTAAAGCAAATCAATATCAACTCATAAACGATGTATTATTTAGGAATAATTATGATTTTGTATTATTAAGATGTTTAGAAAAAGCTGAAGCCAAAAAAGTATTGCAAGAACTACATGATGGACCAGCTGGAGGTCATTTTGGAGGAAATACCACAGCTCATAAAATATTGCATGCTGGTTATTATTGGTCGAATTTGTTTAAAGATGCACATGAATATACAAGGGAATGTAAAACATGTCAAACTACAGTAGGAAGAGAAAGGAAGGCAGCAGTCCCATTACAGCCAATAAATATCCAACAACCATTTGAACAATGGGGGTTAGATATTATAGGTGAAATAACTCCTAACTCTTCAAAACAACACAGGTATATTCTAGTTGCAACTGATTATTTCACAAAAATGGGTAGAAGCTATCCCATTAAAGGTGGTCAATACACATAGTATTACAGATTTTATTGATCAATTCATAATTACCAGGTGTGGCCTTCCATCATCTTTCATATTTGATAATGCATCTTACTTTTCTGGAAATGCCATGATTGAATTTGCTTTGAAAAGATGTTTTAAGTTAAAATACTTAGCTAATTATTATCCACAAGGAAATGGATTAGCTGAATCTACAAATAAAAACCTTATCATAATTATCAAAAGAACTGTAGAGCAAAATCATAAGAATTGGCACAAAGCCTTATTGTTTTCTCTTTGGGCAGATAGAATCACCCAAAAATATTCAATAGGTACTTCACCATTTGTGTTAGTTTATGGAAAAGAGGCAATTCTACCCTCAAACGTAACGATACCATTGTTTTCTCTAGTACAATTTATTGATGAAAATCCTTCTTCCTCTCTTCAACTTAGACAAGATCAAATCCTTAAGTTAGAAGAAGAAATGGAAAAAGCTAAACAAACTCATACCCATCATCAACAAATAATAAAGGCTTCATTCGATTTAACATATGTTAGTTCAAGAGATTTTCAAATTGGTGATTTGGTATTAAAGTGGGACAAAGCTCATGAGGAAAATGGTAAACATACAAAGTTTCAAAAACTCTGGCTAGGACCATTTCAGGTAATTGAGAAAATTGGCTCATCAACATTTCCGTTATAGGATTTATCAGGTAAGAAAGATTCTTTACCTATTAATGGGCAAGTTTTTAAAAAATATTTGTCATAGAAGGTAACCCTTCTATCTTTGTACATTAAAATTTTTGCTTTCATATAGAAATAAAAATTTGTTTAGTATTGACAGTTGACCTTTCAAAATAAGTCTTAGATAATTTCCTTTTTGCACTTTATTTTTCCACTTGTTAAAAAATAGATCTGTTAAAGAAAGAAACTCGAAAGATTTAGAAAAACAAATTACTTTTATCTTTCTAGAAAAATGAAATTCCAATAAAACACTTATTTTGTTTGATGAACTCTCATTTTTATCTAGTATGAATATTCTTCTGTCAGTCAAGAAAAGAAAATTGTAATATAGTAAGTAATATTTTTACAGAAAAGAAATCTAACAACTCGACATTATCATCCAACATCTTAAAAAGAACTATGATTCGTCCCATCCAGTAAATCTTATAATTTTCAAAAGAAATTTAAAAAGAAAATAAAAATAAAAAGTTTGGAGAAAACTTAAAAGATAATAAGTCTCATCACAAGCTTTTTTACCATGTTCATAAAGAAATATTTGAACTGACATTACTAATACTGTCTACCAAAACAGTGTAATGAATTGAGATTATATCATAAAGACAAGGGTCTCATCAAGAGCCAGCTTGATTAGTTTAATTACTATTTGTGAATGGCATTGTCATTATTTGGTTACCTAGCCAAGACAATGAATTTTAAGTAGATAAAAGATGTAAAAAGAAAAATATATAATTTACTTCTGAAAATGATGAGAAATACTGGATGGAAAAATGGATCATAGCTGGTTAAAAGGTAACCCTGCCAAGAGCTTAAAACTGCCCATTGGAACAGAGGCTCTATCTTTGATAAAATAGTAAATTTATAAAAAGATTATCTGTAAAGTTTATTTGCTATTTATTTTTAACTAAGTAAATACTGACATTGATTTTTATACTTATATCTTTATAGAGGAATTCTCCTGAAAAAGTAAATAAATGAAATTTTCGTTCTTTGAAAAAGATATTATTGATTTGAAATTTCATTTCTTTAACTATTTATTTTTATATAAAAGGATTTAAGATTTTCAAAAAAAAATTATCAGAGACATCTGGTTCGTCCAAGTGAATCACCAATTATTGTGCTATACAACAACCCCCATTTATTTTTCATAAATAGGGACCCTTTAGAAATAAATAGAAAAATCCGTTTTAAAATTTCTTTTAAAAACACTTAGAAAATAAATTTTCTGCCTAAAGCGCACTGCTTATCACATATTTTATCCTTCAAAAAGAATCCTAAGTCATAAAATCTGCGAATTGCGAAATGCGCTCTTTAAAAATCCTTTTCAAAGAAATAAAATATTTATTTTCCTTTTTCACATCGCACTTTATTTAGTTAAAACTTAAAGAAACAAAGTGATATAAGTTGCGACAGCCACGGACCCGATGAAGCGTATAAACTCAAAAATATAAATCCTTTTTCGCTATCGCATCCACTTTAAGCTTTCGCAAATCGCATCACGCGCGAATTATAATATAGACTTAAACATATCTTTTAAATCTTGCGATTTGCGATTTGCGCATATTGCATTTCGCAACATTTATGAGACAATCACGAAATATTATAAGGAATCATTGCGATTTGCACATTTAATGATATCAGCGTGTGAAAAGCAACTTATGTCATATCAAATTGAATTCTAGATCTTAACGAATTTAAACGACTGATAAGTATTGTGTGCGAAGCCATGTGAAGCATTAAATTTTGAAATCATAAGGAATTATGAAGAGATAATTGATAAGATTGACAATTTTTCACGTGAGTTTGAAATAAATCCCTAATATATCTTTGTAAATTCTCATTATATGATGTATTTCACTTTGCTCTCAGGAAATCAATTATCGAGTTAAGAAAGTCAGAGATGAGTAAAAAGGGTAAAGAAGTGTCTCAAGCATCATCTTCAGAGGATTCATATATGCCTTCGTTATTTTCAGACACTGTCTATAACAAGGAGTGTGGCAGTTCTTCATGGGAAGCTATGTACAAACTTTTTGAGGATGAAGGACCAAAGGTGATAACAAAAATATCTATGATAGGTACTGATTCCACCTCTGATGCAACCCTTTTCGACGTTGCATGCTTGTTTATTCACAGAATAGCTGTGAGACCGAATATTATGCCTTAAATGGATATGATTAAGTGGGCAGTTGAGAACTTAAATATTGAAGATAGAGTTTTCAAGAATTCCAGAGGAGAGATTATGGGCTCTTTTAAACTTGAAGATTTGATAGCCATGTATCATCTACCGGCTCCACAACAGAAGTATGATAATAAATATGTGCAAATGTTCAGAGCTAAACATCCGAATCTTATCCAGGTCATCCATGAATGGAAGGACAATGAAGGGAAATTAAAGCAGGACAAATCTGGTACGTACCCCATTACACAAATCCCTTACCCTTATTTCTATGCTGCTGGTATGTTGTGCAGGCTATTTTCCAAACCTGATAGTAATAGATTCGCTAAATATTGGGTTCCCTTAATTGACGCAAGCGTCAATTCATCCATTTTGAATTAGGAAGACCTTTTGTCCAATTATTTAGCAAAACATATTGCCGAATATAGGAATAAGAAAAATGCTTCATCCCAATAAAATTCACATTTTTACATGTTTGCTTATTTTATGGATTCCATTTGTTTCACTTCTACATTTCCAATCATGGGTTGGAAATAGACAATTAAAAACCCTACCCCAATTCACATATACCATGAAGAACTATGGGACTCTAAATTCCACCTAAATTTCTACAAAGTCTGTTATGGAGTCATGTTGCCTATGTATCAAATGATTTTTAACGAAAAGATCCCTAGGGTTTCCGAAGAAGTCAGTAAAGATATCCTTCCTACAGCTAGATGGTTTGTTGAAGAGAAATTCACATATGTTCGAGTATTTGGAAGTTCTGCTCTTCCACATGTTTTGCCATACTATGTTCCAGATAGATTGTTTGGGAGAGAGATAGCTTATCATCTCATCAATGGTGTCACAAAACAGTTAAAAGATGATAAAAAGGCTATTTGGCCTTCTTTCCCTCTACAGTGTGGCACCTTCGCCCTTGCTAATATCGGCCATACATACAAAGAGGTTCCTAATATTCAGATGTTGAATCTAGCATTCATTCCAGGAAGATTATATGATCCCGACAATGTAATTAAAAATTACATGGAAAAACTCAAAACAAAGCCTTTCATAAAAGAAGAAGATAAATTTGATGACTTCTTCCAAGGAGTTGAAGATTTTTCTGATATTGTTAAAAGGATTTCTAGTCTATCAAGTCAAGAAGAGGCTGAAGCCTTTCAGGACTATAGAAATGAGAGATTAAAAAATGTCCCTTTGAATTTGTTAGTTATTGAAGAATAAAAACATACTCCAAGTGTCAGTCTCAATGAAGAAATGAAAGATGGCTCTAAAAATGAATTTGGTCTGTCTCAACAACACTCTGATAAGTGAGATCAATCTAAATCTATAAAAGCAAATTTGGAAATCGACCAAATTCTTCAAGAAATAGAGTTGCAAGTTAAAACAAAGAAAAATGGCACTAAATCAAGTTTAGAGGCAGTTCAAAAGGATCAGAGCATGGTAGATCATTCTAAATCATCCCAAGGTAAAGACCTGGTGAATGAGTGGGAACAATTTTCCCAAGCAATAAGCACTATTAAAGAAAAGGTCAATACTGACCAAGCAGTAAGTTTTAAAACACCAGAGCCTTCTCAGAGAATAATTGAAACTGTCGACCCTCTACAGAGAATCCCAGCAACAAAAAGAAAAGAAATCATTCCAGATTACTCTACAGATCAAATCATCCTACAGATTGAAGAAATTCCATCATTGGATAGTTTCTACAGTCCCAGTCACAGAGCTGTGGTTAGAAGGAATAAGAGAAAAAGAACTGATGATACTACTCCTAAAACGACAGATGAATTAGTTGATGTCCTTTGGAAGGATTCATTAGAGGATCCCACTGATCATTTGACTAAATTGTCACAATATGCAGGAGCTTATGCCACAACCAGTAGATAAGGCAACTCAAGTTAGAACATTGTTGAAACAGAGAGAATCCAGAATACAGGAGTTAGAAAAGATGTTATATGCAGAGAAAGTCAAGGCTACTGAACAAATCAGGGAAAGTTCAACACAGTTCCATAAAGATATTGAAAATCTTAAGTTATAACATCATGCAGAGCTTAAAGAGAAACAGACACATATGGAAAAATCCATGGCAAAATTACAGAATCAATCACAATCAGAAAAGTTCATTAAAGAAGCACTTGAGATAAATGCTTTGATAAAGAAACAACAAAAAATGTTTTGTCATAAAGTTGATATGATTGATTCCTACTGTGATTCCAATAAAATAATGATTCAGCAAATTGCAATCCAAAAACTAGAATGTGAGAAACTTAAAAAGAAAATTTAAGAACACATTCAGTGGAAAAACTTAGATATAGGAAAGCAAGCTAATCTACCACAAATAAATAGGCTTCACAAGGAATTATTATTTACAGAATGGGAAGCACAAATCATCCGAACAGAAAGAGCAGCGACCAAGACATCCAATAAATCAAGTGAAGTTATATAACTCTTATGTGATCAATTGTTTAAAATATGACTTCTTGAAGAAAGCACGTCTGATGTGTTTTCAATAGAAAAAGAAGTAGAATTAAAATGGACACAGAGAACTGAACAACATGAAGAAATAATCAAGAAAGTCAATAAGTTTGATCAGGAAAATTATTGGAATTTTCCGATCAAACCTTATCACCAGTAGCAAGCTCTTCTATTTCTCATAGAATTAGCCCAAAAGTCTCAGTCGACAATCTCAAATGCTATCTTCAAGGACCAAATTTGATCACGAATATCTTAGCCAGCTTAGCTCAAGACAATGCTAGATATCTGCCAACTTCGTGATCACACATAAATGCATGATCCATAAAGTTAGGATTATCAGTTCTAAATTCCTAGATTATTGTTTAAGTTAAGTTTTAGAGAAAGGTTGTTTGAAACCTCCGCTATATTTTTGTAAATAATTTAATTAGTTTGTAGTTAGTTTTAGTATTTAAACCCTTCTCATGCATTGAGAGAAGGGTCCAAGATTTTGTTAAGAACATTTTCAAAGAATGTTTATTTTTAAGTAAGTTTGTGAATGCCTTGATGAAGTAATGGAACACGACATTTTTCAGTTATAAATATCATTTGGTTGAATCACTGTTGGTGCACTTCTGTATTCTTTGAACGAATATTTGATTAAAGAATTGGATACAGCCTATTATCAATGATCTGATAAACACAGAAAATTTTAAGGATGGAAAATTATCTTGAAGTTTAAAAAATTGGCGAATCTCACTGGTCCCTAATATGCAAACTATAAAAAATTTACTGATATATTTATAAAATTATTCAACTTTATAATGATTTTAGATGTAGACTCCATACAATGTTGGCGATTTTTAAGGTAAAATAATTTTATATTGTAAAATTTGGGTGAATCATTTTTTGAAAAAATATAAATTGGCGAATCTTTTTTTTGGAGAAATCATGAAAAATTAGCCCACCTATGAATATTAGCCCCTAAAATTTTCCATGCCGATAAACAGAGTAGTACACATCTGGTACTATTATCATGTATGTTATTTCTGTTTCTGAATGTTAGTGATGAACTTAGCTTTCATGAATCGTATATAGAATTAATTATTTTTACCTGAAATATCAGCTGCACTACTGTACGATATAAAGGTATAAATTAGTTATTTTATACATGGTCATTAGATAAATGTGATATATCTTTCATTTTCTTTTGATTAACTATTTTTTCAAGAGAATCATCTTACACAGTAATAATTCTATCAAATCTGTGATGATTTCACCATCACAGATTGAATAGATATCTCTTTAGATCGCATTTAAATATCATCCCTGGGTTAGATTAAATTTAATTCAAAGTCTTGCACTTAGAAATAAATTTGTCTTAGTTTATAGCAATTCATCATTTAAAAATGTTTTGAAAATAAATCCCACAAATTATCATAAAAAACCCAAATCTGGGAAACAGGTCCCATCACACCCAGTTGGAGCCACTACCCCAAACGGAAAAGTTACTGCTTTAAGGTCTAGACCGGGTGGTTATCCCCCTTTGTTGTTGCCATGGATTTTTGAGGCCTCAACATATTGATGGGTAAATATGCTTGTTATTATGTGGCTTATATGGTTTTTCTATGCTTGTCATTTCTGTTGTTTATATGCTGTTTATGACTGTGTTTTATGATAGTGATGATGTATGTCTCTCATCATGTTTTTATTTGTAAAGGAATGAACAATGTATCTATGACCAAATAGATTATAATGCAGTAAGCTTGATGAGGCAACGATGATTCTTATAGATTCTTAGATAAGTATGAGATCATTATGCTCATATAAATTACATATTTGTGACATGTTTTTAAATTACATATTTGTGACATGTTTGACGAAATTCCTACCATGTTTAGTAGGGGTCTAGTAAAGTAATTTTTCAAGTGTTTGCATTTATATCGTTATTCCACTATTATGTTTCATTTCTGAAAGTGTCACGGAATTCTGGTCAGTGACCTGAGCTCTAGGCCTAGAAAGGGGCACAAAAATTGGGTTTGTAGGCTCATAACTACTGGGAAAATTCCCCAGTCGCATACATACCCATGTTGTGTATGTGACTGGAGGCTTCCAATCACACTCTTGCCCATGTCAAGGTAGCGACTGGGGGATTGATGCATGAAAAGTTCAGGTTGGATCAAGGGCTATCCTCTTGGAAGGTTGGGATGGTTCCTGAGTTCCTGTATCATGTGAAAAAGGTATGTGTTGTTGTGTGGTGTCAGTTCCACTTCCTTAACTGCACATAGGGAGTTGAATCATATCATAGTAACTCTTTGTCACATGTTTACCCCTATGGGCTGGTTAATTGGGTAGATGTGGGAGAAGGGTGTTACAATTTGTCAGTTTGTAGGCCTCACTTCCTTAACTAGAGCTTGGGGGTCAGGTCATGTCATAGTAACTCTTCAAATCATGTTTACCCTTTAAAACCAATGAATATGGATAAATGTGTTATGAGGCATTTACAGATTGGTATTAGAGCTATGTTGCAGCACTAGACCTCGAGGTAGATGTGGTTGATGTATATACATGTCTGATTGTCTATGTGTTTGTCATGCATCAATAATAGGTTATACATGCATCTTGGGGAAATTATTCATTTTGTGTCATAATGGAATTCTTCATATGTTATGATGTTGATTTTTTGGCTGAGATAGAGTAGGAGATGTAAATTATCAGAGCGATGTTGTAACATTGGACATCGGGGTAGCTATAAATAATCGTATAAGTTTGTATGTTTGGAATATATGTATGATGGTTAATGGTTTTCATATGCATTGTGGTTATATGCATGATTGTCATTCTATTATTGATGTGGTTACATGAATGATAGATGTTAGTTAATCAGTGTGGTCATATGCACATGCGTCAGATAGTTAGGAATGATAGTAACTTGCTGTTATATGCATTGTGGTCATATGCATGATGATTATTGCCATTGAATTTAAGATCTTGATGTTATATGTATCGTGCTAATCTGGATCGACCTATGTTGATGGTTATTGTTATGATATTCACGTATGAGTCGATATACTTGTGATATTGTGTTTTTCTAATATGAACTCACTTGCGCAAATATGACAGCCTCCCCTGAGATATATTGAGGTATGAGTTTTATTATGTCGTCTATTTAGTTTATATAACATGGTATGTTTTGAGGAAATAGCATATCATGGATGAATATCATAGTATTGGACTATGCTTCACATGACTCCCCTTATAGGCTTCACATGAAATCTATGAAATGGAAAAGTGGCATGATTATGTGGTGTGTTTTCTAGTACAAAATGTATGAGAAATGAAAATCAAGTTTTGGCAAGTGTGGTTAAACTTAGTAGATCTTTGGAGATCTCATTTCCATAATTGGACATTGGAGATTGGGCCATTATAGTAGTTTCCTCCTTCTACCTTAGTGTGGACCATGGATAGTAATAAGTTATGTTTACAGGTTGTTTGAGTGTTCGCTTAATTTCATGATATGAGTATGTATTTATAATATCGCATGAAGGAATAATATTGTTTTAAGGCAGTTGTACTAACACAATATGTTCTGAGACAACTGATATGCACTTGAGTGCAAGTGGGTTCTAGTTGTAGTATTATTACTAACAAATTTGAGTTGATTATTCATATTTATGTAGGTCCACTTAGTATTGACTCCAACAATTTAGTTGAACTATATGCACTAGAGTATGGACTAAATGTTGGTATTCGAAATGGATGCAATAATATACTAATAGAAGGAGATTCATTTCTTAATGTTAGAATGATTGATTTTTTTTTGAATGGATCTCCTCCCTTTAAAGTTTTTTAATGTTGGAGACTTTATTGATTCCAAAAGAGAATCCATTCTCTCAATTAAATACTAGTATCCACTCCATATCATGTGATATTGATGATAAAAAAATTCGTAGACGAATTATCTAATGAAGGAGGTCCTTTTGGAGAATACGCCATTAGAAATTCATCTAATTAAATTCAATTAGGAATTTCTTAAGTCACACTATTTGGAAATGGATTCGTAGGTTCTATAATCCCCCACTGTGAGTTACTATTCACTGAGGCTTAAAAATTGTAATGGTCCATCGATGTCAAATTAAATGGAAGGCGGTGGTTCCCTCCACTTTACAATGGCATGGGGTACATTTGCATGCACCATTCACGATATGTGGAATAGTGGTGAATGTGATTTATGTGTTTGTGTGGCTCCATATTACGATGGCATCGCATTCCAGAGAGAATCATTGTGCTCTTGAAGGGAGATCTCATGTAGAACACTCATGAAGGTAACATGTAAGATCGTCTAAACTTTTGTCTCACAAAGAAGCTAGAAAATGGATTATTGGCCTTTTCTAAAAGAACTCCATATCCATTTGATTTTATGGATGATTATGCACTTATATTGTAAGTTAACTACTCATAATAAGTTGTTAATTAAATATAAATATAAATTTAAGGGTTATGTTATTAATTGGAATATAGGTCTATGAATCTTAGCTCAATGAAACATTTCCTCTAGGTTTCATCCTTGTCTCTTCTTACCTATATTCAACATAATATGGTTTAGTTGAGACCCTCTTTTCGAAATGGGTTTCAAGAACACGCTCTTTACGTGGTTTAGTGGTTGTCTTTGATCTCTCTAGTTTATGGATTTTGTTCACTTAGTGCTTTTATAATGTAAGCTCAAGGTTGAATAGAAACAAATATGTTTGGGTTGTGTATTCTTGGCTTCCATATCTCCAATTTCAAAGAATTATAACAATGGAATAGATCCCCAAATATGATCCTAGCTCACACTTGGTTGTTAGCTACTATACTTGGTTGCACATTTGTGGAAATGTAAATTTTCTCACATATTCATTTCTACTAAAGTCATATTAACCTTCTCACATGGGGTGTCTCATACTACATCTAGGGATTTACTAGGGTGAAGTTGGAAGGGTTTAGTTTGAGTCTTTATCTTTTGGAATTATCCATCCCTTTCTTCATATAATTTTCTAGTCTTCTTGTGTTATTTTTGAAACTAGTGTTGGTATCGACCCTATGGTGGTTGATCTCCAAGCCCTACGTTATTCCCTCTCTTTGGATATACATGCTTAGTCTTAGCCTATGGAGGTTTGTATCAAGTCTTATGCTTCATTGGGTAGTTTTCACTCTTCCTTTAGTTGTCACTTGATTCAACTCTCTTTGTTGGTGGAAAACATGCCTCTAAGTAGAGGTTCTTGTGGTGGAAGGGGTCATCGCAATAATAGTGTTCCATGCACCTCTTGGGCCTATATAATATCAAAACACTCTGTAAATGTTTATTACAACAATATCCCTCCAGGGATTAAAAGAGAAATTTTAGAAAATGAGAAGGAAGTCAAAATTGAGTGCAACTTTATAGAAAATGAAGAGGTCTAGGAGCATATTGGTAATTGGGTTCTACATGCAAGCGATACAAGAAAAAATAATAGTAGATACATGCAAGTGATTGATATCTATTTGGAACACAAAATCATAATGAGCAAGGTATTTATGGAAATATTATAAGAGTGTTGGGAAATACCATTATGCATGGATGATTTACATATATAAATCAGAAAATCATATAAAAAATGACAACAATGGCAAAGAAGCTTAGGACTTAGATGATGAAACAAGTCCATCTGTCATAATATAGGTGAACATAATTTTTTTCATGTACTATTATGTTTGTTAGTAATATTTTTGTGACAAATGATGATAAAAAAAACTCTAAAACTTTCATAATATGCACTAATATGTTTGGAAACAAATATTTAATAAACTTTTTTAATTAATTAATACTATATTATCATTTTAATTTCTCTTATAATAAACCAATACTCATACCAAACCAAAATTTTTATGTTATATTTTTTTGATGTAACATAATATAAATAATTTCGCTAACTTACCAAACCAAAAAAAAAATCCTCAATTTACAGTGATCCATCATTACATGCTTTGTCCACACACTTAATAATTAACCCTTATATTCAAATATTTAATCCATAACTAAACATTACCTTCTATATTCACATCTTTAATCCATAAATTAATTTTAAATCACGACCTTTTAACACTATAATCTTAACCTAAACACTACAATCTTAACTGAGTGCTTCTTAACCATAACTTTGCTTCTAACTTTCAACCGTCCTTCACTAAACCCACCGTAAAAAAACAATGGGAGAGAACTATGCATTTATGATTCAATGGTCCTAATTGGCTAGTTATTTACAACACCAACACACAACTTATACCGATCTTGGACTTAGTGTTGGAATTAATGGAGAATGTATTATTGGAGAGAGTTTGTTCATTAGTTATGCGTGTATCCTAGTTTAGGAATTATTTCATATTTTCTAGGTGTTAGTTCTAACTCTCCTATTCATATGTAAACTTATATATTATTGATGAATAATGATCAAAGAAGAGCATTCTGAGTGAGGGAGTCTCCGATTGAAGGCTCGCCTGTGAGCTGCTAAGTTTTTGAATATATTTGGTTTCTTCTAATTTTAGCATGGTATCAGAGCGCAGGAGCCATCAAGGGAGTTTTTGAGTCCTCAAATTGTTGGATTTGTTCTGCTCATGAAGAATTTGAGAGAGGCACAAATATGTATGTTATGAGCGGCCTGTGTATGTGATATGTGCAATCAAAGTGTGGTATGATACTTCCATTTGGTGAGAAGGAGAAGAGGATTATGATCGTGATCTTGGATCTGCGATCAACGGCTTGTGTGCCTGAGTCGAGTGGCCTATGTGTTTGTTCATGGGTGGCATTTTGATTTGTCTCCTATGGTGGTGTCGTTGTCTACTGCAGGTGTTTTTTGAGCTGTGTAGTGGAGTCGATGCCTAACTTGGATGCCCAACAAAAGAATTGGTGGATGAGTACATTTGTCCACCGATCATTTCCCAACAATTCTCCCAGCGACGGTGGTGTTCTGGGCAATGTTATGATCTGTTTGTGATGGCGGTACCTCTCTCCATGGACTGGCTGCATGACTCCACTGATTTCGGATTATAGAAGCTCTTTGACTCCAACCATTGAAAGAGTGGATTCCCACAGACCCTAGCCTTAGAGTTTGCATGCGAAGTACAAGTGAGGATCCTTCGTCATCCATGAGCCTTGGATAGGTCTTCCTGCATATTTTACATATTGGAGTTTTGCAAGATCTATGGCTACCTGTGACTGCTTGAGCGCTTCACTGGAAGATAAGCAGTGGCTGTGGTAGTGGCTATGGCGAACTACAATGGCAACGTGGTCATAAATTGCTGAAAGTGGTGTTCCATATTTGGTTGGTTGCCAACGTGGATATGATGTTAGAAAATTATATATAACAGAGCAATGCAACACATAAAATATGCAGAAAACACAAGCACACAAAACACATAAAACCAGAGAGACACATATATACGTGGTTCACCTAGTTTGGGCTACGTCCACCCTGAACAACCAGTCCTTCCATTCTATTATCCAGCAAAGTGAAGAGACACAACCTATATCATATCTGTTGTAATATCCCCTCTTCTCTCTCACAGTCTCCCTATCTGTTTCTCGCTCCGATAATACACATACAATCCACAGCCGCAATACAATACCCTCATACAAGCGAGGGGTTACCTTCTAGGGAAAAAAGCCCTAAACTAAACATAACTTCTACCGTCAGATCATCCACCTAATGAACGACCCAGATTGACTAGAAATTACTATATTTTTACAAGGAAATTTTACATTTGTTTTTAGCTTCAGGGGTACTGCCCCCGAAACCCCCCGCCAGGGGGGGCTCCATAAAGTCGCAGCCGCCCCCCCTTGGACGAAGCGTTTAATTTCAGGTGGCGTTGCCTCCCCATTAAGGTACATGGGTCCAATGCTCTGATACAAAATAGACAAGATAATCAGGCTCCACACCCAACAATCTCCCACTTGGAGACTGATTGCAACAACTCCACCGCTGCTTCATTTTCTGGATAATGACTCCTCTTTGGACCTAGCTGCTTCTCATCTTCATCGTCATCCTTGAAGACCAATTGAAACTGAGCACATTCTTAGTTACTCCCTGGTTACAACTTTTGTTAGCAAATCTTTTTCCATCTTCAACTATCCATCTTCCAATACTGACCGTATGAAATGGTACTTGAGCTATATGTGTTTAGTCTTGGAATAAAATGTTGAGTTCTTTGCAAGATGAATGACACTTTGGCTATCACTGTATAACATGCCCATATCATGCTTCTTACCCAATTCATCCATAAACCTTTGTAACCAAATCATTTCTTTACTAGCCTCTGTAGTAGCAACATACTATGCTTCTGTTGTTGAAAGTGCAACAACCCTTTGGATTTTTGAAACACAACTGACAGTGTTCCACCTATAGTAAATACATACCTTGTAGTTCTCCTCCTATTATCTCTGTCACCCGCCATATCTACATCAACATATCCCTGTAGAGAAATGTTTGAACCGCCAAAACATAATGCTTGATTTGTGGTATCTCTCAAATATCTAAGAATCCATTTTACTTTCATCCAATGTTCTTTTCCTAGAATGTTCATGTACCTGCTTTCAACTCCCACTACATGTGCAATATCAGGCCTTGTGCAGACCATTGCATACATTAAGCTTCCAACTGCTGATGCATATGGAACTTTAGACATGTAGTCCATTTATTCTTGGGTCTTGGGGCACATCTCCTTACTAAGTTTGAAATGGCTAGCAAAAGGTGTACTAACTAGTTTTTCATTCTGCATATTAAATATTTTCAACACCTTTTATATGTACTCATTCTAAGACAATGTTAATTTGCGTTTTTTTCCTGTGTCTAGTTATTCTCATACCAAGGATTTGTTTTGCAGCTCCCAAATCCTTCATTGCAAATGAATTTGCAAATTTTCTTTTGAGCACATTTATTTCCTGCATGTTAGACCCTACAACAAGAATTTCATCTACATACAATAACAATATAATACAGCTGCCATAATTTTTCTTTTTCATATAAACACAATGATCAGAGTGACATCTAGTATAACCTTGTTTAGACATAAACCTGTCAAATTTTAAATACCACTGCCTTGGAGCCTGTTTTAAGCCATACAAGCTCTTATTTAACCTGCACACTAATTTTTCCTTCCCTTTGACCTCATATCCTTCTGGTTGCTCCATATAGATCTCTTCCTCCAAATCTCCATGGAGAAATGTTGTCTTTACATCTAACTATTCAAGATGTAAATCTTTCACTGCTACAAGACTTAAAATAGTTCTGATTGAAGTCATCTTAATAACAACAGAAAATATTTCATCAAAATCAATACCTTTCTTTTGTGCAAACCCCTTCACCACAAGTCTAGCTTTGTACCTCTATTTTCCTCCATCTTCTTCCTTTAGCATGTAAACCCATTTATTCTACAATGTATTTTTACCTGCAGGAAATGTCACTAAGTCCCAAGTCTGGTTATGCATTAAGGAGTTCATCTCTTCTTCCATGGCTAGCTCCCAATTCTTCCTAATTTCTGCATTGATTCTTCATAACATTCAGGTTCACCAGAATCAGTCAACAATAAATAGTATAATGAAGGAGAGTATCATTCAGGGGGTCTACTTATCCTGGTAGATCTTCTAACACCACTTTCAGGTGTTTGAGGTGCCTGTTGCTGTTGTGGTGGTTTTTATTGTTGTGGCTCTTGATTATTATTATTTTCAGGCACCTTTACCTTTTCTGTGATCTCCTCAAGAACTGTGTATTCTTTGTTTTCTTCTTCCTATTTCTTTTCCTGCAACTGATTCTTATAAAATACCTTTTCATTGAATATTACATCTCTGCTCCTAATGATTTTGTGATTTTCATAATCATATAAGCGATAACCAAAATCATTAACACCATATCCAATAAAGGTACATTTCTTTGATTTTTCCTCAAGCTATGTTCTATTTTATTTATTAATATGGACAAAGGCCTCACAACCAAAAGGCTTTAAAAAATAGTAGTTTACCTTTTTACCTGTCCATGCTTCCTCTGGAATACCACCATCCAAGGAACTTGAAGGCCCTCTGTTTATTAGATAAACAACAGTATCTACAGCATCTGCCCAAAATTGTAAAGGCAATCTTGCATGCAATCTCATGCACCTTGCACGCTCCATGATTGTTTTGTTCATCCTTTCTGACACACCATTTTCTTGTGGTGTTCTTGGAACTGTCTTCTCTCTGCGAATTCCATGCTCTAAACAGTACCTATCAAACTCTTTGCTGCAATATTCACCTCTAATGTCTGATCTGAGACACTTCAACTTCTTTCCTGTTTCAATTTCAACCAAAGCTTTCCATTTCTTGAAAGTATCAAATACATCAGATTTATTCTAAATACAATAAATCCAAGCTTTTCTAGTTGCATCATCAATAAAAGTAACATAATAACGAGAGCCACCAAGAGATGATACCTGAGCAGGTCCCCATACATCTGTATGCACAAGCTTTAATTTTTTGCTCTCCTTTTCTTTCCCAACTCTGAGAAATCTGACTCTCTTTTGTTTTCCATAAATGCAATTCTCACAGAAATCCAAATCAACATTCTTCAAACCCGGCAACAAATTTCTTGAGTGAAGAATCTTCATCCCCTTCTCACTCATGTGTTTGAGCCTATGATGCCATAATTTTGCATCTGCTCCTTTGGAAGTTAAAGCATTAACAGAGTTATAAATACCATCGCATAAATATAATGTACCAACCTTTTCTCCTTTTTCTATTACTAGGACTCCTTTGGTGACCTTCCAAGTTTTATATGTGAAAGTTGTCACACAACCTTCACCACCTAACTACCCTGTTGAAATTAGATTTTTCTTCAGATATAGAACATGCCTTACCTCCTTTAATAGCCCTTGGTTTCTATTCTGTTGTTTTAAAAGAACTTTACCCATTCCAAAAATTTTATAGGGTTTATCATCACCCAAACGAACTTGTCCGAAATCTCCTTGAACATAGTCATGAAAATATTTCTTATCAGGTGTGCCATGGAATGAGGCCCCTGAATCTACTACCCAAGAATTAGTAACATTTTTGAAAGAAAGAATCAAAGCATCTTGTAACACATCACTTGTCACATTTGCTTCATGATTGTTTTCTTGCTGTGCATCTCCTTCTTTTCCCTTCTGAGATCTACAGTCTTTCTTCAGGTGTCCTTTCTTTTAGCATTTCTAGCACACTATCCCCGATCTGGACTTGGATTTTCCTTTCCTTGATTTACTGCGATATCCTGAGCTCTTTCCTCTTTCCATTTTTCTTCCCCTAGACTCTGCACTCAAAGCATTACCCGATATCTCACCTGAGCTTTTCCGTCGCATTTCCTCGCTAAGGATAGCACCGAAAACATCATCAAACTTTAAAGTACTAAATCCAGAGACAGAGTTACTAATGGCCACAACTAAACCATTTCAGCTTTCTGGCAATGAGCACATAAATAAAAGAGCCCTAACTTCATCATAAAAGTTTACCCCTATAGAAATTTACTGACTGGTAACTGTATTAAAATCATTTAAATGGTCTGCAACAGATCCACCTTCTGACATCTTCATATTAAATAAACGTTTCATAAGAAGTACCTTATTTGAGGCCGAGGGTTTTTCATATAGTTTCGCCAATGCCTTAATAAAACCCTCTGTTGTTGTTTCCTTCGATATATTGAAGGCTATCGACGCCGCGAGGCACAAGCGTACTGCTTTGAGTGCCTTTCTATCGAGAATATCCCATTCTGCGTCTGTCATAGCCGTCGGCTTCTTTGTTTTTCCGCTCAATAGTAGGTACATGTCTTTCTAATACAGATAATCTTCCATCTGCATCTTCCATAGTGGGAAGTTTTGGCCGCTAAATTTCTCGACCCTAAAATTACCATCTTTTGCCATTACTCCCACTCGAACCAGGAACCCTTCTTTCCTGCGAGTTTATCAGCCAAATAGACCTTCGGCTCTAATACCAGTTGTTAGAAAATTATATATAACAGAGCAATGCAACACATAAAATATGCGAAAAACACAAGCACACAAAACACATAAAACCAGAGAGACACAGATATACGTCGTTCACTCAGTTTGGGCTACGTCCACTCCGAACAACCAGTCCTTCCTTTCTATTATCTAGCAAAATGAAGAGACGCAACCTACGGCAGATCCGTTGTAATATCCTTTGTTCTCTCTCACAGTCTCCCTATCTGTTTCACGCTCCTAGACTACACATACAATCCACAGCCACAATACAATACCCTCATACAAGCGAGGTGTTGTCTCCTAGGGAAAAAAAACCCTAAACTAAACATAACTTCTATCCTTAGATCATCCGCCTAATGAATGGCCCAGATTGACTAGAAATTACTATACTTTTTGACGCAAGCCTGCAGCTTGCAATACCCAGGAACTTCAATTTATTTCTTATCCAAAAGTATCATCCTTATATACCCAATTTAAAACCTCAATGGTTGGCAAATTCAAATTTATCACTTCAGAAGCTTATAACATGTATTCATAACTTTATCTGATTTATAGAAACCATACTTCCAATCCATTTTCTCATTCATACAATCCCAAATTTCGTTCCAATGCCACTTTAAAAATTCATTCAGAAAATACATCAAACATATGATTTACACCATTTCATAAATTGTGATGTTAAACCATAAATAATTCTCCTAATCAAAGAAATCTTTCACTTCAATCTTTCCCAAATAGAACCCTTTTTTAATCACACTATCATAACTTTACACACTTGGTAAATGTCAATTATTCAAAAGTCGATTTCAAATCATAATCATATCGTTTGAAACCTATACCTGATCCGCCATTTCCTCTATTCATCATTTTGTTTCACATGTAAGTCGATCAAGGCCAGGCGCTCTTCAACTCACACGAACCTTTCATCTTCTGCACTTCCATTGTTTCTGAGATTGTGTGAAAGTTCTCAGTAATAATTCTGCTCCAATTCATGATTTCGCAGAAAACTCTTCTCATACAGCTCTACCATTGAGTCATCGCTCAACATCTCAACATTTTTTCCTTTGCAATTAATAGTCCTTCCATTCATCTCTCTGAACAGCGTCCAACTTTTCCGCACGCAATCCTTCCACCTTCTAACTGAACGCCCTTCTTTCCATCATTCATCAGATTCGTTGTAATTTCTTCCAACTTCAGAACGATATTTGAATACACATCGATTGTGCTTCAAAATCCGCACAGATTTTAACACCTGTCACACACAACTAATTATGAGAATTTAATACCTGATCAATTGCCAATTGAATTCTCAGTAATCGCTGCCTGGAATGCACTTCAATTTCTCTAGCACCGTTCAGCAATATCTGTGCACTAACATTCGATTCGCGCTTCCTCTTCCATTCACAGTATTTGCGGCAAAGATCTGCTCCATTTCACACAAAGTGTACTCCACTGCAATTGTAACTCTGCAACGCACATACTGGCCGTTTTGTATTTGCGCCTATCAGTTCTTCAATACTGATCCATCGCTTGTATGGGAACAAATACACAGTGATTGTATCATCACTATTTTATTCACAATTTGCTCCTCAAAAACCTGCAATTCAACCACAAAATATGCAATAGCGCCCTCATTGCTGGCAATTTACATACACAGAATACTGTCTCCTTGAAGTCGATCCATTGTGATCGCTTTGTTAACTCCACAATCTCAATAAAGGCGCAGTCTAAATTACTAACTCCATGACTTCACACATCAATTAATTAACATTGAAATCGTTTACTATTTTCACACAGGATCTAATGCCTCTGACGTTCAACGATCACAGTTTTCAACTCAAAATTACCAATTACCATTTGTCCCACGATCCACACAATTTCATGTAAAACAAACAATTATTCACACAGCGTTCAATTCGATGTCTTCATAACCAATTTATATGAAACGTGTATTCAAATATCCACCATTTCATGAATCGAACCCCACAATTCTGAAACACACTGTTTTTACATTAACAATGCAAATAAATACTTACAAATTTTATTTGGCCTGATATTCCAAATTGATGGCCCTTACAAATTACCAAAGGCTTACAGCCCTGGTTGTTCCAAACCAGCTCTCTACTCTTTTCACTATTCTCAATGTTTTTTTCTCTCCAAAAATCCCTCCTATTTATACAATTTTAAAAAAATCATAACATTAAATGCTCAATCCCTTAAAATCCTCAACAAACCCCTAAATCTCTCAACATCCCTAAAGGATAGGTTTTTATCCCTAAAATCCTTCAATTTATTAAATTTCTTCATATCCTTTTATTAATAAAAAGATATTTACATAAATCCTCACCTTCTCCTATTTAATTCAAATTAATTAATAAAATATTAAAAATCATCACACCCCATATTTACAAATTAATATTATCACACCTCATATTTACAAATGGAGAAAAAGGTCTTGATGCTCCTGCATCAGACTCCCCATGTAAGAAAATTCATGACCACCTGGTCATAAGTCTGGATATCTCCTCCTGGATCCCAAATTTTATTTTGTAATCCTTCCGTGCTTGTCGATTGCTTCACTGCTGTTGTCATCTGCTGTTGTCTTCCAGGTTTCCATATTTTGTGTTGTAGTGCTCCACCTGCTCTGCTCTTGCAATCCTTTACTGTCATTCTCTTGTTGTCGTTCCTTTTCTTTCTTTCGGCTGTCTTTCTCTGGGATGTTTTTACCATTAACCTCCTTATCAACTCAATTTCTATGTCCAGTATGCCCTCTGTCTGCTGATTATTTCCATCTCTTGATTGCTCCTTTTCTGTTGCTGCTACTATAAATGTTGCCTCACATGTTGCTCTAGCTGTCACTATGGATGTTGCGGCCTTCCAATCTTCCTTTCCCTCTGCAACATTCCTTTGCTCACTATCTGCAATTTCTTCCTGATTATCATTTATGACAATCGCTTTGTCATCCTTCTTCAGCAATCTGTCCTGGACATTCATCCTCTGTTCTTCCAATTTCTTCCTTTGAAAGTCTAATTCTCGATATAACTCAATGATTTTACTTGGAGTGGACTTCGGAAACTTTACACGATCTTCCATTTCCTCATATGGTCTTTCTTCTGCTAAATCTTCCTTAACATCCTTCAGTAGATGTTCTTCCTCTTCTTTCAAACCTGCAATCACACACAAATCGTTAGTTTTGAAATCACAAGACCTTACGGTCTTATTTGATGCTTCAGTCATCAAATCTTCCGGCTGCTTTGAATCATTCATATGATTCAACTCCTCCAACTCTTCATCACTTTCAAAAAGTAATGGTCCACTCTCTGGGTAACATATTGAAACTTCAACATCTTCTTCAGCATCTTCCTTTTGCTGTAGCTCAACTGTTTCGAGCTTCTCTATCCTCTGTCTGGCATCTATAACCTGTTCAAGTTCCCTTAGTTCCTTTATCAACTGCAAATTCACCTGATGATTCCACTTCTCTTGTAGTCTCTGCCACCTCAACTTCTTTCTGATGACATAACCATGCTTCTCATTTCTTTGCAACATCTCCATTAACACCTCAAGCTGAACTGCTATCTCAGCCTTCTCCCTCTCATATTCCTCTTTGCTTAACTGTCTCTGTATGCCAATTGCCTTGGCATCCTTCTTCTTTTGTCCTCTGCTGTGGTTGATTTCAGAACCTCTGTTATGAATGTCACTAGTCATCATCCTTTCCATCTCTATGAGTTCCTCACTCACTTTACTATGAGTTGCACTAAAGCCTCTTCAGCAGCAAGTCCTGTCCTGCCGCCACTTACCTCACCAAGCTCTCCTCACTCAGTCTTTTGGCAAGCCATTGGTTCTATCTCTGGAACCTCCTTTGAGCATTTCCTTTTGCTCTTCCTGGGCTTCAACTCATCTGCATGTCCACAACTGTCTTCCTTATCCAATCTCTATTGGATTTCCTCAAGGTTCTGCCACACCTATGCTTTCACCAGTTTTCTGTTAGCAATTTTAAACATGTCTTCTATGGATTTTCCTTTTAGGAGTTGCAAAAATACTTCTGCAAAGACTACAATCTTCAAATTCAAATAAACCCAGATCACCTTACCTTCAAGATCTCAGTCTCATCTTGTATTTTCGTTTGCCTGTACTTTTAAATGGACAGTCCTTCTCACTAGCTGTCAGCTGTGTCTTCAAACTCTTCAATTCCTTCTTTGCTGAGTTTCTTTCTTTGCTGCAATCATCAATTCTCATTCCATTTCTTGTCAGTAAAATTCAAATCAAAATTAACCACACCCAATACCTGCTCAATTCTTCAGCTGTATTCTGGTTTGCTTTGACTGTCAGATTAGAATCTGACCTCCTTTGCCTTCATGCACATCTGCTACTTCATCATTCATCACACATTCAGAAATACATTTCAATTCAATAAACCTTCTGTCTTCAAACAAACATTCTTCATTTCAACAGAGCCAAGCTCTGATACCAAAAATGACGCAAGCCTGCAGCTTGCAATACCCAGGAACTTCAATTTATTTCTTATCCAAAAGTATCATCCTTATATACCCAATTTAAAACCTCAATGGTTGGCAAATTCAAATTTATCACTTCAGAAGCTTATAACATGTATTCATAACTTTATCTGATTTATAGAAACCATACTTCCAATCCATTTTCTCATTCATACAATCCCAAATTTCGTTCCAATGCCACTTTAAAAATTCATTCAGAAAATACATCAAACATATGATTTACACCATTTCATAAAGTGTGATGTTAAACCATAAATAATTCTCTTAATCAAAGAAATCTTTCACTTCAATCTTTCCCAAATAGAACCCTTTTTTAATCACACTATCATAACTTTACACACTTGGTAAATGTCAATTATTCAAAAGTCGATTTCAAATCATAATCATATCGTTTGAAACCTATACCTGATCCGCCATTTCCTCTATTCATCATTTTGTTTCACATGTAAGTCGATCAAGGCCAGGCGCTCTTCAACTCACACGAACCTTTCATCTTCTGCACTTCCATTGTTTCTGAGATTGTGTGAAAGTTCTCAGTAATAATTCTGCTCCAATTCATGATTTCGCAGAAAACTCTTCTCATACAGCTCTACCATTGAGTCATCGCTCAACATCTCAACATTTTTTCCTTTGCAATTAATAGTCCTTCCATTCATCTCTCTGAACAGCGTCCAACTTTTCCGCACGCAATCCTTCCACCTTCTAACTGAACGCCCTTCTTTCCATCATTCATCAGATTCGTTGTAATTTCTTCCAACTTCAGAACGATATTTGAATACACATCGATTGTGCTTCAAAATCCGCACAGATTTTAACACCTGTCACACACAACTAATTATGAGAATTTAATACCTGATCAATTGCCAATTGAATTCTCAGTAATCGCTGCCTGGAATGCACTTCAATTTCTCTAGCACCGTTCAGCAATATCTGTGCACTAACATTCGATTCGCGCTTCCTCTTCCATTCACAGTATTTGCGGCAAAGATCTGCTCCATTTCACACAAAGTGTACTCCACTGCAATTGTAACTCTGCAACGCACATACTGGCCGTTTTGTATTTGCGCCTATCAGTTCTTCAATACTGATCCATCGCTTGTATGGGAACAAATACACAGTGATTGTATCATCACTATTTTATTCACAATTTTCTCCTAAAAAACCTGCAATTCAACCACAAAATATGCAATAGTGCCCTCATTGCTGGCAATTTACATACACAGAATACTGTCTCCTTGAAGTCGATCCATTGTGATCGCTTTGTTAACTCCACAATCTCAATAAAGGCGTAGTCTAAATTACTAACTCCATGACTTCACACATCAATTAATTAACATTGAAATCGTTTACTATTTTCACACAGGATCTAATGCCTCTGACGTTCAACGATCACAGTTTTCAACTCAAAATTACCAATTACCATTTGTCCCACGATCCACACAATTTCATGTAAAACAAACAATTATTCACACAGCGTTCAATTCGATGTCTTCATAACCAATTTATATGAAACGTGTATTCAAATATCCACCATTTCATGAATCGAACCCCACAATTCTGAAACACACTGTTTTTACATTAACAATGCAAATAAATACTTACAAATTTTATTTGGCCTGATATTCCAAATTGATGGCCCTTACAAATTACCAAAGGCTTACAGCCCTGGTTGTTCCAAACCAGCTCTCTACTCTTTTCACTATTCTCAATGTTTTTTTTCTCTCCAAAAAGCCCTCCTATTTATACAATTTTTAAAAAATCATAACATTAAATGCTCAATCCCTTAAAATCCTCAACAAACCCCTAAATCTCTCAACATCCCTAAAGGATAGGTTTTTATCCCTAAAATCCTTCAATTTATTAAATTTCCTCATATCCTTTTATTAATAAAAAGATATTTACATAAATCCTCACCTTCTCCTATTTAATTCAAATTAATTAATAAAATATTAAAAATCATCACACCCCATATTTACAATTTAATATTATCACACCCCATATTTACAAATGGAGAAAAAGGTCTTGATGCTCCTGCATCACTTTTACAAGGCAATTTTACATCTGTTTTTAGCTTTGAGGGCATTTCCCCCGAAACCCCTTGCTAGGGGGGGGCTCCATAAATTCGCAGCTGCCCCCCCTGGACCCCACAGGCAGCGTTTAATTTCGGGCGGCGTTGCTGCCCCATTAAGGTACAGGGGTCAAATGCTGTGATACAAAATAAACAAGATAATCAGGCTCCACACCCAACATATGATCAATCCACCTCTGCAAAGGATGTCGGGAATCAAATTATGAGAGAGCGAGCCTGCACATGGGGGGTGAGACCAAAGAAATAGGAGATTGGGGATTCCCAATTTCCTTTGTTGATAAAATTTGATGTTGGCTCAATTTAAATGAGTGTTGTCCGGGTAGAATTCTGCTCCAAGTTTGATTGAATTTCATTTAAAGTTGAGATCGCTTCGTTGGTGAGTTTTTTTATTTTAATGTCGCCAAAATTGTAGTGAAATTACCCATGCGTGTCTTTTTTATTAAAAGAATTTATTGTTGGAGGTGGATGATCTTGATGACAAAATTAGATCAACCTGTCACCATGAATAATCAAACGACTGAGGTGTACTTGAATGAGAGAAATTCTAATTGGAAATTCAAATTGCAGAATTTGCTTGAGGGAAAAATTGCATGGGTGATTGCAAGTGGGGATGAATTGTAGCTGACTGCAGCCGGAGGTGGAAAAACTGCAAAAATTTAGGATTGGGAGAACAGGGAGAACAAAGTGATAGTATTTTTGAAATTGTTAGTGAAGGACTGCATTATCCCTCACATCAGAGACTATAAGTCATCAAATGATATCTGTAAAACTCTTAATGATTTGTATGATATAAAGAATAGAAATCATTTATTTTTCCCGAAGAGCAAGATTCTCTCCATCAAAATGGAGGAGAGTGAATCAGTCGCTGCATTCATCTCTTGGATCAAGGAGCTGAAAAATAAGTTGGCCGATATAGGGGAGACAATTACCATGAATGTTATGACTGACGGTTATCATATGTTTATTACAGGCCTCAACGCAAGGAAGAAAACCCCGAATTTCGAAGGATTGACAATGCTCTTGATACAAGAGGAAGAGAGGAAGATGACTTTGAAACCCCACAATTCAGATCTTGCATTAATGGCGAAGAAAAAGCCTTTTAAAGGAAGAGAAAGCGCAGGATAGAAAGGTGGAGGTACACCATAGGGAAAGCCACCTCAAGGTATGTCTTCGACCAGAAATTATTGAGGGATCAAATGTTTTTAGTGTGGTAAATCTGGTCACATTGTTAGGAATTGCCATAAGAAGAAGTTTGATGAAAATCGAGATAGACAAAAGAAGCATGCACGACACTTTGCTAATAAAGATAAGAATCAGAACCTTAGATTGTTGATGTCTGATTCTATTCTCTTTTCTGAGAATGACGAAGTGAAAACTTGGTTTGTGGATTCTGGAGCTTCCACTCACATGATAGGTAACATACATTGGTTTGAAAATTTTAAATAGACTAGCAATGGTGTTAATATCTACCTTGGTGATGATAAAGGTTACTAGATTAAAAGGTATGGAAATATTCCCGTAATATTTCCTGATGGTATTATTAGGCATATTCAAAATGTGATGTATGTACCAGAAATTAAAAAGAATTTGATCTCTGTCTCTATGATAATATATCAAAATCTTAAGGTAGAATTTTTTAAGTCTTATTGTATTATTAAATATATGGTGGATCATACGAAGCCAATTGAATCAGGTATTCAAGTTGGAGGTCTCTACAAATTCAATGTAAGAAGCGCACCGCACCAGGCCTTGACTTCAATAGTTATGACTATAGAGAATTTGTGGCATCAAAGATTTAGTCATATCAATTTTCATGACCTACTGTTACTTCAAAAACAAAGTATGGTCAATGGCCTTCCTGTTTTAAAAAATGTTCATGTTGATTGTGAAAGATGTGCCCTTGGGAAGATGCATAAGGATGATTTTCCCTCAAGTATAGATAGAAAGAAGAGAGATGTATTAGAGCTTGTGCACACTGATTTATGTGGGCCGATGTAGAGAAGGTCATTAAGAGGTGCATGTTATTTTTAATTATTTGTTGATGATTGCACAAGATTTACTTTGGTATATTTTCTTAGAAAGAAGAGTCATAATTTTGAATACTTTAAATAATTCAGAAGCATGGTTGAAAAACTGACAGGGAAGTTCATCAAAATTCTCCGCTCAGATCAAGGGGGAGACTGCAAGCAAAGTGGCTTCATCAAATATTGCAAGGACCATGGAATTGTTCAACAGTTCATAGTACCCCACACTCCTCAACAGAACGGGGTTGGAGAGATGTAGAACAATACTCTGGTGGAATATGCACAAAACATGTTAAAAGGTAAGAACCTCTCTAACTATTTTTGGGCAAGAGTAATAAATAATGCAGTGATTTAAAGAATAGGAGTCCAACAAAAAGCCTTGATCTTAAAACTCCATTCGAAGTTTTATTAGGTTTTAAGCCTGCAATTAATCATTTAAGAGTTTTTGGCTCGAAAGATTTTACTCATGTTCTGAAAGAGGATAGGAAGAAACTAGATTCAAATGCCATGAAATGCATTTTTGTTAGGTATTGTACAAAGTTTAAAGCATATAAACTGTTTAATCCTTTTACTCACAAAGTGTTTTCGAGTAGAGATGTAGTATTCCATGAGCGAGTTGATGATGGAAACTGTGATAAAGGCAATGAAGGGTGGGACATTCCTTTGCTGGTAGAATATGGAAGTGATGAAACAAGGACAATCATGAGCAGCAGCAACAGAAAAAAGAAGAATTAGATGATACAAATGCAATCAGAAATCCAAGTCCATTAAGGGATGATCAAAATAGATTTGAGGCCACTCCAATACCAAGAAGATTAGGTAGGGAGACTCACTTACCTGCCAGTTATAAAGACTATGCCGTCATGACAAATATCCTGAATGTTGTTGAACCCTTAAACTATAAAGAAGCAAGTAAATATGATGAATGGAGGGCAGCCATGGAAGAGGAATATAATTCAATACTTAAAAACAAAACCTAGGATCTAGTTGAACTACCTTAAGGTAAACAAACCAAGGGTTGCAGATGGTTATACAAGCCTAAGTTTAAAGCAGATGGTAGTATAGATAAATATAAAGCTAGGCTGGTGGCGAAGGGGTATTCGTAGTAAGAAGGTATTGATTATGAAGAAATCTTCTCCCTTGTATCTAAGTTAAACACCATTAGAATGTTAATAGCCTTAGCTACGAAACATCACTCGAAAATACACCAGCTAGATGTGAAATATGCTTTCTTATATGGTGAATTGAAAGAGGAGGTGTATTTAACACAACCTGAACAATTTGTTCAACATAGGCAGGAACATTTAGTTTGTAGATTTAGGAAAGAAATGTATGGATTAAAACAGGCACCTAGGTCATGGTATGAAAAAATTGACTCATTTTTATTACAACATGGTTATAAGAGAAGCAAGAATGACCCAAATCTGTATACTGTGTTTGATGAAAAGGGGAAAATTATTTTGATTTCTTTATATGTAGACGATCTTATTATTACAGGAAATGTTGATGAGCTCATTAAAGAAATCAAAGTGCACAAATGTCACATGTTTTGAGATGAAAGACCTTGAAAAGTTACATTATTGTTTGGGTCTTGAAGTGTGAAGGGATTCTCACTAGACTTTTCTATCGTAGGAAAAGTATATCGGAAACTTATTGAAAAAATTCAGAATAGATGAGTGCAAAGCTCCTAAATATGTTACATCAAAATGTCAAACTTCAAAATAACAATGATTTTAAAGAAATAGATGCAACACTATAAAAACAGCTAGTTGGAAGTTTGATTTATCTTCCAATTTTAACACTTACTAAACACTTCATCCCGCTCAACTAAAAATGTGATAATTTTAAAGAGATAAACCAAACGCTTATATGAATGAAACACATGCATCCTTGGTACCAATGCAAGCAAGACAGGAAGCTAAATCAGATCTTCGATTATTACGCCACCAGGACGTAGGAAGCTTCCGATACCGAGCGGTCAATCCAAACTTTCCTTCCATCATTATTTATTCAGTCACCCACCTTTTGACGCCCACTAAAAGTGAAACTCACGGATTGTGATCGGTACTTGCGTCTGGTTCTCACGCCATTGAAATTTCGGTGCTTTTTGACGCGTTCAACACATGCCCTTCGAATCTTTTCAGCCCGACACAACCATCTTCATCACCGCCATTCCAATATTATTTTGTTCATTTTGATAGCTGTCATTCACGTTGACAATGTCCCTCTTCAAATCGATACACTACTGTGTCTGCCACTATAAAAAAACCTGCAGTCACCCCAACTCTCCACACACCGCCTTCTCACATTCAATTCAAATTCCATACCCTTCTCCACACACCACCTTCTCACATTCAATTCAAATTCCATACCCTTCTCATCCCTTTACTTTCCTGGGTAGCAGCTATTTGTCTAATCATGAAGACTTTCGTATGCATTGTTCTGTGTGTGCTGTGTATAAGCTCCATTAATAACCCTGCGCATTCAAAGTGTGTCCGAGGGCGCTCTCGATAGTGAAAGCCGCAGTGACCAAAGCCGTCAATAATGAGAAACGGATGGAGGCGTCGTTGCTCCGCCTTCACTTCCACGATTGCTTCGTTAATGTAAGAAACCAAACCCAGAATTTCATTTAATTGATCATAAACTGGCGAGAATATAGCCACATTTTGCCCTTAAATCAAGTCTATCTCCGTGCTTTGTTTAAGGCTACTTTAAGCCTTGATGTTTAATTTTGGCTTCTGTTTATTGCAGGGCTGCGATGGCTCGATACTGTTGGATGATAACCCAACGTTTACCGGAGAAAAGAAAAGAGTGCAGGACCAAATGCTAATTCTGTGAGAGGATTCGACGTAATAGACACCATCAAAACTCAAGTTGAGGCAGCCTGCAGTGGTGTCGTGTCATGTGCCGACATTCTCGCCATTGCTGCTCGCGATTCAGTCGTCCAAGTATTAATTCCCCTCTACTCTTCACCATTTAAATTTTATTTAACTATTCGTAAATATAATATCTTATATTTTGTTGGAGGAATTGGGAAGAGACAACAATGTTCACTATATATATTTGTGGTTACAATTTGGCAGTTGGGGGCCCAACATGGACGGTACTTCTGGGAAGGCGAGACTCGACGACCGCGAGTTTAAGCGCCGCCAAACAACAACATTCCGTCTCCGGCTTCCAATCTCAGCGCCCTCGTCTCATCTTTTGCCGCTCACGGTCTTTCTGCGAACTTCGAAGAACCTCGTTGCACTCTCGGGTATGGCATCATTACTCACGCCAAAAATCCCGTGCCATCAAATGATTGATTCTGCCGTGTCATATTGCACTATTTTCAAATTTAATAATAATTATCTTCGGAGTAGTGTAACAAGCCAGAAGAATTGCCCGGTTTCCGTTACCGGTCGGAAAAATTTCCGATTCCTTCCGGCTCCGGCTGGCAATTCCTCCGCCCTCTGACACAAATTCTCAGAAACCCGATCCCAGAAAATTGGAAACATCATCCAACCCCGGATTTGACTCTCTCCGTCAGATATGATTCCAATTTTGCGGATATGCCAGAACTGATTCAAATTTTCAATCCAATTCTTCGCGCCCGCTCCTATTCGGCTCATAGCTACCCTGTTGTTCCTGTTCGAAACCTGCAACCTGCAGAACCAGAGCCGGAAGTTACCACGCGAATACTGCAAAACTGCGCTCAGCCCCGGTAAGTAACGCCTGATATTCAATGAGATTACAAATTTTGCTGTTTTTTTTCTGGTTGTGATAAGAAATTAAATAGTATGAATGTTTAGCGATGCTCGCAGTTTGGGTTTCTTTTCTGAACAATTCAACAAACCGGTTATCTTTTAATGGGTCTCTTTTTCTTCCCGGCTGGTTAAACTTCTCCCGTCGAGCATTTTCCAGCACGAAAACTGGCCTCTCGTCTGCATAATCAACGTGCCCAGTGACATTGCCCCCATCGCTATTGTTATAATAACACATCAAAATGTTCAAAACATAGAGCCACCTTTGCAAACCTTAGTTTCAATATCATTTGCAATGTGGCCACCTTACTATTTTATTTAATTGAAATAATTACATTGGGCTACCGTTCTCAGTTATGACTTTCAACAATGAGGGTTTGGCTCTGCAAGGTTTTGTGTTGCAATGTCTTTGGTTTGATGAGAATAAATGCCTGCTAGCCTTCCAGATACAGGATTAAAATGGTAAGTAAATTTCCCTGTGCATTCTACTTCTATTTCTCTTATTAACCTCCATGAACTTTATAATTATTGTAATTGGGGTTAACATCTTGCAGGTGTTGCTTTGTGAACATATGGTACGACCTCCATTTTTAGTAGTCGGAAGTGTTATACTGCTTGTTGATTCCAAGGGTAAATAGGTTTTATGTTGAGTTATTCTTCCTCTACATTTTGTTATTCCAATTTATGTTTTCGTTGTCTGAAATCAATTTTTGTTGACGTTCCATACTTGGGAACGAGAGTTGGAAGAGGTTTTTAATAGGTAAATTCCTTTAGTTTTAATTCACAAATATTTGTTCTTGTAATCCCTTTTACCTTTCAACTGTGTAATTATTATTCTTTTTTCCTTACTTGGGTTTTTGTTCTCCCTTCCAAGTTTGGTCCCGAAACTTTGCTCAAGGATCCTTGCGGTTTTTTCTTCTCGAGACTACTAGGTTCCGACTAATCACTTATGTTAATTCTGCATTTACAAGTTCTGGGAAATTTTTTATTCAGATATGGTCCAGGCCATTAGCTACAATTACAATTTTATTTTCTTGTTGGCTCCTTAGGTTTTGTTATCGGATCAGGCTTATTACCCCTTTGTAATTTAAGGAAAACACATCCTTAAGTGTTAAGTTTCGCTAAAAAATGAAAACCCCTAGGTTTATTCTGGAATTTGTTTGATATGACTGGTTCCAACTACAGCCTAAAACAAATTCATACACCTGTTACATAGTTCCTGTAACTATCAATTTTCTCTTTCTTATGAAGCGAATTATATTTGTAGTTGTTGTTCGAAAAATTCTTCCCAAAAATGAAGAGAATTATATTTGTACTTGCTGTGACCATAATTCTTCCCAAAAATTTCATTTACTGTCTCCGATATTATAACGATTAGTTCTTGGAATAGTCCTTTCTTCGGCATTTCGATTCGGGGTTACCTTATTTCAAATGTATAAACCCTTAGTTTAAAATTTTTACTATTGGATATTCTCATTTTACAGTGAAGTCGTTTTGATTAAGAGATGCTTTATTTTAAACTGAAGGTTTCATAAGTTTTCTCATTGTATTGGTAATCGGTTCTTCGCTCAATAGTTGTATGCACATGCAAATACCCCTTTTTTTTTAGATGTAAACATTACTTCTGTAATGTGACCTATTGACCACATTTCCTGAATCGTTTAGAAAATGGTCTTATGGTTGTTTAGTCTTTCTTTCTTTCTTTTTTTCTTTCTTTTATAATTAATTTCAGTAAAAATATAAATACAAGTGATTTTATGTACATTAGCATGATAACCTTATACCTAGGGTTTGTTTTATTTTTATTTTCAATCATGATGTCACTATATTTTATCTCTCAAATTAAAAAAATATCATAAAGACTATTTCCTTTAGTTATTCATTTACCCTTTATTTGAAGGGGTTTAATATCTTAGTTATTGATATTTCTATTTACACTATGAGTCTAACTCTCTCTCTCACACTCAAGACATTGTTTGATTTCCTCATGGTTAACTTATTTATTAACACGAGTGTAGTTTACCTCTCGGCCCTAGGTACATTTGTACACCAAACTCCACCAATTTAAAAAAAAATACCTATAGTATATAATGTAGTTTTGCAAACAGATATTAATTCCAAGAATTTTGGTAATAACTAGGTTCAAGCATATTTGAACGCGGATGGTAATTTGTAGACCATTTTTATAATTTGTCGTTGTGATGTTAGATCTGTGTTATAATATTTTTAAGTTGTTTTTCTTTATCCTGATAGGCATAAAATAAAAGATGAATGAAATGGTTTATGGATGTTCAATTAATTAGTAGTTAGTGGAATAGATTAGGAATATATAACTGATTTTTTTAGTTATATATCACAGAATAACATGTTGAGTATTAAGAAATACATAATACCTATTTGTCTAATATGAATTTAATTTATTTTTTTATTTTTTTCAGATCTTATAAGTGTAAACAATGGTGCAAAAGTGGTGTTTATGTATTGAAGTTTCATGCTTTCCAAATCCAGGTCGAGGAGTTGTGAAATGTTTCCTTCACAACATGGCAACAAATCATGTGGTCTACGGAAAAAAAGAAGTGCATGGAAGAACAACAAACAATAAAGCATACCAAAGCATACTACATTGCCCTTGTTGAAGGGCTAACAGTGGAAAAAAGACATGATGTCAATGATTTCAAGTATTCACCAACTCATAGTTGATATGTAATCAGATGAAAGGAATCTATCAGATTCGAGCAGAAAATTTAAAACTCCTTTATAGGGAAGCAATAAATTGGAGTCGTCAATTTCAAACTTTTACCATCAATTACTCCGCAGTGATTCAAAGGATGTCTACTGATATAATGTCCAGGGCATTGTTAAGCGCAAAAGTAGATGTCAAAAATGAGATAGGATCACCATCCACTGCAACAAACATCATTGATCAGCATCCAAACACGTCTCCAGTATGTGAATGGGTTTTTGTTATCATTTTTCTTGCCTATATCATGGCATGGTTCTTTCACTAAAGAACCTGCTAATGTATTATTTTTCCCCAACTTGTAACTAGTACAGTTTTTTATAAGGGTACAGATATATGGGAAAATATAATATATTCCATGTATATTGACAAATGTATTTGGAGAAAAGTAACTGGGTCATGGTCTTGTGTTTGCTATTAAAACATTATGGCGTCATCTAATTGAGTTTTATGTTTTAGAGTTTTGGCTAAAATCTTGAGAAATGTTTTTTTAAGTGGAAATAATTATTTATTTTTGTATCATCATTTGCTACTGCTTATGTTTGTGTTGGAAACAAATGTTGTAAATGTATAATTGTGTAACCACAAGAGTTAAAGAATATCGACATGATCATGACAGACATGTACAGTTGTTTCTCTAGGAGTGACATGGCATCTATCAGTTTGGCTAAGCTTGTTGTTTTTTATATATTTATATAAAAGTGAGTAGCATAATCTAAGCTTGTAGTTTTTTTATATTTACAGCAGAAATATACACCCTACTCAATTTGTGTCCATAGAACATTAATAGCACCCACATTAATGACTTAGCACCCACATTAAAACTGGCCTCTCGTCTGCATAATCAACGTGCCAGTTTTCGTGCTGGAAAAGAGACTCTTGCAAGATAATGGGTCTCTTTTTCTTCCTATCATAGACTTTATTACACAACCAATATTGTCATAAAAAATGTGGAGAGATTGGAAAGTTGTACCAACTTATCTGAAGCTGGGAAAATATATTTGAACTTCATATTTTATCTATATAGTTAAAGTTTAGTTGTCCAAAATGGTCTTCTAGCAGATTTTTTTTTTCATCTATCGTTGTTTTCATGGTTTGGTAATTTACAACAATTGTTTGTCTTGTTCATTTGAGATAAGTTCAGGCTGGAATTGTTGACAATAACTTTGATATTGAAGAGAATAGGGAATAATCCATTGCTTTAATTATTGTTGTCATTAATATAGTCGGTTTTCAACCATTAAATAACCCACTTGGTATTTGTTCAAAGTTTGCATGAATTTGGAAGATATCAGAACAATTGTATTGTACAAAGCTTAATTAAATGGCGAGCTCACATTTGTGCAAATAGGCTTGAAAAAACATTGTAAACAAACTGGATTGTTAAGTCTGAAATACCTTTTGGAAATAAAAACATTAAAGAATGTTGAATGTTAATATCAGAACCTAAACAGTTGACTTGGCAACCATCTACAAGAATATAACCAGTAAGGAATGTGTCATCATCTCTAACATGTTCAGCCTATTCTCACCTCTAAAACAGAAGTCAAGGACACCACTTTTCAATATATTTTGAGATCTGCCTCAAGCATATTTTAATGAAAAATGATATTGTTGTGGATCAACAGAAAAGAAAGACATTTTTTAAAGATTTTCACATGTTTCATGTATTTATGGAAGCAGACTAGGAATGGTAAGTTGATGATTATGTACATTATATAAACAATAAAAAAATGTCATGAAAAATAATATGTATAGAGTTGGAAATAGCCTTCTATTGTCCTTAAAATTTCCTTGTTTCTTTCCTTACTTTGGGGATATTTTGTCATTAAAGAAAATTCTACGTTGGAATGTATCATAAGGGCAAGCAACCTACCCTTTAATTGGCAACTATAATGAGAGATTGGGTCAACCTAGAAATTCTCGAAGGAAACTAGAGGAGAGGGATAAATAGCAAAAAGGAAGCACCAACACCTTCCCAAGGGCTTCCTTCAGCCCTCCTACAACACCAGCAATAGCAACATTCTTGTCCTATCCATTAGCTATGTAAAAATAAACAGTATTTAGTGTCCACAACATAAGAAACTGCGTGATCAATATTTCATAGAAAGAAAGACAATTCCTTAGTGGGTTTAACCGTGACAACCATTTCAAGCTCCACCTCAACATCTAAGTGGGTTATCAAGGATGATTCAGCTGATGTTAGAGAGCCTATTGTGCCAATCAACTGCTAGCTGAAAAATCTACTAGAAATCTTGCAAAAGAAATGTATATATAAATATTGCTTCAAGCAGAGTGAGAGATTGACATGAAGAATATTGGCATGTGAGCTTTATTTGATCTCTGCTGTATATTTATGAAAGATTTCTAAACGTTATATGATTCAGATGGATATGAAAGAAATTGTTCTCAATTTTTTTTAAAACCAGTAAAATATATGAAAGCAAAATTCGAATCTTAACATTATCACTCATCGATTTGCGATTTTCTTCTGCATCTTTTAACTATACATGTTCAGGTTTTTCCGAAACGCAAATCATGACCCATTATTCATTAATGTGGGTGCTATTAATGTTCTATGCACACAAATTGAGTAGGGTGTATATTTCTGCTGTAAATATAAAAAAAACTACAAGCTTAGATTATGCTACTCACTTTTATATAAATATATAAAAACCAACAAGCTTAGCCAAACTGACAGATGCCATGTCACTCCTAGAGAAACAACTGTACATGTCTGTCATGATCACGTCGATATTCTTTAACTCTTGTGGTTACACAATTATACATTTACAACATTTGTATGACAGACAAACATAAGCAGTAGCAAATGATGATACAAAAATAAATAATGATTTCCACTTAAAAAAACATTTCGCAAGATTTTAGCCAAAACTCTAAAACATAGAACTAAATTAGACGATGCCATAATGTTTTAATAGCAAACACAAGACCATGACCCATTTACTTTTCTCCAAATACATTTGTCCATATACATGGAATATATTATATTTTCCCATATATCTGTACCCTTATAAAAACCGTACTAGTTACAAGTTGGGGAAAAATAATACATTAACAGGTTCTTTAGTGAAAGAACCATGCCATGATAGAGGCAAGAAAAATGATAACAACAACCCATTCACATACTGGAGACGTGTTTGGATGCTGATCAATGATGTCTGTTGCAGTGCATGGTGATCCTATCACATATTTGACATCTACTTTTGTGCTTAACAATGCCCTAGACATTATATCAGTAGACATCCTTTGAATCATTGCAAAGTAATTGATGGTAAAAGTTTGAAATTGACAACTCCAATTTATTGCTTCCCTATAAAGGGGTTTTAAATTGTCTGCTCGAATTTGATAGATTCCTTTCATCTGATTACATATCATCTCTGAGTTGGTGAATACTTGAATATCATTGACATCATGTCTTTTTTCCACTGTTAGCCCTTCAACAAGGGCAATGTAGTATGCTTTATTGTTTGTTGTTCTTCCATGCACTTATTTCTTTCCATAGACCACATGATTTGTTGCCATGTTGTGAAGGGAAAATTTCACAACTCCTCGAATTGGATTTGGAAAGCATGAAACTTCAATGCATAAACGCCACTTTTGCACCATTGTTTACACTTAGAAAATTTGAAAAAAAAAAAAAAAAAAATTAAATTCATATTAGACAAATAGGTATTATGTATTTCTTAATACTCAACATAAATATCTCACAGGATATAAATCCAAAAATCGCTATAAATTCAATCTATTCACTAACTACTAATTTAATGAATGATCCATTTAACCATTTATTCATCTTTTATTTATATCACAAGATAAAGAAAAACAACTTAAAAATATTATAACACAGATCTAACATCACAACGACAAATTATAAAAATGGTCTACAAATTACCATCCGCGCTCAAATATGCTTGAACCTAGTTATTACCAAAATTCTTGGAATTAATATCTGTTTGCAAAACTACATTATATATTATAGGTATTTTTTTTTTAAATTGGTGGAGTTTGGTGTACAAATGTACCTAGGGCCGAGAGGTAAACTACACTCGTGTTAATAAATAAGTTAACCATGAGGAAATCAAACAATGTCTTGAGTGTGAGAGAGAGAGTTAGACTCATAGTGTAAATAGAAATATCAATAAATAAGATATTAAACCCCTTCAAATAAAGGGTAAATGAATAACTAAAGGAAATAGTCTTTATGATATTTTTTTTAATTTGAGAGATAAAATATAGTGACATCATGATTGAAAATAAAAATAAAACAAACCCTAGGTATAAGGTTATCATGCTAATGTACATAAAATCACTTGTATATTTATATTTCTACTGAAATTAATTATAAAAGAAAGAAAAAAAGAAAGAAAGAAAGACTAAACAACCATAAGACCATTTTCTAAACAATTCAGGAAATGTGGTCAATAGGTCACATTACAGAAGTAATGTTTACATCTAAAAAAAAAAGGGGTATTTGCATGTGCATACAAATATTGAGCGAAGAACCGATTACCAATACAATGAGAAAACTTATGAAACCTTCAGTTTAAAATAAAGCATCTCTTAATCAAAACGACTTCACTGTAAAATGAGAATATCCAATAGTAAAAATTTTAAACTAAGGGTTTATATATTTGAAATAAGGTAACCCCGAATCAAAATGCCGAAGAAAGGACTATTCCAAGAACTAATCGTAATAATATCAGAGACAGTAAATGAAATTTTTGGGAAGAATTACGGTCACAGCAAGTACAAATATAATTCGCTTCATTTTTGGGAAGAATTTTTCGAACAGCAACTACAAATATAATTCGCTTCATAAGAAAGAGAAAATTGATAGTTACAGGAACTGTGTAACAGGTGTATGTTTTGTGGGACCCGAGGTCATAATATGAAATAACCAGGATTGCTCTTATCCCTCACAGTCGAAGAAGCTCTAAGTGATTTCTCATCGAATTCAAACAATATAATTATTTCAATTAAATAAAATAGTAAGGTGGCCACATTGCAAATGATATTGAAACTAAGGTTTGCAAAGGTGGCTCTATGTTTTGAACATTTTGATGTGTTATTATAACAATAGCAATGGGGGCAATGTCACTGGGCACGTTGATTATGCAGACGAGAGGCCAGTTTTCGTGCTGGAAAATGCTCGACGGGAGAAGTTTAACCAGCCAGGAAGAAAAAGAGACCCATTATCTTGCAAGAGTCTCTTTTCCAGCACGAAAACTGGCACGTTGATTATGCAGACGAGAGGCCAGTTTTAATGTGGGTGCTAAGTCATTAATGTGGGTGCTATTAATGTTCTATGGACACAAATTGTGTAGGGTGTATATTTCTGCTGTAAATATAAAAAAACTACAAGCTTAGATTATGCTACTCACTTTTATATAAATATATAAAAACCAACAAGCTTAGCCAAACCGATGGGGATGCCAAGACACTCCCTAGAGAAACAACCCGACATGTCTGGCTATGATCATCAGCTGAAGAGTTTTTAACTCTTGTGGTTACACAATTATACATTTACAACATTTGTTTCCAACACAAACATAAGCAGTAGCAAATGATGATACAAAAATAAATAATTATTTCCACTTAAAAAAACATTTCTCAAGATTTTAAACAAAACTCTGAAACATAAAACTCAATTAGACGACGCCATAATGTTTTAATAGCAAACACAAGACCATGACCCAGTTACTTTTCTCCAAATACATTTGTCAATATACATGGAATATATTATATTTGCCCATATATCTGTACCCTTATAAAAAACCGCACTAGTTACAAGTTGGGGAAAAATAATACATTAGCAGGTTCTTTAGTGAAAGAACCATGCCATGATATAGGCAAGAAAAATGATAACAAAAACCCATTCACATACTGGAGACGTGTTTGGATGCTGATCAATGATGTCTGTTGCAGTGGATGGTGATCCTATCTCATTTTTGACATCTACTTTTGCGCTTAACAATGCCCTGGACATTATATCAATAGACATCCTTTGAATCACTGCGGAGTAATTCATGGTAAAAGTTTGAAATTGACGACTCCAATTTATTGCTTCCCTATAAAGGGGTTTTAAATTGTCTGCTCGAATCTGATAGATTCCTTTCATCTGATTACATATCAACTATGAGTTGGTGAATACTTGAAATCATTGACATCATGTCTTTTTTCCACTGTTAGCCCTTCAACAAGGGCAATGTAGTATGCTTTGGTATGCTTTATTGTTTGTTGTTCTTCCATGCACTTCTTTCTTTCCGTAGACCACATGATTTGTTGCCATGTTGTGAAGGAAAAATTTCACAACTCCTCGACCTGGATTTGGAAAGCATGAAACTTCAATACATAACACCACTTTTGCACCATTGTTTACACTTATAAGATCTGAAAAAAATAAAAAAATAAATTAAATTCATATTAGACAAATAGGTATTATGTATTTCTTAATACTCAACATGTTATTCTGTGATATATAACTAAAAAAATCAGTTATATATTCCTAATCTATTCCACTAACTACTAATTAATTGAACATCCATAAACCATTTCATTCATCTTTTATTTTATGCCTATCAAGATAAAGAAAAACAACTTAAAAATATTATAACACAGATCTAACATCACAACGACAAATTATAAAAATGGTCTACAAATTACCATCCGCGTTCAAATATGCTTGAACCTAGTTATTACCAAAATTCTTGGAATTAACATCTGTTTGCAAAACTACATTATATACTATAGGTATTTTTTTTTATAAATTGGTGGAGTTTGGTGTACAAATGTACCTAGGGCCGAGAGGTAAACTACACTCGTGTTAATAAATAAGTTAACCATGAGGAAATCAAACAATGTCTTGAGTGAGAGAGAGAGAGTTAGACTCATAGTGTAAATAGAAATATCAATAAATAAGATATTAAACCCCTTCAAATAAAGGGTAAATGAATAACTAAAGGAAATAGTCTTTATGATATTTTTTTAATTTGAGAGATAAAATATAGTGACATCATGATTGAAAATAAAAATAAAACAAACCCTAGGTATAAGGTTATCATGCTAATGTACATAAAATCACTTGTATTTATATTTCTACTGAAATTAATTATAAAAGAAAGAAAGAAAGAAATAAATACTAAACCACCATAAGACCATTTTTTAAACGATTCAGGAAATGTGGTCAATAGGTCACATTACAGAAGTAATGTTTACATCTAAAAAAAAAGGGGTATTTGCATGTGCATACAACTATTGAGCGAAGAACCGATTACCAATACAATGAGAAAACTTATGAAACCTTCAGTTTAAAATAAAGCATCTCTCAATCAAAACGACTTCACTGTAAAATGAGAATATCCAATAGTAAAAATTTTAAACTAAGGGTTTATACATTTGAAATAAGGTAACCCCGAATCGAAACGCCGAAGAAAGGACTATTCCAAGAACTAATCGTTATAATATCGGAGACAGTAAATGAAATTTTTGGGAAGAATTATGGTCACAGCAAGTACAAATATAATTCGCTTCATTTTTGGGAAGAATTTTTCAAACAGCAACTACAAATATAATTCGCTTCATAAGAAGGAGCAAATTGATAGTTACAGGAACTGTGTAACATGTGTATGAATTTGTTTTAGGCTGTAGTTGGAACCAGTCATATCAAACAAATTCCAGAATAAACCTACGGGTTTTCATTTTTTAGCGAAACTTAACACTTAAGGATGTGTTTTCCCTGATCCGATAACAAAACCTAAGGAGCCAACAAGAAAATAAAATTGTAATTGTAGCCAATGGCCTGGACCATATCTAAATCAAAAATTTCCCAGAACTTGTAAATGAAGAATTAACATAAGTGATTAGTCGGAACCTAGTAGTCTCGAGAAGAAAAAACCGCAAGGATCCTTGAGCAAAGTTTCGGGACCAAACTTGGAAGGGAGAACAAAAACCCAAGTAAGGAAAAAAGAATAATAATTACACAGTTGAAAGGTAAAAGGGATTACAAGAACAAATATTTGTGAATTAAAACTAAAGGAATTTACCTATTAAAAACCTCTTCCAACTCTCGTTCCCAAGTATGGAACGTCAACAAAAATTGATTTCAGACAACGAAAACCTAAATTGGAATAATAAAATGTAGATGAAGAATAACTCAACATAAAACCTATTTACCCTTGGAATCAACAAGCAGTATAACACTTCCGACTACTAAAAATGGAGGTCGTACCATATGTTCACAAAGCAACACCTGCAAGATGTTAACCCCAATTACAATAATTATAAAGTTCATGGAGGTTAATAAGAGAAATAGAAGTAGAATGCACAGGGAAATTTACTTACCATTTTAATCCTGTATCTGGAAGGCTAGCAGGCATTTATTCTCATCAAACCAAAGACATTGCAACACAAAACCTTGCAGAGCCAAACCCTCATTGTTGAAAGTCATAACTGAGAACGGTAGCCCAATGTAATTATTTCAATTAAATAAAATAGTAAGGTGGCCACATTGCAAATGATATTGAAACTAAGGTTTGCAAAGGTGGCTCTATGTTTTGAACATTTTGATGTGTTATTATAACAATAGCGATGGGGGCAATGTCACTGGGCACGTTGATTATGCAGACGAGAGGCCAGTTTTCGTGCTGGAAAATGCTCGACGGGAGAAGTTTAACCAGCCGGGAAGAAAAAGAGACCCATTAAAAGATAACCGGTTTGTTGAATTGTTCAGAAAAGAAACCCAAACTGCAAGCATCGCTAATCATTCATACTATTTAATTTCTTATCACAACCAGAAAAAAACAGCAAAATTTGTAATCTCATTGAATATCAAGCGTTACTTACCGGGGCTGAGCGCAGTTTTGCAGTCTTCGCGTGGTAACTTCCGGCTCTGGTTCTGCAGGTTGCAGGTTTCGAACAGGAACAACAGGGGAGCTATGAGCCGAATAGGAGCGGGCGCGAAGAATTGGATTGAAAATTTGAATCAGTTCTGGCATATCCGCAAAATTGGAATCATATCTGACGGAGAGAGTCAAATCCGGGGTTGGATGATGTTTCCAATTTTCTGGGATCGGGTTTCTGAGAATTTGTGTCAGAGGGTGGAGGAATTGCCAGCCGGAGCCGGAAGGAATCGGAAATTTTTCCGACCGGTAACGGAAACCGGGCAATTCCTCTGGCTGGTTAGACTACTCCATTATCTTCCGGTAATATTGTTTATGTTACAGGCGGTCATACAATTGGGCAAGCGCGGTGCACCACATTCAGAGCTCGCGTCTACAACGAATCCAACATTGACACTTCCTTCGCCACTTCGGTGAAGGCTAATTGCCGAAGCGCTGGTGGCGACAACACCCTCTCGCCCTTAGATCTGGCCACGCCTACCACATTTGACAACAAGTATTACGCTGATTTGGGAAGCCAAAAGGGACTTCTGCACTCCAATCAGCAACTTTTTAGCGGAGGGTCTACGAATTCCCAAGTCACTACCTACAACTCTAACCAAAACACCTTCTTTACAGACTTTGCAGCAGCCATGGTGAAGATGGGTAATATTTCTCCTCTCACTGGTACAAGCGGACAAATACGCAAAAACTGCAGGAAGGCCAATTAAGGTTTAGATAGTTTTTTTTACTTCGTTGTAACAAATTGATTGCCATTCGGCTACCGAAAAAAACCCAATAAACTAAATTGGGATGAGATTATGCTTAAACAAAATGTAATCTGCGATGTTGAAGTGAGATGTACATTCATATTATTTTTCCAAAATTATTGGCAAAATCTTATCAAATAGGGAGTAGATTGAAGTGGTAAAGCTTGTTTTGTTTGTGGTGATTAAAAAATATTTTAATAATATGATTATTTATTTGATTAATGTGAAATTTATTTGTGTTACATTTTTATTTTATTTTAAAAGTTTATTGTATATTGTATATTTACATTTGTTAGTATAAATTTAAATTTTATCAAATTAAATGTTTAATAAATTGAATCTATTTATATATTTAAAAATACATTTTAATAAAAATATCTATTCTACACACATTTTAATCAGAACAAAATATTTGATAAAATTCCAATTTAAAAAAATTCAAAAATTAAAATTACTTATCATTGAAAGGACACGCGCCTTAAGATTTGATTTGATTATCAAATATATTTTATTTCGTTATGTCCATATGTCACTACTATATAAAAGGGGGTTTTAAGACAATATTTAAGACAATTTTTGGGTAAATTGTCTTAAATTAAGACAAAAGAAAACTTGTGTATTGTCTTAAATATTATCTTTAAGGGGGTGTCTCAAATTAAATTGTCTTAAAATATTGTGTCTATAAAGACAATACATAACACAAGCATTTTTGTCTCTCCAGAGATAGTTTCATTTTGTCTCTCTAGAGACAATAGTAGCACTACAACACAAAGTGGGGTTTTAAGACAGTTTTTGGGTAAATTGTCTCAAATTATTGTCTTAAATTTGTCTCTATAAAGACAATAGTTGAAATTAAACATATATTGTCTTTATGGAGACAATGTCTTTAATCCCATGTATTGTCTTTCTAGAGATAATATAAAACAATGAATCCAGAAAAATATCTCACCATTAAAATAAATCAATATAAAATTATTTAATTAAAAAAATCTACAATATCATTGAATAATTTATATTAGGGTACAGTGGAATCGAACCACCAACCTCCTGCATTGCAGGTGCTCTTCCATTGAGCTAACACTCTTTAAAGAATTATGTGAGGAGTTATGACAGTCCTTGAAATTGTATAATAGGCATTGATTTTTAAAAAACGTTCAACACATAATGGCATAATCCTTGTAAAATATATAATCATGCAAGCCCTTATTTTTAACTTAATAAAAAAATAACTCAATGGAGTTAGCTCAGTGTGACACCCTTGTATCTTGACTTGCACAAAAAGCTAATAATAAGCAATAGTCTACAAGCAAATTAATCTAGCCATACAAAGAAAATTAACTAGAATTAGCACAAGCAATACAACCACTACCCAAAAAGCTACACCAACTTGCTAGTAGGCACTAATGACACATATGCTGTACACAACAAGCCATGACTGCATCGTCAACTCATTCAAGATAGATTGGGCACTCTCGTCATTCACCGTGACTAATTTCTTTGACCACTTCTTCAATGTAAACTTTTGAACGTATAGAACTAGAATCTCCATTAACACACATTTAGCTTCCTAGAAGAAAATGCCTTGCCCACTTATACATAGTAAGGCAGCTATAAATAGTTAGCAACAATGGAAACACTTCTCTCTCATGTAAAATGACCAAAACAACATTACAAAATATAAATTCAACCTTATTTGGAAACATATATGAACAAACTATTGTGCCTTGGGGGCTATGCACCCTAAGAAGAAAAAATGTCATTGTGGCGATAACTGATGAGAACAAAGCATGTTAGTTGTTATATCAATGACATCCTTTAATACTTGGAATACACAATATGTTAATTTAATGTTCAGGTGGGGTTTGTTAAGAATTAGTGCACAAGTAAGCACAACAAGAAAGCTTGGTGGAGAAGGATTTAAGCCATTCTCTACACATTGTATTGACCTCATGATATCAATTTATAAAACATGGATTTGACCACTTTCAAGTTTTCTTGGTTTCTTTATGTGCTCGGTTTCTGTAATATGATACCAGAGCCAATTTAATCCGCTAATTGTGTTCTTCTCTTGCATTGAATGATGATCTGGAGAATCAAAAAAGTGATATTAGATTTATGAGTGTGTGAGAGCATGAAGACCTACAGACTACTGCAGGCAGAGACAAATCAATGGATCACTAGTGTAGCACACTGAAGAGTCAAAAGGCTTTCATTGAAACCAAGTATTGTTTCCTTTTTTCAAAGCAAGGTCAATTTTTTTAAATTTCAGCCACCATTTCTAGAGGTCGTACAGAATACTGGTATAATACAGCAGTGCAGTCATACAAAATCTGTACAGTCATACAAAATCATAGAGAATCCATATGGATTGAACATAATTTCTCAAAAAAGTGTGGAAAATTTAGATTTATGAGATTTTGACAATCATACTTGGATCTTTGGAAGTAAGAGTTCCAGTTTGAGCAAAATCACAGTTCAAAATTTTACGGCCTGCAGATTGATAGTATGCATTCATGGCATAAGAAGCATGAGATACCATTGTATTTGGTAAATAGCAAGGACCCCCTTGTTGAATAGGCCTATAGTCAATGCCCTGCCCACAAGCGTAGTCCAATTTTCCTTTCAAAGATTTTTCATCAACACCGGACTTGGCAATGCACCAAGCTTTCCCTATAGGAGGAGTTGCAACAGGACCACCAGCGCGTGGAGTAGCAGGAGATTGACCTGCACTCTGCCACATTCACAGGTTATCTCCTCATTAAGGATGGTAAAATCTTAGATACTTTAGCTTATTCAGATTTAATTTTTGCTCTAGTAATGCTGAGGAAGAGGAGATAATATCTTCAATGTATATACCCTTCTGAATTTTGCTCTATTTTGTAAGGTATAAGTATTTTGCAATTATAAACACAAGAATATTGGTAAGAATATACAACTCACCTTTAGGATGTTACCTCGTTTCTTATCAAGGACAAGTCCTCTGACCATGTATCTCCAATCAAATTTCCACTCCAGCAACTGCATAGAATGGGGTTCAAACTTCAAATTTGTGCAGTTTAGAATGACAAAGTTATAATCTAATGAAAATAAAAATGCACTCAGAATGAACAACTAAAAAAACAGGGACAAATATATTTATTCCTTTCTTGAAAGTGCACCCCTATTCCTCGCTCTTGGAGAAATATGAAAATTGCCAGCAAACATGTTACTGGTTTTTGGAAACACTTCTCTCTCATGTAAAATTACCAAAACAACATTACGCAATATAAATTCAACCTTATTTGGAAACATATATGAACAAGCTATTGTGCCTTGGGGGCTATGCACCCCAAGAAGAAAAAATTTCATTGTGGAGATAACTGATGAGAACAATGCATGTCAGCTGTTATATCAATGAAATCCTTTAATACTTGGAATACACAATATGTTAATTTAGTGTTCAGGTTGGGTTTGTTAAGAATTAGTGCACAAGTAAGCAAAACAAGAAATCTTGGTGGAGAAGGATTTAAGCCATTCTCTACACATTGTATTGACCTCATGATATCAATTTATAAAACATGGATTTGACCACTTTCAAGTTTTCTTGGTTTCTTTATGTGCTCGGTTTCTGTAATATGATACCAGAGCCAATTTAATCCGCTAATTGTGTTCTTCTCTTGCCTTGAATGATGATATGGAGAATCAAAAAAGTGATATTAGATTTATGAGTGTGTGAGAGCATGAATACCTACAGACTGCTGTAGGCAGAGACAGATCGAGGGATCGCTAGTGTAGCACACTGAAGAGTCAAAAGGATTTCATTGAAACCAAGTATTGTTTCCTTTTTTCAAAGAAAGGTCAATTGCTTTAAATTTTAGCCACCATTTCTAGAGGTCATATATAATACTGGTATAATACAATAATGCAGTCATACATAATCTGTACAATCATACAAAATCGTAGATAATCCATATGGATTGTACATATTTCTCAAAAAAGTGCGGAAAATTTAGATTTATGAGATTTTGACAGTCATACTTAGATCTTTGGAAGTAAGAGTTCTAGTCTGAGCAAAATCACAGTTCAAACTTTTACGGCCTGCAGATTGATAGTATGCATTCATGGCATAAGAAGTATGAGATACCATTGTATTTGGTAAATAGCAAGGACCCCTTTGTTGAATAGGCCTACAGTCAATGCCCTGCCCATAAGCGTAGTCCAAATTTCCTTTCAAAGATTTTTCATCAACACCGGGCTTGGCAATGCACCAAGCTTTCCCTATAGGAGGAGCTGCAACAGGACCACCAGCGCATAGAGCAGCAGGAGATTGACCTGCACTCTGCCACATTCACAACTATAGTCTCAATGCAATTAATAACTATGTCAAAGTGTCTAGCCTTCAAAATAAACCACAATCAGGACCAACACAATAAGGCCTTTATGTACAAACTCTGTGAAGGGTTGAACTTTTAGTGAATACCAACTGCACATATTATGAAAACAAAGAAGCAAAAAAAACATAAATTTCTTTACCTAAGATCGTAGCAAGTCCACATCATAAGCCATTGTCAAATCAATTTTAAAGAGCCCAAAATTTTTCTCTGAGTTTGGTCTGGGCTTCAGGTCCTCGTTGAAGAGACCAAAAATATAAATATCAATGGACCGATTAGGCATCATGGGGGTCCCTATCATGGAGGTCACATGCTTGATCAAATTACCATTGTAAGCAATTACATTCTGCAAGCTAGCACCTGTCTGTGAAGGATCCCCTATAGATGGCCATCCAATTTCTGCCACCACTATATCAATATCTGTGTAACCCATATATTTCATGGCGGAGTACACTGCATCAAGCTAAGCATCAAACATGTTCGTATATTTGAGGCCAGTGTTTGTGTCATAAGAACCTTGGTTGGGCTCAAAGAGTGCATATGCCAGGGTTCGATCTGTGGGGTCACTCTTATAAGCAAAGTAAGGATATGGGTTGATCATGAAAGGGGCTCTTATCTTCTGCAGGAAGTCAAGAAAGGCTTTCATGTCAAAACTCTCACTGAAACGTCCAGTAGATGGGGGTGTATATGTAGAAAGTATGGCCATAGAATGAGGTGTAGAGACCTTAAATTTGTTGATCGAGTGAAACATCAACAAGGGTAGCATGTAGGTTCTGCAAAGCAGGAAGGCGCTGATAAATCAGAACCCTATCTCCACTGAACAAAACCTCATTCCCTACTGAGATCCCAATTATATCAGTAGCAGGGACAAAAGGAACAATGTTGTTCTTAACCCAATTCTGTGCTACAATCAGTTGGTTCAGAGAGATGGGATTTGGTCATTACTAATACCTACAAGTAACCCAATTTCTGTGTTAGCAAAGGCTTGAAAAATTAGAGGATCTGCTCCATATATTCTCAGCTTTGAAATAGTTGTACTCTAAACCAGATTTTCTACTGCAGATGGGGGAGGAATATTGTCTGTCGTCTGTCCATAGTTGACATCCAGAGCTGGTGAATGCTCCACCAACGTCCTGCTTCTGCCTATTCTTTCTACAACAATTCACATAAACACAAAATAAAGTGAAAAACATAGATGAAAATAACAAAACCATGTGAATACCCGTATTAAAAACCAATAACCATGAGAATGCCATTATTAAAATTTACATGTAATTGTTGGGTATGTGTTATATTATTTCCACGACTAGCCCCACGCGCTGTACGTTGCACCGAGTGCAATAGGGGAGGCGGCAGCGCCCCGACGAATTTTTTTTTGGTGTGCAGTCCCACTCATAGGCGGACCCACCCATGTTTTGTGCATGAGTTTGCACGTGGTTTTTGGGGTACGATGGTTTTCGACCCCTGGTATTTTGTAGATCTGGTCAAGGGAACTATGGTTATGTTCTAATCCAGGGTTAATGGATTGGGGTTTATTTATGCTTCGACATGTATATATATGTGTTGTAACACTAAAAGGAATATAATGGAAAATCAAGCTGGTCATCCCGATTTGGGATCCAGGGGAAAATCTCTGTGTTTATCTGTTTTATGTTTTATGCTCTCACTATTGTTTATTTTCTGTTATAAGATTCGTGTGTAGATAATTTCTGTTCAGGGTTAAAACCTACATTTGGTATCAAAGTTGTTTCGGCTTCAAGGGGACGCCTTTGCTGCTGAGGGTTTTTTGCTTGGGCCTGAGGTAGACCCTGTTCAGTGGGAGATCTGCAGGATCGATTCTTGCTGTGAAAGAAGATGGCGAGCGGTGGGAAGATAGAGATCGAGAAATTTAATGGTCAGAGTTTTGAGTTGTGGAAGCTCAAGATGGAGGATCTGCTGGTGGATAAAGATCAGTGGATCACGGTAGATCTAGGTACTAAACCAACGGCAATGTCAGATGAAGACTGGAAGAAACTGGATCGGAAGGCTAAGAGCACAATATGGTTGTGTGTCTCAGATTCAGTATTTTTGAATGTATCTGGGGAAGCTACGGTGAAGAATTTGTGGGAAAAACTTGGGACTTTTTACCAATCTAAGTCTCTGGTGAATAAGTTGTTCCTGTGGAAAAAGCTGTATAACCTGAGGATGAAGGATGGAGACTCGGTGACAGAGCATTTGAACGCCTTCAATACTGTGGTAAGTCAGCTATCATCTATTGATATTAAAATCTCAGATGAAGATAAGTGCATCAGTTTGTTGTGTTCTCTACCAGACTCGTGGGACAGTCTGGTTATTGCTATAGGTAGCAATACAACTACCTTGAATTTTGATGACATTGTCTCAGCCTTGCTGTCGGAGGAAATGAGACGGAGAAATATGGAGGGCCAGAATGGAGATGCCTTATTTGTACGAGGAAGGTCCCAAAACATAAACAAGAATAAGGTTTCGAGTGGGAGATCCAAATCTAGAGGGAGATCTAAATCTCCTGGAAAGTTTGTAAAGGTATGCTGGAAATGCGAAAAAGAAGGGCACTACAAAAAGGAGTGCAGATCTAAAGCTCCTGAGAAAGGAAAGGGATCTGATGATGCTCCTTCTGCAGAGGCAAAAACCACCTCGGATGAAGGTGGGGATGTGTATTTGGCTTCTTCTTCAAGTACACATGTAGATCATGAGTCATGGTTGATTGACTTAGGTGCATCCTTTCACTTCACTCCCCATAGGGAGTGGTTCTGCGTGTATGAGAAATATGATGGTGGTGATGTCTTCCTAGGGGATGATAGGAAGGCTAGAATCGTCGGACGTGGAAAGGTAAAGCTGAAGCTACAAGGTGGAAGGATTAGAACACTTCCTGGTGTTCTGCATATTCCTGCATTGGCCAAAAATCCGATTTCAATAAGCAAGATGGATGATGCAGGTGTAAAAACAGTGTTCGAGAAAGATGCATGAAAGATGGTTCGGGGAGCACTAGTATTAATGCGGGGAGTTCGGATTGGAACTCTGTAAAAACTACAAGGTAGCACTGTTATTGATGGGTGTAACAGTTCTATGGTTCCTGAAAGTGGAGCGGAAAGACTAGCTGTCTCTGGAGAAAAGACCATGCTATGGCATCAAAGGCTTGGACATATTGGAGAGAAGGGCCTTCGGATACTGCATAGAAATGGTACGGTAGAAGGTATGTCTAATTGCTCTCTATATTTTGATTTCTGTGAACATTGTGTATATGGGAAGCAGAATTGGGTGAGTTTTCCTTCTGGTGCTAAGAAGGTGAACAAGATATTAGAACTTGTGCACAGTGATGTTTTTGAACCTGTGTCAGTTCCATCACTGGGAAAGTCTATGTACTATGTTTCATTCATAGATGACTTCTCAAGGAATACATGGATATATTTCTTGAGGAATAAATCTGAAGTCTTTGACAAATTTAAAGAATTTAAGGCTCTAGTGGAAAACCAGATAGAGAAGAAGATAAAGGTGCTGAGGACAGATAATGGTAGGGAGTTCTGCAAGAAGGAATTTGAAGAGTTCTGTAAGAAGTGTGGTATAGCACGGCAGAAGACTACTCCATACACACCTCAGCAAAACGGAGTTGCAGAAAGAATGAAAAGAATTCTGATAGAAAAGGCAAGAAGCATGCTCAGTGGTACCAGGTTAGGACAAGAATTCTGGGCAGAGGCAGTGGAGACTACATGTTACTTAGTTAATAGATCACCTTCATCAGCGTTAGAGGATAAGACTCCACATGAGGTATGGACTGGTAAGAAACCCTCTCTTTCACATCTAAGGGTATTTGGATGTGATGCATATGTACACATTCCAAAGGAGAAAAGGACCAAGTTGGATAATAAATCTGAAAGGTGCATCTTTATTGGATACAAGGATGGTTTAAAAGGTTACAAGATTTGGAACCCGAAAACAAGGAAGGTTGTGTACAGCCGAGATGTGGTGTTTAGAGAGGTGAAAGATGTTGTTAAACATGAAATCATACCAAAGGAACTTGAGAAGATAAAGTTTGAGCTAAAGGAGGATGAATCAGACTCTACAGCAGAAGAAGATTCAGAAGAGGAAGAGCCACAAACTCCAGCTTTGAGAAGATCAGTTCGGGAAAGAAGGCAACCAGAAAGGTATAGTCCATCTGATTTTTGTTCAGGTTTTGCCTTAACTATAACTGATGATGAACCCAGAACTGTCAGGGAGGCAGTAGATTCAGAGGATGGAAAACTCTGGAAGGAGGCCATGGTTGATGAAATGGCATCCTTGCACAAAAACGATGCATGGGATCTGGTGGAGTTGTCGGTTGGAAGGAATCCCATTGGGAGAAAATGGGTGTTTAAGAAGAAGATGAATGTAGAAGGTAAGGTGGAGAAATACAAAGCTCGGTTGGTAGCAAAAGGTTATTCCCAAGTGCCAGGAATTGATTTTGGTGATATTTTTTCTCTTGTTGCCAAAGTTACTTCTATTAGATTACTTTTATCTGTTGCTGCTGCATTTGATTTTGAGATAGAACAGATGGATGTGAAGACAACATTTCTTCACGGGGATCTAGAAGAGGAGATCTACATGAAGCAACCCGAAGGCTTTATGGTGAAGGGTAAGAAAGAACTGGTATGCAGGTTGAAGAAGTCTCTGTATGGGTTAAAACAGTCACCAAGGATGTGGTATCAGAAATTTGATACCTATATACGGGGACTTGGCTTCACCAGAAGCAAGGAGGATCACTGTGTTTATTTTAAATTAATTAGTGACCATGTTATTTATTTGGTCTTGTATGTGGATGATATGTTGTTGATTGGAAATGACAAAGAAATTATCCAAGATTTGAAGACCCAACTGCTCTCCAAATTCGACATGAAGGATCTTGGTGCTGCAAACTATATTTTGGGCATGGAAATTAAGAGAGATCGGGAAAAGAGGAAGCTCTGGTTAAACCAGAGGAAGTATGTCGAGACTATATTGCAGAGGTTCAATATGCAGGATAGTAAACCGGTGAGTGTTCCTATTCCTATAGGTGCAAAGCTTTCTGCTGAACAGTGTCCCAAGACACAAGAAGAAGAGGAGGATATGTCCCGTGTTCCATATGCAAGTGCAGTGGGTAGCCTGATGTATGCAATGGTCTGTACTAGACCAGACATTGCACATGCAGTGGGAGTATTGAGCAGGTTTATGTGAAACCCAGGGAAGGAGCATTGGACAGTAGTGAAGCGGGTTTTCAGATATTTACGTGGCACTAGTGATTATGGCTTGTGCTACCAGGGAAGACCAGGATTGGAAAGAATGTTGGACATTCGTGGTTTTGTTGATGCAGACTGGGCTGGAGATCCGGACCAAAGAAGATCTACAAGTGGGTATGTGTTTAGCCTATTTGGAGGTGCAGTCAGTTGGATGAGTAAAAGACAGTCTGTAGTGGCGCTTTCAACTACAGAGGCAGAATACATAGCAGCCACTCATGCAAGCAAGGAAGCAGTTTGGTTGAAGAGATTGTGTTCAAGTATGGGGTTGGTACAACAAGCTATAAGGATAGACTGTGATAGCCAAAGTGCAATTTTCTTGGCTAAGAACCCTGCTTATCATTCAAAGACAAAGCACATTGATGTTCAATATCACTTTGTTAGAGATATGATTGAGGCTAAAAGGGTGTTGCTGGTAAAGGTGGACACTTTGAAGAATGTTGCAGATGCATTGACGAAGTCTGTGAGCACTCAGAAGTTCTCTTGGTGTAGAGAAACAATGGTTGTTGAAGAATTGGCCCAATGACTAAGCTCTCATGTGGCCTCCTGTGGAAAGAAAACAACAAGTGGGAGAATGTTGGGTATGTGTTATATTCTTTCCACGACTAGCCCCACACGATGTACGTTGCGCAGGGCGTAGCAAGGGGGTCACAAGGGAGGAGGTAGCCCCCGCTGTTGGTGTGTGGACCCACTCATAGGCGAACCCACCCATGTTTTGTGCATGAGTTTGCACATGGTTTTGGGGTACGATGGTTTTCGGCCCCTGGTATTTTGTAGATCCGGTCAAGGGAACTACGGTTATGTTCTAATCCAGGGTTAATGGATTGGGGTTTATGTATGCTTCGGCATGTATATACATGTGTTGTAACACTAAAAGGAATATAATGAAAAATCAAGCTGGTCGTCCCGATTTGGGATCCAGGGGAAAATCTCTGTGTTTATCTGTTTTATGTTTTATGCTCTCGCTATTGTTTATTTTCTGTTATAAGATTCGTGTGTAGATAATTTCATATACTGTGGTTAAAACCTACAAAGAATAACATGGCGAGACCTAGCAATCCCAAACATACACAAATATAATGAAACCAAAATTACATCACAACAAATATCCAAAACAATTCCATGCTATTAGTTGAGCCACCACTACAGGAAAAGCATATTAACATAACCATACCAGTAACCAGTATTAGAAATCCTATCAACAACACAACAGTATGAATACCTACTCATACAAATTTGCATACCCACAACAAAATTTTCAAATCTTGCCCACAACACAATAATGTGGATACCAACCTTTACAATCACATCAATATCCTTCATATCTACATAAACACTAATAATCATACCAAAAAAGAGCATGCACCAGACAATGGATGAAGAAGGGATATAAGTTACAACTGCTAATTACAGACAAATAAATCTTGAAGGCCATCCAGTATCCATCAGCATTCGGATGTTGTAAATATCGAGTGACCTCTACCATTTTATGTATGTAAATAAAAAGGAGGATTACCTATGCATTGGATTTAATATATGAAGAGTGGAAGAAACATTGTAATTGCACATACTCTTACTATGGCCTCCATGCTATGAAATGTCAGTAATTCAACTCCTCTGATCAAATATCCAATTCTAATCAACTCCTCCCCCTTCCAATAAATGACCTTATTGATAGCACAACATAATTCACGCCTCTTCCTTTCAGCATTCCCTTGCACCTCCCAGTGCAATTGCTAGTTAATGTTGATAGCAGACAACATATAAGACAACATGTGATGGAGGGGGAAAGAAAGATGCCCGATCCCGTGACTAGGTCCACATGTCACATTTTCGATTTCAATGTCTGAGAAACCAGAAACGATCGATATGCAATCATCTCCTGCGATATCATGACAAAAATCCTCCATGAAATATTTATTATACACATACTATTCTTACACTATTGTTTGTTCCTTCTTGGGTCATTACTCCTGACTAATTTAAAAATCACGGTGTATGATGTGGAAGGAGCTTGTGGATAGGGAGCACAAGTGTGTGAATATTGGAAAAAATACATGTCAGGCATGATACACATGTTCTTCTCTTTGGAGCCGCCAAATTGCTTCATAAACACAAAGATAAATGTTGTGTGCTTATATGCCTCTATGCTCTATATGTTAATGCAATACACAAGAGTCCATAGAGGCAGCAAGTGACCTAGTCTCTGTGCCAAAGCTCGTACAAGTTGTCATCATGCACAGGGCTACAATAGGATCTCTTTGGAAATGGTACAAACCACCCTTTCAAATATCTTCGTCCATAACCTCGACCAATATTCAATGGTCCTTTCCAAGTTAGAACTTGTAGATCATCAAACCCAACAAAAATATATCCCAAGTCTGTTATCACTAAAATTGAAAGGAGATTCTTGGTTAAGCTAGGTACATATAATCGACTAGCAAGCTTAAGGATATCACTTTATGGAATTTTGAATGAGATGGATCCCACTTTTCCTTCTAGATACATGGTATTATCACCAAGTTCCACTTTTGTGCTTACCTCTTGTTCCTGAAGTTTTTTGAAAGTCCTCTTATTAGAGATCACATGTTTGGAGGCTCCATTATCCACATACCATCCGATGCCAGAGATGCTGTTAGACTAAAGGCATGAGATCATGGACAAGCGTGTCTCAATCTTGGGTGAAAGTTCATCCACTCTAGTTGATGCATCTGTACTCCTTGCAAATTGATTTGGTGTTTTTTGTCCTCCTTCTCATGACCAATATTCAATGGTCCTTTCCAAGTTAGAACTTGTAGATCATCAAACCCAACAAAAATATATCCCAAGTCTGTTATCACTAAAATTGAAAGGAGATTCTTGGTTAAGCTAGGTACATATAATGCACTAGCAAGCTTAAGGATATCACTTTATGGCATTTTGAATGAGATGGATTCCACTTTTCCTTCTAGATACATGGTATTATCACCAAGTTCCACTTTTGTGCTTACCTCTTGTTCCTGAAGTTTGTTGAAAGTCCTCTAATTAGAGGTCACATGTTTGGAGGCTCCATTATCCACATACCATCTGATGCCAGAGATGTTGTTAGACTAAAGGCATGAGACCATGGACAAGTGTGTCTCAATATTGGGTGAAAGTTCATCCACTCCAACTGATGCATCTATACTCCTTGAAAACTGCCTTGGTGTTTTTTGTCCTCCTTCTCATGACATTGAGCAACATAGTGGCCAAAGTTCTGAAACTTGAAACACTTATGTGGCTCAAGTCCTTCTTTCAATGATTAGAGAAACTTGAATCCTCTTTATTCCCTTTTTGACTCTTCTTTCTTTACTGCTTCTTCATCTTGTCGATGAGGGAAATATTCTGCTCCTCTTATGCTTGTGACATGGTCCAGTATTGTTTTCTTCTGGGTGAATTCTTCCCATATCCTCTCAAAGGTGGAACGCTTTTCTGAGGCATAGAACCATTGGATAAAAGGATTCCAAGAAGAAGAGAACCCATTTAAGACCATGGCTACTAGATCTTCACTCTTGACCTCTTTTCATGGAGTTCAATAACCTTCATTGAGAAGGTGTCTACGGTATTTGTCTTGCTTATCTCGGTGGATCTAATATTTTTCCACAATAGCATATTTTTATGGATGTTTTCACTTTGATATAGAGTGACTAGAGCATCAAACATATCCTTACATGTGGTCTTCTGGGGGATATGAGGGATCAAGTAGTCCTTCACAGAAGGATGACTTACTTGGTCATGGCTATTTAATTTTTATCCTATTCCAACAACATGTAATAAATTGGCTCAATAATATTTTTGTCAACATAGTCCTCATGCACCTCTAACAATGTTTGTACCTATGTGGTCTTCTAGGAGATATGAAAGATCAAGTGGTTCTTCATAGAGTGAAGAATTTTTTTCTTGATCACGGCTATTTTCTTTTTATGCTCTGCCAACAACATGGAATTAGCGGGCTCTACAACCTTGCTATCAAAAAAGTCCCATAGATCATGCACCTCTAACAATGTTTGTACTTGACGCATACACTAGAGAAAAAGTTATAGGGACGTTCCCAAGTCTTCGTATCTGAGACTAAATGTACTTATACTATTGGTTGTAAAACACCCTGCTAAACAAAACAAACTGGCAACCTAAAAAGAACCTATGTGCTATTTCTCAAGCAGGGATCTTGGGCATGTCATCCCTAAAACTGCCTGACAACTTTCTTTCACATAGGTTGCATCCCTATTATATACATACATGGATTCGTGGAAGGTTTCCAAAAATATACATGGATACCATGTCAAAATCAGACTGTGGTGAGTAGATTCTGTACTTTGGAAACTAACATAAAAGTTGTAGATCGTTAAAGCTGAAAACAACAATCTAAATTTCTGCTAAGGTTACTTACCCATATACACATACTACTGATAAATAGACCAGTAAGCATACAAATCAAAATAATCAAAACAACACTACTTATATTGTGTTAATACTGAAAACAAAAACCTAAAGTTACAGCTCAAAACACAAACTTTCAAACCACGGAATGGCGTGCCCTGTTTCTCCTTTATAGACTAGGAAGAAGATTGAGACAATGATTCTAGATTCACGCACAATAGCATGTTGATTGGTAGTGTGAACTTTAAACATAGCCATGCCAAAAATAAGGTGTGCTCTCCTAGAGATCTCCATCCTTCAGTGTGCTCAGAATCCTCATGCAGGAGTGTCCCTACTAACTTTGGGAACTGCACCCTCGAACTTTTTGTAGGTAGAATTATATAAAGAAAAACAAAGATATAGCACTAAACTGTTGAAGACAAAAAAACCATCTAAAACTGGAAGTGGACTGAATATGGTGCATGCATCATGCATGTGCTCCCTGCCTATCACTCCTTTAAACACTAGTGTGTCCTCAACACTATTGTATGGACTTCTAAATGAGGGTTTTGTACTGGTGTATGCTATTCTGCTGAAGTAAGATCACTGTAGCTGGAAAACTCTCCGAGCCACATTGGTAAACTAGCACCTTCTGCCAGTTGGTTTCTCTACCCTGAGTGATACACAGCTTTTGTGGTGGGCACAATTACTGATTTGATATCAATATGTGGATTTATATCTTCTACACCTTCCCCTCAAGCCACACTTTGGCTCAAGTCTCCTTGCCACTGCCTTTCAACCCAAATTCTTGCTTTTGTTATTGAAGTATGGATTTGTATTTCCAACAGACATAGAGTTTGCTTTTATCCAACTATTGTAATATTTAAAAACAAATTTTATACTTTGGACATAGAATGTGAAGAATTTCTCCATCTACCCTAGATTATATCTAATATTAATTTTTGCAGGCTTGGTTGTGTCTTCTTAAGTTTTGGAGATTTAGTTTTTTATGATACACACCTTTTTCCTACATGGTCATACCAAAATTGATCAGGGATATTCTTCCAATAGATATGATGGCGGCTAAAAGGTGTTGTCCCGTAGTATAGCCAATTTTAGTGCAATTTATTTGGCATTCCCTTTCAATGGAGGTTTAGGTGACTCTTAATATTTTTTCATTTGAAATTTAATTGGGATTAGGAAGGCTGATTTAATATCTTATTTCCAACAGGGCTTTAGGAAAGTTGATCTAGATCAATGGGAATTCAAAAATGAATATTTTCTTCAGGGACAAAGGAATTTGTTGAAAAATAATCACAGACGCAAGCCTATGCACAATCATTCTCAGAATCCCCAACAAGGTGCATGTAATGATGCTATAAAATATTAACTGGAGGAGGAAATTCAGAGGCTCAAGAGGGATAAGGGTCTGCACATGATGGAGCTTGTTAGAATTAGGCAGCAACATCAAGGTACTGAGATGCATATGCAGACCTTGGAGGATTGTTTGCAAAACATGGAACACTGACATCAGAAAATGAAGGCATTTCTGGCCAAAGCTGTACAAAAGCCTGGATTTGTGGCACAACTTGTGCAATAGAGTGAAAGAAATAAGTTCCTTGAAGCAGCTAATAAGAAGAGAAGATTACCCAAGCAAGAGAACTGTTCAGAGGTTGGCGAAATTGATTTGACAGACAGTCAGATTGTGAAGTATCAACCTACTTAAGGTGATGAATGTAGTGCAGTTCCATTGAGGGTTTTAAAAACAGACCCATTTAATAGAATGGAATAATCTTTAAATAATTTGGAAACCTTTTTCTAGGATGTGGGTCAGGCATGTGGTGTGGATAGTGGAAATTCATCTCAAGCGGGTCTTACAGAGATGCAAGTAACATGCTTTCCAAGTATGTGTATTTCACCAACAATTTCAGATATTCAAGGATCATGTTCATTATCTGAGATGCATTCTTCATCCCATCCTTCTCCACAGTTGGCAGAATCAATAACTCATGAAATTCCTTGTCAAATGTGTTTGGGACTTTCTCTTTCTCAATGTGAAACTTCTAAGGGTGTGGATACTCTTAACCAAAGTGGCAAAGATGAGAGAGAGGCTTACATGGGATCGAAGACCAGTGGCATAGATGTCAACTTAGAACTGGTAGCGATGGAGATGGAGGAGAATGAGAGGGCTGCATCGAAAGTCATCGCCAGTGGGAAGGTAAATTCTGGAGTTAATGATTTATTTTGGGAACAGTTTCTCACAGAGACTCCGGGCTCAGCAACAGATACACAAGAATCCGAGTCAAAAATTCAGGAGAGTAGAACTAAGGATCAAGATGAAGGGTTGCTTGAGAATGGGAAGTTTTGGAGCAACAAGCAAACATTGGATCAACTTACAGAACAGATGGGGCAGTTGGCATCAGGGACACAAACTTGAAATAAATTATAGAGGCTGCTAGTAGGTGGATATCACTATCAGTTCTGCTGAAATTTCTGGTTAGCAATGGTCACTGTTTATGTGTACTAATGAATTACTACAAATAGATTCTCTATAAGCTGCTGTCAGTATCTATGCTAAATTTAAAATGTAAAAGGGTTTAACCAGTATTTTTGTAATTCATTGTAACATTTGCACATTTACTGAGATTAATGTTACAAAAATAAAAGCACCTTAAGTTGTTATGTTTGTATATTACCATTTATTTTACCATATAGTCTTCTGAAGAAGATAAGAAGTTTAGTTGGACAATATTAAGTATTCATTTGTAGAAATTTGTTGAATAATGAAGATTTATCCACCGAGATTATCCTGATCACATACTAATTTGAATTCATATGCAACACATAATCTCTTCTACTCAGATCATCACACATGCGGAAATAAACAAGCGGTATGCAATCAAAAGATCATCAAAACATCACACACATTACACAGTATGTATGGGGAAAGCTTATAGCTGAAAACCCCCAGCTATTTTGTATATTAAGATGGAAGAGAAAATGTAACAATCTCAGTACAATACTCCTCACAAGTACTCAGTATTGTCTCATGAATTTACACACAAACTAGCTTGTTTTTGAACAAGTCAAGGGTTCAAACGCATCCACTAATTGCTTGCCTCTATTGCGCAATCAAGGTTGGTCTAATGAGAGATCCAAGGTTCGAATCTCCTTGGCTTGACAACAGAATAATCATTGGCAATTCCTCCAAGTGTCGTGCAAATCTCATGCACAACTAATGTCACAACCGATAGCTATCTCAACCCTTTCATCTACCTCTTCCACTGGTCTTCACTGAACTGTCCATGCACTGTAGTAAACTGATGTGTTCTTGAGTTGAATAATGAGTTAATAATTAGTGAATTAAATAATATTTAATTCACACCACTCATCACTAGTGTATTTATCAGTTAGACTAAATACAACTAGTTCAACTAAGTTAAACCGAACACAACTCCACCAACTGTCTCATCAACTCCACCAAACTTTTGCCACTGAAGTCCTAACTGAATTCAACCATGCATGAGCTCACCAAACCCCAAGGAATAGCATAATTCCTTCTGTCAGATGCATGGGCCACATCCGTAGCTCCAACTGAAGTGCTCCAAGAGAGTAAACTGAAGTTTAGAGTCCAAATATTATTAAGGGTAAATAATATTTGACTTTTCTATTTTTAGGATAGGCAGTCTAAAAATAGACTTCGACCTAAATTTCTAAAAATAGAGGTCCATCTATTTTACCAACATGACCAATACTCCAAGAATAGCATACTGCAACTCCCAGACCATGCTCCATATGTCTAAAAATAGACATAGTCTAAAAATAGACTTTGCGCCAAAAATAGCCTGCGGCCCACTTAGTGAAGGCGACTTCATTTCACTAAGCACCATCATCTTGCTGCATTTTCAACACTCCCTCTCAGCAAGATATGGATTATCTGCAACCCCTATCCTGCCTCTGTGGAATTCGAACTTGCTCCTGGTGAGCGCCTTTTTCAAGATGTCAGCATCCTGATCCTCCGTGGGAATATATGAAAGTAACATGATTCTCCGCTGAACACAATCTCTGATATGATGGTACCTGATGTCAATGTGTTTAGATCTATCATGAAATACTAGATTAACCAAGAGTTTAATGCAACGCTGGTTATCACAATAAATCACAGTAGGCTCCAAGTGCGACCCGAACAATCCGATGAGGATCTTCCTCATCCAAATAGCCTCGCATGCAGCCAAGCTAGCTGCCATGTACTCGGCCTCTGCTGAAATGAGTGCCACGGATCTCTATTTCCTGCTGTACCAGGAAACTGCTGTCGATCCAATGCTGAAGATACCTCCAGATGTGCTCTTCCGGTCCGTTGGGCTCCCTGCCCAATCTGCATCCATGAAGCCAGAAAGCCTCACCTCATCCTCTTGTCTATACCACAGACCATATCCCGATGTGCCACTAAGATAACGCAATACATGCTTTCCTGCATTCCAGTAGAGCTTGGTAGGCTTAACCATAGCTTGCGAAAGCTGGTTAACAACATAGCATATATCGGGTCGTGTATTGACCAGATACATAAGCGACCCCACCAATTGTCGATAGACAGTGGTATCCACTACCTCCGCTGAAGTAGCATCCTCCTTCCTCCAACCTCCAGGAATAGGAGTGTCAATAGGCTTGCAGCCATGCATGTTGAACCTCTCCAGAATCTCCCGGGCATACTTGCCCTGAGAAACAAACAGTCCTCCACTGCGCTGCCAAATCTCCAATCCCAGGAAATAATGGAAGCTGAGTCCTTCATCTCAAACTCTCGTGCAAGATCCTCCTTGCATGAAAATATCAACTGCTCATCGCCAGTCAAAATCAGATCACTCTGCCTCTGGTGCAATAATTATTTCCCCCTCATACAATCGTCCTGGGTTAGGATCATACTCACTCTTGGAAAATTACATTTCCGGTGCAATAGCATCATCCAATGTGTCCCCGAAGCACGAGGTGCTTGCTTCTGGCCTAGAAATCAATCTGATGCTCTCTTGATGATCGTACAACTCACCCACTGAAGATCTACAAAACCTTGACGTTTTCTATATTTTCTCCTCTGACTGCGTTGAGGCTTAGCCGGTCTTCACATCAGCAGTGGATGTGCCCATACATCCCCATCTGCCTTTGAGAAACTACGATCATCGTATGGAAGAGTGCCAGCGGTCTGAGATCTCCTCATAATCGATCCCTCGATCTGTGAGAAGCCACGGGGGAAAAATCTCGCCTTGTACTTCTCCACACTCCCGTCAGCCGCCTGCTTCACTTTGTAGATCCATCGCGAACCCACCACTGATTTCCCTTCCGGTCTTGAGACAATCTCCCATGCACTGTTTCTGACGATCGAATCATATTCTTCGATCATGGAATCTACCCATGCGGGTTCCTCCACAGCTTCCTCAAAATAGGATGGCTCCGTCACGACACATTGACTCACAAGAGCCATGTATCCAGTGTACCAATCCGGTGACTGTCTCTGTCTATGACTGTGTTGTGGAGTGATGCCTTCTTCTCTGCATCTCGAGCCGATCGCTCAGCTTCTGTAGTGTGTGCCCTCGTGGTTGGCGGCCCACCGCCGGTGATCTCTTCCTCCACCGAACTTCCTCTTGGCCCCCCCCCATCCTGAAGCTCATCCCCAGGAACTAATAGCTCCTCATGGCCACAATGTGGCTCCCTCTCAGCAGGCAAGCAGCTTTCTCTCTGAAACCGAATATACATGCACCCTTGATCTTACGTATACATACATACACTAGATAGTTGTGGGGTGTATCAGTGTACTGCAAAAATATTTTAACCTCTGCAGTCAGATCTAGCTTCTTTCTGGCGTCCTTCATCACATGCATGTAGACAGGTGAGCCAAAGATCCTCAAATGAGAAATGTCAGGCCTCTTACCGAGAATAAGCCTCCTGGAATTGTACTCATGCCAAAGACCTTGTGAGGTCAACGGTTTTGCACACATATCTTGCTTATGTTACATGCCTCAGCCTAGTGAAGGGGACGTGCTGAGTCATACAATATCGCCGTGTAACACACCCACGATCATTACGTTCTTTATTCATTCTTGTTCCTGCTGCTGTGGGTTATGGGGTCTGATGAGCTCTCTCCGAATCCCTTCTGTGCTGCAAAAGTATTTGAATTCAGCCGAGATGAATTCACCACCATTGTCGCTCCTGAGAGCCTTCACCTTCTTCCCCGATTCCTTCTCGACCAGTGCTTTGAACTCACAAAACTTAGAGTATGTCTCGCTCTTCTTCTGCATGAAGAAGATCCAGCACTTTCGAGAGAAATCATCAACAAAGATCACATAGTACTTGTGCTTTGCTGTCGAAGCTACTGAGAAAGGACCACACACGTATGTGTGAACTCTCTCAAGGATCGTCGTGGCGCGACTATCCTTCTCGTGAAAGGTGGCTTTCACATATTTTCCCAAAGTACACCCCTTGCACTGATCTGACTGCGCAAGGGTGCCCTTAGGAAGCCCAGTAGAAATCTGTTGCAGGATCTTCAAAGCTCCATGGTGAAGGTGGCCGAATCTCCTGTGCCACAGTTCACCCTCATCATCCCGGCTCACCACTTCTCCCGCCTTGCATGCCATTGCTGCGCAGCCATCTACTTGCAACTGATAAAGGTTCTTGACTCGAACCCCTATCCTCCGGGTCTCACCAGTAGTCTTACTGCGCAGGAAGGCTTTTCCTTCGCTGAAGACCACATCATACCCTTTGTCTTCCAACATCGCCACAGAGATCAAGTTCTTCATCAATCCTGGAACGTGCAAAAATTCCTTCAATATGAAAGGTTTACCAGACTCCCTCTCAAAGGAAATGGTACCGATACCAGTCGCACTGTGTCTACCATCATCGCCCATCTCGACGTGCACTCCAAGATATTTTTCCTCCAGATCTGAAAACAGATCTCGATCTCCGGTCATGTGAAATGACGCACCACTGTCCAAGAACCAAACTGATCCCGCCACACTTGAAACCAAGCATGCGATTAGCGAAAAGTCAAGCTCGAACTGCGAGGCCAAAGCCTCTCCATCTGCAGATCTTCCCGCTTGCTTGTTTTTCTTCTTGTGCGGACAATTTGTGGCATATTGTCCGTGCTGGTGACAGTAAAAACACTTCACCTTAGACATATCTTGCTTCTTGCCCTTAGCACTAGAATGAGAAGTTTTCTTGCTCTTCCCCTTCTTTGCTTTGGCAGCCAAAGCGCAATTTTCTTCATCAGATACCTTTGATGAAGATCCATCCCTGGTAGTCCTCCTTATCTCCTCCTGCATGAGATCCGCCCAAAGGCGCTCCCATCCCGGCAACTTCTCCCGACCATTGACACTATCTTGATATGAATGCCAAGCCTTCGGAAGACCAAGGAGAGCCAGGTCTACCATATCCTCTTCTTCGACAGTCACCCCCACACTTCCCAGCTCATCTCTGCATTGAGTGAACTTCGTGAGGTATTTGGCGATACTGTCGCCTTTCTCCATCTTAATGTTTCTAAGCTTATCCTTGAGCGCCAGCTTCCTTTGGTCGCTCTTACTCTGGAATAGATCTGTCAACACTTTCCACATTAAATATGGAGAAGCTTTTCCATGCAGGCTGGATACAATGTGATCCTTTACGCCCTCCAACAGATCCTTCGACATTTCGCCATCTTCTTTTGCCAAGCCTCGACTTCAGCAGGATCAGTGGGCTTTTGGACATCCGTATCTACGAACTCCTTCAGTCCATTATCTTCTAATACGGCCTCCATGCGATCCTTCCATGCAACATAATTCGAACTGCCTTCAAGAGCATATTCGAGTCGCAAACCGTTGAAAGACATTTTCAACTCCAGCACCAAGAAAACAAACTGCTGCAAAATTCGAATTCCAAACTCAAAGCTCAACCGCTCTTGATCTGTGAGAAAAAAATATTTCTAGCACAGAGATCGACTGCAGGGGCATTTACTAGATGTATCACCTTTCAAAGGAAAGGATGGATCCAGAGGCTACCTGGCCCGCATGCAGACTCTGTCTACCGAAATAAGTTTGTAATCACTGTGATGATCAATCTCTGCTCCGATAGCTCCGATACCATGTAGAAATTTGCTGAATAATGAAGATTTATCCACCGAGATTATCCTGATCACATACTAATTTGAATTCATATGCAACACATAATCTCTTCTACAATCAATCATCAATTTGCGGAAATAGAAACAGTCGCATGCGCACATAAACACAATATGTAATGGGGAAAGCTTATAGCTGAAAACCCCCAGCTATTTGTATATTATAATAGAAGAGAAACATGTAACAATCTCGGTACAATACTCCTCACAAGTACTCAGTACTGTCTCCAAAAGTTACACACAAACTAGCTTGGTTTTGAACAAGTCACAGGTTCAAAACTCATCCACTAATTGCCTACCTCTATTGCGCAATCAAGGCTAGTCTAATGAGAGATCCAAGTTCGAATCTCACTGGCTCCAACTGCGCAATCATCATTGGCAATCTCCTCCAATGCTTGTGCAAATCTCATGCACAACTGTTGTCGCAACTAATAGCAAACTCACCCTTTCATCTACCTCTTCCACTGGTCTCCACTGAACTGTCCATGCACTATAGTGAAATGATGTGTTCTTGAGTTGAATAATGAGTTAATAATTAGTGAATTAAATAATATTTAATTCACTCCACTCATTACTAGTTGATTAGCTAGTTAAACTAATCACAACTAGTTCAACTAAGTTAAACCGAACACAACTCCACCAACTGTCCCATCAACTCCACCAAACTTCTGCCATTGAAGTCCTAACTGAAGTCAACCATGCATGAGCTCACCAAACCCCTAGGAATAGCGTAATTCCTCTGTCAGATGCATGAGCCACTTCCAAGGCTCGAACTGAAGTGCTCCAAGAGAGTAAACTGAAGTTTAGAGTCCAAATACTATTAAGGGTAAATAATATTTGACTTCCCTATTTTTAGGATAGGCAGTCTAAAAATAGACTTCGACCTATAGGTCCAAAAATAGAGGTCAATCTATTTTTACCAACATGACCAATACTCCAAGAATAACATACTGCAACCCCTGGACCATGCTCCATATGTCTAAAAATAGACATAGTCTAAAATAGACTTTGCGCCAATATTTGCCTGCGGGCCCACTTAGTGAAGGTGACTTCATTTCACTAAGCTCCATCATCTTGCTGCATTTTCAACATCATTAATTCCCACATTCTAGAAACAGGAAAGCATGAAAACTCCATTGTAATCCATGTAACAACATTTTTATAACCTATGCCTGTACAAAATAACAAAAGCCAGCTAAGAATCTTACTGGTGAAGAAAACTCGAAGAATATTTTTCCTTATTGAAGGAAAATGAGGTCCGCCCACAATCACCTACAAGTAGGAATCCATGTTAACAAAGGAATAGGTTTTCTCACCATATTGAAGGAAAATGAGGTCCGCCCAGTGCCCACAATCACCTACGACCAGGAATCTATGTTCACAAAGGAATATGTTTTTTCTCAGGCGCTGAAACTGTGATGCAAGATAAGGAAGTGGCAGGAAAGGGTTTTGCAAGATGAGAAAATTTTCATTGTAGCGCAAAGCAAGAGGAAAGAAAATTTCCTTACTAGTGCAATGCAAAAGCAAAGCAAAATTTGGGAGGGAAAATTAAAAATAATAAATAAACTAAAATAATAAAATTTAATGTGTAAGTTAAACTATGTATGATTTGTAAAAAAAAATTTGGTCAACATAAAACAAAAAATTGAATGACATATAAATATAATATTTTCACTTTACAACCATTATTTATTAATAAAAATTGGGCATTGTGGCATTGCAACCATCCACAATGCATGAACTAAAGGCATCATCGTTGATCATGTGAAAAGTTTGAATTGTTATCATAATTTAGTCATGAAGAGTTGGCAATGGAAGAATTTTTTTTTGTTGATTCTAGTTCCATGGTAGAAGAGTTGGAGACAACTTCACAATAAATATGGATCTCCATAAGTCTTAATACAAAGATATTTGGATTATCTAGTGGTCTAGAGCTAGATTCACTTTTTCACAAGATATGAGGTTGGTACTTCTAAAAATATTACAAGACCCAATCAAGAACTTCCCATGGTTATAAGATGGAGTAACTTTGGGCACAAGAAATTCATTTATTCATGTCAATAGTCCTTGCTTTTAATGAGCTCAAATGTCCACAGGTAGGATGGTAAAAAACTAAACCTACTACTATTCAAAGAGAATAAGGTTCATTTCAAAAAGAAAATTTCACATGAAGAAAGGTCCATCATCACTTATAACCCACATCTACACCCAAATCCATTACATAATGAATGAAGCTACCACTTATATAAAGGAAGAGACAACATGCATGATACATTCACTAGTCTTTTATTCCAACCTCTTCATACTAAATAACAATTCAATAAGGAATGGTCTAACCTCGAGTTAGAAACATTCATATTTGATTTAAAAAAACAAAGAAATGAAGAGGTAAGTACACAAACACATCAAACACAAAACTAGCTATACTCGTAGCCTTTGATACAAAGAATAGAAATTAACCACAATGAACAACACTAGCCTTCAAAAAATAACATTAATTTTTCTCAACCTTTGAAATTTGTGCCATTTGTGGTCATGTTAGGGCCTAAATTATACTTTTCAAACCATTTGGTTACACACACACACTTGGGTTTTTTACTTGTAATTTTAATGTTTTAACAAAGGGCTAGAATCAAACAAAGAATAATTCACAAACCTAAATATCCCCATTCTTCATGGTCAATTCATGGTTCCTAGTGACAAATTCATGGTGTGATTAAAGCTCCATCACATTTCCTTACTCAAACAAAACCAAATAACTATAACTTGTTAGATATTATTGATTGGATTTGAGGAGTTGCTCTTGCCCAAGTTTATTCCCTAGTAAACCGTTTCAATAGATTATGATGGTTGTGCATATGACATTGTATGGTTTTGTGTATGAAAACCATAAGAGCACATGATTTTTGTATGAAAATTTCTTGGTGAGTGCTTTTTCATATTTTACCTTGAAAGATTCAAGGTTTCCTCTTTACACACAAATAACATGGTTTCTTCTACAACAGTGCTAAAAGTCAACTTGATCTGGTTATTGGAAATTAGAGTGATGGAAATTCAATCATATCTTTGAAAATCGACCTAAATCCTATTTTGTGAGAGATATGGGGGATTACGAGGATCTAATTTTGGGAAGAAAAAGGGGTTAACTTGACTTTCTTTGCATCATTAGGGTGTAAATTAGTAATTTTTAAATGAAAGTATTCTATCGAATTTAGCTCGATTAATTGAAGTTGATTTTAGAAAATGCAAACACATACTAAAATTGATATAATGGAAAAAACAGAAGGGGCGCATTAAACTGGAGCTAGGAGAAAAATATTTTTTTACTTTGGTTTTCACTAGCATATAAGACTAGAATTTGGTCTTTAAGAATGGTCCATACTTTTTTAACTCAACTAGCCTCTACCTTTAATTCTAGATAAAGCAATTTTCCCTGACAAGGAGGGATTCACGACAACTTTGGTTTGGATTTGATTGTATTAGCTTCCAAGGAAATTTGGGATGACAAGGCATTGATTGGGTTAGGGAATGCCCTTGGGAATTTTGCTAAAACCTCTGAAGCAATGAAGCAAGCGTGATATATATCACATGTATGCATATGTGCATACATGCTACTGGTGTGAAAATTCTTGCTACATTTTTCAATACTCCCTCTCAACAAGAAAGAGATTATCAACCACCCCTATCTTGAACTTGTGGAACTTGAACTTCCCTCTTGAAAAATATTTTGTCAAAATGTCAGCATATTGTTCCTTTGTCGAAATGTAGTGTAGCAACATTATCTGCCTCTGCACACAATCCCGTAAATGGTGATACCATATACCTATATGCTTGGATTGATCATGAAATATAGGATTCTTAGAGAGCTTGATGTAACTCTCATTATCACAGTAGATCACAGTTGGATCCACCATCTAACCAAAAAATCCAACAAGTATCTTTATCATCCATATCGCCTCACATGATGCTTGACTTGCAGCCATGTAACTTTGGAAGAGAAGAATGTGTAGGGAATGGGTTAGGGTTTTAGGGGTTTAGGGGGTTAAATGGGTTAGGGATCGAGAAATAGGGTAATTGTGAGGGCATGATAACTAAGGAGTGCCAGTGCATGCCAAGGATTGAAAAGGCATGCTAACACATGCCAGAAAGTGTTGGGCACAACATTTGGGTTGGGCACAACATTGATTTTCCAATGAATTGGTTGGGTTCCCAAGTCGCAAAAAAATTAAGGCTATCTATGACGGCATGAAAGCTAAGGAATACCAAGGGTGTGGCATGAACACATCCTAGGGAGTGTGAGGGCCAAGTGTCAGGGAAACACATGGGAGCACTAGTTTCAAATGCATGGAAATGAAGTATTAGCCAGTTCCAGGTGTGCTAAGAAGGGAGTGACACGGTATTCTAAAAAGTGCCAAGGCATGTTAGAGTGCTAGGGAAGCATATAAAGATGTTCCAAGTGCCAAGGTGTGCCAATGTGTGCTAAGGAGTGTTAGGGAGTGCCAAGAAAACATAACAGAGCACTAGGTCAAAATGCATAAATGAATGAATAAGAGTGTGTGATAGGGAGTATTAGCGAGTTTTAGGTATCTCGAGGAGGGAGTAACATGGTATGATAGGCAGTGTTAAGTCATGTTATAGTGTCAGAGCGACATGCATCCAAGATGTACCAGGTGCCAGGGTGTGCCAACATGTGCTAGGAAGTGTTAGGGACTGTCAGAGAAACACAAGGGAGCATTTATGTTGTAGCCATTGCAGGACCCCGATAATTTTTTTCCATGGATAATTATTTATGTTGTATGCATTGCATTAAAGCAAGAGGTTCGTTAATGCTTTTTTGTATGTGTTTATAAATTGGAAGAGACCTTAAAATCTACCTCACCAATCTGCCCACAATTGGTGAGTGCAAGCATTTGCGAAATGGCATCATGAGTGGAGCCTTTTCCAAAAGAGACTATTCATTTAAATTACACTATATACAACATGTAGTTAGTGTTCCATTCATATTAGCGTACACACCTGATGGTATAAGTCCTTAAACTGGTACAAAAAAATTGATTTTATATATTCACATACGGGACCGTCACAAGATGTAAACAAAATAACATACTTATTGAAATCCTAAACTAGGAATATGCTAAATTGCTTCAAAATGTGCTTGCAACTAGGTAGGAATCAAAGACAATCATTGCAATGGGTTAAGGGGATCTAAGAGAGAATTATGTAAGGAGATTCTTCTAGGTAAAGGACATTGGTATTACTACTGTTAAAGGGGGTGGCCTACAAGGATACATTGGTAGTTATTGATGCAGGAGCATAATTTCAACAATTTATTTCAAAATTTATATTTGTCCTCCAGAAGGTCTTAGAGATTTATAGGAGGAATTTGGTTTCCTTGTTGCGCTATAATTTTGTAGAATTTCTAATTTCATATTTGGGATAGGAAATTTTAGTAATTTTAGGCATAAGTTAAGATGTTGTTTGATTTTTAAGGCCTCCTAGTCATTAGGAAAGTTGAGTCTTATGATTAGGATTACTTGTGGCATCCTATGTATTTCTCAAACTCCAATACACCAAGGAAAATATGTGGAGGAAATTTGGGGGAAGTGTGATTGTCCATAAAATGTAGATTGGATTTGGGGAACTTGTAGCTCTTTTCCTTGGGCCCTGCTAGTTCTTAGAGGTTGTATTTGGAGCGGTTAGCAGGAAAAAGCATATTATTCCCAAGAATATTAGTGTTGGAGCACCTCTGATTTGGGAGAAAAGATAAGGGGTTCTAGGAGTTAAGGGTGTTAGTCAGCTATAATTTTTTTTATATCAAATGCTGGCTAAAACATTTTTGGAGTCTTCAAGAAACAGGTTTTATTGATAAAAGATGTTATCTATTGAAGACTCTTGAAGGCCTCATGCCTCTTTTTCAATCTTCATTGCTGTTTCCATTTCAAAGCTCGGAAATTCTGTTGATTTCAAAAAAGAAAAGATTGCTTGAGCTGATAAAACAAGCACTTACCAAAACACCAGTTCTCATCAGTCCTGATTTTACAAATGATTTTTTCATTTTTTCATTTGCATCAGAACACAAAGTGGTTGTTTTCCTATTACAGAAAAACTTGAAGGGACAAGAGAAGCCTATTGCATTTTTCAGTAAGGCATTAAGAGATGCACATCTGAAGTACAATATCATGGAAAAAAAAGCCTTTTCCCTGGTCAAAGCCTTAAAAGACTTCAGAGTTTACATTTTACACTCACACATTATAGCATTTGTGCCTCATTCAGTTGTAAAAGACATATTGACCCAAGATCCAGATGGAAAAAGAGAAAAGTGGATTGTTGTAATTTTAGAATATGACGTAGAAATAAAGTCCACTAAGCTCATAAAGGGTCAAGGACTAGCAAAATTTATGGCTGAATCCAACTTTCAAGCTCTTGATATAAACATGTTTAATGCATTAGATGAACAAGAGGAGTTGACAACTCCAATTATTGAAGATCATTTTCTGAATTCATCTTGGTATGCTGATATTTTGTATGTGTTTCTCAACCTAAATGTCCCTCCTGGTTTGTCTAAAACAAAGGCAATATTCTTAAAGTTGAAAGTTGTAAATTACTTCATTGTGGATAAATGTTTATATTGGAAAAATGCTAGTGGATTATTGCTTAAATGTTTGCCTGAGAATGATGCAGATAAGATCAAGCATGAGTTTCATGAAGGATAATGTGGATGCCACCTCTACTGGAAGTCAACTGCTAAAAAGATCCTTAGAGCTGGTTACCACTGGCCCACCCTCTTTCAAGATATCCAAAAAATGATTATTGCTTGTCACAAGTGCCAAATATTTGAAGGCAAAAGAAAGCTGCTTCCCTTACCTCCACAACCAATCACTATTGAAGCTCCTTTTCAGCAGTGGGGTCTAGACTTCATTGGGGAAATCCATTATGCCTCATATGCCCAAAACAAATGGATCCTCACAGCAACAGACTATTTTACCAAATGGATAGAAGCCATCCCTTCTAGGAATGCCACATACTCAGTTATCATTTCATTCCTTGAAAACATATACTGTCTAGATTTGGCTGTCCTAGAAAGCTCATAAATAACAATTTTGCTGCATATGGGTCTAAAAAGATGGTGGAATTCTATCATAAATATCAAATTATATTGGGTCATTCTACAACTTATTACCCTCAAGGTAATGGGTTGGCATAATCCTCAAATAAAATTTTGGTGAACATAATCAAGAAGTTGCTGGAAGAAAAAAAAATCATGGTACAACAAGCTTGTACATGCATTATGGGTAGACGGATTGACAGTTAAAAATTCAATTGGGATGTCTCCTTACCAGCTATTTTATGGAAGAGATGCAATATTTCCAACCAGTTTAGGAGTGCCAGTCATGAAGCTAATCCAAGAAGTACAGTCTAAAGATGATGATATGACAAGAAGAATACACCAGACTATACATCTACAACAAACCAGGGAAGAAGTACACATCAGAGCACAAAAACTACAAGTAAACATGAAGAAGTTGTTTGACAAAAGAACCAAGGCAAGTGACTTTAAAAAATGTGACCAAGTATTGAAATGGGTTTCAAGGAGAGAAGATAAGGGCAAACATGGAAAATTTGATAATTTATGGCAAGGCCCTTATCTTATTCAATATGCTATTGGAAACAATGCATTCTTTTTGCAAGAATTGGAGGAAGCTGAATATTTTGGAGGTCATGTCAATGGCAGAATTCTCAAACATGATTTTTTTTAACTGATATTTTAGTTTCAAATATTTTTGGTCATTGTATATAACACTGCTTTTAAATTTGAAAAAAAGAAAAAATACAAAAACAATAGAAAAAGAGAAAAAAAGACAGAAAAAGAAGAAGAAAGGTACAGCCCCATACCAAAAAATAAAAGAAAACCTGAAAGTGTGCAAGCTTAAATGCCACTACCAAAAGAGAGCACTGCTATTTAGTCATACAGCCTAATCATGACTAGATAGATTTCAATTTACTGCTGATAGGTTAGTGAAGAATATTTTCCAAACAATGAAATCTTGGCTTATCAGTAGAATAGATTAGGATAGAAAGAAATGGATCTAATCAGACCAAAACTTGAGCCAAAGAGAATAAAAAGAATTGGTTCTAACATGTTGAAAACTTGAACCAGGTAAAAGAGAAGACAACTCTAAAAAGATCAAAACCAAAGCTGAAAGAAAGAATGAAGGATGCTTGTAATTTTCAGATCTTAAGCCTTCACAGTTTTGTTTTAAATTTCTGTAAATTTCAGTCTATGTGCAACCTTTTTTTATGCCATAGTCTTACATAAAATCAGATAGCTTAATCCTGGTTTTTTTGTATTTAAATTTCTGTTTTAGAATATAGAGAATGCAGATTTTTCAAAAAGCTTAATCTTGACAGATAGTAGCTTAGGTAGAAAATTTTTGAGTTCAAATGTTTAATCTGAACTCATGGAAGCTATAAGGGTAGATTTAGATTATTTTTCTTGCTTTCAATAAAAGAATAAAATGTTGATGTCAAAAGGTTTGCAAGTCCAAGTGCACCTTATGAAGAATTTTTTTTAGGAAAGTAGGTTGTGTAGGTAGTTGTTTGGGGAAAGAAATCTATTTGCTGATACAAAGTACTGATCATCTTTGTAAAGCAACATGATCAAAGAAGGAAAGGTTGTCAAATTGCAAAGCGTAGGTCTACATTCTAGAGATAAATCTCTGAGGTTATTGACATCTCCAAGCAGCTTCCATCCCCAAGTGAAGCCACTGTTAGCCATCAGTAAATTTTGTTACAGCAAATTATGGCTAAATATGTTCTTAAGCCTTCAAGAGATTATTTTCATAGAAAACTACTCATTCTCAAAGCCTTTTGGTGTCCTCTGACTTAAGAGTAATATTCACTGTTGTTTCCTTCAAAAGAGCATTCCAAGAAGCCTTGCTAGTTCCAAGAAAACTGTTTTGAAAGCCTGTTATCCCACCATCATTCTTCATCATATCCCCTTCATAAGCATTCTCCATGTTCACCCCTTCATCTCCTTTTTTTTCACTCCTTAAAAAGGGTCATTAATCCTCATTTCATCCATCATTTATTCCTCTAAAAAATCCCTCCTTTCCTCCTATTTATCCTTTATTCCCTTTGAAAACCCCTTTAAACTTATAAAAACTCCTTTTTATGGTTTAAAAATGCCCTTTTTACCCTATCGGAACATCCAAAAGGCTAAAAAAACCCACTTTTTGGCCTATTTCCGACCTTTTTTATATATAGGCTTAAAGCCCCCTTGGCTTAGGTCCCCTTCCCTTTTCTGCCATATGACTTAGGCGCTATGACCAAGCACCAAGTCTTCAGCCCCTTTTTCCCTGGCTCCCGGTCCCCTTACTCCTCCACCAGACCCTTTCTTGCTCCTTTCCTTCTAGCCCCTTTCCTTCATTAATTCATGCTATCTCCAAGCCTCTTCACTTATATTTTCTCCACGATGATGTTTACCCCCTATTTGAATCTAAGCCCATCTCCCAGATCGGACGGTTGTCGGGGTTTCCTCCCATTACCCATCCTACTGACAAATCTCTTATCCTTCACCCCCTCGACAACTGATCTTCACTGTCGATCGTATTTGATCTGACGGCCAAGTGCTTAACTCTCTACGGTAATCCCTAGCCCTTGTTACTATAAGCTCCCAGTCCTTTCTTTCTCCACAGGACCTTGTCTTCACGCCTCCACCTAAATCCCTCCCACTTCATATTTCTTCCACGTCCTTCATTTCCTTCAGATCATACCCCTACCTTTGCTCTTAGCCCCTTTCTTTTTTTTTCTCACCCCGCTCCATTGTTTTATTTTTGTGAGAAATCCCGACCATTGATCAATCTGATCTAACGGCGATCATTCTCCCCCTCTCATCCTTCAACCTCCCGATTGTAACCTATTCATTCACCTCCCAAAGCAGATCTTCACCGTATATCTTTCCGATCTGATGGTCTATGTTAATCTAGACCCTTTCCATCCCACCGATAAACATCCCACTACCCGACAAATAAGTCTACGTCACCACTCGGGCCTACCACCCACTATGAAAAACATCACCAAGTCCCCATCTGACACCTATCATCCACCATCCCTTTCCACCGATCAACTCCATTTGATCACACTCCCTCTCCACCGTTGATCTGGCTCCCCCAGATCCAACGGCTCACATATGGTATCGCACAGATTTTTGTGTGAGGGTTTAACGACCCAAATCTATGTGAAACAGGCAGTTTCGCTGCGGACAGGTGTTAACACCTGAGTGGTATCATGTTTGAAAGAACCAATACCACTAACCACCTAGCCTCAGCGCGAAAACCGTTGGTTTTCCGCAAAAACCGCTTTTTACATTTTCGCGCCAAATTCAAATTTAAACCATGTTCTTCCTATTTCTGTCATGAAATCCTCCTTTTTGCGCATTTGTTTCCTTTGAAAATGCTCCTCCGACACCTCCCAACGCCTCCAAATTAGTTTTATCCAAAAAGATGTAGGGTTTTCATAACGTTTGATATTTTATGCAGGTTCGATGGTGGTTCTAAGGCCGAAAGGCCTTCCCACAGTCCATAAAGGGACAGGGCCGAAGGTGATGACCTTCTGAGGCCCAAATAAAGAAAAAAAGAGACATGCAGGGGTTAAATTCCAGGTTTCAGTCGATAAATCACAATATCGGTCGAATAAAAAAACCCTCCAACACGTAAAGGAACCCTGCACACAGACAATCAAAGGAAGATTAAAAACAGAGTGATTAAAGGATTAATCGAAGAAATCAAAGAAAATCAAAGATTATCATAAATATAATGGATAAAGCACAGTGTAAAGACATATTTATTAAAGTTAATACAGTCAGGAAAGGAAAAAAATCCCCGAAGATGATTAAAGGAGGCCTAAAGCCAAATCAGAGGCCTAATCAGTGTTTAAATCCACAAAGCAGATAGATCAATAAGGAAAGCCTCCAAATGCCTCATCAGTAAGGAAATTAATCCTCAGAAATGCCACCTGCCAGTTTATGTTCCTCAAAATCCTACAAAATTAATGCACAATCAGAGATATTTGCCAAAGACAGCTCAGAAAGTAATTACAAGCCTACCAAAGCCTCAAAAGTCAAAAAAAGTGACTGAAGTTGATGAAAATTAATGTAAAAATCAATTAACAGAGTTAAGAAATTAGATATCTTCTCCATTAGGCCTCCCAAAGGTCGAGAATCATTTACTCTGTATTAATTGAATAGTTAAACCTTCCTTTCACTCCACCTCCTGAACTTACCTATATATATCATATGAGGAACCTAGTATTGTTGTTGGTTGAATACTTGTTAAATGTAAATAGTTGCCGAGGCTGATGAAGTTATGTCAGTAATTGAAGAAAGATAGGCTAAGAAGAGAAGTTTGAAGCTGTAAAGACCTATTGGACCTGAAGGTTGTAACTGGTTTGAACATCAAATATACAAGCTAATTTATGGGATCCTAGTCTATGTCAATGGCGATGTTTTTCTTACTGTAATTGTTGTTTTTCTCATGTTTTCAGACTGTCCACTTTCTCTGATAAAGAATAGCAAGTTTAGATTAGGATTTACTTCTAAAAGTACCCTAAATCTCACTGATAAGATTTATCTTTATGTTTTCTTCTAAATTGTGTTTTGAGGATAATTCAATAGAGTATAATCAGTGAAGTGTTGGTGAGCCCATGTTTCCTGAGTACAACTTGAGATATTGTCTTTGAAAGTTCTTGAAAAGTATGCTAAGTAAAGTTGAACTAGAGAATTCTATGGTTAGCCCGGTCCTCTAGTTTATCTCCAATAGTTGCTTTTAAAATATCCCTTAAGAGTATGCCAAAAGTAGGATAGGTTCAAAGTCCTTACCTGATCTTAGGCTATTTTTATGTTTATTTTAAATTTTTTCCTTTGAGAATATGCTGAAATCAGGCTAGGTTAAAAGTCCTTACTTGATCTTAGGCTATTCTTTGTTTATCTTAAATGTTTTCCCTTGAGAGTATGTTGAAAGTAGGATAGGTTCAAAGTCCTTACCTGATCTTAGGCTACCCTTTGTTCTCTTATATGTTTTCTACTTTCTGAAGGTAATCTGTTAGATTGTTGGATTGTTGTCTGAAAGTTGTGCTTTAGTAGAAATTTTCCCAAAGAAGTCTATGGTTTGCCCTGTCCTTTGGCTTGCTTCAAATAGTTACTTTGAAAGGCGTTTCTTGTTTAGTGAAGTTAATAGATTCTTGAATGGTTATTATATTTTCTTCTTTCACAACACTTTTAATGTTCCATACCATAAAATCAATCTAAAAAGACCCTTTGATATAGCTGACTTGCCCCATGGACCACTCTTGAAACTTGTTGTGCAATTAAAAACTTTTGTGACTCCATAGCCCAATGGATTGATAATGTCTCTCACCTATCTTATTAGTTGAACCATTCTCTCAACTTACTCACACATTTACCCTTCAAAAGACTTATTTTACTTTGATGATATCTTACCTAACCAAAAACAAACAAATCCCTTGTGCTTCATAACTAGCCTAATATCATAAACTAAGCCTTAAAGATAATATCTTTTGAAAACACTTAAATAGGGAGATCCCTCTTTGAATCTAGGAGGGCTAGATCCTAGGATTCCAAAGTGGTTCTGATGTAGACCCTGCAATGTTTGTTCTTGCCAATCTTGCAAACTACGGGAGACCTAACACTATGTGCCGCAATTACCAGCAGAATTGGCATTCTCCATACAGGTAAATGTTCTCAATCACCTTGTTCATCGCACTATCATTGATGAGGGAGCATCTACATGCATTGTATCTCTAAATTGTTGGAAGTCACTTGGCTCGCCGCGCTTATCACAATCATCAATGAAATTGAAGGCATTTGATGGAAGTACATATAAACCTTGTGGTATTATTAATAACCTGCATGTTGAACTAGGGGAAAAAATAGTGAATATTGATGTTGAGGTCGTTGACGGACCCCTTGACTATAATATTTTACTTGGAAGGCCATGGGTATATGAAATGACTGCCATTGTTTCTACATATTTTAGAATGATTTCCTTTCCACATAAAGGTACTATCACGGTCATTAATTAACTATCCTTCTTTGCCTCTACTTCGTAGGTACTGGAAGCGTTTCGTTCGTTCACATACCACAACTAGAACTTCAGAACATTGGTGTAGGACTCTTAAAGGATTCCACTCTTATGGGAACCTTTTCATTACCGCCACCCGTGACATTGACAGAAATTTCAAGTATAGAGACCTGCTACATGATCTCTTCCACTCTATCTGGCTTAAGGGAGAGTACAGGTGATTCTGATATTTCCACGTTGGATGAGTTTCTGCCGCCCAACCCTATTGAGCTGGCATAGAAATCAATCTATCTTGCTTGGGCAGCAAATCCGAAATCAGCGTCGCTGAGTGTTTGGGTTGATTTTTCCTTGGATTTTGGTACTCCATCTGATCCATTTTCCTCAATGTTCTTGCAGATGAGAATATTTTGGAAGCCATGATGTCAGAAGGAGAACCATGGGAAGATTATCATCATCATTCCCATCTTCCTGATTATGAAAAAAATAATCTTAGTGAACTATATCACCCATCCATAAAAAATTTCTTTTCGAATTATTTACCCATTAATGCAATTGATTCCGAGAGAAATATGTCAAATAGTGAAGAAACAATTTCTATTGATATTTCGACCAAACCTGGCGTTGTAGAAAATATTCATGTCGATGTATCTTGTTCTCCATCAGAACTTGAATCATATCGCTCTTTCTTTCGTGAATTTCGTGATTTATTCGCTTGGTCTTACGAGGAAATTCCAGGCATAGATACTGGTATAGTTGAACACAATATTAATATGTATCCTGATGTCAAACCGGTGCATCAACGGCTTCGTCCTGTTCATCCGAAGAAAGCCGCTACCATCAAAGAAGAAGTTGAAAAACTTTTGCATGTTGGTTTCATATACCCTTTTCCACTAACTGAGTGGGTTTCCAATATCGTTCCTATCATGAAAAAGCAAGGAACCATTAGAGTGTGCATCGATTACTGAGATGTCAATCTTGCTTGTCCAAAAGACAACTATCCTATTTCCTTTCTCGACCAGATTATTGATGATTGTGCTGGATGTGAAATATTTTCATTCAAGGATGGACTTTATGACTACAATCAAATCAATATCCACCCAGATGATAAACATAAGACAACATTCATCTGTCCCTGGGGCACATTCTCTTATAGGAAACTTCCGTTTGGTTTAAAGAATGTTGGGGCAACTTTTCAAAGAGCAATGGATTATGCTTTCAATGACATCAAGCACATTGCTCAACTGTATCTAGATGATTTACCAGCGCATTCATGAAATCATACTGATCACCCGATGCAATTGAGAGCCATTTTCTTATGCTGCCAACACTACAAAATATGCCTCAATCCACATAAATGTGTGTTTTGTGTTGGTTCTGGTTGTTTTCTTGGATTCATAGTCTCAAAAAAAGGAATTCAAATTGACCCATTGAAGGTTCAGGCCATTCTTGATTTTCTTGTGCCATCAAACATACTTCAGATAAATTTTTTTTTAGGAAAGGCTAACTTCCTAAGAAGGTTCATTCCATACTACATCGAAACGACAAAAAGATTTACTTGACTATTGAAAAGAGCGGTTCCCTTCCATTGGGACCAATTTGCGCAAGCTTCTTTTGATGTTGTAAGGGACACTCTTCTTCGAGCGTCATTAATGTATCCCCCTAATTATCAAAATGATTATTTCCTATATATCGTCGTGGATGAAACGACTATTTCTATGGTATTAGTCCAAATAGAAAATGGAATTGAATATCCGATCTATTATTTGAGTCGTAATCTCAATGATATGGAAGTTAAGTATTCATACGTAGAAACTGTTGCCTTGGAAGTTGTTCAAGTTGTCTGTTGTAGCCACTACAACACCACCCAAAATTTTGGGTATATTCTAAATTTCGGGTCCCCTTCTGCTTGCTTAGCCATTAGGGTTTTGACCCGGCTTGTTGTAACTGACATCCCCATGACCCATTCCCAGCCCCGTGTAAACCTTCTCACCATCATGACGAGATACTTATGTCGCAACCACGCCATGTGTGGGGGGGATCATCATGCATACACTTGAATGGAAACTTTTATATGTATTAAGTATATCCATTAGAAGCCCTTTCGCCATGGATCATTTAGGAATTCTGTTTGGGTACTTCACCAAGCTCATGTAAATTATTTGAGGGCATCATTCTCTAAAGGGTAACTATGAAATAATTGATATTATAATGTTTCATGCAGGTCAACCCCACGGATGATATACCCCACAATGTCATCACCACACTGAGGGAAAGAAACTGAAACTAAAGGGTGAAGTTGTGGAACATGACACTCTCATACCCTGTTCGTGTGCAAATGAGAACTAAGGCTACCGTTGAAGACCTCTTCAAGACGAATGACAAGGACAAGAGTAGTTCGAGCTGAAATATGAAAAGTGGAAGATGTGTATCGCCTATAAGCAGGGAACAAAGAGTGCACTAGTTGGAGGGACTTTCTGGTCACGGTTAAGCCACATCTTTCGGATCATATAGTTTCATTAAAGAGATGATTGCTGGATTCAAATGGTTATATATTTATTGAAACAAATATTGGTGGCTTGAATCAGCAACATGAACTTGCAATGAGGTAGTTGTGGCATGCTTTTTTTTAATGCAACCCTTGTCATTCCAAATTTCCATGTTCATAGAATTTGACGGGATCCTAATAAGTTTAAGGACATATATGGTGAATATCACTTTATTGATTTTCTTAGCCATGATGTGGGGATTATTAGAAAGCTGCCCAAAGTCATGATTGAAAATCTTGACAACAATATGAGCAATACTTTCAACTTTAGGATTAAAGCTTGGTCTCCTATCAGTTACTATGAAGAAAAAGCTATCCATAAACTACTTGAGGCTGGTGTGATACAGATTTCTTCATTTTCCAAACGATTGTTACAAGAAGTTACACCCCATTTTAACACCCCAGACGTTTGGCTAATTATGGAACATTACGATTTGTTGGTCCCATTGATAAACTTGCAGAGAAGTTAGTAGAACGCATGATTAAGCACACCTCAACCACTGGTGGAAAATATATTGCAGTTCATCTTCGCTTTGAAGGGACGTGGTAGTTTTGTTTCTGCTACATGTTTGATAATGGTAAGGAAGAAAAGAGGAAAATGGATGTTGCTCGAGAAAGGGGTTGGAGGGGCAAGTTCAATAGAATAGATTGTATTATTAACCTGGGGCTATCATGATGAATGGAAAATGCCCTCTAACTCCCTTGGAGGTCAACATTATACTGAGATGAATGGGATTTGATAACAATGCCTAAATTTAATTAGAAGCTGGGAAAATATACAAGTTATTGATGTTGCATTGCTTGCATTATGAGGTTTGTAAGTCCCCAAGGAAGAACATCACATTTCATGTATTAGTATTAGAGGGAATGTCTATCATTCAAGATGAATCGTGATGGTTTGGGATAAGTCACTCACTAATCCCTAGTTCATGTAGGTTGTGGTTAGCTTGATCACGCTTGTCAAAGCCCTACTCAGCGCACAACTAAAATTCCAACCATACCTGGTCGGGTCGAAATGCGCCATAGAATCGAAGGTGATTCAAGAAAGAACAAAACACTCGAATGAGATAAGCACAATAAGAGTGAAGCCACATGCGTATGGGAATTGTGCGTAGAGTTGAATCCAACACCAGTTGTGCGCCTCGAAAGGAGAGCTGTTGCAAGCCATATGTTTAATAATGGCCCTCGCACAAACAAGAAATCGCCCATACTAAGTCAGATCAGATGCGCAGAGTTATATAAAGCTATTCTGGAAAAGGTGCAATGCTACCTAGGGTCACGAAGGTCTTGGAATAAGGGTGAAACAATCCATCCTAAAATTATGCATCTTGGTGAGAAACACATTGCATCTCAAAGACCAACATCGGAAGCATAAAATTTCCAAAATCATTGATGGCTCAAATCAATCTAGAAGTGGGAACTCGTACTATCAGTGGCTCAAATAGAGACATACTGAAAAGGTTTTTCGAGCTCGATCGATGCTGAAATAACACTAATAATTCTATTTCGTATCACTCTTCCTACCATTGAAAAATGAGCGTAGATTATGGATTCAGTTGGTGCAAGTCGCGATTGGCCCATTACAGTAATGATGTCAAAGCCCTTGGATGAGAAGGTATTGATCGTCGGTTGTAGCCGTGGAGGAAAGCTATTAGCCATTCTTGTCACAGCCATAACGGGCAATGACACTAACTTAAGAAATCTGACCATTAATCGACAGAGATGGAAGTGAATAGAAGATGCGACTCTTCTAAATGACAGCTATGCGACCTTCACAAGTCACAACCTTCCTTTGGTTGCATAGTTGCAACTCTTCTTAGAACTCAAGGGTTGTGACTTAACCGTCACTGCGACTCTGCGACCTCTCTTGAGTCGCCAAGTCGCAGGGTCGCACCCATGAGAATACACACCCGGTGCGACTCTACGACTATGCGATCCCCCACGCCACAGTTGCGACCTCGACGCCACAGTTGTGACCTCCATGCCCCAGTTGCAACCTCACGCCGAAGCAGTGCCTGTTAGAGATTGGGTACGATATTATACATGTGCCTAAAGGATGGGTGTTTTATTATTTACATTCCTAAGAATATAAAAACTTACGAGAACACATGGAGCCTCGCTTTGGGGACACATATTTGTGGTTGGACACCATCGAATGATTACCTCTAGTGTGTAATAAATTATATTGGAAGATCATGGCTAAGGTACACCAAATACATTTCAAAATACATAGCATGATCCCCAGCGCATGCTTATCCATTTATGGGTAAAGAGGCCAGCCTCTTGAAGGTGTTTCATATGTTGTTCTCATCGCTACTCTTCAGCCAAATGAAAGTGGAAGGAGGCATTACGGTGGGGAGAAATGTGTAAAGGAATGGCTATTCCTTGGTACAAGAAGAGGTTCCCGTGTTGGGTTAAACTTTACAGAGGCCATGAGTTTAATAAATACATAGAAGGAGTCTCTACGAGAAGCAATCAAACATATGACGATAGATAAGAGAAAGCGCATTTGTGTTAATATCATCGACATCATACATTAAAACTGCATGCGCTCCCGCAGGCTTGCCAATAGGAACACCTCAGCCTTTTTATGCCTTAACAACTGCTGGTATCCTTTTCCTTCTACATTTTGGTGTTGCAATTACAAAATGGGTTAATTGAAGATACAACAAGGTTATGGGCTCGCTATTTTAGAGTCACTTATTGCTTGCGCATGTGGCAAGGGTGTTTTTCGCCTATTCATGCAAGAAACTATTTTCTATGCTGGAACATTGCCCAATCCAAAACCACACGGGTACCATGGGGTAACTGCTGAGAAAGTTCATTCAAGTTTCCATGTGGCATATAACTCAACAGACTTTAACTTTCCAGATGCCATTGTTTGTAGCTTTTCAGCTCCCCAAAAACTTGTTGTTATATATGGAGATCACAACTTTTATGTGTGGGATGTACATAATTTATCAAAGATATATAGGTTCTATGCATATGTTTTGCACAATGCCTGTATATGGGATATTTCTAATCTTCTACCAAATCAAAAGCTAGAAATCGGAAACTCATTACATTCTATGGGAAATGGCACTAGCAAAGGGTCTTTTTGTGACAGGTTCTGCTGATGGTACAATAAGGCTATGGGAGCTTGTTTTACGGATGGACACAAAAGAGATTCATCACGAATCCCCTGCATTAGATTCAAAATCGACTAATATTTATTGCAAGGACACACTTGGTGTCATATATCCAGAGATAAGTGGGGATCCTATCAAGAAACAGTTGGAGGCAGAGAAATCTGTGATCTAGGTCAAGGTTTTCGTTCATTAGCTATTAGTGGAGCCTCCATAGGAGCAGATGGAGACTGCCTGGTAGCTGGTGATTGTAGTGGAAATCTACATTTTTATAATCTAAGAACACTTGACCACCCAGGGGTCTAATATTATTATTTTCTAAATCATTTCTTCAGCTAACTAAATATGTTTTAGCATCAATATTATAAGACATGTGACCCATGTTACATTGTTTGCAGGTAGAGGTAGTCGATGTGCAAAGCCAAAGCTAGGGTCTTCTCTAGCATGCGAGGTGGATCCTTTCAAAGCTCGAAAGAACTGCACATTAAGCTCAAAGGTACCTAGTCACTTTCACGAGATAGAGATGTAGGAAAAGAAATCTTGCTGCGAAACCCAGATATCACCGAAAGAAGGTCGCAAGTCGCAGATTTCTCAAGGTCACAAGTTGCGAATTAACCAAGGTCGCAAGTCGCAGATTTCCTAAGGTTGCAAGTCACGCATTTACCAAGGTTGCAAGTCACAGATTTCCCAGGGTCACAGGTCACAAATGGCCCAAGTCGCAAGCCATCCCAACAGTTGGGAAGACCAAGATTCAAGGGAAACTCAAGAGTCATCTCAGCCTATATGTACAACTTCGAGAAAGAGTACAAGGAATTTTATCTTGACAATGAAAGCAAGTATGATAGAGGAATTGTTGCTAGAGAGCTAAAGGCACTCAACTCTTGGTATGAAGTAGAGAGAGAGGTAGCGAGGCTAGGGTTTTGTATCATGCATTGAGATGAATAACCCATGTTCCACTATCAGGTTTTGACGAGTTGTAAACATGTATTTGACGTTGCAGCAACATTAATAATATATTCTCCTTTCCGACACTAATTCACGTGCTCGTTTGTGGTGATAGTGCTAGTTGTCTAGTACTTCATTATGTTGTACGTTTTCTTTCATGCATGCCATTGGTTATGAACCTTTTCTCAGTGGTTGTATTTATGTTTGCTTTTGGATTAGTGTTTATTTGTCTATGCCACGATGGTGATCTATTTTGAACTACTTTGCAATTAACTTCCGGTGTGTTTTATTTGACGTATGTTTGACTGTTTTTTAGCTCACTGATCCCAGTTATGGCATACCTCCCTTTTTATTTTGTAGCTTAGACTTGCTTATATCTTTTTTTATGGTTCCTTAATCTTAGGTTGATTTTTCTTCACTGATTGGTCAGTTCATCTTCGCCTCTTCTCCATCATCTTCTCATCCGGCAACCAAGAGTGGAAACAACTATGGCGGCAGCTAGGACCAGATACCAAATGGGGCTCCTATCCCAAATGGTGTGAGGTCTGATTGGGACCTTTCACCAGGGAGAGCCCCCCTTGTTGTCGGCAGTACAATTTTTCCCGTCAACAAATTGGCGCTAGAAGGAGGGTCAGATGACAAGCTGAGCCCTTAGAGCTTGCAGTTAGTCTCATATATGTAATGGCTCGTCCCCAAATCATTCTCCCGAGGTGTTTATCAGATTTCTCTGGTTCTCGATGCTCAATCCCCGATGAACCTATGTATCACTTGTCCCAGTTAAAATTCGATGGTGAAAATGGGGTTTCCATAACCGAGCACCTTTTGGATTTCTGTAAGTTTTGTGAGTGTTACGAAGTTGACGATGAGGATTTGGCTTGCGTGATTTTCTCCCTCACTCTCTAAGGTCGTGCTGAGAAATGGTGCCGCACATTGCCAGCAGCCTCCATCCATTCGTTCGAGCAACTCACCAGTGAATTACAACAAGCTTTTCACAGGTACGATTTTCAAAATGTATTAACAAGGTTAAATGAGATCAGAATGGAACCTCAAGAATCTCTAGAGGAGTTTTCTATCAATTTTGTTCATTTTTGTCTCGAGGTCCCTGAAAGGGATGTCGATTGGACATATTTAATTGAACAATTTCGACACGTGGTTTTCGTTTCCCTAGAACAATTTCAATCGACAACCAAGCCTGATCCTATTGACTTTTATGATGATCTGCAAGTTGCCAGCTGTTCAGACTTTGTCCCTAAATCTTTCACATGCCCTATCAAATCAGAGCTTGAAAAGTATATTGGCCTAACATCTATCCCTGTCAATGAAACCTATCTCGAGTCCACTGAATTTTTGCTTGGGTAAGATTCTAAATCTCATTCTCATACTGATAATAAATTGAGTCTTGTCCTAGGAAAATTTGATTTCCCTAAAAAATCATTGGACCGTGATGGGCATGTGAAATCATTGGCCCCTTTGGATGACACTAATGTGTGAGAGGAAGGCCCTTTTACGGTTGATACCCTCGCATATGAATATTTTCTTCCTTTTTTCCCTGATTTATTTCGTGAGTCGGCCACACTAGTAATTTCTTCAATTAATTCAAAATTGTCTTATATTAGTATTGATGACAATCATGAACATGCGAGTGGTGTTTCACAATCACATTACGAAATTGATGAGTCTCTTTTGCCTGATATTTTTCTTTTGCAATCTTTAAACAACCAAAAGAGTGACTACCTGTCTTAGAAACCTCAAGATGTTTCTTTTATTGATTCATCCCAATTGTTAACCCAAGGGGAGCCTAACATGCCAGGTACCCAACCTGCCCAAATTGATGGCTCCAATAATCACTACTCATCTAAAAAAAAATTCACTCACGCCTCTGAGAATTTTCATTCGTGTCTATCTGTCGACCATATGAAGCCTCCGAAATTTGATGATCGGCTTTTTGATGATTCAGGGACCCATCAGGAAACCGAAGAAATTCAGCTTTTGTTGGTTGTTACCTCAATTTCTTACAATCCTCATGAGATCCCTGGAACAAGTCGAAATAGGATTTCTCAAAGTAGGGTTTCTGAAGTGACGATTCCCATGCATCACACTCCTTTTCACATAATCGCGCTAGATGTCAGCTCATATAGGCAAGCCTACCATTCAAGTGATGCTTCTCTAAGCACAAAGTTTCTATCCCCTAACAACTGATATGCAACAACCAATATACCCTAATTTATTCACTGGAAGGAAAACACCGACCGTTGTCTCTAATATTTTCAGTTGTTGCCCAGCCAGTACCAGTTGCATGCAGGCACAAGCATCTGATATTTGGAAAATCTCTCTGCTACACGAAAATCTTCCGGTCAATTCACCCTATCATGGGAAATCTAAAGAATCTGACACATTAGATTGTCCATCTGTCAGTGTGAAAAAATTTGGCTGAATTAATGATAAGCCCACTCACATTTGTCCAATCACCACGATTAATGATCACATCCATTCACCAGTTGATCTCACCAAACCATCTAATTTTGGAAACCCCCCATTCGAAGGTGTGGAGTTTGTCTAGGAGGGTGAGGAATTTCAGCCTCCATTGAAGGTTTCTTTGGATGCTCGCATCCTCGACAAAACCCAAGGACAAATTCGAACTAGGGTTTTCAAAATTAGGGCTTCTGCAAGTGGATTCACAAGCATCTCAAATTCACCTGGTGAACACCTATTTTTTCCGTCCTATCAAAGTTATCATCCTCAAAATCATGATGATATTCCCAACTGGTTTGACAAATCCTATCCAATGAATATACCTTCAAATAGGCAATTTATTTCCCCGCTTCCGTCAGACCTAAGGTTGTGCATGGATGGATGTGTGTCATTTATAAATTATTTCAAATACATATTTCTATGTATCAGCATGAAAGTGAAATCCAGCTAGCACAATCCATTCTGGAACGTTCTCTAGTAAGTAGCCATGACCTTCTTGGATGCTCTTCAGGTAATTCTTGTTGTTGGTGCACAATGTTGTATGCTGGCTCTGATTGCAAACATTGTTGTTCTTAGAAGACATGAACTAATATGGTGGCTGCATAGGAAAGCTGATTTCACATAACCCGACCACCTCGTTAGTTAAACTAGGGTTTTAGGTTTAGGCTAGCTAGGATTTGCTAATAAAATTTGTTATTCAAGTTTTTAGTTAGGTTTACTCGCTAAGGGTTTGCTTCATGGTTTAAAATTATGCTTGCTTTCTTTTCTTGCGGTCAGTAGTTTATGCATTATAATTTTCCATTTATTTTTGCACTCAGGTTTTTTTCAGTTTCCTTATTGCTGCATAATGTTCAGATAATCACTGCATGTTCTTTTCCTTGTTTTCCGCTTGCAACTAGTTGATCTTTCTCACACATAGCATTGCATTGCATCATAAGCCTCATCTGTTGCATCGCGTTGTACGCATTCTTCCTCACATCATTTTCACTAGTTGTTGAGATAGCTGTGAGATTTTATATACATTGCATACCACTACATGAGCCCTCATTAAACCTGGAGCCTTGAAATCCTCGATGCCCAGACTAGCCTTCTTACTCCCCCTTGCATGGGTTTAAAGCTGATAGGCTGCCGTCACCCCGCTACACACATCAAAACCCTAATAATATTCTGCACTTTCCTTGTCATAACTGCTGAAACCCAACCCTATTGTTTGTGTGGGGTTGTGGTGGTTACCTCAAGAGATAACTTCTCTCAGAATAGGACATCAAAGTCGCATTCTCAACATAATGCCTATGATTTTAAACTCATTAGCCAGGGAGATACGAGCTGGTTACTTGTGGGGAACCTTAACGAGTTTGAATGGCCTATACCCATAGCCTGAGCCTTGTGCCCAACATAGTATTGATCATCTTAATGATCTGTTTTTCATGTTTCTCTTGTGGGTGGTAGATGGGATGTGAAGGCTTGGCATGAGGGCAAACCCAAATCAGAGTATCTTTCAGTTTTCGTCAAACAAGAAACAACCTCTCTTGCCCGTAAAATAAGTTGGGATCCCTCATCCACCCATGCAAAATAAGTGCCACGAGCACATGAAAATAAGTGCTACAAGCACATGAAACAAATAAGGGTAAAGGTTTGAGAAAGGATTACTGCGTAGAGAGGTAATGCAATGACTCTGCCGGGGTACTGACTAGGCTCGCTGGCAGCGGAGCAACGTCTGTGATTTCTTGGAGTGACTCCGCCGGGGTACTGTCCAGGCCTGCTGGAAGTGGAGCAACACCGGAAAATTATTTTAAAAAAAAAAAAATTTGAATATAATAAGCTCATTGCCTTTCTCTTCACATCATAAACAAACTGCTGGTGTCCGTGAACTTCCGTGTTGACGTGTTCTGATCAACGAGACCTAGCTGAGGCACAAGGATTGGGCATGTCTAAAACGGTCAAAGTAATACAAAGGGTACCCATAGAGCCTATTAAATATTCCCTCGCATACCTATCTGGACTTAGAATATTGTTGGGATGTTGACAGAGATGCTGGATTCTACCGCGGTTCACCATTTGTTGTAGCCGCTACAACACCACCCAAAATTTTGGGTATATTCAAAATTTCGGGTCCCCTTCTACTCGCTTAGCCATTAGGTTTTTGATCCAGCCTGGAGTCAGTGACATCCCCGTGACCCATTCCCAGCCCCACATAAACCTTCTCACCATCATGATGAGATACTTATGCCGCAACCACACCATGTGTGGGGGGGATCATCATGCATACACACGAATGGAAAATTTTTTGTGTATTAATTATATCCATTAGAAGCCCTTTCGCCATGGATCATTTAGGCATTTTGTTTGGCTACTTCATGAATCTCATGTAAATTATTTGAGGGCATCATTCTCTAAAGGGTAACTTTGAGCTAATTGATATTATAATGTTTCATGCAGGTCAACCCCACGGATGATATACCCAACAATGTCATCACCACACCGAGGGAAAGAAACTAAAACTAAAGGGTGTAGTTGCAGAACATGACACTCTCATACCCTATCCATGTGGGGATGAGAACTAAGGCTACAGTTGAAGACCTTGTCAAGGCGAATGACAAGGGTAAGAGTAGTTCAAGCTGAAATATGAAAAGTGGAAGATGTGTATCGCCTATAAGCAGGGAACAAAGAGTGCACTAGTTGGGGGGACATTCTGGTCACGGTTAAGCCACATCTTTCGGAGCGTATAGTTTCATTCCTAAAAAGAGAGGGTTAACAGACTCAAATGGTTATATATTTATTGAAACAAATGGTGGCTTGAATCAGCAACATCAACTTGCAATGAGGTAGTTGTGGCAGGTTTTTTTTAATGCAATCCTTGTCATTCCAAATTTCCATGTTCATAGCATTCGACGGGATCCTAATAAGTTTAGGGACATATATGGCGAAGATCACTTTATTGATTTTCTTAGCCATGATGTGGGAATTGTTATAAAGCTGCCCAAAGTCATGATTGAAAATCTTGACAACAATATGAGCAATACTTTCAACTTCTGGATTAAAGCTTGGTCTCCTGTCAGCTACTATGAAGAAAAATATATCCATAAGCTACTTGAGGCTGCTGTGATATGAATTTCTTCATTTTCCAATTGATTTTTACAAGAAGTTCCACCCCATTTTAAAACCCATATGTTTGGCTAATTATTGAACATTACGATTTTTTTGTCCCATTGATAAACTTGCAGAGAAGTTAGTAGAATGCATGATTAAGCACACCTCAACCACTGGTGGAAAATATATTTCCATTTAGCTTTGCTTTGAAGGGACGTGGTAGCTTTTTTTCTGCTACATATTTGATGGTGGTAAGGAAGAAAAGAGGAAAATGGATGCTGCTCAAGAAAGGGGTTGGAGGGGCAAGTTCAACAGAATAGATCGTATTATTAACCTGGGGCTATCAGGATGAATGGAAAATGCCCTCTAACTCCCTTGGAGGTCAGTATTATACTGCGATGAATGGGATTTGATAAAAATGCCTAAATTTAATTAGAATCTAGGAAAATATACAAGGCATTGACATTGCATTGCTTGCATTCTGAGGTTTGTAAGTCCCCAAGGAAGAAAATCGCATTTCATGTATTAGTATTAGAGGGAATTTCTATCATTCAAGATGAATCGTGATGGTTTGGGGTAATTCACTCACTAATCCCTAGTTGACGTAGGTTGTGGTTAGCTTGATCATGCTTGTCAAATCCCTACTCAACGCGTGACTAAAATTCCAACCATACCTGGTCGGGTCGAAATACGCCATAGAATCGAAGGTGATTCAAGAAAGAACAAAACACTTGAATGAGATAAGAACAATAAGAGTGAGGCCACATGCGTATGGGCATTGAACGTAGAGTTGAATCCAATGCCAGTTGTGCACCTCGAAAGGAGAGTTGTTGCAAGCCATATGTTTAATAATGGCCCTTGCACAAACAAGAAACCACCCATACTAAGTCGGATCAGATGCGCAAAGTTATATAAAGCTATTCTGGAAAAGCTGCAATGCTACCCAGGGTCACGTAGGTCTGGGAATAAGGGTGAAATGATCCATCCTAAAATTATGCGCCTCGGTGAGAAGCACATTGCATCTCGAAGACCAACATCGGAAGTGTCAAATTTCCAAAATATTCGATTTCTCAAATCAATCCAGAAGCAGGAACTCGTACTATCAATGGCTCGAATAGAGACATACTGAAAATGTTTTTCAAGCTCGATCGATGCTAAAATAACACTAATAAGTCTGTTTCGTATCACTCTTCCTACTGTTGAAAAAGTAGCGCAGATTATGGATTCAGTTGGTGCAAGTCGTGGTTGGCCCATTACAGTAATGATGTCGAAGCCCTTGGATGAGAAGGTAGTGATCGTCGGTTGTGGTCGTGGAGGAAAGGTTTTAGCCATTCTTGTCGCAGCCATAATGGGCGATGACACTGACTTAAGAAATCCGACCATTAATGGGAAGTGTGACCAAACTAAAAATGTTAAAACTGCAATAGTTGGCGCTGACAAGAGATGCCATTCGAAGGCTCCTCGTGTCAAGGTGGGTTTCGAATAAGCTCCTGCGAATGTTGAAAATAGGGGCGTATGCTACCCCACTGTTTACAAATTCAATCTCAGCAAGCTTGCGCAGACAATTGGAAAAGATGCAATCTGCGTTATTTCAGAGACAGAGGGTGAATAACTATTCACTGTACCAATGAAATGTTGGGGAATGTTTAAATGCTGCCATCATGTGACTAGTTTAGGACGCAGACAGGAGACCTCCATATGAGTCGCAAAGTCACATTTCAGGTCCTTGTGGAAGTGAACAGAAGATGCAACTCTTCTTAATGATAGCTATGCGACCTTCACAAGTCGCAACCTTTCTTTGGTCGCATAGTTGCAACTCTTCTTAGAACTGAGGAGTTGTGACTTAACCGTCACTGTGACTCTGTGACCTCTCCCGAGTCGCCAAGTCACAAGGTCACACCCAAGGGAATACACACCCAGCGCGACTCTCCGACTACGTGACCCCCCACGCCACAGTTGCCACCTCCATGCCCCAGTTGCGACCTCACGCCGAAGCAGTGCCTTTCAGAGATTGGGTATGATATTATACACATCCCTAAAGGATGGGTGTTTTATTATTTACGTTCCTAAGAAGATAAACACTTACGAGAACACATGGAGCCTTGCTTTGGGGATGCATCTTTGTGGTTGGACACCATCGGATGATTACCTCTAGTGTGTAATAAATTATTTTGGAAGAGCATGGCTACGATACACCAAATACATTGCAAACTATGTAGCATGATGCCCAGCGCATGCGTTATCCATTTATGGGTAAAGAGGCCAGCCTCTTGAAGGTGTTGCATATGTTGTTCTCATCGTTACTCTTCAGCCAAATGAAAGTGGAAGGAGGCATTATGGTGGGGAGAACTGTGTAAAGGAATGGTTGTTCCTTGGTACAAGAAGAGGTTCCCGTGTTGGGTTAAACTTGACACAGGCCACGAGCTTAATAAATACACAGAAGGAGTCTCTACGAGAAGCAATCAAACATATGCCGATAGATAAGAGAAAGCGCATTTGTGTTAATATCTTCTGCATCGTACAATAAAAATGCATGCGCTCCCGTAGGCCTGCCAATAGGAACACATCAGCCTTTTTATGCCTTAAAAACTGCTAGTATCCTTTGCCTTCTGCGTTTTTGTGTTGCAATTACAAAATGGGTTAATTGAAGATACAACAAGGTTATGGGCTCGTTGTTTCAGAGTTTCTTATTGCTGCGCATGTGGCAAGGATGTTGTTCACCTATTCATGCAAGAAACTCTTTTCTATGCTGGAACATTGCCCAAGCCAACACCACATGGGTACCATGAGGTAACTGCTGAGAAAGTTCATTCAAGTTTCCATGTGGCATATAACTCAGTAGACTTTAACTTTCTAGATGCCATTGCTTGTAGCTTTTCAGCTCCCCAAAAAGTTGCTGTTATATATGGAGATCACAGCCTTTATGTGTCGGATGTACATAATTTATCAAATATATCTAGGGTCTGTGCATACTTTTCGCACAATGCCTGTATATGGGATATTTCTAATCTTCTACCAAATCAAAAGTTGGAAACCTGAAACTCATTACATTCTATGGGAAATGGCACCAAAAGAGGATCTTTTTGTGACGGGTTCTATAGATGGTACAATAAGGCTATGGGAGCTTGTTTTAGGGATGGACACAAAAGAGATTCATCACGAAGCCCTTGCATTAGATTCAAAATCGGCTAATATTTATTGCAAGGGCACACTTGGTGTCATATATCCATAGATAAGTGGGGATCCTATCAAGAAACAGTTGGAGGCAGAGAAATATGTGATCTAGGTCAAGTTTTTCGTTCATTAGCTGTTAGTGGAGCCTCCATAGGAGCAGATGAAGACTGCCTAGCAGCTGGTGATTGCAGTGGAAATATACATGTTTATAATCTAAGAACACTTGACCACCCAGGGGTCTAAGTTTATTATTTTCTAAATCATTCCTTCATCTAACTAAATGTGTTTTAGCATCAATATTTTAAAGACATGTGACCCATGTTACATTGTTTGTAGGTAGAGGAAGTTGATGCACAGAGCCGAAGCTAGGGTCTTCTCTAGCATGCAAGGTGGATCCTTTCAAAGATCGAAAGAACCACACGTTAAGCTCAAAGGTACCTGGTCACTTTCACGAGACAGAGATGTCGGAAAATAAATCTTGCTGCGAAACCCAGATATCACTGAAAGAAGGTCATAGGTCACAGATTGCTCAAGGTCGCAAGTCGCGAATTAACCAAGTTCGCAAGTCGCAGATTGCCTAAGGTCGCAAGTCACGAATTTCCCAAGGTCGCAAGTCGCAGATTGCCCAGGGTCGTGGGTCACAAATGGCCCAAGTCGCAAGCCAGCCCAATAGTCGGGAAGACCAAGAGTCAAGGGAAACTCAAGAGTCATCTCAGCCTATTTGTACAACTTTGAGAAAGAGTACAAGGACTTTTAGCTTGACAATGAAAGTGAGTATGATAGAGGAATTTTTTCTAGAGATCTAAAGGCACTCAACGCTTGGTATGAAGTAGAGAGAGAGGTAGCGAGTCTAGGGTTTTGTATCATGCATTGAGATGAATATCCCATGCTCCACTATCAGGTTTTGATGAGTTGTAAACACGTATATGACGTTGCAGTAGCATTAATAGTATATTCTCCTTTCCGGCACTAATTCACATGCTCATTTGTGGTGATAGTACTAGCTATCTAGTAGTTCATTATGTTGTACGTTTGCTTTCATGCATGCCATTGGTTATGAACTTTTTCTCAGTGGTTGTATGTATGTTTTCTTTTAGATTAGTGTTTATTTTTCTATGCCACAGCGGTAATCTATTTTGAACTACTTTGCAGTTAACTTCCGGCGTGTTTTCTTTCACGTATGTTTAACTGGTTTTCGGCTCACTGATCCCAGTTACGGCATACCCCCCTTTTTATTTTGCTTCTTAGACTTTCATATATCTTTGTTTATGGTTCGTTAATCTTGGGCTAATTTTTCTTCACTTATTGGTCAGTTCATCTTCGATTATGCTCCATGATCTTCTCATCTGGCAACCAACACTAGAAAATTTGGCGGAATTTCTGACGGCCAATTCGTCGCTATTCCGACACATAGCCGTCGCAAGAGCGACAGTTCGAGGGTGGGCAAAACGTGGCTTGCCATACCATCGCTGTTCTGACGCACTTAAAAAGTGTCACACTATCGACACTTTTTCCTTCGCTTCCAAACAAGCGTCGCTCTTCTGACGTTTCCCAAACCGTCGCACTTTCGACGTTTGTAAACTGTCGCACTTCCGACGAAATGTGGTCTGACGTTTTGAATGTCGCTCTTTCGACGTTTGTAAACTGTCGCAATTCCGGCGAAATGTGGTCCGACGTTTTGAATGTTTCTCTTCCGACGTTTGTAAACTGTCGCAATTCCGACGCAATGTGGTCCGACGTTTTGGACGTCGCTCTTCCGATGTTTGTAAACTGTCACAATTCCGACAAAATGTGGTTCGACGTTTTGAACGTCGCTCTTCCGACGTTTGTAAACTGTCGCAATTCCGATGAAATGTGGTCTGACATTTTGAACGTCGCTCGTCCCACATTTTTATACTGTCGCTCTTTCGACGTTTTTAAGCTGTCGCAATTCCGACACTTACAAGGCGTCGGTATACCGACGGTGGGTTCAATTTAAAAAAAAAAAAATGAAACTTTAAAAGAGGAAAAATGTTGTTTTGAATAAAGAAATGAAGTAAAACAGTCCATGAAGTCATTACATTTTCACATCTGAAGATTGGAACCCAAATATCCATCCAGAAAAGTGGAAGTCCCACCCCAGACAATGATAGAAAAATACCCCATGTCACATACAGGGACATGATATAAAACCCAGTAATGGTCCACGTGGAGATTATCGACAATCTGAGAAAGCATCCAAATATGCCTGAGGCATCTATAAGAAAGTGAAATAGCAGTATGTAGAATAGTAAAGCAACAGATAGAGTACCGACGTCCATTGTTCCAAATACAAATTAAAGTACCCAAAATCCTTGAATAGAGAAAAACTCTAATCATGTGAGGAGTGTGATATGTCCAAAATATAAAAAGACCATCAGACCATATCAATAAACCAGCAACATAGACCAGCATCGCTAGTTTTGAAGGCAGAGTGATAAACATTAATCATTTTTTCTTCACAAGAGAAAAAACGTTGTTTTGAATATATTATATGAAGTAAAACAGTCCATGAAGTCATTACATTTTCACATCTGAAGATTGGAACCCAAATATCCATCCAGAAAAGTGGAAGTCCCACCCCAGACAGTGATAGAAAATACCCCATGTCACATACAGGGACTTGATATAAAACCCAGTAACGGTCCACATGGAGATTATCGACAATCTGAGAAAGCATCCAAATATGTCCGAGGCATCTATAAGAAAGTGAAATAGCAGTATGTAGAATAGTAAAGCAACAGATAGAGTACCAACGTCCATTGTTCCAAATACAAATTAAAGTACCCAAAATCATTGAACAGAGAAAAACGCTAATCATGTGAGGAGTGTGATATGTCCAAAATATAAAAAGACCATCAGACCATATCAATAAACCAGCAACATAGACCAGCATAGCTAGTTTTGAAGGCAGAGTGATAAACATTAATCATTTCTTTTTCACAAGAGAAAAAATGTTGTTTTGAATATATTATATGAAGTAAAACAGTCCATGAAGTCATTACATTTTCACATCTGAAGATTGGAACCCAAATATCCATCCAGAAAAGTGGAAGTCCCACCCCATACAATGATAGAAAAATACCCCATGTCACATACAGGGACATGATATAAAACCCAGTAACAGTCCACATGGAGATTATCGACAATCTGAGAAAGCATCCAAATATGCCCGAGGCATCTATAAGAAAGTGAAATAGCAGTATGTAGAATAGTAAAGCAATAGATAGAGTACCAACTTCCATTGTTCCAAATACAAATTAAAGTACCCAAAATCCTTGAACAGAGAAAAACGCTAATCATGTGAGGAGTGTGATATGTCCAAAATATAAAAAGACCATCAAACCATATCAATAAACTAGCAACATAGACCAGCATCACTAGTTTTGAAGGCATAGTGATAAACATTAATCATTTTTTTTCACAAGAGAAAAAGCGCTGTTTTGAATATATTATATCAAGTAAAACAATCCATGAAGTCATTAAATTTTCACATCTGAAGATTGGAACCCAAATATCCATCCAGAAAAGTGAAAGTCCCACCCCAGACAATGATAGAAAAATACCCCATGTCACATACAGGGACATGATATAAAACCCAGTAACGGTCCACATGGAGATTATCGACAATCTGAGAAAGAATCCAAATATGCCCGAGGCATCTATAAGAAAGTGAAATAGCAGTATGTAGAATAGTAAAGCAACAGATAGAGTACCGACGTCCATTGTTCCAAATACAAATTAAAGTACCCAAAATCCTTGAACAGAGAAAAACGCTAATCATGTGAGGAGTGTGATATGTCCAAAATATAAAAAGACCATCGGACCATATCAATAAACCAGCAACATAGACCAGCATCGCTAGTTTTGAAGGCAGAGTGATAAACATTAATCATTTTTTTTTCACAAGAGAAAAAACGTTGTTTTGAATATATTATATGAAGTAAAACCGTCCATGAAAATAGTATCATAAAGCGGATACAGGAAATGTGCAGAGACATGTACTGTTGATATACGCCTCACATAAAAACATTTCCCAGACTGATGGTAAATTTGTCATCAAAAAATCAAAAAATTAAAAAGACCGCCCTCATACGGGGAAACCAGTCTTGAACATTTACAGAATTCAAAAATATTACAGAGGTCTAGCACAGTAATATAATCTAAAAGTAGCCCAATTAAGTGGGCTGCGAAGCAAGAAAAACAAATTAACCAAACTACTCCTCCGGTGGTTCCTCCACGATTCGGCACCATCCTTTGGAAGGTCCAGGATCGCTAGGTGCTACCTCCACATTCATGCCACGACTCCCCTCCTGAAGGCCCGAATGCTGGCCGGCTTTTTCCGAGCTTAGACCCACCGGACGGGTGCATTCTTCCTCCGTTTGGGCCTCCTCGCGGAAAACCACAGTGACTGAAGCTGTGATTCGTGGGCGGTTGAGAGAGAAATTAAAGGAAAATTGTGCAGTGCGCGTCATGGGAGAAGGTGAACTAGCGGTGGGGAAACGAGGAGCAGGGGAATCCATACGGTGGCCAGATCCTACAACCCAACCCCGCCCACTCCTAGTATTTGGATAGCGACCTGCGTAATAATCACTGGACTGGCCGAAAGACGACTCGGTTGAGGGGCTGGAGGGAGCGCGCAGGGGTTGACCTCTAGTGCTCCCCCTGCGGCAACGCATCCTTTGATGCAGGCGAGGCATATCAGCAGTGGGCACAAGAGGAGACGGAGAAGCAGAATTCCAAGAAACAGAGGAAGACAGACACAGACCAGACCGAGAGAAATGCATATATGCAGCAAGGTCTAAGCAGCAGTTCAACTGGCCACTTCTCCTTCTCGTCACAGTGAGCAGGCAGTGTAACCCAGCAACCGGCTCGTCTGAAAAACCATAGCGAAACGCCATTTTATCGACCCGACTGCAATGCAATCGAAGGACGCCTGTCATAATTAATCTCTGATCATTAATGAGAGCCGAAGGCTGGATCATATTGGAGCATGCAGAATCGCTAACAGGAGTGGAGGTCCGATCTTGAACAGTGTTAAAACTTAATTAATGCGGATTTGATGTGAAAACCTTGGAACTTAATTGAACAGCGTTAAAACTTAATGCGATTGATATGAAATCACCACATCCATGTCCCATCGCCTTAAACGCCATCGAATGCACCCGCAGCTAGGAGCAGGGCAAGTTCTGATTGAGGACACGTGGCAGAAATTGATTGGAGCAGATCTTTGTTTGGGCCGCTCGCGCAGTAGAAATCCGGACCCGAAAAAGATTAGGGCGAATTTGATAAGAAATTTGTGTCACAACTCTCCCTCCATACGCCAGCCCAACTTCGGCCCCGAAAAATATTAGGGCGGAATTCATTTGGTTTTCACGTCACAAAATTGGCCGACGTCAGCAGGCTATTTTGGAACGCAAATTTGGTTTGAATTATGGTTTATCGCCATTTGAAGTCCGGCGGGCTCGACTTAAGAACAATTTTGTTTGATCCCATCTTATAAAATTTGTGTTGGTTTTCTTTGATAATACACATATTTATAATAAATCATGGGAATGCCACACTAAACATGTGGAAAAGTTATATAAATAATTATTGAGAACAATCATTTTTATGTAAAAATATCCAAATGTGCTTTTGGGAAATAAGAATTTGAGTATTTGGTTCATATTGTTTTAAAGGAAGGAGTGAAGTTGGAGCCTCAAAAGATGCAAGCTATTACAAAATGACCTATTCCTATGAAAATCAAGGTTCTTAGAAGATTTTTTAGACTTACATGATATTATTGATCATTTGTTAAGAATTATGCATGCATTTCAAGTCCACTCACATATCTCTTGAAGAAAATATCATTTATAAGGAATGATGAGGCTACTTTGGCATTCTCTCTTTTAATGGATGCCATGTCTTCTACACCAACATCGGTTGCACCTACTTTTGGTAAAACATTCATAGTAGAGTGTGAGGCACTAGGACAAGGAATTTACGTAACATTAACACAATAAGGGATATCATTGGCTTTTAAAAGCAAGTAATTCAAAGAAAATATTTGGTGAAATCTACGTATGAAAAATAAATGGAAGCAATATTACATGCAATAAAAAATGGGGATAGTATATCATTGGGAGGTACTTTAAAGTCAAGATATACCATGATAGCATAAAGTATTTTTTGAAGCTATGGATTTCATTGGAAGATTAATAAAAATGAGGAGGAAAAATGCAAAGTTTTAATTTTGAGATAATCTGCAAAAAGGGTAAGGAAAATTTAGTACATGATGCTCTTTCTAAAATAGAAGAGGCCTCAAATTTATATCCAATTACATTTTCTATTCCTGGGTGGCTAGAAGAAGCTTGCCATAATGGAAAAATGAAAATAGTACTAAACGAAAACTAAAATTTATAAAGGATGGGATGAACTCTATGGAGCATTGGGAGTGAAAGAGAGATATACTTTGGTGCAAATGTAGAATATTTTTATGCACGTAAGCATATTTGAATAAACAAATATTAAGGGAGTCCCATGTCTCTCTGATGGTAGGACGCAGGGTTCCTTAAAACATCTCAAAGGATCAAAAATATATTTTTGGAAGGAATGAAGAAAGATATTCAAAATTTTGTAAGAGAAGGTCAGGTTTGCATAATAAATAAAAGAGAGATAGTAAAATCTCTAGGGTTACTTCAACCATTCCACATACATATTAAAAGACTAGAAGATATATCAATATACTTTATTACAGGGTTACTGAAATATAAAGGTAAGTATTACATTTTTGTCATCATTTATGTAGACAAATTTTGTAGATGTTTTTGGTAGAGATCAAAGTACATAAAGAACAAGCCAAGTGGCAGAAGTGTCCGTGAAAGAAATTCATAGTCTTCATGGTTTTCCTAAAGTAATAGTAACAAGAAACTTTTGGAAATAATTATTTAATATGAGTGGAGAAACACTAGCTGCCATGAGTTCTACATATCAAACACAATCCAAAAATAGGTAACAAATGTTTTTAAGGTTATCTACAATGTTACTCTTTAGAAAAGCAATCTTAATGGATGAAGTGGGTTCGTCAAGGAAGAATGGTAATATGATACTACCTATCACACATCTACTAAAATTTCCCCATTTAAGGCCCTTTATCGATATCCAACTCCTAGTATCTCGTACTTTTTGCAAGATAAGTCGAAAGTATAGGAAACAGAGTCACATATCGAAAATACTAAAGAAACTTTGAAAATTATTATGGAAAACCTTCAAATGACATGAAACATGATAAAACAACAAGGGGAACAACATTGAAGTGAAAGATAATTTGAGGAGGGTAATTGGGTATTTTTTATATTATAGCATTATAAGCAATCTTCATTCAAAAAAAAGAAGAATAAAGAATTAGCTCAAAAATTTTATGGCCCTAAATAATTATTCATAGGATTGCACAAGTGGTATAGAAGTTATATTTTCCTTCTTCTTGCATTCATAAGGTTTTTCATGTATCTTTCCTAAAAAAGGTTTTGGGAAAAATATGCCAATGTAAATAGAACTTCCAAAATTAGATGAAGAATGAAAGTTGATTCTTGAACCACAAAAAGTTATAGATAAACATTATGTATCTCTTTGACATATAACCATTATGAAGTACCTAATCAAGTGGAATAATATTCCTCTAGAAGAAGGTACATGGTAAAATGATCAATTCGTGATGAAATACCCACGGCTAAAGGGTTCGTTTGAATTTTTGACAAAGGTTTTGTTATATGTTTTATATAACGTGCGACGGAATAGTTTTATTGTTTGTTAAGGTCCCACACAGTGATCAAATTTGAAGGGCGGGTCCGAATTTCAATTATAAGGTTATATATCTATGTCGCCCTTCCATAATGAAAAGCTTTAAAAAAAAACTTTTCAATTGACCACAATAATTTTTCTTTACATTTCATTTTCAGAAAGACAAAACCATCAATCTTTATATTAATAAAATATTGTTACATATACAACAATGAATAAGGCTCCATCTTTCATTGCTTAAATATCTCATTGGCAATGTCAACATAAGTCTTGAAGACACTATTATAAGAATTTGGATACATACCACCGGTATATAGGAGATTCTTATGTGTCAGATTGTGTAATGCAATTTTGACTTTGTCTCACAAGGAGCAGCAGCATGGAGGTCTAGATTTTTCTTATAGAAATTTTTTATTATTATTTTAAACGTTGTTTATATATATGAAGAAAACAATGAAATTATGAGCATGGTGGAAAATTAGTCAAGCTCATGATGCCAAACCATGATGATGTAAGTTTGGAATTTAACATTTTTACATGTTAAAGACAAATAGTCAAAATCACTGACAACTTAGTATGCCATAATTAATAATCATTCCCTGTTCACTTTTGTTAATAGGCTTATGTCACACGATGATCTCTCTTCTTTGGCAGATACTTGTATTGAAGATCACTATTCTAGGAATAAGGAGTTATTTTCTCCAAAAATAACCCTAGCCAAACATTGGAAATGAATCAAGGATATCTTTCTATGCTTCATAAGTACATATGTTCTACTTATAAATCATGTCTTGGAAGTGGTTGTTTTGCTGGAAATTATTCACCAGTTGGTTTCATACCAAAGTCTTTTTCTCATTTTCAGCATCCAATACATGAAAAAGATAATGGTTTAAAACAACATTAATATTTGAAATTTTGCAAGAATTGTCTGGCACACTTTGAATATGAATTTTAAAGTCAAGTGCATGATGTTGTATAGGATCAAGTGTCATTTTGAATACCAAATTTTTCACAAGAAACTTCTCAACATGCTACCCTGCAGTAAGGATTAAATGACAATATTGCATCAACTATTTCCATAATAAAAGTGCACCTCGGCCATAAGACTAAACAACTACAAATGTTGTAGATCTAACAAGACCACACAATCAAATGTATTCCACAAGGCCAATATTGTATGAAAAATGAAAAGGAGTTTGCAAACAAAAATACCTTAGGCAACTAATTCAATTAGATACACCAAACCATCAGCAAAAAGGAAAACCAGCCTACTCAAAAGGCAAGTGTTTACCTCCTTTGACAAAATTTTGAGTTTCGAAACAAGGGCCTTTATTGTCTTGTCAATGCCCCTAGTAATTTGAACGGGGTTTGCGCCTGCTGCAACAACCTAAACAAAAAGGTTTCATTTCAAATTATTTTCCACAAATTTAAGATACAACCATTGTCAGTTTTGTATTTCCTAACAAGGTCATAAATTTTGACAAAAGAACAAAAAAATTTTAATACTCGATAGCAATTTTTTCACTCAAAATTATCTTAGACTCAATAAGCCCAACCCAAAACTAAAAAACCAAACACCATAAGACCCTACAAAAATGAATAGATGATCTTAATCCAGTACTATTGACAAAAAGTTACCTTTACACCCTCACTTATTAAACCCTGTGTTGTTGAATTTTAACTTCAACTGCTGCAGCAGCAACATTTTTTTTTGGAGGTAGCTTGCACGCCATCCAGAAATTTAATTCAACATTTAAAATTCCTGCAAGTTTCTTTTGTAGACGACCGCAGCCGTATTTCTGTACAGGATTGTATTTAAACACAACAACCAGCATTAACACAATTCACCAACCAGAAATTAAACAAACAGAAATTTACTCCCCAGTTTTGTAAATTCAAAAGGAGGACACGTGGAGCATTAATATTGGATCGCATGAAATTGAAGGGAATCTGAAAACCTGAAAACTAGACCCGAATTTTTTTATAAGGCACATTGGATTGAGAATTAGCGATACAAATTAGGCAGACGTCAGCATCCCATTTTGGAACACGAATTTGGTTTGAAATTCAATCTATTCAGACTTTTGAAGTCCGACGAAAAGGGTTCTTTAATGTTTTGATAGTTTAATTTTATGTATGCTTTAATATATACATATGTTCTAAACATATGTTATATATATATCATATGCGAAATGAAAGGTGGGCCATAGAATTTAGTTTTAATTTTATTATTTTAAAAAGAGGGTTTATTATAATATGTTTTATATGTTACGACATATAAAAATAAAAAGGACAAAAAAGCTTGGTAGTTTTTTTATAGACAGTACGTAAATTTTTTATTACACAGCAGTGTGTAAAAAGTGAAAGACTGAGTGTAACTTTTTAAGTGTGTATGCACAGCAGTGCGAAAGTGAAAAACACAACAGAGTTTTTTAGAGACAGAGTATGTTTGTTTTGAACAGACAGTGAGTTGGTTTTATGCACTGCGTTTTGTAGCAGTCATAATTTTGTAATCCCTCTCAGTGAGGAAGAAGTGTAATAGTTTTTTATTTATTTATTGAAGGGAATAGAAGTTTGTTTTCAAAGTATCGAAACTCTGTCTCCTGTCAAAGAAATTTTTATTTTCTCTGTGTTAGAGGAGGGGAGATTTATTCTCCATTCATTGTTCTGGAATTTTTCAATATTCCAACATGTGCAATAACAACAGATGTTGTGGTTCCATCCCCAGCTAAATCATTTGTATTTTCCGCAGCTTGCCTTACCAACTTGGCCCCAATATTTTCAACTGGGTCCTCTAATTCAACCAATAAAAGGCCAAAACCATAGCATTGAGATAAATTTCATTACACTGTCAATAACAATAAAATTTGACTTATCCATAACCCTTTCCTTTTATTGTTGTGAAAATATTTATGCATTACTCTAATGTGGCTAGTCCATTTGGCCAAGTAGACCACTGGGTAACAAATATGTTTCCTTTCACCTTTGAGTTTTCAAATTATGCCTACCAAATCTAAGACATTTAAGAGGGGGAACTAATACAACGTTAAAAAGAAAACCAGAGCACACATCTAAAAATTACCTCCTTAGCTACTATCACACCATCATTAACTATTTTCGGAGAACCATGCTTGCTCTCCAAGACAACATTTTGCCCTTCGCCCCAAGGGTGACTCCAACAAGATCAGCAAGTTTGTTCACACCGCCTGCAAGACAAATTGACAATGCTTTCAGTAAGTGTGAAATTGAATGCCATACCATATGCCAAAACAACCCTCCATGAAAAATTAAAATAACACATTAAAATCGAATATAAGTGGACAAGGAAAGATCCACCGCAGTGAAGTTTCACGTGCAGGTGACCTTCCTTAAAACATAATTTTTTCTCTGACCTGCAATTTTTTTGTCACTGAGCCATCCTTGTTGAAGTACAACTCCTTTTCCATAGCTCTTGTATTAACTACCTTCTCTCTGTCGCGTAATCTCAGAGTCCCTCTTCTGCTTGAGCAATTAAATGAAATGGGTGAAAAAACTGAAAGAGAAGACAATTGTCTGCCATAATTATCAAACATTGCACCCAACTTCTTCCCCTTTCCATTGTTACCCAATGAGGTAGATGTGGTAATTGTTGTCATACTGCCCAAAGCAGAGGCCATCTTCTCTTATGCTGAATATAGAATTACAAGATCTTCATATTAGTATGAACCTTTAAAAACATGACTCCCATTGCTAAAAACCACTTTTAAGTTGTAACAGGCAAACTAAACAACTATCGCAACTTTTGGCAACTTCTGGAGCATTAAGAGAGAAACAACCAAAGATAAATACAACCACAATCCTCATTTTAATGAGACCGGACTATATATTTGCATTAAGATAATAGAAATAAATCACGACTATATTAAGGCCAGCACAAAACAATCTTTAACCAGTGTCTCTCGCGGCCTTTAGGTTGCCATGCTAGAGGTTGCATATTTTTAAGTTAAATTCTTGACCTCTTGTACCCATCTATGAATGCATCCAATGGGATATCTACATCAAATGCTCCTTTATATCCCCAAAAACAAATTCCCTACTACCAGTATTGATGGATCACCCCACACCATCCCACCCACTAGAAACGGTGAAAAAGGAAACCTGAGAAAACTTCTAAAATATCTAAAGATGAATATATGGGTGGTTCTTATGAATCAACCAACCATTCAGAACATGCTCATCAATCCAAACCATGAGTATTATGTGGCGATATTCAAGCAGGCACTGAATCAGATTTCTGAAGCTATGTTAGAGAAACCCTAAACTCTCACTGAAAATAGGTGAAATGTGGCACCACTCAGAGATTGACATGTGCCAATTGGTACAAGTGGTAGACAATTGGCATGCTCAAACAAAGAGGTGATGCAGGAATGACATGAGGGAGAAAATATCAGAAAAGCCCCAAATCTAGAGAACTAAAGCTCATCACCAACCTGAGATTGACAACTTTACATGATGTAACCTATGAAATCGTAAATGGAGAAATCATAGTAAAAATAAAGTAACCTATGTAACAATAAAGTCGAATTCATCCTGGGAGTGGTAATGGGAGAAATCATAGTGAACAACAGAAACATGCAGAGTTTCTTACAATCAAATAGATGAAAAAACACATACAAAAAACCTAGATAATAATCATGAACAAGCTTAATATTGAATTATGAACTGTAAAGGAACTTACAAATGTGACATTACGAACCTGGTCAAGTGCACAAGCAAAAATATCCTGTACATGACCCTGGTTGACAAGTTGTATTGCTCATGATGCAAGAAGATTTGTACCTGCACTGCCAAGTCAATCAAAATCCATCATTATCTATACAATAAATACAAGTAATTGATGTAGTATTTTTTACTCTAAGATGCATTCTTATGATAATTTTAGAACATATGTTGAAAATGTCAAAACATACCTGAATAAGCTCCTCTTCATTTCAAGAACAATTTATTGGAGTCGCATGAACTTGAAACAAGCCTCCCACGATCTGAAAGAGTAGCAACTAAGTCAACAGTGACTTTTTTGTTGCTACGCTGGATCGAGGGAGGTTTGATCCGAGATTAAATTGCTCCAATAAATTATTCTCTACTAAACAGGGCCAACCATGTGAAGGTGGAAGCTCTTATGGCCCCTCCCCCCCCCTCCCTCACATCACTCTCAATTCTCCAATACCCAATCTATATTTCATTTTTTACTTTCATGACCATAAAAAAAAATATTCAATAACTAATAAAAAAAAAATTCAACAAAAAGTACGCAAGGAAACATTGCAATTAATGCTTGACATAAAAATAGTATGATAAATGAGTTTTTTATATAACGCAAAAACATTCCAAGTATGGTAACGTTTGTCTTATAATAATACAATATTTTACATTATCAAATTTTCTTTTTCTTCTTCCTATTTCTAAAGCTCTTAATTACATCATCAATATCATTGTGCTCTGCTCCTATTTCGTGCCTTTCAACCCACACTGCTGACCTAGTTGCGTATTCACGATGTCTGGGCTCATCCAGTGACGGGGCATCGCCTACAAAAATAGATAATATTAAATTTTAATTGTCAGTTTTTAAATATCATTGAACTAGTTCGGTAATATTAATAAAAAAAATTGCAATGAGTTTATTTACCTGGTGCACCAGTTGTCGTCGTTAACCTAGTTGCGTAGTCACGATGTCCGGTCTCATCCAGTGACGGGGCATCGCCTACAAAAACAGATAATATTAAATTTTAATTTTCAGTTTTTAAATATCATTGAACTAGTTCAATAATATTAATAAAAAAATTGCAATGAGATTATTTACCTGGTGCACCAGTTGTCGTCGTTGGGACTGTTGCCCTGTCTTCCTCTCTGGTGGTAAGATCCTCAAGGGAAACATTCTCTGTCATTTAAACAAAAAATTTTATAAGGACAACCATCAAGGTATAATTAGAAAAAATTATAAGTGGAAATTAATTACCGTCACGGACCTCACTGATAGTAGCATTGTCGGCCTGGTCCCCACTACAATGATCAGGTTGCACATGAGGATCATCTACATCTGGCTCTAAAACTGGGTTATTTGCCTCGTCGGTAGTGCTACTCCCCTGATTTAAACAAAGTTGTTAGACATTAAATTTATGGACGAAAACAAACATATTAAAAGGTTAATGTTTTACCTTATCAGGCATTCTGGATCTTGGGACCTGCCCCAAGCTTCTACGACGTTCAACTACGGCTTGATAGCCGAAATGGAAAGCAATATTTTTATCTTCCTCTGTAGTTTCTGTTCCGAAGTCATCACCCTACATTACATATGATTGTGTATTTTTAATCATATTTGATAGGATTACAAAAACGTTGGAAGGCGACACAATTAATTATAAGATGTTTAGCTACTTAATTACAATTCTTGCAGCTAATTTCAAGTAGCCACCCTGGCCGAGCTTGTGATGGCCCTTTTTCTCAATCCTAGCTTTGGTTGCCTTTGAGGTGTCAGGCAACCTAGCATCAAAAGATTGAAGTCAGATATGACGTAGCATACTTTTATTTTAGACATAAAGAAAATTAAAGCTATTGAATTAAAGTTGTAATTTACCTTGCGGGTCCAGTTGGCATTTTTCCTTCTTTCTTTGCCCTTTTCTCTTTTCCGTCATGGGTGAGTGCTCTCCACTCACTCTCTGAAACTGCGAGAGGATGCTCATATCTAGGGTTAAATTGCAATTGTGTCCTATAGGTGTCCCTGGTATATTTCAAATATTTGTCGGCTACCCGAGCCACCGCTGTTCTGTCAAATGTGTCGACCCCAAAAAGGGCTTCTAGATAATCTAGAAGTTCTTTTTTTAGGTTGGAACTCTGGGAATTCCACCCTGTGCGTATGGTTGGGCCAAAAATTACCAACGCATGGCTCTCCAGATACCTGTAGAACTCATTGTTTCCTACACAAAAAAGAAGAAGAAGATATTATCATTAATTTAAAAATAAAAATCACGATAAATATGTTTTAGATAAAGTACATGAAATAGTTAAAATATTAAAATTTACCTGGGAGTTGTACATGCTTTATAGGGACACCTTCATCATTCACCAACAACATTCCATTAATGTTCCCTGTGGATCTAACACGTGTAGCTCCAGGAAATGCAATAATGTAGTTGGCCATATCAGCCTCATCATTGCCAACACGTTCAGCGGTTGGCTGGGTGTCTGCTTGGGCAGGGTGTGTTTCTTGGCTAGCACCTAAAGGAGTAGAAGGTGCATGAGAGGGTTGCTAGGCAATCTCTTGCCCTTCTGTCCCACTACCACCAACACCGGGTTCAGCAAGTGCCAAAAAACACTACATACAAAAGAAATTTTTGTTAGTTTAGTCAATGTAAAAATTAAAAATCAAACTATCACAATTCATCTCATGCAGAACAAAAAAAATATCCTTTTGACTTTTTATTATTACCTGATATCTTTCTAGCTGCCTCATAAGATGTTGTATCCTCTCATCTGTTTCAGGTGTTTGAGGCACGTCTATCAAAGAATTAAATTCCGACCTTGCATCTCGTGCCTTTTTTTGCAACAAGAACACAGGAGATAGGGATGAAGAAAGCTCTTCCTCAAAGAGGGAATCATCAGGCGTACCATGGCTAGGTGTCTGCATATTTGAACAAAATTAATATTATTTCAATTATGTAAATAACTAAAATACCTAAAGATAGAGCAATGCTGGCACTTTATATGTTCTTCCGCTGGCCTCTTTCCGCGATCATCCTGTCTCGGGGTTGTTCCTGCACTGCTCTGATCAGTCTGCCACATTGCAATAAAATTATAAATGTAAAAACTTGAAAACAATATCTAACTTGAAAACACAAAATGAAAACTGAAATAATTTCTAATAAGACACCGGAGGACAGAGTTAGAGTTTCAAATATGCCTTGCATTGAATTCAGTCCTGGAAACATGTCATTGCACATTAAGGCACCCAAACAAGAGACGAGTTGACAATGAAGACCTTATTGAATATATTGTTGGAGTAACTTCTAGTAAACTTGTTGTGAAGACCTTGAGGACATTTTTGGAGCAACATTGTTGAAGCTGATGGTATAGCATTCTTGGAGACGATCTTGAAGGGCCTTGAAGTGAAGCTTTTGGAGAAACTATTGAAAAATCCTTAGAGCATTTAAGTAAGGCACTTTCTATCTTCCATCACCTTTTTCCTTTCAATATCCTTTAAACGATTTTGTTGATATTTAATGTTTGAAACTATGTTGCCAGGAAACGTGGGTTCGGGGACGGGGACGGGGACAGGGACGACATTTTTTGAAATAGGGTGCGTGGGTTCGTCTGGGTATTTTTATATTAATATATATTATAATTTATATATCATATATAATACTATATTTTCTAAATTATAATTTATAAATTATAAATTTAATGACACTAATATAGTAATTTGTAAATTACTAATAATTTAAAAACTTTAAACTTTAAAGATTTAAACATGCACATCATTCAACATTCACATGTGACATTTGTCATTGAAATTTCAAAATTTCTAGTTTGATAATATCATGATTCATATATGATATCAAGTGCAAATTGGAGCTCAGTTTACATATTAATAACTTATAAGAAATTAGAATCATGATTCAAAATTTCAAAATATATGTCCATTGTCATACTAAATTCAAAATTTGCCTCAAGGCATCTCCAAATGGAAAATTGTAAACATGAACTAGGAAATTTTGATACACTAAAATAAAAATAGCTAAAGCCTAATAGTGAGCAATGGCTTCCTCAAGCCATATCATCAGCATCCATGTCATCAGCATCACTTATATCTTCACTTAGCATGCTCTCCAAGTAGGAATCACTCTCATCTTGAGGCTCTGGCTCATCCATAGCAATTTGAGGATGGATGTTTGTGGTAAGTCTACGCTTTCACTGGGTAAGTTATGAACTTATGATTCATGGATAGGTAGGTATGTTTTAAGGTTTAATTTTTATTTTTTTTAAGTTTTAACTTCCCCCTTTATAATTGACTATAGCCTATGGGGTTAGATAGGCTACTTTGTCCTCCCTTGGGAAATTTAATTATAAGAGAACATTACAATTGGAATATTTTTCACTTCCACTGTTGTTTTGTATAATATTTCATAGTAGTCCCAAGGCAGAAAATTCACCGTATTAAGATCCAGGAAACCTCTGGTTAAGAGATTAAATTTATGTTACATTTAAAGTCAAAGCTAGCAGAAATTTCTTCACCAGTAACTACTCTGTCTAAGCCATGCCTAGTATGATAGATATGCTATTTGTCCAGTTTTGCATCATATTCATAGTAGCTACAACACCTTTGGTGTGAAAAAATAATCCCTCTTGGAAATTAGGCTGTGTATGTCCAGATTATATTTGATCAACCCCATGCCAATAAACCTGTAGGAAGCATTTTATACATCTACTATAACAGAGTTGTAACTTTAATGTCTAAGACTTCTTTACCATTAAAAAATAGACATGTTTATTTCTGAGGTTTGATCTTTCTAAATATTCCAGACCAATTCATCCAAATAGCATACCAATTCATTTGAATCATTTAATTTTTAACTCTTAAGTTTTAAAATTTAATTGTAATTTGTATGTTTTAAAAAATAGTTAGAAACAATACCATTTAAAAACTAGGTTCTCAGTCCTTGGCATTCCTTCACCTGGGCCTAGGGGCACACTAGAATAATTTCACACTAAACCATGCAAACTTAAAAGTAACTTAATAGATCCATAAAGTAATAATAATCATAATTCCTAATTTCCTATTGTACGATATGATGCAAATTATTCAAACATGAAGCAATGAAGACATGTAATGTCTGAATTTCAAGATTGATGAACCAATACAAGAAGTTAGAAACTACAACTTTGATTCAATACTTTGTGTCCTAACTCCAGGAAGGAATCTAGTTTGTAGTACAGAACATGCATCGTGTATTATCAATTCTTAATTGACAACAACTAAAGGACATCTACCTCATCGATTCCTTCCCATTTTGTGTTTTTATGTTATATTCCTTATAAAAGTGTCAAATTTCTCTCAAAGTAAGCAACCACTGAATAAAATAAAAAATAGTTGAGATATTATTGAGAAATGGTCATTTATTTCTTGAAAGGATCTTCACAATTTCTTTGGTTGTTTTTCATCTCAAGAAACAAGAAATGACCTAAGAAACTATCGTGATGTAATATAAGAAACAACACGGTGCAATAGCCATTTTCAAAGCCAAATGATGTCCATTGAGGACATGGCCTTTATTTGGTTCCTGTTTCATAGGAGTTTCGGGTAGAAATGGAACTTTGTTGTACCATTTCTGGTAGTAAAAAGGGAAAACCTTCTTTTTCCATGGGAAATAATTTACCTTTCCTTTTTCAAGATAATCTAAATCACAAAAAATATGAACTATACTGCACACATTCTTGGATAATGTGAAAGTGGAAAAGGAATACCCTACACAAGTGATGCACACATGTACATTTTGAACACTAATAGATTTTTGTAGTTGAAATGCAATGCTTGTTTTCATTTAAATGTAGGGTTTTTAAAGCAGGGAGAAATAATGGCTGCCAAATTAATAAGCGTTTCTTTGGGAAAATTTTAAATCTTGTATTGGGTGATGAAGATAATAGAGGGTATTGAATCTTGATTCTTGACATCTGGAGAGAACCCTACAGCCTAACACAATCCAATGGAATTGACCAAAAAAACCCAAATAGAGTCAACCCTACTATAGGAGGAAGGGCCTGTAGTAAGAACTTACCATTTTGCAAGAGCTGAGGGCGAATGTTGTTCTACAAGAGCTGAGGGCGAACGCTATGGGAGAATGCAAGGTGAATGCTGTTCTGCAAGAGCTCAGGGAAAATGTTGAGGGCGAATGCTGTTCTGCAAGACCTCAGGGCAAATGCTGAGGGCGAATAATGTTCTGCAGGAGCTCAAGGTGAATGCTGAGGGCGAATGTTGTTCTGCAAGAGCTGAGGGAAAATGTTGAGGGTGAATGCTGTTCTGCAAGAGTTGAGGGCGAATTTTGAGGGAAAATGTTGTTCTGCAAGAGCTGAGGGTGAATGTTGAGGGTGAATGTTGTTCTGCAAGAGAGAAGGGCGAATGCGCGCATGATATCAGACGTTAATGTAGCTATTGCGATGGATATAAGTTTCGTATTTTTAATAAAATCATTTTTATGTAGCGCGCATATAAGTTTCGTATTTTTATGTAGCGTGCATATAAGTGTCATTATACCGACGGCGGAAAAAGCGTTGATGTTGCGACAGATGCCTCCAAACGTCGCAATTGCGACACTTACACATTGTGTTGCACTTGCGATATTTGGAGGCAGGCATCGCAATAGCGACGCTTTGGGGCATAGTGTCGCAATTGCGACATATTCCTCCAAATGTCACAATTGCGACACGTTTTCTAAGTGTCGGTATTGTGATTATTTTCTATAAACATTGGTATAGCGACGGTTTTGGGAGGGATTGAAAAAATTTGGGGAAATTTCCGACATTTGGTCAAAAGCGTCAAAACCAAGTGTCGGAATTTCCCCCAAATGTACTAGTGCAAGAGTGGAAACAACTATGGCAGCAGCTGGACCCACATACTGGATGGGGCTCCTATCCAAAACGGTGTGAGGTCTGATTGGGACCTTTCACTGGGGAGACCCCCCCTTGTTGTCGGCAGTACAATTTTTCCCGTCAACACTATCCAAATATTTCACCATTATATCCTTCTTCGAAAACAACTACAGTGTCTGATTGCAACCCCATGACTTATATCTTATCACGTCAATTGCTGGGGGGGGAATATTCAAAATGGATTGTCATTTTGCAAGAATTTGATTTGGAATTCATCAAATCCAAGTGAAAGAAGTATTTAGTTTTGGCTGATCTTCTCTGTGACCTTCCCTCTTATAGTACTGCAACTACATTGAAACCATCAATTCCTGACAATTCTTTGTTTCTGATTGGATAATCTGATCCTTGGTATGGAGATTTCATCATTTATCTCCAAACTCAAACTTTTCGACCTGATACCTCTCGCTCTGAACAGCGATGTATTTTATACCAAGCCAAATATTATCTGATCGTCAGCGATACACTTTATCGTCGTGGTGTCGATACGATTTTAAGGAGGTGCCTCACTCATGAGGAGGCCGAAAAACTGTTAAATGATTTTCATGCTAGGGCTTGCGGTGGAAATTTATCTGGATATGCTACCGCATATAAAATACTCTACGCCGGTTACTTTTGGCCTACCATTTTTCAAGATTGCATCCTTGCAGTCAGAAGTTGTCATGTGTGCCAGATTTTTTATCGTAAAATCCGCAAACCACCAGCGCCAATACATCCTGTTGTCTCTGTGGAACCATTTTTGAAATGGGGTATTGACTTCATGGCCTGTAACCCTCGTTCATCTGGGGGGCATGGTTATATTATTTTTGCAGTCGAATATTTTACCAAATGGGCTGAAGCGATGCCTACATTCAACAACACAGGACAGACAACTGCATTGTTTTTCTTTAATCATGTTATTGCACGGTTTGGTGTCCCACAGGATATAGTTACAGATCATGGGAAGAATTTTCGCAACCACATGATGTCCGAAATGACTACCAAGTTAGGATTTTAACATGATAATTCTACTCCTTATCATCCACAACAAATTGACAAGTTGAGCCTATCAACAAAATTCTTAAACGTATGCTTCAACGAATGATAGGAGTTCGTAAAAGAAACTAGCATTTGATCCTATACTCCGCCTTGTGGGCGTATCGAACCTTGGTGAGAAACACAACTGGCTTTACTCCTTTTCAGTTGGTGTATGATCTAGAAGATATCTTACCAATCTAATGTGAAATACTGTCATTAAAACTCACGATTGACTTGTTACCTGACACCTCAATAGAAGAAGTGCATCTCCTTAACCTCATCCATCTTGATGAAACGCGTCGTGAAGCCCAATTGGCCAACGAAGCACACAAGAGACGTATAAAGGTGCAATACGGAAAAAATGTCCAGCCTTGCATTTTCTCAAAGGGAGACTTGGTCCTTCTTTACAATCAAGAAGCTAATGTAATAGGTACAGGAAAGTTTAAGCCATTATGGCATGGCCCCTCTATTTTCAAAAGAGTTCTTGCTAAGGGTGCTTATGAGTTGGTTGATTACGATGGAATTCCATTGGCACAGCCTAGAAATGGGTTGTATTTGAAACGTTACTATGCTTAATCATGAGCATAGTAGTTTTTTATATTATATTGTATATATATGTTGTTGATTTACATTCACTATCTTAATTTTTTTTTATATTTTTCTTAATGTTAGTAATCTGATTTACATTTCATCGTAGATGTCTGAATCTTCGAAACCCTTTGTTGGATATGCTGATGGTGCTAGTCGTAGTACGCAGAATCTATCCTCTGCAGCGTGGGCCATTTTCAGTCCGAACGGCAAGTTAGTGAGTTTTCAAGGGATTTGTATTGGTAGATCGACGAACAATATCACTGAATATAGCGCGTTGATCAAAATTCTCTCTGATGCCATTTCATTTGGTATTAACCGTATCATCGTAAGGTTAGACTCACAACTTGTGGTATTACAACTTACTAGTGTTTAAACTGTTAGAAATCCAACATTGCATAGATTGCTCCTTAGAGTTCTACTTTTGGAAAGACACTTTGATTTTATTCAATATCAACACATTTCCAGAAATTTGAACACATTGACTGATTCATTAGCTAATCAAGTTTTAGACAGACATTTTCAACCTATGTAAAGAAAATATTCACATCATTGAATAGGATTTCACAATAAACATAACAAAACACTGAAATCATATAGATAGATAGTTATAGGTTTTTAAAAAATTTGTGCCCAAGACGCATTAGTCATATGACCTCAAAATGTATGCAAAATTTCACAAATAAACTAGTGGTGCTCGTGATAACATGCTATAGATATAGCTATCCTACAGAGTAACCGCATCCAGCGGTTAGGAACCCTAATAGTGTGTCGCTACAGTCACGTAGGAAGCTCTTCTATCCAGCAATCTGGAATCCCAAAGGTCAAACTTTCTATGTGCTACTAAAGCTTAGTCAGAGTCTCATCCATATTAAGATCCTAAAGGACTGCTCTCCCGACAACCCTCTCTACTGGCACATCTTCTTCGTGCTCCGATTCCACTACTGGTTGAACACGACCAACATCTGCATTACATAAAAAATTTAGTTTATTCTTGGGAAAAAATAAAAATACAAAAACATTGTATAAACCTTAAGAAAATCAAAAAACATGTTCAAAACATTCTTACCTATTGCACCCCATTGAGCGCCTTCTGGTAATGTTAAATCTGGATCCCCTCGGAAATCGATGCCTGCGTATGCATACTCGTCGATGGTGATGGTATATCACCAGAACTAGGCAAAGAATGCAGTAGAGAACAAAACAGTAGATTGGCCTATGTTGACTCGTGAGTTCTACCCATCTCTGCCTCCGAGAATCTCTAGGACTAGCTATATCCAGTGTCACATGGTGTGGCTGCATCAGTGGAATCCGTTCCAAAGCAAAGGATATAAGGAGAACCACAACTGAAATTCTTCTTCCTTCCTCCCTTTTCTTTATTCATTTGTTCCTTTATCTTAGATAGAACAGCTTCATACCAGTTGAAGACTGTTGCCTCCATACACTCTAGGGCATACTGCATATACGATCTATTCGCTACATGTAGTGTAACGGTGCCAGAAAGTTTTGCGATCGTGAAAAGGATAGTTCTCAAAAGAAAATATCTAACATCTCGGATGTTAATATTTCCATCTTTCCTTGGCTCTGACCCTGGATAAAAATATTTCAAAACATAATCTCTCACTGTCTCTCCTCCAACTACAGACCTTGAGAGCGAAATGGGCCAGCCTCTCCTCGACAAACCTATGAGAAATTAAACATCCTCGGTTGTTATAGGAACCACTTGGTTCTTAATATGAAATGCCTCTATAGCTGGATCCCATGCTCGAACTAAGAATTCCAATAGTTCTATTTGTTGCATCATCCCAGACGATTTGAATTACTTAAGTAGTCCACAATCTCTTAGGGGTCTTACTATACCCGGATCATTTAAGGCAGCCATATCCTATTCTTCATGTTCTCTTTCCCTCCATGTAATCTTCATTGTAATCCAATGGAAACCTGAAATACAACCATAAGATCCATTAGATTCCATTCATTGCAAAAAACTAGGTTAATTTTGGGCATAATGAGCAAATCAAAAACTTAAATTGCACCCAACGCAATCCCTAACAAGAGACAGTGCTTTGCATATGCAAGTACCCTTCACTGTACCTGCTATGCAACATAGGTTTTGACATTCAGGGGTGCGTTGCCCCCTTTTTGGGAAAAAATTACCCTAGGGGCCTTAAAACCTAAAAATTTGCATAAATTGGAAATGAAATGAATGCTAAAGGAAAGAAGAGGTTCATATTGATACTAACCTGGATCAAATGGAAAATAAAACCATCCACAGAAACGATCACAATCAGGAGCTGAAGTTCAGGGGCAAAATCAAGTTCAGAGCTCCAAAATGCAAATGGTAACTATGGAATGGTAAAAATGAATAATGAAACTACTATTAATAGTCATTTAATTATTTGCAAGTTAAATTTATTACTACGACTATTGTTTTATTATGTTTTTATCATGAAATAGGTATTTTTAATCCATTTGATGTTGTTCTAAATAGGATATACAACTGATGAATAGATTAGTCGTGCAGTTTTATTTCAAAGAATGAGTTGACCAAAAAGCATACTTTTTCTCTTTATTTTTCAAGCTTTGTTAAAAATGAAAAAGGATTTGAAGCGCACTTTTATCTCTTTTTCAAGCTTCTATAACAGCGAAAAAGGAACCCTTGGAGTTTTCTTTCAGCTCTTTTCAGACTTCGATAATGTGAAAATATTACCGAGCACTTGTCTTTTTGAGCTCGTAAAAGTAAATGAATTGATATCTACTCAGTATAAGTTTAACCCTTTTCTGGACTGAGATAGATTATTTACGAAAAAGGAATACCTTGGTTAAACATGACCAAAGAGGTTCTCTCGGATATTATTTTACACTTTTTCGGATTTGAGTGACAAATTTATGAAAAAGTACTTATGGAGTTTTCATCTTCCTTTGTTTCAAACTCTCTAAATATGAAAAAGGACCAGGCTATCACTGTCGTTAAGCTTGTTAAAACATAAAATAGCGATGGGCTTGTTGATCATGGCAAGTATCAAGTTTCATTCATCGCTATACTCGTTAAATTAATAAATAGCGATACTTTATTCGCCCAAAGGGTTGAATTATAGATCAATCAAATGTTATCCTCCTCAATCTTGTTAAAAAATAAAGAAGTACTAGTCGACAAATTACCGGCGAAAATTTGGGAAAAGTGAGAAAATTTTATTTATAGTAGCAAGTCGCTTTTGAACATGACACTTCCTTCACTCCATGTCCATGACTGTTTGGGTTAGGTAATCATCTTGAAATTTCATTCATACCTATGGTTCATCATACCTTCACTTTATTTTTGGGTCAATGATGCCAACTCAGTGAATAAACTCATCATTTTGCAATACTCGTAAACCTTTATTCTCATGACCGTCATCCCTGAAAATTTCTATATCAGGTCATACCTTTTGTCTCTGAAATCAGTAACTCCCATTTCACAATAATGTGGCTTCTTGTCAATGAAAAATCATTATCCAGGAAGTTCACTTACAAACATCAGATTCCAGTACCATGAGGCTTGTTACAGCATCGACAAGATCCTCACTTCCAGACTTTTGACCGAAACATTTTGATTGGCGTTTGACATCAAATCATCTATTCACACCTTACGAAATGTACTACAATACATTGTGGCAATTTTCATTAATGGTGGTTCTCTTGCATTTGTTAACAGCTCACATCATTGGCTGGTAATCAAATGATTTCTTTCCATGTTCGACGACAAATCATATATTCGCATGGCTAGACTTGTACCCTGAATGATCAAGTGAATGAGATAAGAAGACCCCAGATCTGTTTCATCCATCTGGGCTTTGATTTCAAGATTGTTGTACACATCATCTGTACAGTGACCTTACATACAGATTGTCATCCTAACATGGGCCTATATTTGTAGGCATGTCTTCATTGGGTAACATTCCAATGTCGACGACTTTCTAAATTATGTACATGTTATTAGATTGTTTATGTGCTGAACATGGGAATGCCTACCCTCAGTAATTATTATCAAAGAAGATATATCATGATGTAATGTATTGTAATATTGATGTAGGTTGCCACTCCGCTTCATATCCAACTCATCACAATGTAAAGCATATCAATCAAAATATTGTTGTTATTATTCTGACTTCATGCTTTAGGGGGAAACTGTTATAGGTCAATTTAGGCATCATTCCCAATGACCTAGTTAACTAGGCATCATCTCCAGGACCAATGTATAGGGTCTATCATCCCTTAACATTTCAATTTCTATATGCCCTAAGACAAAGAACGAGAGAGATCAACCAAGGACTTTCATCTGCAAAGGTTTCCAAGGTTTGAAGTTTATAATATATCATATGAGAGCTCATAAAAGCTGCCTCTAAAGGGACTAATTTTGTTGCATATGCAGGTAGCCCCATGCAAGGCTGCTCTGCAAAGCACTTCCCGACATCTATGGGTGTGTTGGTCACATTGGGAGTGAAATTCTCATTGTTCCGGAATATCCACTTGGCCAGTGCCTTCTAGAAGAGTTCACATGTGTCAAACTTCGAATCCATGTGTCCATTTGACATCTACAAGATTGGGAATATGTCTTGCCTATTATTGGAAAGCCATTGATTGTAAAAATACCTCAGCCTCTCTATAAATTGAGAACAGATCTTGGTGTTTGGAAGGAATAATTTTTGTAGAGAAATGCTGGTGGATTTTTCAGTGAGGAGATTGATTTGAGTGACGATTTCCAGGAGATATCTGCATTGTGATGAGGTTGGGATGCTGCTAGATATGGTGACACTAAATCAATCATTTGGTTGTAGCCTCCACGTCTATCATTAATAAATAATACAACTTAATTTTCCCTATATGCATCTGTATTGGCTTTGATTTTCCATATTGCAAGATCTTAGTTGATGTATATGGTTTATGCTTTACTGATTTAGAAAAATAACTTGAATAGACATATGTATTATTGCTATCTTCTGTTGTTTAGTGTTCATTCTTGCAGGAAATATTTTGCACAGCCAGCTGGAATTTGAAGCTACAACGGAAGCTACAGAAGGAATCATTTGGAAGCGCTTGGATTCCAAGTAAGAATCTAATCCACTATGTGTGTTTGTTCTTAGTTAGGAAAAGTAGTCATATAGTCTTTAACCTGTTGTTCTAGATTAGCACCTGTCTAGAGAAGCACGTTTTATCCGTAATTCACAATTCTCTCCAACACTTGTTTTGCTACAAGCACTAGTAGAAAATTATGAAATTAATGACTAGGTGACTAAAAAAGTTAGTCACTGCAATTATTTCAAGTGAAATACTACTAAATTTGAGAAATTTTAAGTGACCGAACTAAAAATGACTAACTTAAATGACTAATCTAGTCTAGGGATAAAATATACGACTAGATAATAAGTGACTAAACTAAAAGCGACTAACTTAAATGACTAATTTAGTCTAGGGATAAAATATATGACTAGATAATAAATGACTAAAGTAAAAGTGACTAACTTAAATAACTAATTTAGTCGAGGATTAAAATATATGACTAGATAATATGTGACAAAATTAATAGTCTAAATTGTTACATTTCACTAAACGAGTCTCTAAATCCATCTGAAGTGTTAAGATTTAGAGACAAAGGGGTCTTTGAGTCCATCTACATTGTTAAAATTTTGAATACTCTTTTGTCTCTAAAGTTTAAAAATGAAGATGGATTCATCTACAATTAACATAAATATTGCATGCATCATCTATCTACTTAATATGTATATTTATAGTTTTATAGTTTTAGTAAATGTAATATTTATATAGTCAGATTAATATGTATATTTATATTTCTTTGGCCATAAAGTTTAATCTTTAAACTTCATTGAATTATGTTAAAAGTGTGACTCTTCTTTTAAATCTAAGGTCAAATCTTCATATTTAAATTTAATCAATAGATAAAAATTACATTTCTTTTTGTAAGTCAATATTGATTTATGTGGTGAAAAACATGTACAACCAACAAAGAAAAAAACAGGTGGTCTCACCCCAACTAGGTTTGTTGACCAATGATTGCAACAAGTAACAAAAATACAAAAATGAGGCTAAGGACAACATCCATAAATGAGAGGGTCAAAGACACCAAAATACATGTAATACATAAAAAACACATGAGAGCATACTATTCATCTGATGTAATGGAAGCTAGGTTTTCCAGGGTTGTTCCTATAGGGGGTGGTGGATAGAAGTTGCAATGGATGTGCCCTTCGACGAGCCAAGTGTCCAAATTTTCCACTTTTTCTACAAGGTGGTTTTGGCCTCGCTAGACCACCACCTGTAATACTCGCTCCCTGACTTGGAACTAGAAGTAGTGCATCCTATCCAAAGTCGCCATAAACTCAACATGCTCCTACCTACGAACCCATTCCGCTACATCCACCTGATCTATCAGAGTTTGAATTAGGTCCTGACAGTTTTCTAGAAAACAATGTTGAATTTACCGCGGGCCAGGAGCTACACACCTACAAGTTCCCCATTTATCTCTTCCTCCTTGCTTTACACCACCCCAATGCTGCATTTATTGCGACCTTACACTTCCACCACCACAGGAGGCTTGTTTTCCTCCACCACGACCACCTCACATTCCCACACCAACAAGCTGGGAGTGACCGATGGCCTTACCACCTCGGTGCACTCCTACCACCACTATTTCCATATCATCTAAGCCAACAGATCCTTTCTTGGCTGTGGGTGAGGATTTCCCGTGCCACGAGGCTGGTCATATTGTGATAAAACCAGGAGGGCCAACTCCAGCCGTTATCCGATTCCAGTCTACTGGAACTTTCCCCTACCACCACACCTAAAAACTAGATCTCTCTTCACCCTTAAATTTCCTCAGGAAACCACACACTATGTCCCAGCTACCATCTTTCCACCAGTTGGGAAACTCGACAAGAACCCGAACAACTAGAGAAGGAGAAGGTGGGAGGAACACGCCACAGGCTTACGCTTCCCAAGAAGCTTCACACAACCCACACTAGGATATCAACTCTATGTATTCCAAAAGGGCGACTCTCCTGTCACCACTACACACCAAGAACCACCCACCAAACCACCATGCACACCAATTTCTAGACCAGGCACTAGAAATGTAGAATTCCACACAGAAGCACTGCCACCCCCAGCGATACCTCCTTCAATACCACCTTCCTACACCTCTATCAGACCAACAACTCGCACATAATAAAAACCACAGAAGACCAAAATAACAAGTTCCCTCGTTGACACGTCATAGTGTTCAAGATTTCTATTTACTAGGCATTCAAATGAAAATAAAGTGGAAAACGTGAGCGAGGGAGGATTTTCTTAACGTCCTTGGCACCTATAGCTGCTACATATATCTATCTACATTTGGGGTCATCCCTGGAAATAGAAAGATTCATGAGAAAATATATAGAAAAGGAGGTTCTATGAAACGTTGTGGCAGGTGTTCGACATGTTCAAGTTTTCTATTTACTAGGCATTAAAATGAAAAAAAAATTGGAAAATGTGAGCGAGGGAGGAATTTTCTGATGTCCTCGGTGCCTATTGTTGCTATAAATATCTATATACATTTGTGGTTGTCCCTGGTAATAAAAGAAGTCAGGAAAAAGAGATAGAAAAGGAGGTTTGTGAAAAGTGGTGGTAGGTGTTCATGAATGGATCGTGACAAGAAGTCCAAAACCCAAGTCCATCCCAATGATAATGGAGATGTGAACCCCAGCTCCATATGTATGCTCATTCTCATTCTTCTAGTTATCCTTCTATCTTTCATTTATTTCTACATCTGCTTGTTTCTATTAGTAAGGCCTCCTTGATTGGCAGTTGATTGAGTAGAGAAGTTGTGCATGCAAGAGGGATATATCAGTGACACTTATTATCATTCTCTCCATGTTTCTTTTAGGGTAAATGACAAGTGTCGAGTGTTGCAATAAATGTTATGTTCTTCCTTTTGTGGGTGTGTATCAATAATTTTTTAAGGTTTCATTTCAACTCTTCCTGAGATGTGGGGTGCCATCACTCGTGGGAGAAATGGCTTGGAAGGATGCATCACACTTAGTTTTTGGTTAACAACTTAACCCATAAATTGCACCTCGCCCAAACCTCTTACTTATGCCTATGAAGAAGTGAATCTTGATGGTTGGCCTAATGACATGCCACCATATTCACTAGATAAACATGGTTCAATTGATTTTTTTTACTTATTTTTTCAACTATGATCTACCATTTAAAAATTGTATCATGTTCCCCACCTCTATTATGACTACTTGGGCACACTAGTACCCTTGAGTTTATGCAACTATGTGGTAAAATTATGGATGTTAGTTTTTTAGTTATGTTGTCAGTAAGGGTAATTGATGAACCCTGTGTCCCTCACTTTTAGATTTTCTTGATTGAAAATGAAATGTGAAACTTTATCAAGGGAATTTAAGTGCAATCATTTATATTACAGATGGAATTATTACATTAGATCAAAATTGGGCTTTTTTATTATCCACATAAGTTATAATTTTCTCATCAATATTAGACTTATTTCATAAATCCTTTGAAGTATATATCATTGGTTTGATTTTTCTTCATGCACATATGTGCAAATGTCAAAAAGCGATGACGGTGAGAAGTAACTACATACAATAGACTAAATCTGCATCAAAATTCAATTTTTTTTTGGCTATTGATTTTTTCTTTATCATCACTTGTGACAATGAGAAGTAACTACATATGATAGGATGCAAAGCTATCCCTCAAACCAATGTAGAGATGCAATTATTTATTGGTTGTTGAATTCTTATTTATCATCACTTAGAATAACTGACACTATATTTGGACTCTCTTAAGGAAAAACATCTTCACTTTCATAACTCGTAGGACTCCTCAAAATATTTTCACTTCCATTAATGATGATCCCTTTCAATATCAATGTTTTATGCATTCCTCCAATCAACTCTTCATAGTCTCTATCTCTTTTTTCCCCTAGAAAGACATACATATTGGCTATATCCAAGCCCCATAGAACATACAAAGACCTACAAGCACCAAATCTAATTTTTAGTAATATGGATCTTGCTCAACAAGAATTTATTGCATAAGCGTCGTTGAGCCAAAAATACTACATGTAGTTTCCAAAAGACTAAAATCATCAAATTAAATAATCTCATAGTCTAAATTTCGTTATGGTAGTCAACTTGAGATTCCCAATCTATTGTGCATTTCTCAACTTTAACCAAATCATTAAGATATCAAATATTGGAACTTAGTCATATGCAAACTCAATATTCAAAATAGTTAGGCTTAATATTGATTGGAATAGTTGGAATTAGATGAGTTTGTAATAGTTTAATATTCCATTTAACATAATCTAGAACTTAATTCTTTTGGTTATAACACCCAAAAAATAAAATAATTTTTTTTGAACGGACCACTTAACATCTACCAGTATTCAGCACCTCGAATATTTTTGCGAATTTTTTATTTTGAATGGCGGCAATATTCAACACCTCGAATTTTTGGGAATTTTTTTATTTTGAGTGGCGGGAAGCATCGTATGATTTTCTAAAGGATAGAAACGAAATTTTAATCTCGCTTCCCGAAATCGAAGTGGGTCCTCAAAAATCGGCCTTCAAGCTGCACGAAAGGCGTCAGAATTTGAGAAATCTGCAGATAGGTCTAGGGATCAATCCTCTCTGCCTCAATCTGAACGGAAGGATATCTACTAGGGAAATGCCACCACTCGAAATCCTATCGCCCAACATGATCCATCTCCCATCACTCGTTCTCAGCCCAGTGACGCCTCTCAGCTCCGACCCCTTTCATTGCACCTCCAATTCGACGTTATGTGATGAATCTTCGATTTCATAGGAGGAGAGGGTCATTGTGGAGAAGGGATTCTATTTGCATCCCTAGCCTCTTCAAACGCCAAGGGAAAGGGAGCCAAATCTGCTCTTTTTGGTTCAGTGTGAAGAAGAAATAGGCACGACTGCCAATCTGCAACACCTCGAATTTTTGGGTGGCATCATATGAGTTTCTAAGGGATAGAAACGAAACTTTAATCTTTCACTGCACGAGTCCCCTTTTATTTTTCTGGTCGAGCTACATTCTTTTACTAGCTGAGACACACATTTACAAGTTCTCAGTTCTGGTTGGAGTTATTGGGCCGCATCTACCTGAGCTTGAGGGCCGATATTCCACATTCCATCTGCTGGACGAATATGCTAAGAAGGGCTGAGTAATCATATTGATTAGCACGAGTTTCCTAACTGTATAACAGTTGTGCACCCTTACAACGACCAAGCAAATTACTCTCTGAAGGCTGCGTATAAGCTAAATGAGTTTGAGTTTACACTATCCAGAGGTCCTGGCATCACTAACTCGTGTATTTACTGCTGCTCACTAAGGGAAACATGAGTTCCTTATCTCTGGTATGGGTGAATGTAAACATCTGGGCATAAAATGAACTTCTGGACTCTTCATTCTGTGTGAGACAGTCATCTGGCAACCAGCAAAAGGAACGCACCAGTCCTAGGTTTCTATACTCAATGTCCCTTATTTACATGTGTTTATTGACAACATAAAATATTGGCAGTCTTCTGGCTGTAGTGGATGTCATTCTGGGAATTAATATGAATACTCGTTACTCCTATTTCTGAGTTATATTTGGTTGTCCTGTGTGAATATTATGCTTGGAATATCTTAGTTTGAACTTTGGGTGGTTTATTTTCGGTGCATGTCATTTAATATGAGTATCTTTTGAATTAAAATTGTTAGTAAAGTGCTTACATCAGTACCCAGACAAATTTCTTGACATAGATATGAAGGAAAATTTCGCATAAAACCAGAAAGCTATTGCAACGAATTCTACAACCAAGGCTATGGTGGGGATAATAGTGCACCCAGAGAAATTGTTTGACATAGATATTTACAAAAGTTTCACATAAACCCAGAAATATATTGCAAGGAATTTTACAACCAGGGCGATGGTGGGGCTGATAGTGCACTAAATCTAGACTGTACATTGGGCACATTGAGTAGGAATACTGGCATAGGTCCGTCTAACCCTTGTCATGATATGGACATTGAATTTTCCAAAATCTGGTGCATTTATTGAGTTTACCCAAATGGTCATCATATCAGATATTGGAACTAATACCTATGCACTCTCTAGCTTTACAATAGCTAGGTTCAGTACTGATTGACCCTAGTGTGTGCTAGGTTAATTTCCCCCCTTGACCAAACCTAGAATTTTTTTTTTTGATTGGGTTTATTCTCCTGTAGTTCTTATTTATTATCTATTTTATCATATTTTCTCTTGAATAGATCTCGAATCAAGCTGCATTGTGGAAGCCAAGTGGAGATGGGCTAATTCATTCAAACTGTGTGTGATGGTGTATTATATACATTGAATATGGACACATTCACATTGAGATTGCCAATGCCCGGTGCATTTCTTGAGAACCCAAATGCTCAAAATATTAATATTACAACTCAGACATATGCAAAACTCAAGCTTTATAATTGCCCGGTTTGATATCCAGAAGTAGGTTTGATATACCTCCCATGTTTGATATTGAATGCAGAATAACTGCACAGGCCTATTAAATGTCAATAATGAACTTAACTTAGAATTATGCCAAAGTAATAACCATGCACAATAGCACTTAGAACAAACATATACTTTGGGAAAGCGGATAAGGATGTGTATGTTGATAAATGGGAAATGAATTGACCCAAGTATATTTAATTCTCCTTTCTTAAATATTCACAAGTTATATATGGTGCAAAGGAAAACTGGGTAGCCCAATGACTATAAGTAGACAAGCACACCAATGCAGAAGTCATATGGTAATTGTTATATATTTTCCTCTCCGACTCTAAGCTATATATTGCTCTTCAAAAACATTAAAAAACATATCTAGTTTTTACAGTCATACAATTCTAGAATTTTGGAATCAGTCCCCACCACACATTACTGGCTTGTTTAGCACTGGGGGTTTGACAGCACTGGTTTGAGAGTTTTTTTCTCAGAAAGGCTTAATACATAATCATGAAATCCTTACCCACAGTTAGCCATTTCTACGTAGTTCTTGACTTTTCATCATGAACTCCTTGACTTTTACTCGTTTTTTATAAACTCTTCATCAAGGTTGAATTGACCTTGTTGTGCAAAGCATCAATTTCTTCCTTAGACAATTGCATCCCTGATCTCTAGTTACTGATGACTGCAACTATTTACCTGTAGTTCTTTGAAATGCAACACCATGATGCTATTAAGGCTCTTAATATCTATAGGCAACCTGGTAAACATGTATAGTTGGAAATCTACTGTTCCAAAAGTGTTGTAATTGATGTCTTCAGTTTCAAATCCTTTCAAAACAGTGCATATACCGGAACGTTTTTGTTTTTTAAGGATGATTGTGATCCAGTATTACTTTTTTCCAAAAACAAATGCTTCAGTGGCATTCCCTCTTAACATTTTTGAATTTTTTATCATTATTTACTTCCTCTCATGATGCATATACATACTTTCCTATTCATTTCCAAATGTTTAGTTTACGAAAAAAAAAATTGTGGAAACATTTCTGGTGGATTCATTAATTCATTAGATGATGTGATGTCTCATTGAGTCATTACATAGTAGGATAAGAGGAGTACATTACAACATCTTGAATTGCAAGTTCCCCAGTAGGACAAATGAAAAGAACAAGAATAGGCGGTCTTTTAAGATCTCGGAGGACTAGTGACTTGACTATCACCTCAATAGAAGGAAATAGTAATGCTACTATCACTGTATTTCTTTGTGTTTGTCAATTGAGCCATCTACTTTGAACTTTTCTCTGAAGACCCATTTAACCATTTGCACTTTTTTATTTAGGCATATCCTCAAGTTCCAGTGTTTCATTTCTCTATATGGAATCACATTCCACCTTTGTTACTTTGTCCCATTCTTCTTTCCATGTGCATTGAATCACATTATACCAGAATTGTGGTGAATTTGTGATCAAAGCCATATATAATTGTTGTAAAGAAGACTGCTACAATCTTCTTGATTTCTTGTTTCCTTTATTGCTTTCAGGTAGTTCCTGTAGCTTTGAGCCATATAATGTTCACAAATGTTGTTTCAGAATATTCTTGGGTGTTGATGATGTTCTCACTGCTAGCATTCCAGAATCTTCTCTTTGATGATTTCCTCACTATTAAAATTCCAGAACCTTCTTGGGCTTTGGTGATGTCCTTAGTACTAGCTTTGACATCATTGACTTCATTATCACTGGATTCTTGATTGCTCCATTGTTCCTGACTTGGAATGCTTTCTTCTGCTACCTTTTTACCTCTTTCTTCAATAGGCCATGGCACTTCAATTTCACTTGAATTACCTTGGATATAGTTGTCCTCAAATATAACATCTCTACTGAGTGTATCTTTTTCCAAATAAAAAATTTGATATCCCATAGACTCTCCATTGTACCCTATCAAAAATACTTCTAACCTTTATCCTTGTGCTTATGCACTTTTTTCAGAAACAAGTACATAGACATTGCAAAGAAACACTTTGGGATGACTCTCCCCTGGTTTCTCATCATTTCATGCTTCTTTAGGTGTAACATTCCTTGCAATTTTCATTGTATTTCTATCAACAAAGTACACCGGTGTACTAATTACTTCAACTTAAAAATTATTTGATAGATTTTACCTTTTATCATTCTCCTCGCCATCTCTACATCTATCCTTCCTTTGCAACATTTCTTTCTCTGTGAATGCCATGAAACTTGTAATACCTATAAAATATTGAAATGATGGTGTAATATTCACTTGTGGCCTCATGCCAACCTTACATGTAATCAAGGCTATAAGTCTACACATGTGCAACCACAACATTTTATTGCATTTTTTCAATATGTACTATTTTAGGCTAAGGCCAACGTTCAACTTCCTCGGAGCTAGCACCCCACTAGCCATATCTACATCTATCCTCAATTTGTCAAGATGTCCTGACTATTAACATTCCAAAATATTCTTGGGCTTTGGTGATGTCTTTAGTACTAGCTTTGGCATCATTATTTTCATCATAAATTCTTTTTTCATGAGCTAAGTGTTGCCTTATGTGATTCTTTAGCTTATGGGCACCTACATCTCATGTTTCTCATGTTCATGGGTTCATCTTCTCTCCTCTTTGTGTTTATGCTTTTTTTTTTTTTTTTGGTTTTTTGGTTGTTTACATTCAATCCTTGTTTATCTCTTGTAATATCAACATGGTATCAGAGTAGGTGTGAACTCGCCTCTTTGGTTTATCTCATTTCTTCAAGGGTTTTCTAAAGTTTTTCCTCGGGTTTCACCCATATTCAATGGCACACTACAATGCTGATCCAGAAGTGGTTCAAAATCATCTTTTCTAAGGTTTCTTCCTTTTAGAGCTTCCAAGTAAGGCTCAATTTTTACTATTTTTATCAAGGGAATTTCTTAGCGATAGATTTTTTTGGGTTAATTAGTCGATTAGTTAGACTAATGGCCAATGACATTTCCCCAAGGGTTGCAGGACTAGGGTTTCTAGATCATCTTCATTTTAGAGTTTCAAACCCTTCTTTCATACACACCTTCTTAGGTGTATGCAAGGGATATCTTAACCCCTTTTATCTTTAAATTTATACTTTTCCCTAATCAAAGTGGCTATTTATTCTTGGGTAGATTTTATTTAGGATGCTACTAACACACATTTATATGCACATATTTTATTGCACTCTACATGTTGGCATCTACCCATTTCAGGAGATGATGATTTGGCTCATTCATCGTTGGAGGCTTTCCTTATTTTTTAGGAAATTGTTGTTTATAGTGGATGCCATGGTTGATGATGTGAGGCATATGTAGAAAAATTTAACTAGTTGGAAACCTTCACAGTTTTAAGTTTTTGCTCAAATATATTTCCGACAGTACCAAACTAGAAGGTCTGATATACTTGAAGTAAACAGAAGGCTCTAAAATATTACTATTACACAACCTATTAGCTTTGTGACATATCATATTTTATATGCTCGAACAACCTTTCCCTGTGTCGGGCATTGTTAAGCTTTGCACTGACTGATGGGAAACCCCTTTTGTCATCTATGGGTCTTATTCCCTTTTTTCTTGCAAGATAATTTGTTATTAACTTATTTATAATTTTATTTATATATATATATAAACATATATGACATTCCCAACTCATTCGTTCCAAACTTGTTTGACTGTGATCGTGTAAAATAATTTTTTTTAGGACCAAAGTAAATTGATCATATAGTGCCTTCAAGCAATTGTTAATTTTTTTAAGGATTGAAAAAGCGTCATATAGATAAGTTTGTATGTTGCATAGGGGTTGAATAAATGATCCATAAGTGACAAGTCTGTGTCATTCATGGAAAAACCAAAGTGGTTGAAATAAGTATCAAACCCTTCTGCCAATAGGAAAATAAAACTGTGCGAAGAAGGGGTGGTTGACATTTCGGTTGGTAGAAAAGGATCTACTAGTATCACCTCAAAGAAGCACGCAGTTTTGAGTGTATTTTTCCATGAGAGGTGGGAAGGTATGGTCAACAGTTGTTGGTGGAAGAACTGTGGCCTGCATGCAAGTCTGCACTAGACAAAAACAAAACCACAAGAAGCATAAGGTGGCAACTCACTAAGAAGGAAGCAACACGGGCTAGACTAGTCGACACCACTCAACTGTTGAGAAATCGCGAGGGAAAAGACACACAAATGACCGATAGAAGGGCAATTGTCTGCATAGTTTGTGGATGGAGGAGTGCTATCAGAGCTAGCTTGACCTGTTTCAGTGCAGGTTTAGTAGCCACCACACGTGGTCGATTAGCCTAGTTGAAGCCGCAGTGACGGGCCTTCAGGCACAATCTGACCGAGAATTGGAGCAACTGCAGTTGACAAGCAGGGAAGCACATAGATCGTAGTCATAGGTAAGTAGGTGGGATGTCGGGTCGGGTGCAGGAGCCTGCATCAAAATTCTTGCGCCTACATCCAAAATAGTCTTGCCTTCAAAGTGGTGAATGTTCTCAAATATAGTTGTTTAATAAGCATACATCCTCATGTGTCACATTTGGGAAAAGGGTTGTAAGGAATCTCCACAATTCCCTCATTGTGCATGTCTTTTCTTGTATCAAATCACTAACATTCGTGCATAGCTTTAATAAATAGAAGATATTTTCTCTCTTAAACATCTCATAATTGTAATGAACAATTGCCTCAAGATGTTGATTATCAACGAACTTTTCCTCATGAGGTGTCTTATCTTGAGGAGCAATTTGCTCATCAACCAACCATTTTGAGGTACTTTATAAAGAGGATGATAGAATAAATTTAAGAGAGATAGTTAAAGATGACTTCATATTTCCCTAGTTTGGTAGGGGAGGTGGGTAATGAGGCATTGATGGATCAAATATAAAAGGAAGAATTACAAAAGATTTTGCATTCTTTCCAAAAGTATAAGAACCCTCAATCACTTCGTGGGACAATAGAATTCTTCTAGTGGTTCTATGACTTCCTTCAAACAAACCAAGAATTGCTGACAAATTAAAATACAAAAGCAGGATTTGGGAGCTTTCAATTCAACATTTCAGGCTTTAATCCCAAAAATTAGACAAGAATGAGATGATCTCAAACCCATATCACTATGTAATTGCATCTAGAAAATCATTTCAAAATTATTGCATGTAGGGTCAAAATCCACTAAGTTGATTCCATGTCATTAGAACAATTTTTCATCCTTTCTGGGAAACAAATCCATTACAGAATAGGAGTAGCCCAAGAAGTAATTTATAACATCGAACCAAAAAATTACAAGCAATGTTAGTGAGTTTGTCTTTCCAAGGCATATGATAGAGAAAATTGGCTTTATTTAGGGCTACTCATTCATATACGGTTCAATGTGCAATTGGTTAACCAGATAATGAACTATCTTTCCTCAATATCTTTGCAATTCTAATTAATGGATCAACCTATTCTTCTATCATGCCTACAAGAGACCATGGGTAGGTATGACTAATGGCTTCTCTGCTATTTTTGACTATAGAGTAGGTGGTCTCAACAGAGTTATAACAGAGTCAAAAAGAACTATAAGCTTGACAACTATACAAATAGGAATTACCCTAAACTTGACATATTTACTCTTTGTGGATTAAGTTTTTCTTTTGGATGATAGGATCAAGGTAGATGCAATTATGCTGAAGGACCCCACCCTTGAGGAACTAAAATTCCTACCTTAAAAACTACTAGGTCAAGTACTCTATAGAGATCACTTCCATTGCATACTTTCTATTAGCACTCAGATTGAACCTCAAGGCTAAGAAGAGGCAATCTGAGGTAACCACAAACAAAGATTTTGATTTGACACCTAGCCCTGCCAGACCAGAGAGGGTTCTCTCTTTTTCAATGAAGGGTGGCTACAATAAGTGAATCTTAGGCTAGCTATGAAGTACGGGGATTTGATTTGAAAGTTTTGGGTCGAAACAACAAGAGATAACAAATCATTGGGCTATGGAGTCAAGGCTGGTTTCTACCTGCAAACTTGGGGCAAAATAAGCATTATGCTCAGCTAGAAAATGATGTAGATGGGAGAAGAAAAGAGGAGAAAGCTCACTGCCATGAAGGCATCAATCAATGGATGAATCTCCAATGGCAGCTTTAGCAAAAAGGAAAACACAGGGTTCTTAAACAGAGCAACTAACAAAGGATGGATTCTGTTAAAACAACCACTGCATTTAACAACATAGTCATTGTGAAAGGAGCATCATGCATGGATGGATTCCTAACACTTCCTTTGGAGAATGTTGTAACAAAATTAGTAGAAAAACACAGTATGAAAATGATCTTATAAGGAAAACATGCTGAACATGAAACACCGTGATGGATCCCAAATTTTAAAGGGCAGAAACTGCTTCATTAACATAATATTCAGGAAAATTTACACAATCCAAAGTAGCAGTCTCTCTATTGAAAATCAAACCCTTACATTCTCAAAAATATTCATATATATACCCTATTACAAATTTATTTTGATTCCTCTACATAGGAATCAAAATAAAAATAAAAAATAAAATATATTTGTGCTGGCAAGTAAAATAAATTAAATTACAACTAAATAATTTAATTAAATCATCTAAAATAAAATGAGTTTGCTACAATATGTCGAATTGTTAGAAGTTTGTTGGAGTTTGTTCATGAAATCTAGGATTCCTTTGTTGAATCTAAGCCTAAAAACTCTGCCTCTTGAATGCCACGTTGCACCTTCCTGCACAACTACCCTCAAATTCTGGAGATGCATTTGCCACTTTGCCGAAATTGGGAAAAGGTCTCAAATATTTTAATGCTAAAAATATGAGTCAAATCTGCCACATATGTTCTTTGAATCTGAAGATGAATCGAATGCCCAATTATTGTAATGACTGCCACCTATGCCATTTTTCAAGCCTTGTTTGTTCCAACTTTCAATTGTAAAGGATCTAGAAAGCTCTAAGGAATCTGAAGAATCATGATCAATGGCACTGAGATCCCCATCCTCCATCACATAGCCAGGACAGGATGGCTTGTAAGCAATTTCTATTTTAACCTCCAGTCCATTAATAACATCATTGTGCTTTCTCAAAGCTGAATGTGTTTTCACTGCTTGTTTAAATGGGTTCTCCATATTTTTTCAAGACAACATGTAAATGGGCCTCCCTAACACCCCGAATATCTAAAGATGATAAAAAAGCATCAAATGCGTCAGCAGTGTGAATAACCTTCCAGATGCCATCCTCGATAGATAAAAGTTTAAAGGAACATGCCCACTGGCCCTATCGAATTTTAGTAACATTATCCCATTTATCTTCGGGATAAAGAAACCCATTTATGAGACAAAAAAACCCTTTTTTTGCTTTCAATGTCTCTGCTGAAGTCAATATTGAGCTCACAATCCAGCACTAATGTTGGAACCTTCTGAATACTGGAATGTACATGCTCTCCCTGCAAAATAAACGTGTGATCTTTGATCTCAGAATGCAGAGACCTATCAATATCAATAGGTAATTAGCTCACAGACAAAAACCTATGACTTACCACATTGAGCAGGGAAGAGCCAGTTCTCATGCTTTTCATGCAAACCTCTCAAATAATCTAATGATACGCTATTTTCTTCTGCTATCTTTCGTAACTGCAAACTTCTATGGCATGTGTCTAGACTGGCCCTCAAGTAAATAAATCCATCAGGAACAAGCCCAGGTAAAACAGAAACAACTGGATCAAACCATGAATCATAGATGCTAAGCTCCATCCCATTCATCCACTTTGTCTCATGAATAGCTCGCACAAACACCATCCGATCGCTGAAAACACTTCTTTCCATGAGTCGTAGAGGCTTTAATCCACCTGCAGACTCTCTCTCTTGCATCACCCTCATTACAAAAACGTAATTCTGAAATGTGTAAGCATGCCGTTGAGGTTCAACATAGAAAGCATCCAATATATTGAAATGATCAGGCCCAATGTCTTGCCACTTAGAAATAGGCTCAGGAACCACCTCTACAAGGTCACGTAACTAAAGTGTCTCATTCACAATCCTCTGTAAAAATGTGGTTTTTCCAACAATAATATTACCTTCCACACAAAACAGTGAGCCTCTTTTTCTGCATTTTTCTCTCTCCATCCAACACGGTTTCTTCTTCTAGCTCTTCATCCACACTCTCCTTGATGTAAGAAGTTATACTCTCTGTGTGTTTCTTGTGGATGATCCCAATGGAACTACGTAGAAACTCAACCATATTTTGACTACCATCTCCAAAACTGCTAATACAATGAGTTGATAGACACTTTGGCCAATTATATTCCTCCACATAGAATCACTGATAAAACTTCCAGTTCTTCCTACAGGTAATATTTTCATCAAATCATCATTTGGAGGTTCTGTTGCCAGTGCCAAAGCACCAAGTGTATCCATAATCAGATTGACCCAAAGCAACTGAACTAAAGTGAGGGGGGCAGTTCTTATTATACATGCAGAAACAAAATTCAAAACTAGAGCAACAACATTAACTATCAACTGGAACTGCACAAATTTTTGAATGTTTACATATACTGAACGCCCCCATTTTGCTACATTTACAATTGTTGCAAAATTGTCATCTAAAATTTCCACATATGTGCTTTCCTTCACAACCTCAGTCCCAACAATGCCCATAGCATGCCCAATGTCAGCTTCATGCAAAGCTGGTGCATCATTTGTGCCATTACGTGTCACAGAAAAAACTTCTCCTAGAGTTGTGCGCAACTGTCTCACCAAGGTGTGCTTGTCCAATGGTGAAGATCGTGCCATAACCTGAATTTTTAGTATCAGAATCTTCATCTCTTCTAATCTCTTTTCATGAAAATCAGGTCCTTCAATTGCTACACCATCATCTGTTAAAATGCCACACCCTCCTGCAATTTCTTTTGTTGTGTTAATATTGTCACCAGTGACCATCCTCACTGTAATACCTACAGCCGTACAGAGTTCAACAACTTCTTTGACACCAAGACGCACAGGATCCTTGATGCCAACAATGCATATACATGTATAACCATTTGTAGGAATGTTTTGTCTCCACTTTTGACCCTTTAGCAACATTATAGCAACATAGGTCAATGAGGCCAATGATAGCTGCAAGGGATGTCCGCAGATCATGATTCATATTTGAAAAAACAATTCTTTTATGGTTACTCTTTCTCTCTGATTGCTTTGTTGCCTCAAGTTGTCGAATTAATCCTGCACAAAGGTGTATTTCTTTTCTTGTATCTCTTGTAAGTGAAAAAATGAAAAGCCAGCTTACAAGGAACATGAAAACCGCCAATGTGATTAGAAGAATCAATGTTGTCTGACTTTGACTTATCATGGGACCCCAAATGCTTTTATGTGGAATAATCAAAACAAATACTAGGGCTTTTCCAGCCAAATGAAGTGAGGCACTTTCTAATGTATATTGTGCACCTTGAATTCTTGCATTAGAGGTCCTGAAAGTTTCGTTGCCCAATCTGGATATATTATCCAATTTACTTTTGAGATACAGAGTTTCTCCTGCCACCACAACATTACTAGATTTTGTAGCTTCCAATAGTATAGGTTTGTCTACATCACCTTCCACATGGAAAGTAGAACCTGTTTGTGCAAGCAAATAACCATCTTCTGTGGCTAGATACATATCAATACCTTGAAGGTCAAATTGCATTATGATGTTTGTTAAACTACTCATTGGCACTCCTAAAGCCACTGTTAGCGCTCAAATCTGCCTCAGGCTGAGGAAGGAAAAACTCGAGGCAACATCAAACCAAGCTCAGCCTCGTAGCTAGCCCTACGAGGACAGGAGAGGGCTCTCTCCAGTCAATCTCGATAAAATGAGCAATAGGGTTCGAGATGACTTAAAATGGGAACTGATTTTAGGCTAGTAAATTCATATGAATGAGGTTTTTAATAAATGACACGGTTTTCTGGGCTGTATGGGACTAAGGACAGTATTGAGCAGAGATTTAATCTAAGGCACAGATTATTCCATAAGGCGAGGTAGGAGTGAAGTTTAACAATTAAATTGAAATTAAACGGAATGTAAAGACTGTTTAAGAAAGCTGAAGAGGGCATTAAACAATGAGTCCTTTCCAACAGAAGAAAATTACACAAATACTGACGCTCCTTCAAGGCAGAGCAAATAAATTGGATTCTGCCTATCTTACTGCAAAATCATCCAATGAACTGATTGTGAATGAAATGAAAAACATTACGAGATTACATATGAAACAGTAGAAGAAACATATGCTAAACTTTACGCCACAAGAATCTGATGAAACAGAGCTGCACCACTTAATTACTCCTCTGTCAAACTGTACAACGATAGTGCTGGGTTATTTCCTCCCACAGCTTTTCCAGAACTCTCTCCACTTTACAAATGATTTTTCATACAATAAATAGGCTTAGGAGAAAAGAAATCGATCCAAAATGAGGAGTTGTTTCAACTGAAGTTAAAAATAGAAAAGAGAACAGCCTTCTCCTTGAAATTCTCTAATGACTAACTAAAAGACTAAAAACTGGAGCGGAGACCCATTTGTATTACTAATTGAAGTCATAAATAGGAATATGAATCCTATTCTTCTGTTGTAGTCAATATCTTTGTTTAATTTTGGCTTTTTACTTTACCTTTACCATTTAAATAAAACCAAATTTTTTTATAATTAGCATCATTTGTAACATTGGGGCATTTTTATCTTAACTATCAAATTATCGCTCCCAGCAGCTTTCCATACATAATTGTCGCTCATACATAGTGATGGCACGAGTAAAGGATATTTGTGGAACATATTTCATATGCCTGTCGAAGATTTCCATCTGCTGTAGACCTGTCCATTTGTCCATTTGATTCAATTACAAACAGTTGATCGCCCTCAAAGTCCGGCCCCGAAACTGTAATAGGCTTATCCATGTGAAATGGAAGATCAATTGATTTGGCATGAAACTGGACGCAAGGGCAAAAATATTTGGCTCTCAGACTGTATGGGTAGCGCGCTCACCTAATGCGTAGCGCCCTTGTTATTTTACACTGGCTGGTGAGGTTATATGCGTAGCGCGCCCCTTGTGCGTAGCGCGCCTTCTCTATGCGTAGCGCGCCTCCTCTGCCAGCTCCAGTTCCTTGGACTCCATATGATGTTGGCCCTCCCATCGGTTAAACTCATTTGAATCATGTGCAAGTAGAAAGTACAAATCATCGTCAGTGATATCTGAAACAAGACGCACGGGAGCACTATAATTGCGTAGAAGAGAGGGAATTGGTCTTTCAGGAATGTCAACAAAGACAAACTCTTCTTCCTCCTTTTCAATACGGAGGATTATTGTTGAAACGGAATGCCCTTCACTAGTAAAGGACTGCAGATATTCTCGATTATAGACTGATGAAAGAGGCAGATCCTTTCCATTGGAATCCAGCAACCCAACAGCCACGGGTATAAACATTGGTTCTTTCACTGATTGACCTGGAGTAGGAGGAATTTCTTGCCTGAGCTTAAGTGTATAAGTATTTCCCTCAGAGTTGTAGGATGATTGCACTTTTAGAACAGGGGTTCCCGCTTGTGAATACCATAACAAGAAATTTGAAAGATCGGCATTATTGGCAACACGCATAGCAGCAAAGAAATCTTCACAAGTTACTGCTTGCCCATCATGTCTTTGAAAATAAAGATCCATTCCCTTACGAAACCCTGATTGCCCTAACATGGTCTTGTACATCCTGACAACTTCCGCGCTCTTCTCATACACTGTTACAGTATAGAAATTGTCCATCTTAATATATGAATGTGGACGCACAGGGTGAGCCATGGGACCAGCGTCCTGAGGAAATTGATAATTACGAAGCTTCACCACATCTGCAATTCGCTTAACAGCACAACTACCCATGTCAGACGAGAATTCCTGATCTCTGAAATAGCATCATGCAGAATATGAAGTTGTTCATGCATTTGCAAACCTGAGGGATCAAGCAAATCGATGGAGAATGTCAATTCTTCACCATCGCCTGCTCTGCCACTCAACACTACAACCTTTGGACAAAGAGCAGCAAGCTGCTCAATTTCCTTTACACTAACTTCCTCAAATGCATGACAGCTGAGCTGTTTTAGTGATTCTCTGACGTTGCCCCATGCGTATAGAATAATCAACTTCCTTCTTCAAAGATTGAACACGGTTTTCCTGATTTTAGACTGAATAATGAATCTCTTTGTTGTCTTTTACAGAGATGGTGGCGTGGCTTAGCGAAGGATAACCAAGGCTGCTTCTGAATTCTCAAGATTGAAAAAATTCAATAATTACATATTTGAAAACACATTTAACGATTTCTTCTTCAAAACAGGGTTTTGAAGAAGAATCAATCTCGCATTGATAACCATCTTGAAATATAAACTTACTGAACCTTCTTCTAGCCTGTAGGCATCATTTGACATGTTTGAAGACCAATTATAAGACCTTGACTCTGAAATGACTCTTTTCCGGACCACAGTAACATCAATGACTGCAAATGACGAGAAATGAATATTGGAGAATTTGATTCTGACAAGGGACTGACAGGACCGAGTCTAACATTGGCTCCAATGGGGATGGCAGCTGCCGCTTCTTGGAGGTGCCAAGAACAGCAGATCTTTGGGAGAGCAGACAATGCCTCCATCCATTGGGCGATGGAATCCATTATTTTGACAAACAAACTAAAGACTGATGAATCAACTTATTAACTGGAAAATCGACTCAAACTGACTCGATGCAAACTGAAATGACTGAATTAAAACAAAAGCTTTTTGAAAAGGGCAGCAGTCCATCAAGCTTTTAAAATCATGATGGAAACCACCTGCATACTGATTTGATATGTACAATCATGTGTAGTGGGCCTTCCAATGTAACCAATCCAGCAGATGTCTACACCCCAAATTCCTGCTCTTACTCTCCTTGAGCAGGCGAAATGATGAACCTGTAGGCAACTCAAAATAACCACTGAAACCAAAGCTTATGATAATGAACCAGGCAATATTTATCCTTTCTAATGCTTGCAGAAGAATGCTGAAGGGGTCTTGAAAATCTTGAAGCACTGGCTTATCTGGAGATCGAGCTGCAAAAATACAAGTATTCACTCCATTCTGATCTGAAAGGACAATTGATTTCTGAGGGATAGAAATGCACAGAGAGGTATCTGCCATCTGAGTGTTAGCTATAGGTTCCTTGACCATGAGAAATTCTGGCATATATTCCTCAACTTCATGATCTAGGTCATTCTTAAACAAAAAACAATCTTCAAGATTATCAAACATGACAACCTTTTCATCTTTGTGAAAGAAAAAATTATCTGTTTGCTGATCTACAAAACTGATTACAAGACAGTCATCTTTTTCAAAAGAGGAAGAAGTTTCACCAACACTTTCCTGACTATGTGTGCACTGCAAATCTGCTGTAGCTTGGGCTGTAACAAGACCTTTCAAAAGTAGATCTATCTCATCTTCAGACAAAGGAGACAATGCTTTTTGTTTTCTTCTGCTTAAACAGTAATTATCTTCATATGACAGGGCATTCAAACTATCATTTATTACTGAGTTATTGAAAGGAAATTCATCGCTTACTTGCACAAACATCTCATTCTTTTTTTCATGAACATCTGAATCCAAAACTCTGTCTATGATCTCAACAACAGAGCTCTCCTTTTCAGGATTCAGCACAACTGAATCTGGAACTGAAATAGTTGTCCTGAAATTATCACATTCTGAAATTAGCACTGGACTTACTTGCATGCTGCTGTATTCTGTGGGCAGATCTGAAATGACATTCTCCCTTTCATCATTTTCAGCCATATGGCCATCTTCAACCTGCTGATCTTGATTCTGCTGCAAAATTTCCTGATCATCTTGATGGGTATCCTCTAGGTTCTCTTCATGTTGCTGAAATGGATTCTCATACAGAGCCTCCATGATCTCATCATCCATGAAATTATCATCTTCATAATATTTCTCAAGGCTTTCAATAAAAGTAGAAGCATGTTTGCAACATTCATGAACTAAATTTAATGATGGATAAGATGCTTGATATCTTTCAATGAACAAGGCATGAAAACCCTTTAAATAGTAAATATAGACCAGCGGCAAATTTTCATACCAGGATTGGGCTTCACCTTCCAGAGTGGCCAGGAATATCTTCATTAAGCAATCTTCAAGAAAATGCACCTTCAACTTGCGAATATGCATGTGAAATCTAACTAGATGTAAAGCAGCATCTTTCTTACCATCATCTTTAAATGTAGGCAGATTCCTTGACCAATCTACCTTGGGCATCTTATTCGGAAAACCTGGGATGTGATCTCGGCTCGTAGGAGCATATCTTCTCGTGATTCAGTCCATCTTGAAAATCTGATAGCTACTGATCTCCCTGCAGTGAAGTCACCATGAAGCATTGATTTTCTGGATCTTTCAGTGAATGAAGTTGCCAAGTGGATGATTTCAGCCTTCAGGTGTCTGACTGCTGTCCACCATCAGCATCAGATCTGAACTTTGTTATCCTTTACCGGGGAGGACTTCCCCAGTATGGTCGCCACTATGTTAGCGCTCAAATCTGCCTCAGGCTGAGGAAGGAAAAACTCGAGGCAACATCAAACCAAGCTCAGCCTCGTAGCTAGCCCTACGAGGACAGGAAAGGGCTCTCTCCAGTCAATCTCGATAAAATGAGCAATAGGGTGCGAGATGACTTAAAATGGGAACTGATTTTAGGCTAGTAAATTGATATGAATGAGGTTTTTAATAAATGACGGGGTTTTCTGGGCTGTATGGGACTAAGGACAGTATTGAGCAGAGATTTAATCAAAGGCACAGATTATTCCATAAGGCGAGGTAGGAGTGAAGTTTAACAATTAAGTTGAAATTAAACGGAATGTAAAGACTGTTTAAGAAAGCTGAAGAGGGCATCAAACAATGAGTCCTTTCCAACAGAAGAAAATTACACAAATACTAACGCTTCTTCAAGGCAGAGCAAATAAATTGGATTCTGCCTATCTTACTGCAAAAGCATCCAGTGAACTGATTGTGAATGAAATGAAAAACATTACGAGATTACATATGAAACAGTAGAAGAAACATATGCTAAACTTTACGCCACAAGAATCTGATGAAACAGAGCTGCACCACTTAATTACTCCTCTGTCAAACTGTACAACGATAGTGCTGGGTTATTTCCTCCCACAGCTTTTCCAGAACTCTCTCCACTTTACAAATGATTTTTCATACAATAAATAGGCTCAGGAGAAAACAAATCGATCCAAAATGAGGAGTTGTTTCAACTGAAGTTAAAAATAGAAAAGAGAACAGCCTTCTCCTTGAAATTATCTAATGACTAACTAAAAGACTAAAAACTGGAGCGCAGACCCATTTGTATTACTAACTGAAGTCATAAATAGGAATACGAATCCTATTCTTCTATTGTAGTCGATATCTTTGTTTAATTTTGGCTTTTTACTTTACCTTTACCATTTGAATAAAACCAAATTTTTTTATAATTAGCATCATTTGTAACATTGGGGCGTTTTTATCTTAACTATCAAATTATCGCTCCCAGCAGCTTTCCATACATAATTGTCGCTCATACATAGTGATGGCACGAGTAAAGGATATTTGTGGAACATATTTCATATGCCTGTCGAAGATTTCCATCTGCTGTAGACCTGTCCATTTGTCCATTTGATTCAATTACAAACAGTTGATCGCCCTCAAAGTCCGGCCCCGAAACTGTAATAGGCTTATCCACATGAAATGGAAGATCAATTGATTTGGCATGAAACTGGACGCAAGGGCAAAAATATTTGGCTCTGAGACTGTATGGGTAGCGCGCTCACCCAATGCGTAGCGCACTGCATGTGCGTAGCGCCCTTGTTATTTTACACTGGCTGGTGAGGTTATATGCGTAGCGCGCCTCCTCTGCCAACTCCAGTTCCTTGGACTCCATATGACATTGGCCCTCTCACTGGTTAAACTCATCTGAATCATGTGCAAGTAGAAAGTACAAATCATCGTCAGTGATATCTGAAACAAGACGCACGGGAGCACTATAATTGCGTAGAAGAGAGGGAATTGGTCTTTCAGGAATGTCAACAAAGACAAACTCTTCTTCCTCCTTTTCAATACGGAGGATTATTGTTGAAACGGAATGCCCTTCACTAGTAAAGGACTGCAGATATTCTCAATTATAGACTGATGAAAGAGGCAGATCCTTTCCATTGGAATCTAGCAACCCAATAGCCACGGGTATAAACGTTGGTTCTTTCACTGATTGACCTGGAGTAGGAGGAATTTCTTGCCTGAACTTAAGTGTATAAGTATTTCCCTCAGAGTTGTAGGATGATTGCACTTTTAGAACAGGGGTTCCCGCTTGTGAATACCATAACAAGAAATTTGAAAGATCGGCATTATTGGCAACACGCATAGCAGCAAAGAAATCTTCACAAGTTACTGCTTGCTCATCATGTCTTTGAAAATAAAGATCCATTCCCTTACGAAACCCTGATTGCCCTAACATGGTCTTGTACATCCTGACAACTTCCACGCCCTTCTCATACACCGTTACAGTATAGAAATTGTCCATCTTAATATATGAATGTGGACGCACAGGGTGAGCCATGGGACCAGCGTCCTGAGGAAATTGATAATTACGAAGCTTCACCACATCTGCAATTTGCTTAACAGCACAACTACCCATGTCAGACGAGAATTCCTGATCTCTGAAATAGCATCATGCAGAATATGAAGTTGTTCATGCATTTGCAAACCTGAGGGATCAAGCAAATCAATGGAGAATGTCAATTCTTCACCATCGCCTGCTCTGCCACTCAACACTACAACCTTTGGACAAAGAGCAGCAAGCTGCTCAATTTCCTTTACACTAACTTCCTCAAATGCATGACAGCTGAGTTGTTTTAGTGATTCTCTGATGTTGCCCCATGCGTATAGAATAATCAACTTCCTTCTTCAAAGATTGAACACAGTTTTCCTGATTTTAGACTGAATAATGAATCTCTTTGTTGTCTTTTACAAAGATGGTGGTGTGGCTTAGCGAAGGATAACCAAGGCTGCTTCTGAATTCTCAAGATTGAAAAACTTCAATAATTACATATTTGAAAACACATTTAACGATTTCTTCTTCAAAACAGGGTTTTGAAGAAGAATCAATCTCGCATTGATAACCATCTTGAAATATAAACTTACTGAACCTTCTTCTTGCCTGTAGGCATCATTTGACATGTTTGAAGACCAATTATAAGACATTGACTCTGAAATGACTCTTTTCCGGACCACAGTAACATCAATGACTGCAAATGACGAGAAATGAATATTGGAGAATTTGATTCTGACAAGGGACTGACAGGACCGAGTCTAACAGCCACAACACTAGAAAGAGCTGCATTAGATGAATCTTTAACAGAAGCCAATGACAGGAATAAGAGTTCTTTAGACTGACCAAATTTCAAGCCCCAAGTAGTGAGTCCATGCTCACTGTATAGTGCATCTTGAAACCATTTTGTTTCCTAGAAAGCATATGCACTTGTTGGAATCGCCTCTCCGAATGGTTGTCCTGTGCTAAAAGTAGTTGACTGATGATACCAGAGATATCCCTGACTCCTTTCAGCTAATACATTTCTCTTTGAATTATTGGTTGTATTTGCAAACAGGATGAATGTCTCAGTAAAATTTGAATAGTAAGAGATGAGTAATCCATTTTTTTCCATGAAGAAAACTTGTGTTGTGTATGGATTATTTGAGTATACTAGGAAAGTGCAGGCTTTACCTGCTATTCTTATGCCGAATATGAAGACAAGCTTCCATTTAGTATAGATGACACCATTAGATTAGATAAATGGGTTGCAGATGCATTGTTTCCCTCAATAAGTGATCTTGTGCTTGCTTTGGCATATGTGAGCCATTCACCACAAAGATTATTGGAAACAAGAACAACTGAATGTTGAGCATGTTTTGATGAAAAATACCATGTTATTATTGTTATGGTTATAAAAATTGCAATAAGGAACACCTTTAAATAATAAATCACGAGCAATATTTTCAAAGTGACATCAAGAAGCATCTTTGTGACTACATAGCCCAATATCATAAGCTCTTGGGAAGAGAGAAGGGCAGTGTCAAATTGTCAATACCCACTCTCTTAGCATTCAATATACTCTGGAAAGTCTTTACCAACAAGGAAGTAGTCACCTCGACCATAGCCCACTGGATTTTCAGCTATAAACCATGAAAAAGGTGAGAAGTTTTCACAATGTAAAATTATAAGGACACATGTTAATCTAGGTTGTCATTGATGATGACAGTGACCGGGATGGAAAATATTCTAGCATGATCTAAATGCGAATAATACTCTAGAAGATGCCTTAGCCCTAACACATTGATAATACTAATGATGCCCTTAATATACATGAATGAAAACCTAAGTGTATGGAACCCTAAGCATATGAAGAAGGAGCCCTAGACATAAAATTTTAAGAGCTGCCATGAATAAAATTAGAATGAAAGCCTCAGAAATTTAAGTTTCTTGATGGTAAACTGACCTTACTTAAGGTTGGGACTGCCATAGGCTTGAAGAGGGTAATTTTCCCTTTCAAACGAGCTATCACTTGCCCTCTAACTCCTTCTAGTTTGAGAGAAAATTGATTTTCAAGTTTGAATATAATATTTTTAAAGGCTAGCCGACCTAAGCCTACCTGTCCATGTCGGCCTCCCTCCAAGAGACGTGTCCCTTTATTAAAGGTCGAAGTCCTATATAAATATGACGTCCAACACCTCATTTCAACCATGAATTCGGTCAAAAATTCAGAAATTGAGCACAGAATTAAGAAGGAGGCCGAGAAGGACTTTGGCATCATGTTTTGGGCTAAATATTTGTGATTGGGTTACCTCAGGCTAGTGGACAGCTCGAACTAGGACAATCATCTTGAAACCTAAAGTATACACCTGTGTTTGTAGCATTGGATTGTGCTCATTTTCTGGAGGACGGAAATCTGATCTTTGTTACACATTGCAATCCCATGGAGGCTAGGCTCTAGCATTGGTGGCTTGGAACTACAACTCAGTTCTGTAGCTTGTAGTCCCATTGAAGCACTTCAGACCAATGATCCAAGCCTTGTAGAGGTTCGGATTAGTTAGCATTTATACCTCAGATCAGTGAAATAAAGCCACAGACCTGTGATTATATTAAACTGAACCTCATACTTGTATTGCAGCCTAGTTTAGGCTCGGATTAGCTCAGTCCTGTGGATAGGTTTCTCCTTAACTCAGACTTCAGGGCAGCTCGGTGCTATTGGTTCAGTTACCTGTGGCAGCTTCTGTGTGGAGAGCTTGAAATTGCCTCCTGTAGAAGCTAGCATTACAGAGGGTTGTCTCGGATTGCAGGTTATTTTGGATTGAAGTCTTGGACTATGTCAAATCTGTGAGTTATCTTGTCTCAATTGTTAAGTTATTGGCTACAACAGGTTCATTATCTAAAGCAGTGAAGTAGGAGGAGTACTGAAGATATTCTTTTCCTGTCATTTAAGAAGCAATTAATAAGGACATAATCATCACTGTTAGAGAATGTGACCTACAACAGTTCAAGAAGTAAAAGTGGTACCAAAGCACAACCACATAATCAAGAACAGTGTAATCACATCATCAAGGGAAGAACACATTCAGTTCTCAGAATTGAAGGAAGAACAAATGCATCAGTTTTATCATTAGAACAGATCTTAAGCATTGAAAATACAACATAAAATATCTTTTTTGAATGAGCATATTTGGAGCATTTTTGTCCTGGAGCAACATTATAATAGCGGGGAATACTTGAAGAACACAATACTTGCAGCAGTTTTTGGACAGACGCTTATAGACTTATTATTGAAGTAGTGTAGAAGCTAGTGTTGGTGACATTCTTGGAGACCTTGATTGAAGCCCTCATGGAGTGACCTTGGAAAGATTGTTTGGGTACCATGAAGAGCTATGGAGACACCTTCATGTGAAGAATAAGGTTGTCATTGATGACATAATGTGGAGACTACAATGAAGACTAAGTGAATATTGACAGGGCTCATTGAAGAAGACATTGGGAGCCGTAAGTATAACCAAATATATCTTGACAGAATGAAGTAGGAGGTTGGAGCCTCATAGATACAAGGTTGGTGCCTTGGTAGATAGGGTTGGAGCCCTTGAGGTTGGTGCCTTGGAAGATAGGGTTGGAGCCCTAGAGGATAGGAGTCCTCAAGAGACTAGGTTGGAGCCTATATTAGATATAGGGTTGGAGCCCTTGAGGTTGGTGCCTCAGAATTGACAAGGTTGAAGCCTTGGAAGTCCAAGTTGGTGCTTGGAAAATACAGTTCGGAGCTTGGGAGATTGAAGGTTGGTGTCTTCATCTAGGGTTGGAGCCCTACATATATTGTACTTGATTTATTGTAAAGAAGAAATTAATAAAAGAATTTATTCTTACTATTCATTTTGTGTTCTAAATATAAGTGATCTAACTGGTAAAAATAACAATTGAAAATAAATACCGATTCACCCCCCTCTCAGTATTTCCAACAACACATGCATTAGGCGTAACCAAGAGTCAATCATTCATTTGGTCATATCTTTTGATCTAGAAGCCGGTTTTGGGAGTGCGATATTCCGTTGGAAAGATCTTTCCGAGCTGCTTATGATAAACAAGTTTAGGACATGATTTTCACTAAAGCTTATGTGAAAAAAATCTGTGAAAACGAGACATAGTAAGAGTCCAATTTGATCGCTGGTGACAGGATGCAAAGACTGGAACTAACACTTTCTTCCCATTTACAGCCGTAATGATGACCCAAGACAGGCCAAACATAAGAATCTCATTTTGTTGTTTTCAGTCCAACTTTTCCAACTGGTCCATCTATAGGACCCTCAAGCACCAAAACTCTAGTGACACTCAGTTGCTCAACGGACTCATCCAGTGCAAATTTAGTGCCCAAAATGGGTCAAGTAATTTTCCAAAAATTTACTAACTGATCAACAATGACACTCACAGATCTATTGGAATTCAAAAGCCCACACCAGGTAATGCTCCTAATGGAGAGTACATATAAGTGTTTATGCCAATCAAATTTCTTGAATTATCAAGAAGAGGACCTCCAATGGTCCTTTACCATCTGTCTGGATCACATTGTGTATTGGATGGCCAGTTGCAGCTGAAATTATCTACCTGGAAAGCCCACTAATGATAGCAGTCATCGAGGTGTGATCCAAACCAAATGGATTCCCAATTGCATACACTTTTTGTCGTACAAAAATATTTGCAGAAATTTCAACTGCCATGGGTATCAATTTATCTTTTGGCGCATTCATCCATAGCACTGCAACATCGTTATCTTGATCATGTCCAACTACCTCTGTGTCATGTTTTTACTAAACACCAATAGTTACTCTCAAATATAACAAGAAATTCTTGTCCTGATATGCTTTAGAAATATCTAAAACTGTCTAATAAGCAGGTGGGGGAGCTTTAATTATGACTGTAAGTTTATTTCAAAATAACACATGAAAATGCACCAAAATGCATCTCTAGACTCTTTATAAGTTATAACTACTCATCTGAGCAGCATGCCTCAAAAATGCTTATGCAATTTTAGTTATTGCATCAAAGGGTTGATTGCCAACATCATCTCTACTTTAAATAGATATTGTTGGATGAAAGAGAAGTTTTCTAGCATTGATGCTTAAGTAATAGGGTTGGTTCCTCCAGCTGACATAGAGGGAATTTTGGCACTACGAAGTTCGGTTACTACTTGGGATATTTACAAAGTGTTGTTGCAGGGACATGAAAGTCATCATCTGGTTGAACACTTTTGTACTCTCCTTGATTGTAAGTTAGATATCCTATAAACCATCTAATATGGTTAGCCTCCTTTTAGGTAAGGATGGGCTTCCTTGACCTGCTATAATGATGTTTACAATTTGGGGACTGTTGTAGCTCCTGGAATAGTATATTGGTTTGGTAACTGATGTGGATCTCATGTTTGAGTTTATGGGTAGGCTCAGGATTAGAAGATCATAATATTATTTGGGCAAGATATCACCACCTCCTTTGTTTCAGTACTGTAGCAATGAAGATCACTTTGACATTCCTTTTCCAAATTTTTCCTCCAAACAACTCCTGAGGCCTCCTCAAGTTACCCATCAAACTGATCCACACAATAGTCATCACTTTGACCCAATACTTGACAAACTCTCACTCCAAGTTTGTTGCCCAATCACTGTGGCAACTATCACTGGTTTAGGGAATATAACCATGAAATTTGTCCCCTCCTCATTGACTTCCACATGCTTCCCTATCATGATTTAAAACTGATCCACAAGTTAGGATCCAAAATCTATAAGAATGCACTGAAATACATACCTTATGTTCACTGTTTTGAGGTCTCCTTCATTGCTACAATCTAGGCCTGGTTAGGGAATCACATAGTCCATTCTTCTAGCCTTCAATTCTGCCCAAAATTTCTCTAGATGAAAGTGGCTGCCCTTTGGAAGTACCCTCCTCCTCAATGCTATTGTCCTGGGCATGATTACATTCCTTTGGATTCACAAGTTGCAAATATTTTTACAAAGCCCCTATCAAATGAAAAGTTTAAGATGCCGAGGGAGAGACTAGGTTTGGTGGAGAACACTTTCCTTGCAAAGAAATCATTTATAGTTTTTATCTATTTCTCAATTAGCTCTATAACACTGATGGCATATCAATAAGACTGATTTATACCATGTAATGATATGCTCCAACAGATCCATCTTCCTAGTTTCCTATGTGCAACAAAGAGAGAGAAAAGTGATGGTTGGACACTAATTTGTCGTGGAAGGAAAGTGGCAACGATGCAGAGAGAGAAAGTGAGGGCACATGCATGCTTCCAATTTGCATATACCAGACTCATCCTTGTCCCAAAATTAGAACTATTGTTCATATTTAGCATTCCAAATAGCTATAGTTTTCTTTTACCAATTGTAGCATGTAATATCCCCAAATAGGGATAATAGAAAAATAACAATATTTCCAAAACTCAGGCACATAAAAATCTGAAAATTTTTTGGTATATAAAAAATTCTACACTAAACCCAGATTTATATTCAAATCACTGATCTAATTTTTCTACTAAAAGAAGTAAATTTCTAAGTATTTATGAACTTATAAAAAGTACAACAAATCCCTTTATTTTTTCCCAGAAATTCCAGAAATGAAATACAATGACTTTCTTTTAATTTTTTTGATTTAAAACATAATTAAGTATGTACATTTAAACACAAAGTACCTCAGGCACTATTTTTTAAACCCTAGTCATCCTCTTGAATGTTCAAATTATTAGAGCTATCATTTGTGTGAATACAATTTTTTTGGTTTCTTATGATTAATCATTAACCTATAAATCTAAAAAATTTGTGTATGCCCATTACTTCAATAGTTTTGACAGTAGTAGATGGTATTGGTTGCATATTGTTTAGTTTTCATTTATCATTCGTCTCATTTTATTGTACATCTTTTGTAGGTTATTGGCCATGTTTTTCTTGTAATAATGTTTTTGGACATTTTTTCCAGCTAGTGCACTTTCTGGAGGTTTCTCTGACACAAGAACCAACTTAGAGGCACTAAAAGTTTCAAAATTTTGGGTAGCAGTTTCAGAAAAGGAGAATAAAAGTTTTTCCAATGTTTCTGTGAAGAATAATGTTGCAAATATTGGTGATGCTGCCAAGGTAGTTGTCAACAAGAAGAAGAAAAAGAAGATTTATATAATGCTTATAAGGTTCAAGAGAAGGAGGATGATGTGAACCTTCCAGAACCATCCAAAGTAGTAACTGATGTTTTCAAGGGTAATAATTCCTCAAAAGAGCCTGAGAAGCAAGTCCTGAAAGAAGTGGATGAATGGGAAGATGCAGTTGAGCTTTCAACTCCTATGAGTCAAGTAACTATTTTAGTTACTAAATGTTCAGGAGACAGAAAGTACTCAAGTGAGTTTTTTTTACAGTCAAGGATCAGTGTAAATATCTACCAAATCATTTTGAAATTTTTCCAGACACTATTGAATTACTTGGAAATTCCCAAGAACTTGCAATTCATGTAGGAGAGGTTGATGCATTAGCAAGCACTGCAAGAGGTCTTGAAGGGCAGCCGAGTGGGAATTATCTACTTGAACGTTGTGGGAGAAATATGGCCCGTTTGGATGATGATAGATGGGCCAAGCCGGTGGATGCTTTTGCTGCTGGCTATGATATGCAGATGGATGTGGGTCTAAGTGGTTCCTCTTCTATGTTTCAACTTGGCTAAAGTTATAATAATGTCTTTGCAAGAAATACTTGTGCAACACAAATAAGTATGAATGGCATCCTTCCTGGAGGGCCTTATGTGCAAGCACCATTTCCACAAGTTGGACAAGTGAAAAATAATTTTGATGTGGGCAAGGTTTCTGATGAGGATCAGTTGAAAAATGACAAATTAAATCCATCCTTAATAAATTAACGCCCCAAAAATTTGAAAAACTTTTTGAATAGGTCAAAGAAGTGAACATTGACTCTGCATCATGTCTTCATGGTATAATATCTCAAATATTTGAAATGAGTTCTTTTGAAATGAGTTGTTTTCAAGTGAGCTCTTTTGAACAAATGCCAAGAAGAATTTGAAAAAGATGAAAGAGAAGAGGCAGAGGCTAAGAAAGAAGAAGAGGATGGTGAAAAAATCCTTTCAGTAGAAGAAATACGGGAGAAGAAGGTTGCAACACAACGATGAATGTTAGGAAATATAAGGTTTATTGGTGAGCTTTATAAAGAAAGTATGTTGACTGAAAGAATTATGCATGCATTCATCATGAAATTAATTGGTGAATTTCAACATGCAGAGGATGAAAATCTTGAATCTTTGTGCAAAATGATGAGCACTATTGGTCATATGATTGACCATTCAAAGGCCAAGGAACATATTGATGCTTACTTTGATAGGATGAAAAAAATGTCCAATACCCAAGGGCTTCCTTCTAGGCTGAGGTTGATGTTGAAGTTTCTGATTGATCCGAGGAGGAATGGATGGAAACAAAGGTGGAAGGTTGATGGCCACAAGAAAATAGAGGAAGTGCATCGGGATGCTATGCAAGAACTACATAGATAGGGAGGCCACTCTCGAGGCACCAATATGGGATATGCAGGTTGCAGACTTGTGACACCACTTGATCATGGTGTGAGAGGACCTGCGATGCCACCTTACATGGCATGTGCACAAATGGGTTCACTTCAACATATGGGTGGGATTAAAGGGCCACAACCCCATATGGGACCACGTGATTGTGGATTCACCATTCAAGATGCTCAGATTGTGGATTGGGCTCAATTTGAAAATTGGTCTATGCCAATCCCTTCAACACACAGTTCTTCTGATGATGGCCACTTAAATCTTGGTCCAAAGGGAGGTCTTGGAAAGGGAATGGAAGGGAGGGCTCAACCTCTGCCATATGCCAAGAGTGCTCTAGTAGATATTCCACCATTCACATCTTTGAGTGATAGACGAAGAGGTGTATGTATGATTTCAGGTTGCAGTTCCGACCAGATGCTAGTTGGTATGAGAGATGAAATTTTGACAAGGACTTATGCTGCAAAAAAAACTTTATTTGCAAAATCACATGTCCAGGAAATAAATGTTTTGGATAATGACAGAAGAGAGTTTAAGAATTCATACTCATCAGGTGACAGAGGTGGGAATACTACAAATGTTGAATTTCAACAAGTGACAAGGTTGTGTCAATCATGTCAAAAACAAAGTGGTTGAAATAAGGGTAAAACCATGCTGCCAATAGCAAAATAAAATTGTGCGAAGAAGGGGTGGGCAACATTTTGGTTGGCAGAAAAGGATCTACCAGCATCACCTCGAAGAAGCACGTATTTTTTAGGGTAGTTTGCTAGGAGAGGTGGGAAGGTATGGTCGAAAGTTGTTGGTGGAAGAACTGTGGCCTGCACGCAAACCCGCACTCGAAAAAAACAAAACCACAAGAAGCATAAGGTGGAAAATCACTAAGAAGGAAGCAGCACGTGCTAGACTAGTTGACACCACTCAGCCATTGAGAAATCGTGAGGAAAAAGACATGAAAATGACCGATAGAAGGGAAGTTGTCAACATAATTAGTTTTTGGATGGAGGAGTGCTATCAGAGCCAGCTAGACCTGTGTCAGTGCAGGTTTAGTAGCCACCACACATGCGATCAAGTAGCCTAGTTGAAGTCACAGTGATGTGTCATCAGGCAAAATATGACCAAGAATTGGAGCAACTGTAGTTGACAGGATGGGAAGCACATAGATCGTAGTCATAGGTAATCTAGTGGACTGTCGGGTCGGGTGCAGGAGCCCGTGTCAAACTTCTTGCGCCTACATCCAAAATAGTCTTGCCTTCAAAATGGTGAACATTCTCAAATATAGTTTTTTAATAAGCATACATCCTCACGTGTCACATTTGGGAAAAGAGTTGTAGGGAATCTCCACAGTTCTCTTACTGCCCATGTCTTTCCTTGTACCAAATCACTAACATTTGTGCATATCCTTTACTAAATAGCTAATATTTTCTCTCTTCAACATTCATAATTATAATGAACAATTTCCTCAAGATGGTGTTTAGCAACAAACTTTGCTTCACGAGAAGGTGTCTCATCTCGAGGAGTAATTTGCTCATCAACAGACCATTTTGAGGGAATTTATAAAGAGGATGATAGAATAAATTTAAGAGCGATAGTTAAAGATGACTTCATATTTCCTCAATTTTGTAGGTGAGGTGGGTAATGAGGTATTTATGGATCAAATATCAAGGGAATAATTACAAACAATTTTTCATTTTTTCCAAAAGTATAATAACCCTCAGCCACTTTGCAGGAAAATATAATTCTTCTAGGGGTTCTATGACTTCCTTCAAACAAAGAAACTAAGAATTGTTGACAAATTAAAATACACATGCAGGATTTGGGAGGTTTCAATTCAACATTTCAGGCTTTAATCCCAAAAATTAGACAAGAATGAGATGATTTCAGACCCATATCACTATGTAATTGCATCTACAAAATCAATGCAAAAATTAGTGCATGTAGGGTCAAAATCCACTAAGCTGATTCTATGTCACTAGAAAAAAATTTCATCCTTCCTGGGAAATAAATCCCTTATGGAATAGGTGTAGCCCAAGAAGGATTTTATAACATCAAACCAAAAAATTACAAGCAATGTTAGTGATTTTGTCTTTCCAAGACATATGATAGAGAAAACTGGCTTTATTTAGGGCTACTCATCCATATAGGGTTCAATGTGCAATTGGTTAACTAGATAATGAATTTGTCTTTCCTCAATATTTTTGCAATTCTAATTAATGGATCAACCTATTCTTCTATCATTCCTACAAGAGACCATGTGTAGGTATGACTAATGGCTCCTTTTCTATTTTCAACTGTAGAGTAGGTGGTCTCAAGAGAGTTGTAATAGAAACAAATCGATTCAAATTTTATAGATATAAAAGATAAAAACAAATGTCAATGTCTTTGTTTGATTGTTACCTGACTCTACCGTGGGCATGCTACATGAAATGTGATTGGAAAAAGGATGGTGAAACAATGCATATCACTTCTTGGATATGGTTCATTTGCTGTTAGAGATCGCTTAGCCACTTGAGCCATCGACTTTGGAAATTTTTCTAGTGGGAATTCCTATAGTTTTTAATGTTGTGATTATTTCACCTCATGGTTATTTTGGGCAAGAAAGTTTTTTAGGAATTCCAGACACGACATCAGTGGACAGGTAAACAAATATTTTATAATTGCAATTTCCATTTCATGATATCCTCTCTTTATTGTTTGATTGTATTTTGGATGTTTCTTTTGATTTTGTTTTGTCTTTTAACACTTAGTATCATGTTCATTTAAACAAAAACCAAATCTTGAAGATGAAATTATTATTACACTATATTGATTGGAATCCTTATAGCTATTTTGTGTTAAAATATTTTCATGACTATCATAAAAGGTTACTTTCATCTTGTTATTAGAGTACATGTTGTTTATGTACTTGACTAAGTTCATGCGTTAGAAAATGAAATGTTGTTGTGAATAAAATGACAAGGATTAAACATCATACTTCATATTATTTGTTTTCACAAGTTATCTACAACTTTAGCTTTTTAGCATATAACTTAGCTGACATGATTTTTCCTAAGCTTTCCTTGAAATTTGAATACTAAGTTACTAAGGTGCTCTTTTCTATATATGGTGACATTTTATTTTCTTTGTTTATACAGGTTATCTGACCACATTATAGTGGCCATTATCACCCCAATGAAGAAAATTTGTTCAAGTTTCTTACTTGTATGGAGAAAAATGGCTTTGACATTGCTTATGTTGAGGTATATGTCGTATAAACTATTTATAGTCTAATTTAGTTTATATTCTAGTGTTCATTGTCTTTCATATCTTACACTCTACATTGTATCTTATTTTGTTTTCAGAAAATGAACTCAGTATTGATGGTAAGAAGCAGGAATTGAAAAGAGGGGAGTAATAACATTGGAGCAACAAATGCAAAAAGAGAGAGGAGAATTGGTTTGGTGGTACTCTTACAGCCAATATCCCACATAAGACACACATAAAGACTGATGGTCAAGTCTTTCGAGTTTGTGAATTCACATACAATTCCTTGACAACACAATGATAATGTTTTGAAGTGATGAAACATCATTTTGTGTGTAAATTGTAGTCCAACCAATATTAAGTTAGAAACCCATATTGTAATACTTTAACATTTTGATATAATACAATTTATGTGGTTGAAATTATTTATAGTTGCATTTGATATTGCTTAGTATTCTAATTAACATATGCAACTTTTTGTTTTCATATTAGGTGAACATGCACATTGTATGCCATTTTTTAAATCATACAAATTAATTTATGTTGATTAATAATAAACACAAAATCAATTTGAAACTACTAAATTAGTAGTTTATATTGATTAATGATGAACACAAATAAAATGAATATACGACTACATTAGTAATTTATAATTATTATTAATGAAAGTGAATGAAATGAATATAAACTACTAAATTAGTCGTTTATATAATGAACATGAAACTACCAAAAAAAGATAAATGACTACTCCAAATGATAAATTTGTGATTACAAATGACAACTAAATTTTGCATATATATGACTATTAGTAGCTAATTTACAGTATCTTATAACACGACCAAAATTTAGTCATATTTCTTCGATCATTAATTGGTTTTAAACTATGACTAAAACTTGCATATATATGACTATTAGTAGCTAATTTACAGTATCTTATAACACGACCAACATTTTGGTCATATTTCTTTGGTCATTAATTGGTTTTTTCAGGTGATCATATAGTAATATATTTTGTTGTATATTTGGTCATTAATTGTGACAATTAATGACCAAATAAAAGATTAAATCAATGACTAAATCAATGACCAAATTAATGACCAAATCAGTGACTAAATTAATGATCAAATCAATGACTAAATTAACGACCAAATCACTGACTAAATTAATGACCAAATATACTACTAGACAAAAAAATTGAGATAACCAATTAATGACTAAGCTAAAAACAACTAAAAGTTGGTCGTGTTATAAGATACTGTAAATTAGCTACTATTGGTCACCGACCGAAAAATAGTCATTTATATGCAAATTTTAGTCTTTTTTTTAGTAATTAATTAGCCATTTTCTACTAGTGAAGAGGAGGGTACATGATATTTTTTAGGATATAAATGTGGTATTGAAGGTAGAGGAAGGTGGATGATGTTATAAGGAGGCGATTAAATGGTGTGGGATCCACTTATCCAAGATTAGTACCTTTCAAAGGCCTATCTTGCACCAAAGTCGATGCCCACAGTATCCTTCATTTACGCTATTAGAGTGAATTCAGAGACAAAATTTGGAAGCAAGGTGAGGTTCCTAGGAGGAATATGAAAAGGTATTAGTGGATGTGGAAAGGTGTGTCCACCCTTGCAAAGCAGCATAATTCCTGCAACTAGCCAAGTACATGCATCAAATGATCATTATTGTAACAAAGTAAATAATCTTGGAAAAGATGAGTTGAATTTTATTGAATTCTATTCTAGCCTACAACACATCTCCAATTTCCAAACCAATACTACCAACTCCTAAGTTGTAGAGATTAAACATGCAGAGAGATTTAAATCTAATACCTAACACTTTCCAAGCAATCATAAACATATATTTTTGAGTTATTATTGTGCATCTTTCCAATCACTCTTCCCACGAGAGAGGTGATAGGAAAGCTTTCAATTAAAATTTTTTATGATATAACATCTACTAAACTAAGAAAATAATTCCAATACTTTGAAACAAGAACAAGAAATTAATACACGAGAGGGACTAATTCCTATGGGTTGGGCCCAAACCCAAGGGTTTCATCCCTCCAAAACTAACTCATATGTAGACCAATGGTAAAATTATCATTAAATAAAATTTACAGTCACATATATCATACGAAAAATAAGAATAACAATGTCCAACACTAGGACCTCAGTAGATGCTCGTAACTACAACAAAAATTTGAATCCTATTGAGCCTCTTGGATGGTTTATTTATACAAAAATGTAGTTGATGACAACTCCCTCGAAAATAGGAGTGATTCCCTCTAAGATCTCAAGATTTGTGAACCTGCTCCTCATTTCTTTGTAATTGTACTTATATTCCCTTGAATTCTAGTTAATTTGAGTTATGATTGAGGATCATGTGATTTCAAATCGAGTTATAGAGTTAATGAGGTGGAAAAGCCCCCTATATTCTTTCTTGGTTGTCTCCATCAAGCCCTTACATAGTAAATTCCTTCAAAAATTATTATTTTCCTGCAAAATAATTACATTAGGCAATACAATATGAAAAAAACCATTTAGCCTTCCTACTAAGCATATTATGGCTAAAAATGTGAATTAATGTGAGAGAAGGAGAGTTTTAAGGGTTGGAGGATAGAAAATGAACTTAAAATTATACCTGTTGATGGGACCCATCATCACCTCCTTGTTGAAGGTGTTGCTCACACTCTGAGAAACTCAGTCACTGATATGAACCTCATTCATGGCCCTGGTGGCCTCTCTGACATCCCAAGGCACCTCAGATGGTATGCCCTCTTTTGGATAAAAACCTGCATCTGCCTCTATGTCTGTCCATTATTTTTGTTCCTCTGCATGGTTTCTTCCTTCTTGTAGGCCCAATAGTAAAGGACGACTGAGTTTGAATCATATCCATTTGATGTTCAACCTCTAAATGATTCTTTTGTATAGTGTGGTTATCTCCAATTAATTCCTTATTATTTTTGGGGAGTGATACTCTCTAATTTGTAGATTGTGAGGCAAGCCCTGCCATATTCTTTGGCAAGCATGAAAACGTATTGTCCCCACCATCCTAAATGTGTCCTTAAAAGGTAATATGGACTTCTCTTGGGATGTTATGTACCTAGGTGCTAAATCAGAGTCAGAGGAGATGAGATTGTAATGATGACAGACTTGGGGCTTACCACTTCTGATTTGATGTATAAGCGCTCATTCTCTTATTTTGTCATCACCCTTTTCAATTATTCAACCCTTGTCTCCTCATGGGTCATCTAGGAGGCTAATTCCATAAATTTTATGTCTCCTAACATTGAGTTGGGGTCTGAGAAGTTCATATTTATTAGGATCAAATTTTTCATGTAAAACTCAACTACATTTTCCCTATCCTTAATACTTACCTTTTTGAAAAACTCAATAAATTTTATGTAGTATTGGAAAGGTAAAGACTCATACTGTGATAGTGTCCTTATATGGAATTGCAGTCACTTCTCCTTGAGGAAAATATAATAGGATTTGGATGGCTACATGCACTGTAGGGCTTCCATAGATAAACTTTCCATAGTAGAAAGTTGTGTTTCTTTTTCTTGTAGCTGCTCCATTAGCCTTTTTTTTTCTGCGCGTAGCTGCTCTCTCATGATTGATTCCATTATTTTCATGTCATTATTTCATTTCCCATTTCATTTCATTTATCCTCCATGAGGCCCACATCTTCTACATTTTTGGATTTGGAAATTTGCATCCTTCTATGTGTTCTACCTCTTTCCTTTCAATGGGATAGCGAATTTCTTGGGTATAATCCTACCTCCTTATCTAAATTTGTAGTAAGATTCTAGACTGGGTTGTGGACTTGGCTTATAAATCTCTTGGAGGCCATTTTAATCTTCTTTTAGGGTGGATTCCACTTCCTATAGCAATTCCTTCTCCTCCTGTAGTAGTCCTTGTTTCTCCTCTAGCAACCCTTATTTCTTTTGTAGCAGCCTGTGTTTGTCCTGTAGCTTCTTTGTCTCCTCATGTGGATCTTGTTTTTATTCTCATAACATGGTAGATTGTGTCTTAAGTCTCTTAAAGTTGACTTCCCTACTGGTGGGCCTTCCCATCAGTAGCACAGGTTGCTTGGTTTTGGCCTTAGGAGAGGTAACTTCTTCAATTTTTCCCTCACTAGGTCCCACTTATTCCTCCTTGCTTGTTGACTCCTCAATAGTGGTAGGGATTTTTGAAGGAGGTTGAGGCTACACTTTCCTTACCCTAGTGCTCTTCCTTGTTTTAAATTATAATGGACCTTGCCTTTACTTCCTTCTTTTGGGCTTGATAGATGTGACCAATGTGGCCAATGTTGCAGCCACTTCTTGCTTGTTGTTCCCTCGAGAGAGACTTGTGTGTTGTCCTTATTTTAATTTCTATTGAGACTTGGAGGTCCCCTTAAGGTTCTCTTTCTATGTTCTTTATTTCACTCATTCTTCCTTAGTTTCTGTTTCTTATTCCCTTGTTTCTTTGGCCTCCTCTTCTTCCTTCTTTCCTTCCCTACCTGCAATGCTAGAAGCTAGTGTTCCCTCATGTGTTATGGGTTTGGGTTCAATGAAAATTTCCCTATCCATGTCCACAAAATCATCCCATAGCACAGGGTTCCTTAGGTGACTAAGAGCATCCATAAGAATCAACTTAATGAGGCCATGGTGGGAAAGATGTTGGTGCTTCCCTTCCCTCACTTTCTGGCTCATTTCAATAATAGATTGTAGGAGGAAATGGGAAACACTGAGTTTGTGGAATAGGTAATTTTTCTTTGAATATTAGCTCATGGATTAGCCTAAAATGATAGGAATATACAATTCTCAACCTCCCCTAACAAGATATGTATTTGAGGATTTGATATTCCACTTCATCCCAGGTGTAAGGTAGGATCTTCCTTCTCACTCCATTTTGTTTTTCTACAAGGTTTTATCTCAAAATGAATAATTTATTCCTAGCCATGACACTCTCCTTGCTCCATCGAATTCCTAAGGGTAAGGTAGTCACTATTCTTATGAGTTAAACATTTAGAGATATGGAAATGAATCTAACAATAATAGTGACACTATCTTCTCCTGGAGGATTTAGTGCCATGGAAATTTCCTGGGTTATATCATCAACATATGCCTTCAACTATTCAAAGAAGCCCATCCACTGATGTCTCAGAAGAATATTTACAACATGAGGATGGTGATGAATTCGTTTTGTGTCTATGGGTTCTCTTCTATTGAAACGTCCCCCCATTTTTTCTATTGCTCCTTCTCGGGGTTACTTGGGTGTATTTCTAATTTTTTCCTCAAAGCAGTCTTAGGTGCAGAGACAACGCTAATTTTTCTCTTTCGAAGAGGGAGAAGGATGCTAATTATAAAAAACTAAATTTCCTTTGCTCCTACCTTGCCTTCACATATAATAATTTATAAAGGGGACTAATGCATTTAATTGTTCGCTACATGGTACTCAGTTGAAGCATAATTCTCCATGCATATGTATGGAAATTAAGTAGGGAGAGAGCCACTTACTCCTTTCAAGATAACTTTTTCATGTGCATGGGAGTTTGAGGGAAACTTTGGGTAGTTTTGGCTCCCTTTCTCCCTTCAATTATCTCATGTAGCTTCCTTTTGGACCTCCTATAGCAGTTTAAAGCCTCATTTAGCTCCTCCTATAGCTCCTCCTAAAGTACCTGCAAACATGGTTTGAAGCAGCTCAGTGGCACCCTATGCAGTCTCGTATAGCACTAGATCATCCTTCTCTAACCGTTTTCTAGAAATAAGAGATTATACAAATGGAGTCGAGCCTTGTACTTAATATTCCTTTTCGTGGTAAAGAATCAAAGTGATGTGGTGACATGGCTCTTGCAAAAACTTCCCATTTTTAACTGTTGTACCCACTCCTTGCAATCATCACCCTGCTCCTCTTGATCAAACTTAATCCTCGTAATCACCACCTCACTTAAGTTGAATTTTTCAAGTTGCATGTGTGACTAAATGAACTTTAATTTAGTAATTGAAGTTGGCCAAGTTTACTAACCACCTCCATCCCATAAAAAAATTCCTTTCTCAACCATTACACATTTTATCATCATATGCATAGGGAAGAGGTGAGGGTTGTCATCCATGAGCCTACCTTTAACGTTGAATTTTTGGAGAAGCTTGCATGTTGGAGTTGTACTTCATAATATGATGATATCGAAGGTGTTGAAGTTTCCTTTGCTTTCTTTTGCACATGTCCTCATAGATTAATGATTCTTTGACTGATAAATTTGTTGTGTGTGTGCAGGTTTCTTATCAACGTCCAATCTGTTGTGGTGGAGTGGATGAATTATACGAGGGTGTGCCCCTTCTCACTTCAGAAATGGCTTCATGTTGCCTAAGGTGGTTGGATATTCTTCTCTGTGGGAGAAAAATTTTGATGTTGAGTTCTATTGTAATAGTACAGGCTACTACAGGAGGAATAGACTTCCGGTAATAATCACTTAATTATTCTTAGAGACATTATATTTCATGTGGAATTGAGGGCAAGTCATAGGATGTATAAGGAAATTATTCAAATCATGAAGAGGTGGTCTAGGTGGTGGACAAGTTGATGACAAAGCCTTTTTTGGTTCTTTCTATGTAGGGCAAAGTGGGAATTGAAGATGACTCTTGGCTAGATGGAGTGGACTAGTGATTAAGGTGATATGGGTGGATATCTCTCAAAATTTCCTAGAGAATACATGACCTTTTAGACCCTTATTCCAATCGGATCTACCTCCCATATAATTTTGGGCTCATTTTGTAGCACTTCAGGCTGCTCCTGTAGCATTGGTGAACAATCATGTAGCACTTCAAAAATGAGGAAAAACATGATTCTATTTCTGTCTAGATGATGGAGGGAGGTAAGGAGGTGAGTGAAGAGGGTGAAAATGCAATGGATGGCTGGAAAAATGGAGGAACTGACCTATAAAATTAGTTCTATAGGCATGATTCCTTTTATTGTAAGGAGTCAAGAAAAAGAGTGATGTTAGAAAAATTGGTGTAAGAACTACTTCCTTTTACCCACCCCTCTCCCTTTTTTTGAGACATGTAGGCTGATGTTTCAGGAAATGTTACCCTAAAGGTCTTGGGTTGATGAACCTTCACAGATCAGGGGCATGTCATTACAAGAAGGACTCACTTAACCAAATTTTATGCTAGAAACTAGAATCTACAGGTTGCAGACCTTAACCGGATATCCCTCAGTTGTAGTAGGTCCCGCGAGGTGCAAACCCCCTGCAACTTCTTATGCTCCTTAATCTGTAAATAAAAAAAGAACGAACACAAAATCATATTTTTACAACATATATATGTTCTAGATGTTAGTGAAAAGCATGCATAATCTCATAAAAACAATATTAAATGAATGATTTACGATCATTACACATGTATAAAGAATTATTGACATGTAAACATCAGGAACAAGATGGTACTTATGTTATTAATGACATGTATAGTAAAAAAATATGGAGAGATCACCTCAAATCTGCCACGACCTTTAAGCATACCGTCCTCTCGATCAGTCCAACCCTAGCCTCTCAATATTTCTTCCGAGAATAGTGCACAATGGCTGTCACATAGGGAGGTGAGCATCTCAAGGAAACAAGGGTTTACTGCAAATATCTGGGAGGTTCAGGAGGCATGGGAATATATCATACTTGGATAGGGCTCCAACATTGTATAATATCTATACGTCTCTCTCTCCCCCCTCAAGCCATTGCCTTGAGGGGCTTTTATACTCCCTCAAATTAGTTTTTGTAGCTGGGAACAGTTAGGCCACGAGTTGGGGTCATTAAGTTACTGGAACATCCATAAACCCTACCTCTAAAATAGGGAATATATATATATATATATATATATATGTATATATATATTAATTTTTAAAATGGCATGCGTGGTTCTCTATGTATGGTCTCACGTGTATAAGCGGAAAAGAATGGGCAGAGTCACGTATGGGTTTTAAGATACTGTTTTTTGAGAAATATGTCCAAGTATGAAGGGAAGGGTTGCCCAAGGCCAATTTATAAGTCATCAAGTATAAGCTGGTGATAAATGATGCTATAACAGCTGCCTCTACAAAGCTTTTCAACCTGCATGCCTAGTCTAGGTGCCTCAGAGGAGGTTTTCACCTGGGGATATTTTCTCTGTTTTTTTCTTCTATTTTTTTCTCTTTGGCTTCCTCAGAGAGGTCTTCAACCCTAGATTTGGTCTTAGATGCCTCATAGATGTTTTCACCAACGTGTTTTATTTCTTTTTATTTTATTTTGTTTTTTGAAGCTATTTGGATTAAGGACTGTGAGCCTCCCAATCACATTCAATTCTCTGTTGATCTAACTAATAAATTACTCCTTGGGAAAAGGTATTTTATACAACTTCAACCTATAACAATTGACAAGTAGGGGAATCCTTCCTCATAAATTTTTCAGATCTACATAGACCCATTATCATGACATTTCTCTACTAGATATGGACCCATCCATCTTGTCATTAACTTTCCCTTGAAATCCTTGAATCTCGAATCATATAGTAGGTCTCAGTTTCCTTCTTTAAAAGTATTCCCTTTGATGTTTTTTACATGTCGAATACTCCTTTGTAGCTAGATTACCTCAATGTGCAGGAGAGCCTAGAGCCTAAATTCATCTACAACATTGAGTTGGAGTAGCCTCTCCTGTTGTGCTATAGTGAGATTCAAGTCTAACTGAGCTGCCATCCTCAAGGTGTTTTATTCAAACTCAATAGACAACATGGCTTTCTTGCCATAGACTAGTTCAAATGGGGTGAATCCAGTGGTGGTCTTCTAAGTGGTGTTGTAGGCCGAAGTGGCTTCCACAAGTCTATTTGCCTAATATATTTTGCTGCTACTAACAACCTTGGTTAGAATGTTCCGCAATGCTTTTTTTGTGACCTCCACTTGCCCATTTTCTTGATGGTGATAAGAAGTGGATGTCTTGTGATTGATGTGGTGTTGCTTCATGAGATCTTCAATCATATTGTATGTAAATTGTGCTCCTTAATCAATGACTAACTCCCTTTTAAAACCAAACTTGTAGAAGACGCTCTCCCTTAGAAATTAAACCACCTTTTTCTTAGTTTCTACCTTTACTACCTTTGTTTCATCCCATTTAGTCAAGTAATTAGTGCACACAATGATATATTTCTTTTTTCCTAATGGGGGATCAATAGGTCTAATGAAATCCATGCCCCGATTTTCAAATGGCTCTAGAATCACTTGAGGTTGTAAGGGAATTTCACCCTTGGGTGTGGGCTTACCCATCCTTGGCACTAATCACACCTCATGGTGTACCTCCTTGCATCCCAATGTAAAGTGGGACAATAATAACGTGATTTTAGAACTTTGAAGGTTTTCCTCTTAGAAACAAAGTGGCACTCACAGGGTCCATCATGGAATGTTGTGAGGATGTCAAATACCTCCTCTTCCCTCACACATCTCCTCAAGATCTGATCGAGCCCCAATATGAAAATATTCCCCCCAATCCAAGTGAATGGGGTACTTTTCTTGATAATCATTCTTTTCTCCTTAGAGGATAGATTAGGATGGAACCTTCCCGCAACCATGTAGTTGGATACATCAACAAACCAAGGAGAAAGAACCGATATGGAAAATATATTTTCATATCAAAGTTGACCATCCACCATTTCTACAGAAAAGGTTCGTCTTGAAAATAATTTTTCAACCAAATTCTATTTCCCTGGTTTATCAATAATAGTCAAATCAAATTATTGTAATAATAACAACCATCTAATTATCCTAGCTTTGACATCAGGTTTATTTATTAAATACTTAATGGTTTCATGATCAATGTGAACAAAAGCTGGATAACTAGTGATATAATGCCTAATATTTTTCAAAGAATCTACCATTGCTAAGAGTTCCTTTTCAGTGACTATATAATTTAACTCAAATTTTGATCAGAATCTGGATTAGGGGCAAAAATTTTCCAAAAATTAAAAGTGCTCAGAACTGCACCAAACTAGAATGACTGGATCAGGCTCATCACCAAGAATCTGATGCACTTTGTTTCACTCCAAATGAAGTCCGTATGAGGAATTTAGAGCCTACTGATCGTTGTGTCAAATAGGCGAATTTTTAAAAAAATGGTCAAACAGGGTGAAAGGCCAAAAATTCAGGTTTTCCTCCATTTCACCCAATGATACTATGAAAAGTGTCATTGCAGGATTCGCTGGATAGTTTGGAAGGTGAATTTTTTTTTTGTGTTGTCTCAGAAGGTAGAATTTTTTTTTTTTTTAAGGTTGGAGACAGTCCAACCAGAGGCTGACACGTGGTGTAGCCAGGGGCTGCCACGTGCCCCCTCTGTTGGACTAAGGCCAAGGCTAAATTTCATTGGTGGCTGAAATCTATATATATGTTCTAAGGTCTGAAATTTTTTATATATATCAAAGTTTGAGCCTTATTTTTATATGGTCAAACGCCGAATTATTTTCACAAATCAAAGGTTCGTTACATATGTCGTTACAAAGGTCGAAGTTTATTAATGCCAAAGTCAAAAATATCATTTAAGCCAAGGTTTAAAACTTATGAAGGTCGGGGAAAAATGTATATTCACAGGATGGGCGGAGGTCGGGGCTCGACCCCGCGACCTCCCCCAAGCTAACGCAAGCTCTTACAATTAGACCACCATGTTCATACCTAACATACAAAGGCTGAAATGTGTATTTGTTGTTTAAAATGGGTTTGGGTGGGGGCAAGAAGGGCTAGACCTTGCCACTGAAGCGTGGCCCAAAATCCAAAGGCAGAGGCATGTTTTAAATGGCATGGATTACAATTTAAACAAGATTAATTATGTGCTAAACCTAGGTTTAAGCACTTAATCTGAATTTAATTTTGGTTTTGTAAAAATGTGCTTAGAGTGCTAACAACAAGTTAAACTCCACTTATGTTTAATTAAACCTGAGTTTAATTCAACAGAGTTTTTTGAAGTTCCACCAGATTTGGCGCTACTATCAAAATTGGCGGACTTAACTGGAGATGTTCCAGTTTAGTGGAATTTTCCTAGGAAATATTGAGGAAGCCATAACTTTGGTATGTTTCGACCAATTTTGGCTCAAGACGAGTCATTCTTAGGTGATTTTTATGCTCTAAGCATGATGGTGCAATTTTTAGAGGCATTGGAGCATGTTGGAAGTGTTTTATCCACTTCGAATATTAAAGAATCCCAAATCCATCAGGAGAGGAGGCTACTCCTAAATCATCTAAAGACCATTTTCAGAGCTTGTAGAGTCTATTTTGAGGTTTTGGGGTTTTCTGAATCCAATGGAGTAGGTTGAAAATAAATTGGAGCACTGTATGTGCACGTAATCAGAGAATTGACCATTAATCCAAAGAGGACCTACCTATTTTTTAAATTATAAATCTTCCGAAAAATCACATAATGAATTTTTGGAACCAAAAATTCATTATGTTATCTTCCGGAAGATTTATAATTAAAATGTTATGGTCATAGAAGCTTGCACTCTCAAGGACCTACCTAGTTGAAGTAGGTCCATGGATATGTAGCCCAGGAGGGGTGAACTCCATTATCAACTATTATGTAATGTGTTTGCTGTGTGTTATTTATATTAATTTTATTTGTTGTACATGAGTTTTTAAAAGATAATTAACTCATAAATTTCTCATAAAAAACACTCCAAAACTTGACACATAAACCTTCACAATTGGCTAATTTGAGACGATCCTAAACACTTATTTTTAACTGATGAGGGAGCTAGTACAACAAAACTAGTTTGCCCATATTCAGTTCAAGTTGGTATGAGAGAAAAATTTAGCTAATTTTAGCCAAGGTTAGCTATAAAAATTAGCTATTGGTTTTGAATTGTGCAAGGAGAATTTAGTTGTGTGCAATTTTATGTGTGAAGGAGAAGGTCAATAAGGAGAGATTAGTTCTCAAATCACATCAAAGAAGCTTTGTATGCATTGCAGGTGTGATGGCGACTTCATTAATCATTGTTTCTAGTCCATCTTCCTTAGCAAAACTCTTTGATAAAGAGATGTTGAAGAATATCTACATCATGAATGATATGGTGCAAGAGATGTATGAAGATAAGAGGGAGAGAATTATACTTCAAGAGAAATTGATTTCCATGGAGGAGGAGAAGCAAGAACTTCTTGAAAAGATGCATGAGATGGAGACTCAGCTCCACATTGAAAATGAAAACTTAGCAAGGATGCATGAGATGGAGACTCAACTCCATGATGCCAAGGAAACCTTAGCCAAGCATGTGCTTGAAAAAGTGGTATGAAATTCAAGTTTATCTTGAATTTACTCTCAATATGAATGTGTAGGTGATTTTGAAAGACACACTATAGGAATAGGGTCCAAATTATTGATTAAAATGGGCTATGAAGGTGAAGGGTTAGGTAAGCATGCACAAGGCATAGTTGAGCCAATTGTTGTTGAGGAAAGGCCTAAGTATTTGGGTCTTGGTTATGGACAACATGATGGAGAATGCTCCAAATCCATGAAGACACATGAAGGTGTTCCAAAAAGGACTTTCATTACATGTTCATTACCTCAAGCTTGTGAAATTTGTGTTCATGAGGAATGCAAAATTTTTACACCCACTTTGCAAGAAGATGTTCATAAGCATGCAACTAATGAGAATGGAAAACATGAGGATGATGAAATATCTAAAGTCATTGAATCCATTTCTGGTATTCCAAAGAGATCCACTACCTCATCAAATTAACCTCCTCAAGAAGGTGACAAAGGTGACTCTTCAAGGTATAAATCTACCTTTAATCAAGTTGCTTTTGATTATGATAAACATAGAAAATTCTCACATAATATTTGAAGAAAATTTTCATGTTCATTTTGTGGTTTGGATAACCATAATGTGTCAAGATGTTGGAAGAATATAGATGCACTAGAAAATTTCTAAACAAAGGAGGCATAAATCCAAAGGTCCATTGGACAAAGCAAACCATGTTGAAAAGAAGATGCAATTGTTTTTCACTCATTTCCATAAGCAGGGTCATCTTGTAGAAAAGTGTTGGACTTTGTTTCCAACAAGTCACCACGACATTTGAATAAGGTGGAGATAGAGATTAACAAGAATTGAAAAGAGGATTCCAAAATTGATGTTGATCAGGATGATTCACATGATGATGTGCAACTGAAAAAAGAGCCATTAAAATGGTTTGGTAAGAGATGGTTATATTTCTTATCCAATTAACACTTGCATGTCTTTTGATGATTGATGCATTTCTTTTTCAATTGAATGCATATTGCATTTTTACGCCAGGAAGGTGTTTGAAAGGGAGAAGAATCATCAAGTTGTTGGAAAAAGCGTGTGCAATACTTTTGTTTGACTTGAGAATCAGTTGTTTGAAGAGGCATGTTTTTTCGACTTCTGTTTGGTTGATGGTTTGTACATTGAGATGTGAGAGTACATGGATATGTTCACATGATGTGACATTTGTTTCTTTGAAGGATAAAAAGGATATGTCGTAAAGTTATGTTTCTTGCATGATGTGTTTTTCAGATTGATGGTGGCGTTTGTGACAAGATGTCGCAGGATTTTGGGATGGTCCACTCTTCAGCATGCGGCTCATGATTAGCCTTCGTTCCAAAATGATAGCATGAGCAACATGCCAACACCACAGGATGATGGAAAAGAGGGACAAGATGCCAGAAAGTTTGCTACCAAAACAACAACCATTGTAGACCATTTGATGTGCTGACGCCAAGAAGCAAAAGACATGGCGAATGCATTCTTCTAGATGTGGTATTTTGTATCATGGAGGTAAAATAATTGTAATTTATTTTCTTGTGTTTACTGATGTTGAAATTCATTGTTGTAGTTCACTCAGATGGAATTAACTTAGAAAAGTGGTTTCCAAGGAGAATCTTACATCGAATGGATGTTTTTGTAAATGAGGAATAAGATTCTTAGTGGGAAGTCCATCAGTTAGTTTTCCAAGCACCGAGGGATTGCTTTTGTATAGCAAGGTTTTTTATGATTCAGAAAGAAGCCAACAAGTGTTGGATTGGGTCAGCAGCAAAAGGAGGGCATTGGTTCAACTGCCAAGATATTTGCAAGGCAAGGCATATCAGTGAACCCAAGTGGTTTTCATGGCAATTTTTCCACGTAGAATCAAGTTGATAGAACTTGGGAAAGAGAAGAGTATTTAGCTCTTATCAGATAACCAAATTTTGTGGGTCAAAAATCCTATCAGTGGGAAGGAGTGATCAGAATCTGGATTAGGGGCAAAAATTTGAAAAAAAAATCAAAGTGCTCAAAATTGCACCAGACCAGAATGACCAGATCGGGCCCATCGCCAGGAATCCGACACACTTCGTTTCACTCAAACTGGAGTCTGTATGAGGAAGATAGAGCTTGTTGATCGTCGTGTCAAAGAGGCGAATTTTTTAAAAAATTATCAACCAGGGTAAAAGGCCAAAAATTTGGGTTTTCCTCCATTTCACCCAACGACACTATGACAAGTGTCACTTTAGGATTCGTCGGATAGTTTGGAAGGTGATTTTTTTTTTGTGTTGTCTCCTAAGGCTGAATTTGAATTTTTTTTAAGGTTGGGGATAGTCCAACCAGATGCTGACACTTGGTGCAACTAGGGGCTGCCACGTGCCCCCTCTGGTGGATCAAGGCCAAGGCTAAATTTCATTGGTGGTTGAAATATTTATATATGTTCTAAGTTCCAAAATTTTTGATATATATCAAAGTTCTGGCTGTATTGTTATATGGTCAAATGTCGAATTACTTTCACATATCAAAGGTTCGTTACATATGTCATTACAAAGTTCATATTTTATTAATTCCAAAGTCAGAAATATCATTTAAGCCAAGGTTTGAACCTTATGAAGGTCGGGGCCAAAGGTATATGCACAGGAAGGGTGGAGGTCGGGGCTTGCCCCATGACCTCCCCTAAGCTAATGCAAGCTCGTACCAATAGACCACAACATTCGAACTTAACATACAAATGCCGCAACATGTATTTTTTGTTTAAAATGAGTTCGGGTGGGGGAAAGAAGGGCTAGCCCTTGACATAGAATCGTGGCCCAAAAACCAAAGGTGGAGGCCTATTTTAAATGGTGCGGATTACAGTTTAAACAAGATTAATTATGTGCTAAACCTAGGTTTAAGCGCTTAATCCAAAATTAATTTTGGTTTTGTAAAAACGTGCTTAGAGAGATAAAAATAATTTAAAATCCACTTATGTTTAATTAAACCCATTTTTAATTCGGCGGAGGTTTTTGCGGTTCCACCAGATTCGGCGCCACTACCAAAATTGGTGTACTTAACTGGAGATGTTCTAGTTTTGTTGGGTGTGTGTTATATTCTTTCCACGACTAGGTCCACGTGCTGTACGTTGCACCGCGCGTAGCAGGGGGGGGCGGTAGCCCCCCCTATCGGGGTCCGGGGCAGCGCCCCGGCAAAAAAAAATTTGGTATGCAGTCCCACTCATAGGCGGACCCACCCATGTTTTGTGCATGAGTTTGCACATGGTTTTGGGGTACGATGGTTTTTGGCACCTGGTATTTTGTAGATCTGGTCAAGGGAACTACGGTTATGTTCTAATCCAGGGTTAATGGATTGGGGTTTATGTATGCTTCGGCATGTATATATATGTGTTGTAACACTAAAAGGAATATAATGAAAAATCAAGCTTGTCGTCCCAATTTGGGATCCAGGGGAAAATCTTTGTGTTTATCTGTTTTATGTTTTATGCTCTCGCTATTGTTTATTTTATGTTATAAGATTCGTGTGTAAATAATTTCTGTTAAGGGTTAAAACCTACATTTGGTATCGGAGTTGTTTCGACTTCAAGGGGATGCGTTTGCTGCTGAGGGTTTTTTTCTTGGGCCTGAGGTAGACCCTGTTAAGTGGGAGATCTGCGGGATCGATTATTGCTGTGAAAGAAGATGGCGAGCGGCAGAAAGATAGAGATCGAGAAATTTAATGGTCAGAGTTTTGAGCTATGGAAGCTCAAGATGGAGGATCTGCTAGTGGATAAAGATCAGTGGATCGCGGTAGATCCAGGTACTAAACCAACGGCAATGTCAGATGAAGACTGGAAGAAACTGGATCGGAAGGCTAAGAGCACAATACGGTTGTGTGTGTCAGATTCAGTATTGTTGAATGTATCTGGGGAAGCTACGGCGAAGAATTTGTGGGAAAAACTTGGGAATTTGTACCAATCTAAGTCTCTGGTGAATAAGTTGTTCCTGCGGAAAAAGCTGTATAACCTGAGGATGAAGGATGGAGACTCGATGGCAAAGCATATGAACGCCTTCAATACTGTGGTAAGTCAGCTGTCGTCTGTTGATATTAAAATCTCAGATGAAGATAAGTGCATCAGTTTGTTGTGCTCTCTACCAGACTCGTGGGACAGTCTGGTTATTGCAATAGGTAGCAATACAACTACCTTGAATTTTGATGACATTGTCTCAGCCTTGCTGTCGGAAGAAATGAGACGGAGAAATATGGAGGGTCAGAATGGAGATGCCTTATCTGTACGAGGAAGGTCCCAGAACAGAAACAAGAATAAGGTTTCGAGTGGGAGATCTAAATCTAGAGGGAGATCTAAATCTCCTGGAAAGTTTGCAAAGGTGTGCTGGAAATGCAGAAAGGAAGGGCACTACAAAAAGGAATGCAGAACTAAAGCTCCCGAGAAAGGAAAGGGATCTGATGAAGGTCCTTCTGCAGAAGCAAAAACCACCTCGGATGAAGGTGGGGATGTGTATTTGGCTTCTTCTTCAAATACACATGTAGATCATGAGTCATGGTTGATTGACTCAGGTGCATCCTTTCACTTCACTCCCCATAGGGAGTGGTTCTCCGAGTATGAGAAATATGATGGTGGTGATGTCTTCCTAGGGGATGATAGGAAGGCCAGAATCGTCGGACGTGGAAAGGTCAAGCTGAAGCTGTAAGGTGGAAGGATTAGAACACTTCCTGGTGTTCTGCATATTCCTGCATTGGCCAGAAATATGATTTTTGTAAGCAAGATGGATGATGAAGGTGTAAAAAAAGTGTTCGAGAAAGATGCCTGAAAGATGGTTCGGGGAGCACTGGTATTAATGCGGGGAGTTCGGACTGGAGCTTTGTATAAGCTACAAGGTAGCACTGTTATTGATGGGTGTAACAGTTCTATGGTTCCTGAAAGTGGAGCGAAAATCCTAGCTGTCTCTGGAGAAAAGACCATGCTATGGCATCAAAGGCTTGGACATATTGGAGAGAAGGGCCTTCGGATACTGCATAGAAATGGTATGGTAGAAGGTATGTCTAATTTCTCTCCGGATTTCGATTTCTGTGAACATTGTGTATATGGGAAGCAGAATCGGGTGAGTTTTCCTTCTGGTGCTAAGAGGGCGAACAAGATATTAGAACTTGTGCACAGTGATGTGTTTGGACCTGTGTCAGTTCCATCACTGGGAAATTATGTGTACTATGTTTCATTCATAGATGACTTCTCAAGGAATACATGGATATATTTCTTGAGGAAGAAATCTGAAGTCTTTGACAAATTTAAAGAATTTAAAGCTCTGGTGAAAAACCAGATAGAGAAGAAGATAAAGGTGCTGAGGACAGATAATGGTGGGGAGTTCTGCAAGAAGGAATTTGAAGAGTTCTGTAAGAAGTGTGGTATAGCACAACATAAGACTACTCCATACACACCTCAGCAAAATAGAGTTGCAGAAAGAATGAACAGATCACTGATGGAAAAGGCAAGAAGCATGCTCAGTGGTACCGGGTTAGGACAAGAATTCTAGGTAGAGGTGGTGGAGACTGCATGCTATCTGGTTAACAGATCACCTTCATCAGTGTTGGAGGATAATACTCCACATGAGGTATGGACTGGTAAGAAACCCTCTCTTTCACATCTAAGGGTATTTGGATGTGATGCATATGTACATGTTCCAAAGAAGAAAAGGACCAAGCTGGATAATAAATCTGAAAGGTGCATCTTTATTGGGTATAAGGATGGTTTAAAGGGTTACAAGCTTTGGAACCTAGAAACAAGGAAGGTTGTGTACAGCTGAGATGTGGTGTTTAGAGAGGTGAAAGATTTTGTTACACATGAAGTCCTACCAAAGGAACCTGAGAAGATAGAGTTTGAGCTAAAGGAGTATGAATCAGACTCTACAACAGAATAATATTCAGAAGAGGAAGAGCCACAAACTCCAGCTTTGAGAAGATCAGCTCGGGAAAGAAGACAACCAGAAAGGTATAGTCCATCTGCTTTCTGTTCAAATTTTTCCTTAACTATAACTGATGATGATCCCAGAACTGTCAGGGAGGCAATAGATTCAGAGGATGGAAAACTCTGGAAGGAGGCCATGGTTGATGAAATGGCATCCTTGCACAAGAATGAGGCATGGGATCTGGTGGAGTTGCCGGCTGGAAGGAAGCCCATCGGGAGCAAATGGGTGTTTAAAAAGAAGATGAATGTAGAAGGAAAGGTGGATAAATACAAAGCTCGGTTGGTAGCAAAAGGTTATTCCTAGGTGTCGGGAATTGATTTTGGTGATATTTTTTCTCCTGTTGCCAAGGTTACTTCTATTAGATTACTTTTATCTGTTGCTGCTGCATTTGATTTTGAGATAGAACAGATGGATTTGAAGACAACATTTCTTCATGGGGATCTAGAAGAGGAGATCTACATGAAGCAACCCGAAGGCTTTATGGTGAAGGGTAAGAAAGAACTAGTATGCAGGTTGAAGAAGTCTCTGTATGGGTTAAAACAGTCACCAAGGATGTGGTATCAGAAATTTGATACCTATATACGGGGACTTGGCTTCACCAGAAGCAAGGAGGATCACCGTGTTTATTTTAAATTAATTGGTGACCGTGTTATTTATTTGGTCTTGTATGTGGATGATATGTTGTTGATTGGAAATGACAAAGAAATTATCCAAGATTTGAAGACCCAACTGTTCTCCAAATTCGACATGAAGGATCTGGGTGCTGCAAACTATATTTTGGGCATGGAAATTAAGAGAGATCGGGAAAAGAGGAAGCTCTGGTTAAACCAGAGGAAGTATGTCGAGACTATATTGCAGAGGTTCAATATGCAGCATAGTAAACCGGTGAAGGTTCCTATTCCTGTAGGTGTAAAGATGTCTGCTGAACAGTGTCCCAAGACACAAGAAGAAGAGGAGTATATGTCCCGTGTTCCATATGCAAGTGCAGTGGGTAGCTTGATGTATGCAATGGTCTGTACTAGACCAGACATTGCACATGCAGTGGGAGTATTGAGCATGTTTATGTCAAACCCAGGGAAGGAGCATTGGACAGCAGTGAAGCGGGTTTTCAGATATTTACGTGGCACTAGTGATTATGGCTTGTGCTACCAAGGAAGACCAGGATTAGAAAGAATGTTGGACATTCGTGGTTTTTTTGATGCAGACTGGGCTGGAGATCTGGACCAAAGAAGATCTACAAGTGGGTATGTGTTTAGCCTATTTGGAGGTGCAGTCAGTTGGATGAGTAAAAGACATTCTATAGTGGCGCTTTCAACTACATAGGCAGAATACATAGCAGCCACTCATGCAAGCAAGGAAGCAGTTTGGTTGCAGAGATTGTGTTCAAGTATGGGGTTGGTACATCAAGCTATAAGGGTAGACTGTGATAGCCAAAGTGCAATTTTCTTGGCTAAGAACCCTGCTTATCAGTCAAAGACAAAGCACATTGATGTTTAATATCACTTTGTTAGAGATATGGTTGAGGCTAAAAGGGTGTTTCTATTAAAGGTGGACACTTCGAAGAATGTTGCAGATGCATTGACGAAGTTTGTAAGAACTCAGAAGTTCTCTTGGTGTAGAGAAACAATGGGTGTTGAAGAATTGGCCAAATGACTAAGCTCTCCTGTGGCCCCCTGTGGAAAGAAAACAACAAGTGGGAGAATTTTGGGTGTGTGTTATATTATTTCCACGACTAGGTCCATGTGTTGTACATTGCGCCAGGCGCAGCAGCCCCCCCTGTCGGGGTCCTGGGCAGCGCCCCGGTGAAATTTTTTTTGGTATGCGGTCCCACTCATAGGCGGACCCAGCCATGTTTTGTGCATGAGTTTGCACATGGTTTTGGGGTATGATGGTTTTCGGCCCCTGGTATTTTGTAGATCCGGTCAAGGGAACTATGGTTATGTTCTAATCCAGGGTTAATGGATTGGGGTTTATGTATGCTTCGGCATGTATATATATGTGTTGTAACACTAAAAGGAATATAATGAAAAATCAAGCTAGTCGTCCCGATTTGGGATCTAGTGGAAAATCTCTGTGTTTATTTGTTTTATGTTTTATGCTCTCACTATTGTTTATTTTCTGTTATAAGATTCGTGTGTAGATAATTTCTGTTCAGGGTTAAAACCTACAAGTTTTAGTGGAGTTTTCCTAGGAAATGTTGAGGAAGCCATAACTTTGGCATATTTCGACCAATTTTGGCTCAAGAAGAGTCATTCTTAGATTATTTTGATGCTCTGAGAATGATGGTGTAGGTTGCAGATGCGTTGGAGCACTTCTGAAAGTGTTTTTTCCACTTTGAATATTAGAGAAGCCTGGGACCACCAGGAGAGGAGACTATGCCTAGATCATCTGAAGACCATTTTCAGAGCTTGAAGAGTCTATTTTGATGTTTTTAAGTATTTTGAATCCATTAATGGAGTAGGTTTTAAATCCATTGGAGCATTGTAGGTGCATGGAATAAGAGAATTGACCATTAATGTAAAGAGGACCTACCTAGTTGAAGTAGTTCCATGGAGATGTAGCCCAAGAGGGGTGAACTCCGTTATCAGCTATTTTGTAATGTGTTTTCTGTGTGTTATTTATTTTCATTTTATTTTATGTACATAAATTTTTAAAATCTAATTAACTCATAAATTTCTCATCAAAATCACTCCAAAATTTGACACATAAACCTTCACAATTGGCTAATTTGAGACGATCCTAAACACATTTATTTTTAACTCATGAGGGAGCTAGCACAACAAAACTAGTTTTCCCATATTCAGATCAGATTTAGACAAGATCTTACTGATGAAATAGATAGCATAAGGAATTTTTTCTTCCCCATGTCCTACGGCAGCTCTTACAATGTTTTATGAGGAATATGTGTCTATATGGAAAGGTAATGCCCAGTTGGGACCCCTAATGATGTGTGAGGTTGTCAAATTTTCTTTCAGTACTTCGAAGTATTCTTGACATTTTTTTGTGCAGTAAAAATTTAAATCTTTAGCCAGAAATCCAAACAAGGGCGAAGCCAGTTTACTAATGTCTTTAATGAACCTTTTATAATACCCAACTAATCCAAGGAAAATCTTGACATCCCTTTGTTTTTTAGGGATAGGTACCCTCTTCATGACGGAAATTTTGTTTGGGTCAACCTGCATCCCTTCCTTGGATATAGAATGGCCAAGGATAGTCCATGCATTCATCAAAAAATCACATTTCTCAAGACTCAATGAAATATTCATTTCAATAAATTTATTTAAGACTTTGCACAGATTAGAAGGATCCTCTTAGAAGTCACATCCATCATGAGTGAAATCATCCATGTATATCTCAACAAATATACTCAAAAATGCACTTTGGAAAGTAGTAGGGGAATTGCACAAACCAAATGGAAGGACTCTATAAGAAAAGGTACCCCAAGGACATGTAAATGTGGTCTTATCTTGGTCTTTAGGGCTAATATGATTTTTTTTGTATGCACTAAATCCATTCAGCAAGGAGAATAATATATTTCTTGTAAGGCCATCTAGGACTTGGTCAATGAAGGGAAAAGGAAAATGGTCCTTCTTTGTAGCCTTGTTAAGTTCTCAATAATCAACACATATCCTCCACTTCCCATTATTCTTGGGGACTAAAATCTGAAATGAGACATATGAACCCTGCATCTAGTAAATTTTGAAATTATTCTTTCAAAATGTCCTTCAGATATGGGTTCATCCTTATCTAGAGTTAGTGCACAGGATTACATCCCTCTTTGATGTAAATATGATGAGTAAATACTGAGGGATGCACAACTTTCATTTCCGTATAATCCCAAGCAAAATCATCTAGGTGTTGCCTCAACACCCTACATAACTATTCTTCCTGCTCAACAGAATGGGAGGGGTTGTTCTTTGGAGTTATAAATGGGCCAATATCCATAAAATTGAAATGTTATAAGCTAGATTCAATAGAGCATAAAATATTCCAAGGAATACTCTTGAATTATTTCATTAGTTCATCAATTGGTATAACAGTGGGAGGGTGATTATGTAAGATATGGTCAATAAGGTCTTGTAGCTGCTACAAACACCCTCCAAAATTTTCCTATGCTCTGATTTTGGAGATTTCCCTTCTATCTACTGGAGCTTATCTTTTATTGTCGTCAAGTATTCATGATTTGATCAAGATTTATTATTTTCATTTGTGCTTGTGTTTGCTTGTTTTAACATTTATATGTTCTTTTGAGGCACAAGCTAACCTTGTGACTTGGCCTTGCAATAGTCCTAGCCTTGCCTCGAAACTACGCAATCCATGAGGGAAAGAAAGCCTTAATATGGAAACTGCACAATCCATAATGGAAACTAGGCCTTGAGGTTTAGAACTGCGCAGTCACGGATGGCAGGTCAACACTAAGCTCAGAAATTGCACAATGCACTGAGATGATAAGTTTCCCAGTTACCTAGAATTTTTAATCTTCCTTGGTAGTGTGCATGGAAATTTTACCGAAAAAAATTTAAAGAAAAAATCAAAAAGTGAGAAAGCATCCCTAGAAAATAGAGATTCATTATTAGTTTCCCAAAGATGGCACAGTTTCTATTTTTAGAAATTTCTGCCAAGTATCGCTTTTTCCTTGATTTTAGGCATGTGCGTCATACAACCTAATCCACTAAAATATATTTAATTGACGCCTATAGAGATCATTTCTACATTCTATCTTGGAGCTACAGTGTTCACAAGGAGATCAAGGAACCTTCGGTGGAGTTTTCGTCGCTTTTCAGGGTGAGTTTTGCTTATGTTGTCTTTTGTTGCTTTTCCTGTTGCTTTTTGTCGTTTCGATTATGTGAGTGTTATTTTTCTTGTTTATCTTCATGTTTTGAATTATATTATATTTTATAAGTATTGATTCAATTTTTCATTTCCATTGATAAGTGTCGCATTTGTTTTCTTGTTTTTGCACACCGGTGGTCACCGCTTCGACGACTCTCCTCACATATTTATTTTTCCTTCCATTTGTTGATTTTCTACACTTGATTCACATAAATATACCCATAATTAGTCATATTTTCACTTGAAATTGAATTTTCACTTAGATATTCTTGTTTTCCACACCCTCACTGGGTAGATCTGCACTTCATTTGGCCATGCACTGCCTTTCCCAGTTGGGCATTTCACAAGTCTGAGGGTCAAGCCGAGAGCTTGGCTTGTGATACAATGAAATTAATTTTTATGAGATATTAATTAAAATTTGATTGAGGGTTTGTAAATTTCAAGTGATTAAATTGAGTTTTTGAGATATTTTATGTTAATTTTTAAACACATAAAGCATGAAAATAAACTCTGAAATATATAGAAACAATGGACAAATGCACCATAATAATAACCACAACATAGAAAATTATTAAGGAGTTCACCCCTCCTCGGCTACGTATCCTTGGTCAACCTTCCAATGGCTTGGCTCTATTTCATTGTGCTAAAAATATTGATTACATATATTTACAATGTTGTAATGTATCCAAAACCTGTTCCATCAACTTCAGAGTACCCAACAATTCTTGTCTAGCCTCTTTCTAATTCGGAATTGTTCAAAAACTGAAGAAGTTATGAACTTTCACTAGTTTTCCTGCTAAAAACACCACAATTTCCTCACAATCTGGACCGGTCTTATAATTTCGCCCCATAATCTGCTAACTGAGTGCCAATTTCATGAAAATCTGGGAAAAATTGTAGGATACTCAATTTTCCCATTAACTCCTTAAAACCAAATTATTAACCATAAACACTGGCACATTATCAATTTTTTTTAATTAAAAGGCCAGGTGGTTAACTAATCGTCGGCGGTTAACCGCGATGGTGTCACATGGGCCAGTGATCTTGGTAGTGAGGGTGGTAATTTTTTAACCCTGTAGTCAGATTGGTCGTCTCGTGGAAGTTTATGTCACGGCTAGGGTGGCAATTAAGAATCCGCACCCGTGGTCTTCGGAAACAGGTCGCATGGTAACATTACATGGGGGGGTTGGGGCTAAGCCCTGGCCTTACCCCCAAACCAATGCGCATAAACTTTATAATATAGTTTGCACCATAGTTTTAATAAGTATTAACGTTGGCCCAAAAATAAGGGTGGTGCGCATTTATGATGGAGTTTTTGGTATAGAATCCTGTGCAGATGCAGTTAGAACTTGACCCAAATTTTGGTGGCCCCTGTGTTGCCTCATGGCGGCCTCCAGTTGGACCACGTGGCATCATGTGGTTTCCCACCTTCCCAACCAATCATAATTAGCCGAACCAGAACCAATAGGAATTCGATAAGTGGCGAGGCCTGATAGGCTTAAAAAATTACCTTTTGATCAACTAGAAGAGGCCACGTGGCAGCCTTCCACTGGCCCAAAATTTTTCCCTGTTAGCTGCCATTTTTTGAAAATTTTGCTGTTTTGGGAAAGTTGACAGAATGTGTTTCTGGGACCATAAGGTGTCAATTTTTTGCGAAACGAGTTGTGCCAGATTCAGAACGACAAGATCTACACGGTTGTTCAAGATCCACATCATTCCTACAACTTTCATTTTTTAGCATAATTTTGAGCACCTGATCGCTTCTCTCCACTGGAAGCTTTTGGACCCCAAAATATCACTTTCATTTTTTCAGCAGATAAGGTTACAGTTCCCTCACCTTTACAGTCTTGATCCATTTTGCCTTGCTTGGATTTGTGCCTTCGATCCCCACACGAAGGTACTCCACATTCCCTCATTTTGAAGACGTTGTTCTTCTGTCAAGAATGATCTCTTGTTGTAGTTCATCAAGGTATTCACGATAAAAATCCTCAATGGAAGGAATCTGAACATTTTCTCCTTGAGCTTCAATCAAAGGCAGCTCATACAACCTTAAGTTCTCAACATTAACAACAACATAAATTTTCATATATGAAGGCAAATCCAACCTGAAGGCATTATCGCCAATATTTTCTAAAATTTTGAATGGACCATATCAAATTGGTTTCAAATTTTTACCTTCTCCTTGAAGCCTTTATTTTCTAATGTGAAGCCAAAATTCATCACTGACTTGGAATTTGTGATCTACACTATGCTTATCATGCCTTTTTTTGTACTTGACTTGGCTCTTTTCCAACTGTTCTTGGACTGCTTGATGCACTGATTGGATTTGTTCAATGAAAATTTTATCTTTTTCTATGTCACTATGTCCATAAATAGCAACATCCTTTCCAAAAATGAAATCCAAAGGAGATTTATGAAATTATCCCAAACATGCCTCAAATGGCAATGTTTGAGTTGAAGAGTGCTTGGCCCGATTGTAAGAAAGATTAATATCGTGCAAGTTTTCATCCCACAACTTAGGATGCTTGCTGCAATAACCGTGATGAAGATGTATCATCATCCTATTCACTGCATTTGTTTAATTATCTGTTTGGGGATGAAATTTTGTACTCTTTTTCAGTTTGGTGTCCATGAATCCCCATAATATTGACTAAAAATTCCCAACAAATAGAGAATCTTGATCACTAACAATGGATGTGGGATATCCAAAATGCACCCATATGTTCTAAAAGAATATTTGAGCAGTTTGTTCAGTTGTAATTTTCTTTTTACATCACATCAAAATACACATTTTTCTGAACCTATCCACAACTACAAAAAGATAATCATGATTCCTCTTTGACATAGGAAGACCTCCAAAAAATCCATAGAAACACTCTCCCATGGACGAGAATGTTGGGCCAGAATTGTGATTACAGATAAATAATGCTTCCCTAGATAGGTTCCAGTCTAGAACAACAGGTGAAAGACTATACGACTATTTCTCCTAACTCAGAATAGATACACAGAGAAGATTGGAGGCTTACTTGTTCAGTCGCTTCCAAATGGCTCCTTCTATCGCTTCCGTTGGAGCTTCAAATTCAAGAAGTTTGTGAGTTGAATGCTTCCTGCAAGAAAGAACACTAAAAAAATAGAAGATGCAATAATATAAATATATGTTCAAGCTAGTTAGCTAAATTAGTAAAGCATAAACCATACACATCAACTAAGATCTTGAAATATGGAAAATCAAAGCCAATACAGATGCATATAGGGAAAAATAAGCAGTACTCTTTATTGATGATAGAAGGAGAGGTTATGACCTAGTGACTAATTTGAAGTGACCTTCCAGCAACGTTCCCAAGCCTCATCACAGTATAAATCTCTCCAGTAGCAGCTACACAAATCTAGCTCTCAATTTAAAATTCTCCAGCATTTCTCTACCCAAATTCTTCCTCCTCAAGCACTTAGATCTGTGCTCAATTTATAGATGAATTGTAGGTTGTTTTTTAATCAATTACTTTCCACTAATAGGCAAGACATTTTTCCAGTCATGTAAATGTCAAATGGACACTTGGATCCGAAGCTTGACACATGTGAACTCTTCTAGAAGGCACTGGCCAAGTGGAGATTTCAGAACAATGAGAATTTCACTCCCAATGTGACCAATGCACCTACAAATGTCGGGAAGTGCTTTGCAAAGCAGCCTTGCATGGGGCTACCTACATATGCAACGCACTTAGGCCTCTTAGAGCCTGCATTGGTGAGCTCTCATATGTTATATAATAAACTTCAAACCTTGGAAACCTTTGCTTGATGAAAGTCTTGCTTGATTTGTCTTGTTTCTTGTCTTAGGGCATGTAGCAACTGAAATGATAGTGAATGATATACACTTGAGCATTGGTCCTGGAGATGATGTCCAGTTAACCAAGTCATTGGGAATGGTGCCCAAATTGACCTATAACAATTTCCCCCTAAAGAATGAGATCCAAATAATAAGAACATTTGATTGAGATGCTTTACACTATGATGAGCCTGGAAACGAAGCGGAGTGGTCACCTACATCAATATTACAATACATTACATCATGATATATCCTCTTTGATCATAATTGCTGAGGGTAGGCATTCCCATGTTCAGCACATAAACAATCTAATAACATGTACATAATTCAGAAAGTCGTCTTCATTGGAATGTTGCCCAAATGCAGACATGCCTACAGATATAGGCCCATTTTTGGATGACAATATGTATGTAAGGTCACCGTAAAGATGATGTGTACAAAAATCCTGAAATCACAGCCTGGATGGCTGAAACTCGATCCGGGGTCTTCTTATCTCGTTCACTTGATCATTTGGGTACAAGTCTAGCCATGTGAATATATGATTTGTAGTCGAACATGGAAAGACATCGTTTGATTACCAGCCAATGATGTGAGATGTTAACAAACGCGAGAGAACTACCATTAATGTCAATGGCCCTCAAGACACTGCAGTACATTTCGTAAGGTGTGAATAGATGATTTGATGTCGAACGCCAAAAAAAATATTTCGGTCAAAGGTCCGGAAGTGAGGATATTTTCAATGTTGTAACAAGCCTCATGGTACTGGAATCTGATGTTTCTAAGTGAACTTCTTGGATATTTATTTGTCATCGACAGGAAGTCACCTTATTGCAAAATAGGAGTTACTGATTTCAGAGACAAGGGTATGACTTGATATAGCAATTTTCAGGGATGATGGTCATGAAAGTGAACGTTTATGAGTATTGCAGAAGGATGAGTTTTTAATCACTGGATGACTTCTCTTGAACATATTGGCAACACTGTGATGAGTTGGCAGCATTCATCCAAAATCGAATTGAAGGTATGTTGAACCATAGGTGTGAATGAACCATTAAGATGATTACCCAACCCAAACAGTCATGGACATGGAGTGAAAGAAGTGTCATGTTCAAGAGCGACTTGTTACCAAAAGGAAAAATTTCTTACTTTTCCCAAATATTCCCCGGTCATTTGTCGACTAGTACCTCTTTACTTTTTAATAAGCTTGAGGAGGATAACATTTTCTTGATCTATAATTCAACCCTTCGGGCGAATAAAGTATCTCTATTTAATAACTTAACGAGTCTAATAATGGATGAAACTCGATTCATGCCATGATTGACAAGCTCATCTCTATTTTATGTTTTAACGAGCTTAACGATGGTGATAGCCTAGTCCTTTTTCATATTTAGAGAGTCTAAAAAAGGGACAAAAGAGAACTCCAAAAGTACTTTTTTGTAAATTTGTCTCTCAGACCCGAAAAAGTGTAAAATAATATCTGAAAGAACCTCTTTGGTCATGTTTAACCAAGGTGTTCCTTTTTTGTAAATAATCTTTCTCAATCCAGAAAAGGGTTAAACTTATATTGAGTAGATATCAATTCATTTACTTTAACGAGCTCTAAAAGACAAGTGCTCGCCAATATTTTCATATTATCAAAGTCTGAAAAGAGCTGAAAGAAGACTCTAGGGGTTCTTTTTTCGTTGTTATTGAAGCTCGAAAAAGAGATAAAAGTGCGCTTCTAATCCTCTTTCATTTTTAACAAATCTCGAAAAATAAGGAGAAAAAGTATGCTTTGTGGTCAGGTCATTCTTTGAATAAATATGCACGACTAATCTATTCATCAATTGTAAAACCTATTCAGAACAACATCAAATGGATTAAAAATACCTGTTTCATGATAAAAATATAATAAAAACATAGTCATAGCAATAAATATTCATTGCAAACAATTAAATGACTTAAACAAAAAGAGTTTTACTATTCATTTTACCATTTCGAAGTTACCATTTGGATTTTGGAGCTCTAAACCAGTTTTTCCCCTCAACTTCAGTGATCGATTGCGTGCAATTGGTAAGAATGTTTTGAATGCCCCCTACAAGAGCACATGTCGAATGCCCCCTACAAGAGAAGATGCCCCCCAAGCTTCATTTCATTCATCTAAGTATATTACTGGTTACTAATAGCTGGATGGAATGAAGGTTCATTATAGGGGAGGATTTGTTTCATTTTTTAATGAGCTTGACACAGAAAAAGAACTATGCTCCTGACCTATTTCATTTTCTAATGAGGTTGACACAGTAAAAGAACTATCCTCTAAGGCACTTGTTTAATTTTTTAACGAGGTTGACACAAGAGAAAAGAACTATCCTCATGGGAACCTGTTTGATTTATCGAGGTTGACACAAGAAAAGAACTATCCTCAACACCTGTTTCATTTTTTAACAAGGTTGACACAGGAAAAGAACCATCCTCATAACTCTATTTCATTTTTTAACAAGGTTGACACAGAAAAAGAACCATCCTCATTGTGCAGTTGGACGAGTGAGTGTGTGTTGGAAAAGACGTAGTCTAACAGAGTCATCATTTAAGGAGTTTGATGAATACCACAAATGATAAGTTATAACATGCGTTGATGGGTCTTCTCCAAGGTTTTCATTGAATTTTGGAATTTCAGAGGGTAATTTATGTGGTATCATCAGCCACCAAGGATAATAACTGATGGGGTCAGCTTGATATTTCACTGAAGATGTGAATAAAGGATCAAGTCATTTAGTACTCATAAAGGAGGAACCAGATAGGATTCCAGATGATGACATGGTTGAACTCCATGGACAAAATATCGAAGATGAAGCAACAGTAGATGTTGTCGTAGCTAAAATATATGGTTCAGTCTCGGATGTTATCTCATCCATGGTCAAATGGCCCAATGTATACCCTATAGAATCTACAGGAACTCGAAGTGAAACAAGATCAACAAAAGCAGAGGAAGGTGATTGAGTAAAAGACTCATACAGGTAAAACTCCTGCTAAAAATAAGTTGGAGTTAAAGGTGTCTCGTCTTGTGGTATTTCTTCAATAAAAATCAAACCAAGTGGAAGACCTTTTCCATCAGGCAGAAAGTGTATTTCAGGTGGTTGAATATGCAATATGGGAGACTCAATGGCTACAATAGATTATGGAGTGACCAATACAGAAACAACTTCTAGTTGTTTGACTTTGGGATCAAGATTTTCTCCACTTAGGGAATATAGAAACTAAAATATAAGGGGATGATAAACCCTATTTCATTGGTCCTGGAGATGATGTCCAGTTTGACCAATAACAGCTGCCCCCTAAAGCACAATAGGATCTAGATCAACTTCCAGTTGAACAACGTCGGGTTCGGGAGGTATGGTCTCACAGATTGGATGGATCATGACCATGAGTAACTGTGAGGACTTTGTCTCGACAATGGTAAAAAAACCTGGATTTGTAGAAATAACTTGTGCCAACTCTAGTATATGGGAAGATGATGTTTCACCAGAGGTACTGATGGTACTAGTTTCGGTAGAGCGATGTCTACGCAAATGACGGGGGAATGGATTTTTTTCTTCCACGATGACTGATTTATTTTAACCAAAAAGGAAAAAGGGTTTACCAAGAAACTATGAACTACAGAATACCTCCTAGTGAACCAAGAAGTATGGGCAGGAAATCTCCCCGAATGCTGTGTTCGGTGTATCACAATTTCAAGGCGGCCGACTCGGTTCACTATGGATGGATAGCACCTAAAATTTTTCCTCCCAAATATACCCGAAGGTACGTGGAGGCCCAAGTTTGTATTAGCGCTATCTAATGTGAAACTGCATAGTGAGAGCACCCCTTTATACTTATCGTATTGTAACACCACTCGATATACCCGAAAGTATGTGGACAAGCTACGATATACTTACGTACGTGGAGTGAGGTATGACACTTGGAATGTATCGCAGACAAGTTAAATACAGCTGCTATGTTTTACGATGCTAGAACACGTCTCTAGCCTAGATCTTCTAAGTGTTATCGTTATGGTTCCAATGCTTTGTTAGGTAAATTGAGGTTAATTTTATGTTGATCTTGCTTAAAATTTTCCTTTCAAAGGTTCACCGTGATGATGTGTATGAAATTCCTAAAATTCAAGCTAAGAATGATAAACAATCTTTCACTTTAGATTTCTTCAATGAAAAACCTAGCTACTAAGGGAAGAGAGCAAATAATTTGTGAGCAAACAAATCAATGAGCACAAACTAAATGCAGATTTCCTAATGTTCCTTTTGCAAAACACACATTATTCTACATGAAAATGAAATTTTTTCTTTTTAGTTTCTTTAATGTTATGAATGCAGAAAAGAAACTAGGTGCACTAAATCAACAATTCAAATGCTTTTTACTTTCAAGAAACGAAGAATACAAACAACAATTTCTCTTTTGAAGGAAAAACGAGGACTTCAAGAACAATTTATCCTATCAAGGAAATGAAGATTTTACGACAATTTCCTCATTCGAAAGAAAATGATTCTTAATGCGACCATAAAAGTACTTTGAAATCAAATTGTCAATGATAAAGAAAAACTTTTTAAACAAACATTGAACAAATTTTCAGTCAAAGGAGGAAGAAGTATATAGAGTCACTGGTCAATATGAGAAGAAAAATTTTCAAAACACAGAAGAAAACAAACTGAAGCAAATTGCAAAGGCAAATTCAATGGAATTTGGGTGTTTTCAGGAGTCAACGTAGTCTCCAAAGGGAGACAGTGCTCTGCAATGCAGGCTAGGAAGGGAGACAATGCTCTGCAAAGCACTGTGTCCTGTCTAAGGGTGAGTTGGCCGTAGTATACAAAGAAAAGTACTACTATTTAACTTACTGTATTTGCTAATTTGGCTTTGAAAAATTTTAATCTTGATGAGTAACAACTACTGGGTGGATAAAAAAAGAAAATCATAGGTTTAAGCACCTAGAACTAAGAGAAATTCTCCACAGTGGAGTCGCCAATTTGTTGGGCCAGAATTGTGAATTACGGGTAAATCACGCTTCCCTAGAAAAATGCTAGTCTAGAACAATAGGTGACAGACTATACGACTATTTCTCCTAACTCAGAACAGATACACAAAGAGGATTGGAGGCTTACTTTTTCAGTCTCTTCCAAATGGCTCCTTCTGTCGCTTCTATTGCAGCTTAAAATTCAAGCGGTTTGTGAGCTCAATGCTTCCTATAAGAAAGAACACTGAAACAGCCGAAGATGCAATAATATAGATATCTATTCAAGCTAGTTAGCTAAATCAGTAAAGAATAAACCATACACATCAACTAAGATCTTGCAATATGGAAAATCAAAGCCAATACAGATGCATATAGGGAAAAATAAGCAGTACTCTTTATTGATGATAGAAGGAGAGGTTACAACCTAGTGATTGATTTGAAGTGACTTTCCAGCAACGTTCCCAAGCCTCATCACAGTAAAAATATCTTCAGCAACAGCTACAAAAATATAGCTCTCAATTGAAAATTCTCCATCATTTCTCTACTCATATTCTTCCTCCTCAAGCACTTAGATTTGTGCTCAATTTATAGATGAACTGTAGGTTGTTTTGCAATCAATGACTTTCCACTAATAGGAAAGACATGTTTCCAGTCATGTAAATGTCAAATGGACACTTGGATCTGAATCTTGACACATGTGAACTCTTCTAGAAGGCACTGGCCAAGTGGAGATTCCAAAACAATGAGAATTTTGCTCCCAATGTGACCAACGCACCTATGAATGTTGAGAAGTGCTTTGCAAAGTAGCCTTGCATGGGGCTACCTGAATATGCAACGCACTTAGGCCCCTTAGAGCTTGAGTTGGTGAGCTCTCATATGTTATATAATAAACTTAAAACCTTGGAAACCTTTGCTTGATGAAAGTCTGCTTGATTTGTCTTGTTTCTTGTCTTAGGGCATGTAGCAACTGAAATGATAGGGAATGATAGACCCTTGATCATTGGTCTTGGAGATGATTTCCAGTTAACCAGGTCATTGGGAATGGTGCCCAAATTGACCTATAACAGAGAAGGTATTGAAAGTGGAGTATACAATCCTAACTTTCTATTGCTAGGGTTACTGACAACACATAATGAACAACCTCTAATAAAACGTGACACAATTTCAAGAATACGAGAGAAATAACAATACCTTTGTAGATGTGCCACCGTCTTACTTACACTGAAATGATCAGCAATAAGAGAAGTGTTTTCCTCTCTTATAATGTTGACTCTAATTTCCTCCTATGGAATACAAATATTACGAAGATGGTACAACAAGCTATCATGCATGTGATAATCTAATTCTTCTACTTGGTTCCCTTGACTTAAAGTTGCATATATATCTTGAAAATCACTATCTAAAGCACATTATTCAACATATCTATTATGAAAAAAATAATTATGCTTAAGAATAGTAGTAGCACTAACAATAGGCCTATAAATCATGTCAGCAACTTTATTTTAGATACCTTTCTTATACCTTATTACCAAGTCGAATTGTTGAAGAAAACCCATCCATCGAAAGTGCCTTGATTGCTACAACTTTGTTTGTGATTGAAAGTATTGCAATGGTTGATGATTAGTGTGAATGATTTTTTCCTTACACATCAAGCAGTGTTTCCACTTTTTCACACTTTGCACCAATGCATATAACTCCTTGGCATATGTAGGATAATTAATCACTGCACCATTAAAATTTCCCGAATGAAAACAAATAGTCTTACCCTGTTGCATGAGGACCGCACCCATGGCATAATCAATTCTAGCATCATTCTAAATCTCAAATGACTGTCTCAAGTCTGGAAGTGCAAGTATCGGGGCTGAACCAATCTTTTCTTTCAATGCATCAAATGCCTTTTGTTTTTTACCTCCCCACTGGAAGACCTGCTTCACACTTGTCAATGCATTCAATGGAGCTGTGATAGAAGAGAAGTTAGCAATAAAATTCCTCCAATATTAGTCTGCTCCCAAAAAGCTTCTTACCTCCGTAACTATTTTGGGCTTTGGCTAATTCAAAATAAAATCAACCTTGGAGGGATCTATTTTCAATTCACCTCCTCCAACAATATGACCCAGATACACTAAAGCAATTTTTCCAAACTCACACTTTGAAATCTTTAAAAACAATTGTTCTTTCTTCAAGACATCAAGTACTTTTTTGACATGCACGGAATCTTCTTCACGATATTTACTAAAAGTCAAGATTTCATCTAAGTAGACTATCACAAAATCATCTATAAATGGCCTCAATACATCATTCATCACATGCATAAAGGTAGTCGGAGCATTGCAAAGACCAAAATGCATAACAAGCCATTCAAACAAACCTTGTTTTGTTTTGAATGTTGTCTTCCATATGTCACCTTTAGAAATTCTAATTTTATGATAACCACTCCTTAATTCCAACTTACTAAAATATTTTGCATCTTTCAATTGATCAAGTAAATCATCAATTCTTGGAAGTGGGTAATGATTCTTTACCCTAATTTTGTTCAATGCACAGAATTCCACACACATGCACCATGTTCCATCCTTCTTTGGCACCAAAAAATTAGGTGACTCGCATGGTGAAGAAATTGGTCTAATGATCCCTTTTGTCCAACAACTCCTGAATTTAATTTTTAATTTCTGCACTTTCCATCATTGACATCATGTACATGCCAATGTTAGGAATAGGACAACCTTGTTGCAATTTTATTTCATGTTGGATTCCCCTCTTGGGAGGCAATCCTTTTGGCTCCTGAAACATCTCATCATATTGGTTAAAAAACTCATCCAAATCAGATTTTAATCTTGAATCACAACCTTGAAAAGCTTCATTTTCAACATCATTCTTTTGCTTGACCATTAGCAGCACAAAATTATAGCTATAGTTAATGAGTATCTTCATTTGTCCAACATTTACAAGTAAACAATTTAGTTTTTGTCGATGTGCTCTAACAATGTACTCTATCCCATATTTGAACAAGTGATACTTGTTTTCATGGCGATGGAAAATAGCTTTTCAATCATACAAATATTGGCTTCCCAAAACAATTCCAAAAATATCAAGTGATGCTACATCAATTTCAACTTCATCAAGAAATTTCGTTGTAATTGCAAATTTAAAGATGTATTTCCTCGTAACTTGTAAGTTTGAATTCTTGCAAATCCAACCTAAAGCATAAGGTATTGGATGAGGAATGGTCTCTAATTTTATTTTCTTTACTAAGTCTTTGGAAATCAAATTTTCTTGTAAACCAATATCAAAGAATGTATCAATTTTGTTGTGCTTTGAAATAACCCAAATATGGAAAAGTTCAATTCTAGTTTTCTCATCTTGAGTATAATTAGGAAAACTTGAGGAGCTAGTGCTTGCTATGTCCTTACCTTTCATTCAAATTGTTGTGATCTTTGTTTCATCTACCGAATTGGAGCCTAAGTCATGTTGTGTAGTTGCAGCTGTATTTTGCTTCCCTTTGTTGTTAAAATTCTTTGGTTTCATCTCAAGATGAAGCTTCCAACAATGAGCTTCATCATGACCCTCTTTGGAACAATGTTTGCATGTTAGTTTTTCTCCTTCATTTTTGATAGATGCATTATTCTTTCCTTTCCCTTGAACTTGTTCTTACCCTTGTCTCCACTTGCGAATGGATTCTTTCTACCCTCTTGTGGAATGTTTTCCCCTCTTGCTTCAAGATGGGTGGCCTGAACACAAACCTCATCTAAAATTGTAGTATTAAGCATAAGGATAGTATTTCGTAAAAAACTGTGTAAACCCCTAATATATTTCAACAAAGTGTCTTGTGAATTCAAGTCTACACCTAATATCAAGCACCTTATTCTAAATTCTTGAGTGTATATTTGCACATTTTGACCCTTTAGTTGTCTATTTTTCAATCCATAATATCCTTTTGCGTATAATCTAATGGATAAAATTGTCTTCTAAGTACAGCAATAAAATCTATCCAATAGATTGAGACCTTACCATTATTTTTCATATCCTCTTGTGTTTTGGCTTCCCACCAAAACAAAGAAGCACTTTCCAACCTCAATGAAGCCAACTGAATCTTTGTTTCATCATCTTTGATTTTTTGTATCCTGCAATAAAATTCAAGTTGACGAACCCAATTATCAAGTCTTTCAGCATTCACTTCACCATTATACATAGTTATTTTGAATTTGATATCAAGTTTTAATAAGGGAGTTTTACCATGAACCCTCAGGGTATGTGTAGGTGTTTGAGTAACAATGGTTTTGGAAGAGGAATAAGATGAGGGTGAGGATGGAGGTGAAGATGATGGTGGAGAAGAGGGTGGTTTCTCACCATTTCCCTTTGAATTATTATCATCATCTCCTCCTTTTCCTTGAGAAGAAACTTCTTCTTTTGAAGGCTTGGAACTTTCACCCTGCAATATTGAAGACTTGTGTTCATAGAAAACCTTCACCATTTTAGTCATATCAAAGAAAGATTTTCTGAAAGTTTTTTATTCATCTGAAATGTTATTAGCTCCTCCTTCATGAGACATGCTTGATGAAGCTTAAACTGCAATTTGAGGAAGGATTTGTGGTGTATATTGTGGAAAATTTTCGCTCCTTCTCCTTGAGCTAACTTGCGGACTTGCAACCATAAGCTTTCCTTCTACTCTCTTTAGCTTCAACCTTGTAAGCGTCACATAGACTTGAAAACAATTAAATCCTAACAACATCAAAGAAAACTAAAGCTCTGATACCAAACTTGATCTATATGATATCTTCATTAAAATGTGCTTGAGGGTTTTTAAATTGCAAGTGATTAAATTGAGATTTTGAGAGCTTTTATGTTAATTTTTAAACACATAAAGCATGAAAATAAACTATGAAATATACATATTCAACAGACAAATGCACCATAATAATAACCACAACACAGCAAATGATGAAGGAATTCACCCCTCCTCGGCTACGTCTCCTTGGTCTATCTTCCAATGGCTTGGCCCTCTTTCATTATTCTCAAAATAGTGATTACATTCATTTATAGTGCTCCAATGGATTCAAAACCTGTTCCATCAGCTTCAGAATACCCAAAAATTCATGTCTAGCCTCTTTCTAATCCGAAATTGTTCAAAAAATGAATAACTTATGAGCCTCCCTAGTTTTCCTGCTAACCGCACCACAATTCCCCTAAAATCTGGACCGGTCCTACAATTTCGCCCCATGATCCGCTAACTGAGCGCCAATTTCAAAGAAATCCGAGCGAAATTGTTGGATACTTAATTTTCCCATTAACTCCTTAAATCTGAATTATTAACCATAAACATCAGTGCATTAACAAAAAAAATTAATTTAAAGGCTAGGTAGTTAACTAACCATCGGTGGTTAGCCGCGAGGGTGTCACATGGGCCGGTGATCATAGCAGTTAGGGAGGTAGTTTTTTAACCCTGCAGTCACGGTGGAAGCGGTCACATTGGTCGTCTCGTCGTAGTTTATGTGGAGGCTAGGTTGGGGTTAGGACTTTGCGCTCGTGTTGTTCGGCAATAGGTCGCATGGTAACGTTATATGGGGGGTCGGGGCTAAGCCCTAGACCCTACCCCCAAACCCAATGTGCATAAAATTTATAATATAGTTTGCACCATATTTGTAATAAGTATTAACATTGTCCCAATGGTGGCAGTGCGCTGTTATGAAGGAGGTTGTGGTATCGAATCCTGTGGAGGTGAAGTTATAACTTGACCCAATTTTTTGTGGCCCTCGTGGTGCCACGTGGCAGCATGTGGTTGGCCACCTTCCAAACCAATCATAATTTGCTAAAAAAAAACCAGTAGGAATTCGAAAATTGATGATGCTTGATAGGATTAGAAAAATTACCTTTCGATCAACCAAAAGAGGCCACATGGAAGCCTGCCACTGGCCCAAATTGTTTCCATATCAGCTGCCATTTTTTGAAAACTTTGCCTGTTTGGGAAAGCAGACAAAACACATTTTTGGGAGCATAAAGTGTCAGTTTTATGCTAAATGAGTTGTGACGAATTCAAAACAACGCGATCTATGCAGTCATTGAGGTTCCACACCATTCCAACAACTTTAATTTTTTAGCTTAATTTTGAGCACCTGATCAGCAATGCACAGTACATGCTCGCCTAACCACATATTGAGTAGTCCCAAGGCTCAGCTTTCCACCTTGGCCACTGAGACTATGCAATGCACAGTCTCTCCTTGTCACTGCCCAAAATTATCTACGTGTAACACAGACTCAAGCCTTAGGGTGCGTCCTTGTATATTGTGAATGCACAATGTGTAGTTCCCTCAGCTAGTCTCCCTCACTTGATCATGAGAATTAGGCAATCTAACTCATTTGTCTATTTTTTTCTTCCTGATCATGCTTTGAAAGTTGATTCACAAAATATAATATTTACTTGCCATGAGTTCATTTTCTCTCATGCAGGTACCACAGTTGTTGAGAATTTCTCTCTAGCAGCCATTGTTACCGTGGCACCTAAGTGAGTTGCCTCAAAAGATACCATAGAAAGAAGTACCGGGGAAGAAATTGAGAGTACGTCAATATAATTTATAGTGTATTTAGACACTCAATTGTTTGTTGAAAAGGAATCATATCTAACATGGTAGAAAGTGAATGAAGATTTGTCAGCAAAGAGCTTCAACACATATCTAGAGGACTAGGAGGTATATGTCAGTATTCATCGGTCAGGATTACACAAGGTTGCATGTATATATCTAGCCTTCCCATGTGTAGATGTCATCAACTAGATTGTTTCACATATTAATGTGAAGACCATGAATTTGAACAGTTCCAGTGTACATAAGATTGCTACTTTTCTGGTAGAAGATTACCGTCTTATGTACCATTTTCTTGAGCCAAAAGCATCCATGGATTCATATTTCTATGCCACGAATAGATATCTAAGAACAAAGTACATTGTTAAAGGCTAGAGTATAGATCCATCAATTTTTCGACAGACATCCACCAATACATAAGGGACAAACTCTCTCAAGAAGGCCTATAAGCTCTTGGTTATCCTAGCTTGTGTAATCTACAGTCAATAAAGCACAAAGACCTTTCCTGAAGGGTGGGAAGTCTTATTGAACCAGGTTGTGAATGAGGGGAATCCGTTAACTTGGTCATATTTATTGGCTCGATATTTAAGAATCCATGTATCAGATTCCCACAATCCTCCCACAAGTGGCAAAGAAAGATTATACATGTGTGCATATTTACTGGATGTAATATGTGCACATAATGCATTCCCTAGCATGGAATGGACTTGGACACCTCGAGACCCTGTCGTGTACATCCATTGTAGACTACTCTTGGATTGCAACCATCGGGGAGTTATGGAGAAGCTAATTGACCACTTCCTCATCACGTTGTACAAGATGATCTTTGAGGAAGAATCACCTTGCATGTCACGTGGAGCAATGGAGGCAGTAGCAAAAATAACCTATTGGTTTGCTTCACCAGATGACACCTTCTTTAAATTGTTCGGTGGTCAGAAGTTTTCGCTTCTTTTGCCAAGGTATGCCACTGAAAATATTTCCATGCAATAAGTTTCATATGATATATCCATAGGGTTTTCAATAGCTTTGCACAGGAAGAAGAAATCACCATGGCCAACTCTTCCTATGCAAATTGGATTGTACGAGATAAATAACCTGAAATTTGCGGATACTAAAGGAAAGGTGATAGAGAAGTTTGAATTAGGTACTCAGGACTTTAATATATATGATCCCCATGGTATTTTCAAATACCATTGTGTGAGAATTCAATTACATTGGCTCAGTGGGACATTTCATTTTCCATAGGAGGATCCATGGAAGAATTTCTATAATACCTCCAAATCCCGCGAGTCGGTCAGTTTTGTAGGAACTTCAATGATGACCCCGCAAAAGGTAGCTACACCAGAACTAGTGCCAACAGAAGGGATATACCTACATAGGATGAGGGAAAGAAAATGGTTTCTTATAGTCCATCGGGAGAACAGAGCCACAAGATGAAAGAAGATACAACTATTATGAAAGAGGATTTAGCAGCAGAGGAAAAGAGGAAACAGTGTATGACAAGAGAAAAATGGAGAAAGTGAGAAGAGAAAATGAGATTGGAGGAACAAACAATGCAGAAGAAAGATCAGGCGGAAGAATAGAACCAACAACTAGCACAGCAGGAGAGAAGATAGATGCAGGACTAGGAGCTTGCTCAGTTGATTGAAGACTTGATAGAGATCGATGAAATGGAGGTGGAACCAGAGCCACAGAATCAAGATTTCTACCTTGTAACAACCTCATCTCACATCTACACAATCAACTGACCAACTGGGGTAAATATGCAACGAGAGGCTACTATGATCAGATTCAACCTCCTAAGTGACCTTAAGGAAGTGCAATCGATGGAAACAAATCACACAGACCTTCCACATTAGCAACAGGACCTCTAGAAGCTAACCAAACCACTCAAAAATCCATACCTTGGTTCGCACTAAGGTTTTAGGCCTTCCAACCCCCAGATGCTCCCACATTATAGGCATGGGTGTCTAGGAGGTTTTGGATGCTCCCACAGAGTATGTAAGCATGCGACCAAGGACTCAATTTCTCAGACCTGTGCCAGCGTGCCCGTGTTTTGAGCCATTTTTTCAGGCCTAGATTCTAGGTCACTGCCTAGAATTCAATGACAAGCTCATACATGAAATATAACAACAACAAAATTTGTGCAAAATCAAATACTGGGATAAGGACTTGACTCGACCCCTACTAGCCATGACAAGAATTTCATCGAACATGTTGCAAATATGTAATACACATGTTTAAATAACATATCTGAACATAGGGGCCTCATACTTATCTGAGAATCGCTAAGAATCATCATTCCCTTACGTCATTAGGTGCAATATCATCTATTATAACATACATACATTGTTTCTTCATTTACAAATAAAAACATGAGGAGAGCCATACATTATCACTGCCATAATACATGTTCATAAACAACATAATAACAACAAGAATATTAGGGATACATCAGCCATAGGATCTACATATAAATCATTACATTTACACATCAAATTCCAAGGAAATTAAATTCTCATTAATGAATGTAAAAACCAACCCAAGATGTGACTACCACGTTGCACCTGACCATATATTTGTTGAGCCAAATCTCTCTTTAGCAAATTACCCTCGTGCCATATTCCAAGCATGAATGTGGGAGTCATGACCAACAAAAAAGGCATGGATTCTACTGGATTTATTCACCTACACCATGAGAAATGTTTTTGCTTCCTAGTCTCTCAGGGTTTATCGTAATCCATAGTTCGATCTAGGGATCACTAGGCCCTACACAGAGACCCAATCTCTAGGATTTACCATACATCCCATGCCAAGACTATTAGGCCCAACAAAGAGAAATCCACCTCTTTTATTTACCGTATATCCCACCATTTACCAACAAGGATTCCTAAGCCCACACAGGCACACAATCCTATATTTACCACAACCCGCAGTATCATTCAGGGGTTACTAGGCTAGTGGCATTACCATGATCCACAGTATATTTCAGGGATAACTATTCCATGTGATTTTAATTTTTTAGATCCACCTCACTCATCTGCGAATCCATCCAGCTCAATGGCAGAGCATGAGAACCCATCTCATCAAGACTATCCAAAAATGGAAAGGCTAGGTTGAAAACATTGTCACACCTGGAAAAACCCATGCCATGACAAAAAGTAACCACATGCAATACCATGCATGCAAAATCTAGCAAGGAAATCAAACATGAAAATCAATAACTGCAAGGACTCCCGTTGTATCTGGTTGATACTACTCTTCATTTCTTGCTCCTTCCTTCCTCTTTCCTTATTTTCCTTTCTTGATCTAATGCCAAAGTGCTCAAATAAAACTCTAAGTGTCCAAGAATGAGAGAGAGAGAGAGAGAGAGAGAGAGAGAGAGGGGGGGAGAGAGAATAACAAGAGAGCTCCAAAATTGAACTGAAAAAATGTGAGAAAAAGCTTTCCAACTGATCCTCATAAGCCTTTTTATCAATGATGCCTCTAACTTCTTCATTTTACTCCTCACATGCAACCTGTGACTTTCCACCTTCCTTTTCTCCTATTTTCCATTATTTTAATAAATAAATTCTAAATAATGCATCTTGCCTTTCCAAATCCTTTTCCATTTCCTTGCTGATTTCCTTTAGCCATAATAACCGATGAACACCCTCACTAGGATGTTTTTCCCAACATTTGGCTTGGAATAAGTGTCCCATCAACCGTGGTTATTATTTTTCCTTTATTAACTTTTATCACATGGAATTTTCACCAGGGTTGTTACAGAACCCTCCCCCTTGGGGGATCACCATCCTCGATGTTCAATGAAACCTACAAGCCAACGACCTTCTATAACAAACATTACTTCCTATGGAGATTTATGACACAGCTCGTTGTATTATTTACAATGACCATTGTTGAAACATGACAAACATATCGTTTACTGGAGCTTTGTAACCTAGCTCATTACGGTATTTACAATAACAACCATATATAAAACCATACTATCTGTGGAGCTTTATAAATCCAACTCGATACAATATTTACAATAATATAGACATATAAACATATGCAAATTTTCTCAACCATCAAATAAAAGGATATGATGCATGTATCAACAACAAGGGAATCCATAGGTTAACACCTCCACCCTCAAAGTAATACCAGGATTCACCTCCTTCAAAGTAAGTCCATAATCCACTACCAAGGTCAAAGCTGCATCCAATATCCAACGCTACAATCTTACGTCACTTGTCCTCTTAGTGAACAGTTACCCACTCATTTTTCCAGGGCACACTCCCAATGTGCATCTGATTCCATATGGAAATGTTAAAGACAAAAAAAATCCATCCCAAACCTTCCCTTCTCTGCTACACATATCCTCATCCAATTTTGTAATCCCCTTTCGTGCATTCACTCACCTTCCAAGTTCCCCCACATTCCCTATCTTTGGCAACCCATCCCTTGGAAAGGCTTCCTCACATCAGAAGTTCAAATGACCAAGGAATATACCTTCCTCAAAACCATCATACCTGTCATAGCATGCTCATGTAAATCAATGGAAAATATTGGGTACCACTATCCCACAATGGACATGCTCCTGAAGTGCTCTACCAGCATACTGCTTCTTGTTTCAATTCCTTTTATTGTTGTTGCTAATGCCACTATAAGTGAATTCTCAAAACACAACCATCATAAATTAAAATGATGAATCACATAAAATCACCATAAACCATAATCATAAATCACATGTAGCCATCACAACTCATAATTGTAGACCACATGCTTAATAAAACTAAAATAAAACATTGATACTTATCCTTCATTGGTCCTTAATTTTGCCTTTGTTCTTTCTATACACACATCATATTGGTTTCCACACTCAAAGAGCACCCAATGCATTTTCTCCTCTTCAACCATGTACACATATACATATTATACATCACAACACGTACACCCGCATATGACATACCACCATACAATACATGCACCCACACTGGCATACGCCACATACACATACACCCGATGTACAATACAACATGATACATATGCCTAAACCAACATACAACACATAAACCTGCTCCTGGTGTATAATAAAACATATTAAATATACATATACAAAGTACAACACAATGAATACACATGTCACGATACCACGACTACACCATGCACATACATAGTACGAAATGCCTGCCACACAACATGTATGACATGCACACAATACGACATTTATACCAGTACCTTATGCACAACATGTACACATTACCACCTATACACAACACTACTTGCACAACGTGTGCACAAAATCACATCTACACGACACCACCTGCACAATATGTACACAAAGCCAAATGTACACTGCACCACATGTACAATGTGTACACAATACAACATGTACACAATACCACATGCACAACATGTACACAAAACGCCATGTATACAACCCCACATGCACAACATGTACACGACACCACCTACACACAACACCTCCTGTACAACATGTGCATAGTACCACATGCACGCAACACCATGTGTACATAGCACCATATGTACAACACGCACACAATACCATATGTAGATAGCACTGCATATACAACATGTAAATAGTACCATATGTAAAAATCCATAGCACCATATGTACAACATGCACACAATACCATATTTAGATAGCACTACATATACAACATGTAAATAGTACCATATGTAAAAAGCACTGCATATCCAACATGTGCACAACACCATATGCAAACAACACCACATATCCAACATGCACACAATACGATATGTACATAACATCGCATATCCAACATGTACATAGCACCATTTATATCTAGCATTGCATATGAAATATACACACAACACCATATATGCAACAAACATACAAAATCATATGTACACAATACTAGATATGTTACATGTAGTACACATCACCATAGATACAATCACTGGATATACAACATGCACAACATATACACAACAACAGTATTGAACATCCATAGAGCACACATTGACCCCACAAGAAACATTTCTTCTAGTGTCTTTCCACTATCCATGCTTATCCTAGCATATTACATATCACACTACTTTCACTTTGTTGATGTGCCCCTCAACATTACCTGTCCATAACATAAACATAGGCGCAGTGCAAGCATATAATATCAATTCATATCCACATGATATTAACCTCATATATCTTTCAAAGTTACTCTTCCCACTTAATTCCTCATAAGACCAAGATCCTCTTCATGTCATTCAGTTGCATAAGCAATCATTCCTCCACAATAATGATCCTTAAAAACCCCATCATACAATGACATAGATACATAGATACATACATATATAATCATTAGCATAAAACAATCCTAACGACCCTATCAATCAATGACATACATGATATATACACATAAACATTTAGCATTAAACAAACATGATCCATGACGGCCCTATCAAGCACGACATACATACATACATACATACATGTATACATATATAAATATCAGCATAATCATGATCAAAACATAATTACCAAGTAGCATAAGGTCAACGTTTAGAGAACTTCCTTTATCTATGCACACCATGCACAACATTGAGAACAACAGTTCCCAACATAGCTAAGGTATCTGACGCCTCAAGTCCATTTAATTTACCCTTATGGTTACCTTTCTCATGTATGTACTTCCATGGTCCATTTACCACAATTGATCCAACCAGTCCAACCGACTGTCATATTCTTACATTCCACTACCCTTACTCATGCATTGAGCTTCATTTGTGTCTTATATTACCTGTTAGGTACCACACAACTCTCCCCGAGCTCCATTAAATTTCCTCTTTCACAACCAATTCCAAAGACTCTCAAAACATAAAAGGAAAGAACAAGATACAAACAAGAATAAATCCATGAAAACGAATAGCTATACGACACCACAAAAAAGTGGTATGGCCATAAACTAGACATAAACAAAGCCACAATCAAACGCAACAAACCACAAAAGGAAAAAAGCACAAGACTAGAAACAAACAACATGACTTAATCCCCATGCGCCCTAAGTGCTTCCAAAGGAAAAATGAACCGATCCTTCTCCAATATTTCATGGAAGTATCTTTCCATGAAATCCCCTGCATCATATTGCCATAACCATATAATTGTAAGCGCATAAATAGATATAACAATATACCAGTTATATTACCTTATCGTGTCAAACATGTTTCCTTTTATCTGAACACATACACATATCATCTCTCAAGGGACTCCAATCCCTTCATGAATCTAGCCATAACTAGAAACCAAATGATATAGCTGTCAGATACATGTTCATGACTATAGCACATATTTGAATAATGTCATAAAAAATCAAGGTTAAGAAGACTTCCTATATGCAAATCACTCATTCATTTGGAATTAGGGTTTCCAAACATATCCAAAGGAATTCTTACCCAGCCTTTCTTTTACCATTTACCTTGTTGAAATCAAGTCCTATTATGTACCATCATATCACCCATATGTTAGTTATATAAACACATAAAATATTACCTTGTCATGCTAATACAAAGCATGTTGCCCTGCAACTGTTCACACATGTCAATCACATGTTCCAAATATCAAGACATCATATCTATTAACTAAAATCAGCCTCTACGAAGACTAACAACCATGTCATAATGAACTAATAGTCAAGATCATAATAATGCAACTATCACCTTCTTGCAGTCAAGTACATATCAACTATCTCAACACATGTATGTTAGTACAATGATCTTAAAAAAATATCATTTCTTCATGCAATCTTATAGGCACATACTCATATCATGCAAGTAATTACACATTTAGACAAAAAATAAATGACATAATAGATACCAAACACTCAAACACTGAATAAATTACATAATCAAACATTCAAACACCAATTAGATAAGAAAACTGATACCTTGATGTATATTAGGGGAGGTTATCTTGTTTGCACAATCAATCTAGATTAGCATGATATAACTTCACATCACATCAAATTAGACATAAATAAGGTCATGATTTCCATAAAAATAACTAGCTAACATGTTCACATCATAAACTAATAAACAATTGTCACTCATGCATAACAATCACATATGCACAGTTAGTCTAGATTAGTACAAAATAATCTCACTACATATTAACTCATAACTTAATGTCCTAACCAAAACCATCTGCACAGGCCAATATTTATTAGCACGATACATATAACATCAATATCTTAATTCCATTACCATAATCATCAAGTTAAATAACAAATAGCAACAACAAGTCAACACATAACATACTCATCAACAACACATAACATAATCATCAAGTTTAACTAACATAAACCAATAACAAGTTACTACTATGCATTACTATCCAACGAACGTACATATTACCACACTAATTCACTAACATCTATCATACATGTAACTGGAACAACAATAAAATGAAAAAATTGTATATAAATAACCCCAATTCTTATAACAAACATTAACCACATACCCACATGCAAAAAATACAACCTGGATGACGATCTGCTCTTACCCCGAAGTCTAGTGCTGCAACTTCACTTCAATGATCTACATCTCCTGCTCTATCTCAACCAACACATCAACATCATAACATACAAAAAACATCATGATGACCTAAAATGTATACAATGACCTCATGGAAAACAGTCTTAACCGTGACAATGCATGCATAACAACATATAGACAATGGCATGTATAAAGAATGCATAACTGACATGCACTCATGACGATCACATCCCACAACAACACCATCAACTTCCACATTGTGACACAACTGCAACAATGACCACCAACATGCATACACAACAAGCACGCAGTCCACAACATGAAGAACACATATGAAACTAACATGGATGCATGACAAACACATAACGATGCATAACTAATCATACACTCATGATGACACACTTCACAACAAGAATATCATCTTTCACATGGCGACATCGCTGCATCCATGACCAAAACCATGCACATGAAACAAGCATATAGACCACCAAGATGATTAACACACATGCAATCGACATGAATGAATGACCAACACACACTGCCTATCTAGTCCAAGGGGTGAACCATGCTTTGATACCACTCTGTAGCACCATCATCTCACATATACCCAAGTAATTGGCCAACCAGGGTAAATATGTGACGAGAGGATACTATGATCCGATTCAACCTCCTAGGTGACCCTAAGGAATTTGAATTGACAGAAACACATCGCAGAGACCTTCCACATCAGCAACAGGACCTCGAGAAGCCAACCCAACCACTTAGACATATAGATCTTGGGTCCCACTAAGGTTTTAGGCCTTTGAACCCTGAAATCTCCCACAATACAGGCATGGGTGCGCTTGGGAGGCTCTAGACGCTCCCACATAGTATGTAAACATGCATCCAGGGACTCAATTTCCTAGACCCGTGCCAACATCCCCAGGTTTTGAGCCACTTTTTTAGGCCCAGAGTCTAGGTCATTTCTCAGAATTCAATGACAAGATCATACATGAAATATAAGAACAAAACAATGGTGAAAAATCAAATACTGGGATAAGGACTTGACTGGACCCCTACTAGCCATGACAGGAATTTCGTCAAACATGTCGCAAATAAGGAATCTACAAGTTTAAATAATAGATCTGAACATAGCGGTCTCATACTTGTGTGAGAACCACTAAGAAGCATTGTTACATTACATCATTAGCTGCAATATCACCTATTAGGTCATAGATACATTTCTTATTCATTTACAAATAAAAACATGAGGAGAGCCATACATCATCACTGTTTTAATGCATGTTCATAACCAGCATGATAACAGTAGAATATCAGGGATACATCAGCCATAGGATCTACATATAAATCAATACATTTTCACATCAAATTCCATGGAAATGAACTTCTCATTAATGAATGTAAAAACCAACTGGAGATGGGACTACCATGTTCCACACAACCATATATTGGCTAAGCCAAATCTCTCTTCATCCAATCACCCCCATGCCATATTCTGAGCATGAATGTGGGACGCATGACCAATCAAAAAGAACAAAACAAGCATGGATGCTACCGGAGTTATCCACCTACACCGTGAGGAATTTTTCTGGCTCCTAGTCTCTAAGGATTTACCGCAGTGCATATTCCAATCCAGAAATCACTAGGCCCTATGCCTAGACCAAATCTCCAAGATTTACCATATATCCCATCCTGGGATTGCTAGGCCCAAAGGATTTAAATCCACCTCTTGGATTTACAGTATATCCCACCCTTCACCGGCAAGGAATCCTAGGTCAACCGAGGCACACAATCATGGATTTACCACAACCCATAGTCTGGTTCAAGGGTTACTAGGCCAGTGGATTTACCATGAACCACATTCTAGTTCAAGGATCACTAGGCCATGTGATTTTCATTTCGAAGATCCACCTCACTCGGCTTCGAATCCATCAGGAAATCCATCTCAACCAAAGCATGAGAACCCATCTCATCAAGGCTATCCGGAAATGGAAACGCTAGGTTGAAAACACTAACACACCTAGAAAAACCCATGCCATGAGAGAAAATAACCACATGAATACCATGCATTCCAAATATAGCAAGGAAATCACACATGCAAATCAATTCCTCCAAAGAATCTTGTTGTAGCTACTTGATCTCACTCTTCGTTTCTTACTCCTTCCTTCCTCTTGCCTTCTTTTCCTTTCTTGTTCCAATTCCAAAGTGCTCCAAGAAAAATCGATGTCCAAGAGTGAGAGAGAGAGAGAGATAATAATGAGATATCTCCAAAAATGAACTGACAGAAGGTGAGAAAAATCTTGCCAACTGAACCTCATAAGCATTTTTATTAATGAGGCCTACAATTTCTTCATTTTCGATTATTTTCCTTCATTTTCCTGTTCACATGCAACCTGTGACCTTTCACCTTCCTTTTCTCCTATTTTCCATTATTTTCATAAATAAATTCCAAAAAATTCCTCTTTCGTTTCCATATCCTTTGTCATTTCCCTTGCCAAATTCCTTTAGCCATAATAATCGATGAACAGCCGCCCTAGGATGTTTTTCCCAACATTTAACTTGGAATAAGTGTCCCTTCAATCATGGTTATTATTTTACCTTTATTACTTTTTATTACATGGAATTTTCACTGGGGTTGTTATAGACCTGATGCAAAGTACACAACAGGTCACCAGTTAGCCTCCACCAGCTCTAGCAATAGAGTTATCTATAGGAAAGGAAGTTGTTCCTATCGACGATGATCTAGTTATGGACACATACAATCTTTCGTACAATGAGCTTCAGAGGAAGATTTTGCAAGCACGTACGAAGCATTTTCTGGATGATCTCACATCACTTGCATTCATTAAAGAAAGGGTGATAGTTGTGGGCACCAAGAAGAATATCGATGTCATTGCCGCAACCAACTTGGCCTTCGCAGGTGCAGCAAGGTCAAACACTAAATATTTGATGGAAAAGAATGAGAAATTTGCACAAAAATTACAGGTTTTTAGGAAAGAGGTAGAATATCTTTGTGCAGCGGCTCAGAATGAAACTTCCATAAAGGTCCATCTAGAGGAAATGAGGGTAGCAATACTTTATAAAGTATCAAAATTTGGAGAGACCATGCAGAACCTCTATGAGGAGATTTTTACCATACATAAGATAATTGTCCACTTGCATGGCTTGCAGCAGAAATGTAAAGGCTTTTCCAAAACTGTCAGGAATGTACAAGCTTCCATTTTCATCGTGCATGAATGGCCAATGCGATACAAAGCAACACCGCTTGACTTGGGAAAGAAAAATAAGCAATAGGAAAAGTTGGATAAAGAAATACTTCATATGTTGATCTAGAAAAACAAGCATCTCACCTCATTCATTGGTAGAATTTAGGCCTTGTATGTACGTTTATGAAACAGTCTATATTTTTGTATGAATACACACATGATCCCATCAGTTGGCTCACTCATAAAAGCCAAACCCAGGAACTGGGTCAGGAAGGAGAATGAAGAATACTTGGAGCAACATGGATAGATTTCCACCAAGGAATATTTGGAGCTGAACAAATAGAACATGAAAAACTACATCGGTGGCCCTGTCCAAGTGAGAACAATGTTGCTTCTGCTCTAGAAGGAAGTTTAAATTGGTTCCAAATCATTGTAACAAGATGCCATGGAGGCTAAAGTCTGCTTCCATCGAGACACCATCACACAGTTTGGGGATGTCCTCGCACAATACCAATCTCGACATTGATACGTGACCGAGATACATCAAGTGGAAGTTGTTGAGCTAGAGTTTCCCCAAACTCAAGTGTGATAGTGTTTTTTCTTGTTAGGCTGTCAAGTTATCTCTACCCTATTTTGTCTTTATATGGGTATGAGTGTATTGTAATATTCTCTTGTAAATAGTTTTTAAGTGAAATTCCAAGTGTCAATTGTGGAATGTGAACATTCATGATGTAATGTAATTGAAAATTCATTTGTAAATAAGTTGAAGAGTTATGAGGGAAGTCCAAGAGTCACAAAGGGGTATGTGAAGAGTCACCCCTTTTGTTATAAATACATCCTCATAACTCCTATAAAGTTATTTTGGTAGCAAAGCCTTTGGCTAGGCTTAGGCTTTGAATCAGGAGCTTGGGAGTTTTTGTGAGAGCCTTAGCTTCTCCGTAGAATAGAGGGAGTATCTTTCTTTGGAGGAGGAGGTGATGTTGACTTCACATTCCACTATTGGGGCTAGTGGGTCATCAATGATATATGTATTATTGGAACTTTCACTCTAATAAAATCTCAAAGCCAACATGTTGTCATGTATATGTTGTGAATATAGTAGGACTATTCTTGTTCTATATGCAATGCATGTTATTTAACTTATGCTTATGCTTACAAACTATTTCGTTTGGATTGGTACTGTTAGTCATCAATCTTTTTCACTATTTTTAGATGACTATAGATTGGTTCTAGATTTCTGAAAACAACCTTCCTTGAAAATTGTGAGTTTCATAAATCTCACTGCCTTCATTATCCTTATAGAAAATTTTTCACTATTTCATAAACCTGCCATTTCATGGTCACCCTGTCACTCCTACAAAATCTTCCTAAGCTTATACCTATCATTTTCAATCTCCTTTTCTCCCTATAACCTCATTGGCCTATTTTTCCCCCTATCCATAACTTCACTTTCCTTCTAGGATTTCCTATAGCCAATTTATTCCCATGTTCCCCAAGTTCATCAAGCATTGATGGTCTCAAAACTATCTCTGTAGGCTCTTTAGATAAATCAAGTACATTGGATTTTGGATCTTCAATACAACACTTTGACAATACTCTTTTTTTCACTTGAAGCCTCCAAGCCAATTTTCAGTCAAGATCATGGTCAAAGAACCCTCCCACTAGGTCAATTAGGGTTTCACATGTTGTAAGGTCACTATTGGATGTTTTAGGCACTGCTTTTCCTTTGCAAGAATCTGACTCAGATGTAATAGAATGTCAAGACATGGTTATTAAAAAAAGACCTAAAGAGTTTCCAAAGAAGACTACCCTATCAAGTTCAAAGTCTGCAAGAGGTAATGCAAAGAGTTTAGCACTTCTGCAGGAGTGCTGAAGGATTTGTCAGCAAAAGGTGTTGGTGAGGTAGGTGGTATGCTCCTGAATGAAGACAACTTGCAACAAGGAAGAAAGGCAACACTTGTTCTTGTAGATATTTAGGGTTTTTGAGCTTCATGGTCCAAGTAGAGTGCCAAACAGTGATCAATTGCAGAATGACCTAGAGGAAGCACACCAAACTAAACATGAAGAAAGTCTGTCAAAAATATTGATGAAATAGGGAAAAAGGTGAGGTGAACTGGACAGAAATGAATGAACTTGAAAGGGCTATAGAGAACTTAGAAGACAACATTGATGATTTTCTTGAAGCACTCCAGATACCTAGGGGTTTGGGAAAATATTCATAGAAGGTGAAATGATGAGTGGAACTCCATGGTGCAAGCAAAAAAGGGTTTTTGAAGGTTCTGCTATAACAAATCCTCCCAAAGGTGTTTAATGAGCTTGTCATGCCAATACGAGGAAATGATGAATTGTACTCCAGGTGGAAGCAAAAGAATATTTTTGAAGATTCTTCCTTGTGTTTTAGTCCCAAAGGTGTCAAAATCAATTTTTCATGCCTCAAGGAGAAAAGGGAAAAGTCAAATTCAACATATTACCAACCTGCATGCAAACAGTGTAAAATTGTTAGTGAGAAAAGGTGAAAAGTTGAGTTAACTTGATGGTGGAAACAACAAAGGATTTTGAAGCTGATGTTGTGTGTAAACATCACAAAATCATCAAAATAAACATCTTAAGTCTCAAAGGAGTAAAAGCAGAGCCAAGTTAATGTTTTCAGTCACCTACAAGAAAAAAGGGTCAAAAAACATTAGTGAGAAAGTGAAAAGGTCTTAAAACATTAGGAAGTGGGTTTTCAAAGGTTTAATTAAAATTCCCAAGTCCATAAGAACTCATCTTGCATTTAAAAAGCCTAAGTATTTCTTTTACAAGATCAAGAACACTCAAGAGAAGAAAATTTGTGAGTTTTATAAGTGAAATTGGACATATTAGACTGGCATTGCGCACCTGGGATCGGGCACTGCGCCCTTGGCAGTTTTTTCGCATACAAAATACAAAGGCGTTGTGCAACTAGAACTGAGCGATGTGCTCTTGCCTGGAAACACACAATGCATTTCTCCTGGCACTGCGCGCTCAGTATTGAGCGTTGAACGCTTGAGATTGAGCGCTATGCTCTTGGCCAGGAGGGCTTTCCATGCAAAACAACCACTCAAGTCACCTAAAATATTCTTCAAGCTTCCTCCAAGGTCCTCCAAACAATGATAAATGGTAAGTGGATGCCCTAACCACATCTTCAAGAATTTTTTATGATTTAATTGGAAGAAATTGAAACCCTAAGAGGCAACCCTAGGCTACAAACTTGAAATCACTGATTCCGCCATTACTTCATCTACCTGCAAAGAGTATTAGTCAAGACAAGGGTGCTTACATTGGTTTAAGGGTTGTAATTATCCAAGCTGGTCATAACACTCATCCATTTCACCCCCTACATTGCAAAGGTTGCCATTCCATTACCCACTTTCATCTCAATTTCACATTTAGCCCTAGTGTTTCAAAATAGAGTTTAAACATGTCAGCAGAGGGTTGTCATTAATTTTTTTAGCCTTTCACTCGGCCTCATACACTTATACCCTCACTCAGTCATCTCACTCACTTACAAAGCTACCCTTTTCATCACCATATCTTCATTCCATTTCCATTACAGTCCTAGGGATTTCTCAAGGCAAGGTTTACAATGTCAGAAGACAGTGGTAGTGGAGGAGAGGCTCAAATTCCCAGGAGGCATGAGCACAAAGGTGGAAAGATCAACATATTTGAACCCCCTAACACAAGGGAGCTAATGGCATCTCCTCTTATTGTTTCATGTTTCAAGCATGTAGGATGCTTTGATTTTTATGAAAAGGTGCAGCAGGTGCAAAACCACTGTTGGCGAGAAAGAAGGTCTCTGAGCAAGACCCGGTTTCAGGATGGAGGCCAACAAGGTTTCTGCAATAGTCTAGCACAACGCTGAAATTTTCACTCTACTCCAAAGAGCAGAGAGCCTAACTTGAGGTGTTCTGTGACCTTAGTAAATTTAGGAACATATCAGATATTTCCCAATCACAAATACAGAATAAAACAGGAAGAACTACGTACTCTGAACAGGTTTTACCACTTTGCACAAGATGCTACCCATGAACATATTCAGGATGAAAAAACAAAATTTAAAGTGACCAATACATTCATCTTAACCAGATACACATTACAGAACTCATGACATCAAAACCAGATAAGAGTATATTGCATTAACAGTAGTGGATAGTTACATTTCTCCTCAGAGCGATCCTGGCAAGACTGATTACAATATCATCACATAGAACAAACGGAATTAACAGAATGAACAGAATGACTAGAGCGAACAGAGCTCTCCTACGGCTCTCTTCCTCTTCTCTCCAATGCACCAACCTCCTGTCTACGTTGGCCGACTGCCTATTTGTTCCTTTGCCAACGCGACTATCAGCTTTCCATTCTTTTCCACTCTGCTATTTGCTGCATCTCCCTGATCACTGGGAGTTCCACTGTTTTTTCTTATCTCTCCCTTCTACCATATGTGCTAGTTTCTGCAACTGCTGCACCACCTGCTCTTCAGCTCTTCGCTACCGTGATATCTCTCTGTCTACCGTGGTTGCACTCTGCCACCTATTATCTGTGACTCAAAACTATTTCATTTCAAAAACAAGGGCCCCAACAAGCCCCGACCACATGCTATTGACTCGTCCCGAGTCAATCCTTTTTCTACTGCCTCGATCTCCATCGGTCCACTTGCCTCCGTGGTTGGCCCTACCTTCTCCTTTTCCTCTCCTTGTCCAAACAAGGGCCCCAACTCAGGGACCTTTTCCAACACTGATGCTTTGAGTTCGGTCAAGTCGGCCATGGCCTGTTGCCATCCCTTCATGAAGAGGTTTGTTTCTATGGTGATTTGTTCCACTTCTTTTTCTCCCGAAATGGCCAGCAGCTTGCTGAATACTTCTGAAATTTTGATCTCGGCCTCAATGGCCATTTGATGTATTTTTTGTGTAGTAAGCTTCACTGTTTTTCTCAATTATCGGAGGTATTATTTCATTGTTTTTTATTGTTCTTCAATCCTCTATATCTTAGTCTCTAGCTCCTCTGCTTGGTTGTACAAATGGTTCAGGCCATCGGGGTCTGTGGCCTCCTCTATTTCTTTTGACACTTACTGCAGTTGTGTCGAGATCGGCTGTGCCTTCATAGACATCAAGGTTGAACACTCGTGTAAATGTTTGAGAAGGTTGTAGGCGTCGTTCACCGTGGTGCCCAGTGTTTCCTACATCCTGGTCACTTGTTTCTACTTCTCTGTTACCTTCTTTTCATATATGACAGTAGGGTCTGGCAGTGCCAGCCTGGTCGCTAGCGCTGCCTTTAGCTCTTGGTTCTCCTTGCTAAGACTCGAAAATGCGGGCTTGACATGAATGTACCATTTGACCAGGGTACCAGCCGATATATCACTCGGTGTCTGGTCATATTGAGCCATTATGGTCAGCCAAAGATCCATGAAAACATCTATCACCTTCTCTAGTTGTTCCCGCGAGTTATATTTTTCTACTCTCAATTGATCGCGCTCTTCAGTAAGCGTAGTAATCTGTAGCTATTACTGATCAAACCTATACTGGAGGTCAGTGTCGAGTCCTTCGGCTTGCTGGGCTACACGTTGAATGAAATTGTATAATCGTGTCTGTCCCCAGGTCTGCATACTCTTCTCCCCCAACATATCTTGGTTCAGCAGTCTCTCCCTGTGCGGGTGACTGTTGGCTATTAACCTAGGTGAGTGCTCCTATGGTGATTTTGGTTGGGTCTGTTGCGGCGGAAGAGTGCTTGGGTTACCCATGCTTGGAGTAGGTTGAATCTGCTGTAGTATCAAGTTTTCTTCTTGGAACGGGTTCAAATCATTGGACGAGGGTGTTGTATCTGCAATGAAAGATCCACCTCAACTTAAAAGGTCTTGAAAAGTGCTCTGTTCAACCAGGGGTTGGTTAACCTCAGTTACCAATAATGTAGTGGAGTTGGTGGATGTACGAATATTTACAAATTAGTAGGGGTTGAACAGAGGAATCTCAGGAGTTACCTGGGGGTGTTGAGATTCAACAAGATGATGAGCTTAGTGAAAAGAGTCGCCTTCACTAAGTGGGCCCGCAGGCTATTTTTTGGCACAAGTCTATTTTTAGATATGTTGATCATATTTCAGAAGTTTCAGATGTTATTTGTGGATGGTTGATCAAGTTGGAAAAATAGATGAAGTTCTATTTTTAAAATATTGGGCGAAGTCTATTTATAGATCGTCAATCTAAAAATAGATGCATGTCGATTATTATTAGCCCTTAATAATAATCAAAAAATAAATATCAACTTATTCTCTTGGAGCACTTTATTTCAGTGAACAGATTTGGAAAATCAGTGGGCTAAAGGAATTACACAATTCCTAAGGGTTTACTGGAGCTAATGCATGGATGACTCAGTTATAACTCAAGTGGCAAAGTTATGACACAGTTGGAAGAAGTAGTTATGGAGTTGTATTTATTTTAACTCAGTTGAGCTAGTTGTATCTAGTCTAACTGAATGATACACTAGTGAGAGTGGAGTGAATTAATTAGTTAATTAATTCACAAATAATAACTCATTAATAAACTGAACAATATAGTAGTTAACTACAGTGCATGGCAGTTTCAGTGGAGACCAGTGGAGAGATAGGTGAAAGGGCAAGATAGACTATCGGTTGTGACTATAGTGATGCATTGATTGCATCACACACTCAGTGGAGATGCCAATGAGGATTGCGTAGTCAAGGATGGAGTAATTCAAATTCATTCAGATCTATTCTTCAGCAGAGATTGCACAGTGGAGGCAGGCTAGTAGGTGGCAAAGATATATGCATGGATTTGCAAGATTGGTCCTGATTAGTGTATGGCGATTGTACTGTAATGAGGGCTTGTGATAAGCTTTGTATGCTTGTATGAGATTTTCATATGATCTCCATGTTACATAATATATAGTTTGGGTTTTCAGCTTCAGGCTTTCCTGGTTAAAAACTGTGTTATGTCCAATTGAATATTTTTGTTTATGCTTCACATGTGTGTGCAATTAAATTTTCTACAAAAATTAACAAGTGGAATAGATTCAGTATCTTGCATAAAGTTAAATAGTGTGAGATCAGGTGGATCTTGGACATATGCATGCTTAGTGCATATAATTTCTACAAGGGGGTCATCTCTGGCTCCTCTTGAATTGGGGCTCCCGTATACATTGGTTTTGTTTGATCCTCCCCAGTAAGATCAATGACCTGGCTAGACACTATAACCTTTGCCTTCTTGGCCTTTGGTGTAGCTACGGGTGGCTTAGTTACTTTATTATTTTTTATTGGAATTGTGGTGGCTATCGGTGGTGGATTAAACAAGGTAGATGGTAGGGTCGTGACTATGGGTGAAACTATGGAAGAAGATGCGGAATTGGAGGCCTGCAATTCTGAAAAAGTAGGAAATAGGGGAGAAGCACTGGTTAGAGCCTGAATTACCCAATTAAAGCCTTGTACCTTCGTCTTCAACTCCTCGATTATGGGTGTCAGCTACAGCCGAGACACTCTGTTCAGTGTTTCATCCGCTGTTTCTCCTGGTAGTGGGTTTGGCAACATGCCATCAAATGAATAGTGATAGACCACACTTTTGACCTCCATTTCCACCCCTGGCTAGGAACATACTTCGGTGTGGAATGCTTTCTCATCAATTTGAAACTTCAACGGTCTCATTTTGAATGTCATTTCTACCATGCAGGTGGGTCGGATGTAGGTTTTCTTGTGGCTGACTCCAAACCATATTTGCACAAAATAATTATCCAGCAAACTCTTTGGGATTATGTGTTGTCTCACCACTATGTCCACCATCTACCTATACCAGAATTCGAATGCTTCTTCATTCACCTCCATGGTGCTGGGGTTTCCTGATAACTTCCAAGACGTAAATTTCATTGCCAATGGCTGACCTCTTGTGAGTTCCATGGGCTGTATGACTCTCGGGAAAGTCCATTTCCACATAGCAAATGCCATGATAAGGTAACTGTAAATGAACCCAGTGTCTCTTTTGTAGTTATCCTCATAGGCTTCAATTAGTTCATTCAGCAGAAACGAACACCAATTCAACTGTGTCCCCTGGAGGCAGTGCTCCGCGACTGAGATAGTATTGAGTGTATACTACCCCTTCGTATAATGCCTCATGGTTTTGCTTGCAATAGGTAACAGGCGAATTTCACTTCCGGGATGTTTATAAGGTCTATATTTGCTCCCTTTTCGCCTCTCTTAGTATCATACTTCCTATAATAGTCACCATCTCCTGCCTTCTTTGCTCTCTTGGAGACAGTTTGGAATTCTGTGGAGACGTATCTTCCTTCTTCTGATAGTCCTGTTAGCCTGTGAATATCTTCCACGTGTATCATTATTTCTCTTCCCAGCCACAGTGGCCCGTTCTGGATTCTGCTCAGCAGGAATTTCACACACTGCATCGCAGCTCCTGTGGTTCCGAACACTAGAAGATTTCTGAGATTCAATATTGTTGATTGTTGAATACCTCTTAATTATGGGAGCACACTTGCTGCTTCTTCTCCTACTTCCATAGCGTAATTTCCATATATACTTGCCTCTTCATTTCGGGGAACTGATAGGAATCTGTAAGGTTTGTATCGATCAATGACACATTGTCGTATTTCCCCACCATCGACTCCATTTTTTGAATTCTCTTGTCGAGCTCCTGCTCGATGACTATTGGTGCTACCTTGGTCATTTTTACTCTTCTTTGGTATACTCGCAAAGCTATTCCTGCTCTCTCTTTGCAAATTCCTGCCTCTAGATTCTCACTCTAGAATTCTTCTGATGAAGTTTCTCTCACTGTTTTTGTTGTTTCTGGTTCTAACTCTGACTTCTCCGGCATTCTCGTGCTTTCTTTCATGCAGGTTATGTAATTAACTGGCACCAATGAGGTTGATAAGACCCCGTAACTAATCAATTTTTTTCTACTTCCCCCGCGGCTATAATCATGTGATTAGTTACCATGATGAGGTGGGTTCTGACATGGCTAACTGTGGCTTCGGGATTTGGGAAGACATGATGGGTAATGATTATGGCCTAATATGGAAAATTTATTGTGGTATGGACGATACTAATTATAGTAATTACTTCTCAAATATAGGTAATCCTACGGACTAACATGGGAATGATGAGTCATGATGATGGAACGATTTTCAACACATTTGGCTCTCTAACATGGATGACACACTGGACACTACCCTCCCCTTGACCACAATCGGTTGCGATGTGGTCTCCACATCACAACTATGAGTTTCTTTTGTTACTACGGTTTTTCTTTATTGGCACTCCTATCTATTCTCTTCTCGGTTGCGATAGAGTTATTGACTCTACCTACTCTAATATACCCTACTGACTCCTCTAGGTTGCGAGAGTTATTGAAAAATGAAACAATGGAACTTACTCGTGATAGGGTTTCAGGTGTGCGTCGTTCACCCATCCTAGTAATACTTGGTCATCCAGTTGTGCCAATTGAACTGCTCCAGAATCTCGGACTTCAATCACATGATACGGTCCCAGCCAATGCATTCTTAGTTTACCTGGGAACTTTTGGAACTTGCAGTCATACAGTAAAACTTTTCCTCTGACCGTAAAGCGGTCATGCCAAGCTTTTTGTGTGTCTTTCTGGACAGTCTAGTGGAACTCTGCTAGAAAGCTATCCTCTTCCAGTTCTTGCAGCTCTCACAATCGCTATTTCAATGAGTCTTCATCTCATAAGTGTAGAGATGATGCGATTAGTAGGCTCGGTTAACAAATTCGGCCGATATCATTGCTTCCCTCTCGTACGCCGGCTGGAATGGGTTCTGGTTGTTCAGTATTTTGACAGTTGTTTTGTACACCCACAACGTTGCTGGTATATGTTCATCCCAGTCATCTCGATCAGTGTTGCAAATCTTCGTTAAGCCCTTTTACAGAATCTTATTGAATGATTCTACTATACCATTTGCTTGTGGATGGTACGAACTGCTTTTATGATGTTGTACCATGAAATTTTCTAGCAGAGATCTGATCGTTCCATTGATAAAATGCGTACCTTGATAGTTGGTCAGACTTCTCAAGAAACCAAATCTGCTGATAATATTCTCAAATATGAATCGAGTTGTTTCGGCTATGAAATCCTTCACTGGTATTGCCTCTGCCCACCTGGTCAAATAGTCTGTTGCGGTTATGATTTACTTGGCCTGTGAGTGTCTTGCAACAGGTGCAATCGGTCCTATGAAATCAACGGCCCACTTCTCAAATGGCTGCAATGATTTTACAGGGTAAAGTGGTAGGTCGTCTCTGTGTGATGGACGTCCCGTCCTCTGGCACACATCACATTTTTTTACAAATTCCTTACTGTCCATGTGTACTGTCACCCACCATAAGCTTGCCTGCAGTATTTTCCTCGTCATTGGTTTTGCTCCGACATGTCCTCCCGCAACTCCACAATGGCATTCCCACAGTATGTCTTCCCTCTCATGATCTAGGACGCATCTCCGCAAGATTTTATCTAACCCCATTTTATACAGGTGTCCCATTATTATTTGATACTCTGCTGCTCGGACTACCAGATGTCTTTTCTGGGTTACTTTATATTCATTCGGCCACTGTCCTATTGTCAGGTAGGTTTCTATCTAGTATAAGTATTCTGGGATGGCTTCTACCCTAAAAAGATCAGAATTTGGTAGCTGATCATCCAGAGACCCTCCATTTTCTCCATTTTCTAGCCTTGATAAGTGGTCAGGACCCACGTTCAGTCTCCCGGGCTTCATTATCACCTCGAAGGTGAACTCCTGAAAGAGTAGGATCCATCTACAGATTCTTCCTTCCAAGACTATTTTGTTAATTAGGTACTTTAAAGATGGATTATCTGTGAAAAACTTAAACATACCTCCTAGTAGGTAGTGGCGAAACTTTTGAAGGGAATACATCATTTCCAACGCTTCTCATTCTGTTGTGGTGTAGTTCCTTTCAGTTGTTGATAATTTGTGACTTGAAAAATAAACTGGGTGATCCACTAAAGTATCTCCTGGTTGAGCCAGGACTGCTCCAAATGCGATGCTGGAAGCATCAATGTGGACATGAAATTTCTTCTCCCAATTAGAGTGAACTAATATGGGCGCACTTTCTAACTTTTCTTTCAAGTTGTTCAGGGCAGTAGTATAGGCATCTGTCCAAATAAATTGCTCTGATTTCTGAAAAAGTTTCTCCAACGAGGATGTTATCTTCGCATAGTTGCAGATGAATCGCCTATAGTAGCCAGTGTGGCCTAGAAATGACCTTAATTGATTCACTGTTTCTAGTGCTTCTATGTTCATTATAACCGAAACTTTCACTGGATTGACGCAAACCCCTTGTTTGCATACAACATGTCTTAGCAGTGTCCCAAAGGGTACTAAAAAGATGCATTTCTTGAGGTTTAATGAAATCTGGAGTTTCCTGTACATCTGTCGAACATTATCCTTAACAACGTAGCATGGTTCTTTAACAGACTGTAGAATGTCCAGTCATCCATATAGACTTCCAGGAATTTATGGATATATTCCCGAAATGCTGCTATAACAAACCTTGAAAATACTGCTGGTGCATTTTTCGATCCGAATGGCATTACATGATATAAAAATGAGCCCCATTCGGTTGTGAAATTTGTCTTCTTCTTATATTCTTCAGCTATCCTTACTTGATGGTATCCTGAAAATCCATCTGTAAATGAATAAGCCTCATTCCCCACAACATTTTAGAGCACCTCGTCACTGAACAGGGTGGGGAATGGGTCATGTATGCATGCATTGTTCAGGCTCCTATAGTCAACACGGACTCTAATTTCAGACTTTTCCTTTTTACTTTGTATGACTATAGGACTTACCCACTTTGCTTCTTCCACTGGGAATATCAACCCTTCCTTTAGCATCTTATCAATCTCTACCTTGACTTTTTCTTTCACTCTTGGATTCAGACGGTAGGGTCTGTGCTTGACTGGTCTTGCGTCAGGTTTCAAAATTATACAATTTTCCCCCTTGTCTCATTTTATTCCTTTCAACAACGCTACTCAGGATGGGAACAAGTCTTCATATTCTTGTAGCAGACTGAATATCTCCTTAGTCATTTTAGCATCACAGTAGTCGCCAATTGACGCAAGTTTATGCTTTTCCGGTGTCCTGATGTTTAGCTTCTAGGTTCTCAATGGTAGCAGATGAATTCCTTCTGTTGTCGGTTCTTCTCGAATATCCCACTCCCCTTCTTTTTCTTAAAAATATAGATGTCTAATATCTTCTATATCATCATCATATATTTCACTATTTATCTTTTTACATGCTACCGACTGTTGGATGCTTTGTTGTGGAAGCGGTTGTTCTTCCTCTTCCTGAATCTCTGGAAAGAACAGTACCCTTTTAATAGCCTGCAATGCTTCTATGACTGGTTCTACTTTTCCATCAAAGGAAAATCATTGTGTAAAATGATCTGCAACTCTTTTCCAAGTACTGCTTCCTATTTTCTTCTCTTCAGTTAGGTACCAAGCCTGTGGAATCGATTCCAGTGAATGTACAAATTTGTGTACCTACAGTTCTTCCACGTACCCTACATTTTTCCATTGGTCTTCACAATAGTGTAAATGTTTTCTGGGGTCAGAGTCCCCTTGGTATTTTTCAGTGAATTTTGGTCCCTCCTCTTCCTTGAACCTGCCCCTCAATCCTGTTGTAACTTTGTCCCATCGTGACAGGGAGTTGCAGTGGTTGCTCCACCACCTTATTGATGTGGATTGTAAAGCCACATCCATGAGTGGGACCCTATGGTCCACTGGTACCTTATATTCTATTTTGGCAATAAAGGTATTCACAGCATTAATATTTGACAGAGTAGGGTATTCTCTTACCTCAGTTTTGATCCAATTGATCCTTCTGATATTTGCGTATCTTCTTTTGTTTGTCTCATATCCTCCTTGCTACCAATCGTCCTAGGCTATTTTTGAGCCTAAGTCTGATCTTTGAACACTTCTTTAGCTCACAGTCGCCCCCGTTATTGGGTTGATATAATCTTCTCTTTTTCCCACTGTCTTTTGATAAAGATGATCAAGAAGCTGAGCATATTCTCTGTTGTCGACAAACTCTGTATATCGTGGTCCTTGATAACGGTCAAGTGGTTGTGTGACTCTGACTTCCCCATCTTCAAATATTATTAGTTCCTTCTTCAAATATATTACTACATAGTTCTCAAATGCCCAGTCAATCCCCAATAATGCTGGGTAGGGATCCTTATCCCCCATAATGTCTATCACCTCGAAGTCTGTGTATGTCTTAACCCCTGCAACATCGACTTCGACCTCCTCCAGCCTGCCTATGGGCACAATGTAGTACTGGTTTTCCATGTGGAGTTGGATTGGCGAATATGTCAGCTTTGGTCTTCCCAATACTTCCCATGTCTTCCTTGGTATAATGTTGACATCTAACCCTAGGTCAAGCATTGTGTCCTTAATTTGGAATCTCGCGACTTGAGTTTTTACACGGAACTCTTTCCCTATTCTTCTCTTATTTCTTTTGACTCTCCGTATGTATTTCTGGGTCATGCCAGCCGATTCTCTTGGTTCTGTGGCTTCCTGCACCACCATCTCCAGATTCTGCTTCAATTTTCCCAGCATTGGTGCATTGGCAAAAAAATTTAGAAATAATCAGAACCATTCTTCTGTTGGAAATGTTGTCATTTATGGCAAAGGAGATGACAAAGGAGGAGCACCTAAAACATCATTCAAGGGGCAGAAAGGCAGCAGATACATCAGAGGAAACAAATACAAAGAGAGATAGCAAAATAAAGTCAAAGGAGACAGACAAAGAGCAGAGAGTTGAAGAGCTGGAGAGACAGAGTAGGTTGCAGAAGAGCCACTTGATTCAAAGATCTGGCTAGGACAAGCAGTCCTGCAAGTGAATTAATTTTTTCCTTAACCCTGCAAAGATCTTGAATTGTTTTAACCCTGTTTGATAAGGAAATATATTCCGGATGTTCATTTTAGTATTGGAGAACCAGGAGCAGAGTAATGAATTAAAGTTCTGGAGTTGATTTATTGATGGGTAAATGAATCTATTAAAAAGGAGTAATGGAGTTCCGCACTCCTCTGATGAATAACTGGCAACTGCAACTGTATGGCTACCCTCCTAATAGATGGAGGACATCTATAGTGCGAAGGAGGGACCCCGGGACAGAGTCGGGGATAAGGCCCTGCGTTAAGAAATCATGAATCGAGCGTAGAGGACTAGTGATAAACCTATGCATAAATGGAGCTATGTGTTATGATAGCGCAAGTGCCGTGTTGAAGTGTTGACAAAGAAAGGGATAACATATGAGAAGGAGCGACAGAGAATAACCGAAGAACCGTATGAAAACGAAGTTAAGAAGACATATTGGGATCGTGAACATAAGAAGGAAGGAACGGAACCTCGAGCGCAACTGAACGGAACCACAAGGTATGAACAGTGACAGTGGGTTTGGAACACCCAACAATTTTCATCGCACCGCTTTTGTACTGTAAGATGTATTACCAATTCGAAACAAGATCATTGTCATAGGCAGGCACGTGGCCTTAAGCGGTTTGGAGATACCGCCCTCATCGTGTGCCATTGCGCGTTAACCATCGACGATGGAATGAACGTGATATGGCCATGCACTGTCCAATCTAGAGGCGGGTCCATCGAATGGTGGTCGCACATCAATTAACACGGAAGATAACTCAAGGTACGAGCGATTACAATTCACTATTGTATGTGTGGGACCCGTGAATCACCCGTGATATGAATTGCTATATTAATGTTATAAACCATGGTTGGGTGCTATAGGCGCTGATGTATATGTTTAAAGGCGTCAGATTTTTTTATTATTATTAAAGTGCTAAGGTCTGAATTATGAACATGGTCTGAATCTCTGTATTAATGAAAGGCTCCAATTGTATGTAGAGCGCTTTATAAAGGAGAGCCAGGATTATAATATAAGGTGTGTGTGTGTGTATATATATATATATATATATAGATAGATAGATATATATATATATATATATGGTCTGTGTGCGTTGGCTTATTGTTTAGCTAAACTTATAAAACAAGCATATATAGATAGCAGATACAAAACTACAATGAGCTTGGAGAATAAGTACAAAGGTAAAAAGAGACTACAGAATTGAAGAGGTATGAAACGAAGGGATTTAAAATTGCAGTGAACAAGTATACATGCAAAGGAGCTCAGAGTTACAGTAAACATAGGTATGTAGGACAGTTGCATGACAACAACAGAAAGGAAAAAATCAGCAAGCCAAGGGCTGAGTGAAGTTTATATATTGAAACTGAAAATGTAAATGTTTAATTGTTTTATATTGTTTGTGATGCAAAGGCAAGTATCCGAAGGAAAAGAAAAATCCCACTGTAACATTGAAATTTGTACATATTGTTATAATTTTTTTTAATGAGTTGTAGAAAGTAATGAGAAGGCAGAAGCCAAAGAGTCATGGTTGTTCACTCCAAATTCCTTGTGGAATACAAACAGTCATGTGATGAACTCTATATATAATATCAACTTGATATATATAGTGAGGTTAGAGAGAGGAAGGATAGAGATTGTTGAGTGTAGAAGATTGAGGCAGAGAAGATAAGGAAGAGAGGAGAAAAAAGAGATGCTACAGAACAGAGCTGATATCTGAGATAAATCAACAAACATTTCTTTAGATAATTTGAGGAAGTTGGAGCTTCCCTATCAAGTTGAAGCTTGATAGCTGTCAGTTGCAGCTGACTGAGGTTAGAGCCTCCTGTAGGTTGGTGCCTGCAGAAAAATAGTGGTGAGAAGGGAGTTGGAGCTTGCCTTTGTATCACAACAATAATAAGATGTGGTTTTCTCCCTTTATGGGTTTTCACTTACATCTTCTGTCTCTATGTGTGTTGCTTATATGTTGATATGATCCACTCAATCTGTTTATTTGTTTGCTGCTCTCACAATAAGGTTGATGTTACATTAATTTAATACTTGTTGCAACATTTTAAGATTGTTCACATATTAAGCTGTAAATAAGTTTGTTGAAAATTTAAAAATCTAATGCATGTGTTAAACTGATTCACCCCCCCCCCCCTCTCAGTTTAACTAAAGATTCAACAATTGGTATCAGAGCAGGTTCCTTTTGTATCAGTTTAACGACTGAAAGGAGATCCTAGGTTCCCAGGATGGCTAGTAAAGAAGGATGCTCAACCAATAAAGCCCCTTTTCTCACTGGTGCAAATTATGCCTTCTGGAAAATCAGAATGAGGACATACATAATGTCTCTAGGAATAGAAGTTTAGGCTGCTGTGGAATTAGGATATGCCCCAAAGGAAACTAACTCAGAAAGAGAAGCTAAACAAGATTTTGTAGCTAACGCAAAATCCATGAATGCCATCTTAAATGGATTGTGTGAGGCAGAGTTTATCAAATTAATGCACAAAGACACTGCCAAAGAGATGTGGGATACCCTAGAGAACATCCATGAGGGAGACAAGAAGGTAAATACTGCCAAACTTCAAGTCTATAGAGCCCAGTTTGAAAAATTAAAAATGAATGATGATAAAGACATTGCCAGCTTCTTTTTAAAGGTTGCAGAAATATTAAATAACATGAAGGCTCTAGGAGAAACCATAAAAGAAGTTGTAATTGTACAAAATATTCTAAGATCTCTTCTACCCAGTTTTAACCCCAAGGTGTCTGCAATAGAAGAAAAAGCTGATTGGGAAACCTTGACCATGAACCAGTTACTTGGAAATCTAACAGCATATGAGATGAGGCTCCCATAGAAGAAGCCAAGTACGAGGGAGGCATCTTTTAAAACAGAAAAGAAGAAAGAAGAAAAGGAAGACATATGCTCTTGCTCGGATGAATAAGAGGCTAAATTTGTCAAGAAAATGGATAGAGGCTCAGGTAAATACAAAGGTAAACTTCCCTTCAAATTATTTAACTGTGGAAGAGTTGGACACTATGCTGCTAAGTGTCCTCACAAGAAAGTAAAGAATCAGGCTTAAGAATCAGGGAAAAATACATCAAAGAACTGGCAGAAAGGAAAGAAATTTAGTAGAAAATCCTTCTATGCTCAACAAGACAGCAGTGCATCTGAAGACTCAAATGAACCCTCAAGTGAAGAAGGAACCTCTGAATTTTTATTGATGACCATAAAAGAACTTGAAGTACTCCTGCTAGAAGATGAAGAAGAAGAAGGTGAAGTTGACCTTGAGGGGGAGCTAAGAAGTGCTCTGGAAGAGAATGATAGACTCAAACTGAAGTGCAGAAAACAAAAGGACATTCTCCTCAAGTATGTATGAGAAGAACAGAATTCAGAATTCCTCATGTAGCTAAAGATAGAGCTTGAAGAATCCAAGAATATAGAAGACATGTTACTTAAGAAAATCAAGGAGAAAACTCAGGAACAAGAGAAGTTGGAAGAAGAAATAGTACGTCTCAGGAAGAAATTAAAAAATGCTCAAAGGAAAGTGGCTATAAATTCTTCTCAAACAAAAAGCTCTGGTAAGTTGAATGAAATTTTGGATGCTCAAAGATCTCCTATGATAAAAACTGGAATAGGCTATGAAGGAGAATCAAGTAAAAGCAAAGAAAAAGAAAATAGAGAGATTATTTTTGTAAAAGCAAAGAAGGATGATGAAGCAACTCAAATAATTTCTACAAAAGAAGAAACATGTAAGGAGGGAGACAGAACGCAGAAGAATCCTCTAATAACAAATAATGAAAGAAATTCTCAGACAACAGAAAAATATTCATATACCCCTGAGTATGTCAAATTTGGAAGCCATCAAAGGAGATCTTCCCTCCTATGAAAAATGCTACATGTTATGTCTGCCACAAGCTGGGACACATTGCTGCATACTGCCATACAAGGAGGAGTAATTCAAACCAGCAAAAGATACAAACAGTGAAGAGACTGCCTAAAGAAAACAAATGGAGAAGACAACCTCACATCAGGTATGCAGATTGTTTCTATGGTTACTGTTTTTATTGTAGATAATTTGGCCATAAAATCATTGAATACAGAAAATATGGACAAAGATTGATGCTCAACACCTCAAGGAGGTTTATGAATCAAGGAAATTTTACTCATACTCACAATTCTGCAGAAATCATAATCAAATGCTATGTATGTAATAAAATTGGACATATGCCTTCCAAATGTCCTCTCAAAAGATGTAGTTCATCATCTCACAAAAGACACCAAACAAAAGGATGCTTCTAGTGGAAAAAGAAGGTGAATAAATGTGACCTGGCTCTAACTGCTCAAGACTTGAAAATCCAGTGGTATTTGGATAGTGGCTGTTCAAAACACATTACTGGAGACAGAATCAAGTTTATAACTTTTGATGAAAAGAAATCTGGCAATGTTACCTTTGGCAATGATAAATCAGGAAAAATAAAAGGAAAAGGCTCAGTCAGCCTAGATAATGGCAAAGGAAAGGCCCAAGATGTACTATTAGTAGATGGGCTGAAATCAAATTTGCTGAGTGTCAGTCAAATGTGTGATAAAGGCTGTGAAGTTATTTTTAGAGCACAAGACTGTGAAGTCAGATTAACCACCACAGGTAAGACTCTGCTCAAAGGTGTTTGAACAGAGAGTAATGTTTACATAGTGAAAGAGGAAGATGAAGCATGCCATCTTAGCAAACTTGAGGAGTCATGGTTATGGCATAGGAGATTGGGACATCTCAACTTCGATCATATCATTAGGCTAAGCAAGAAGAAAGCTGTCAGAGACATGCCAGAAATAAAAAGGCCTTCTAATACCATATGCAAATCATGTCAATTGGGAAAACAGACCTGCACATCCTTTAAGGCCAAAGATGAGTTATCAATAAGAAGACCACTCCAGCTTGTGCACATGGACCAGTGTGGACCTGCAAGAACTAAAACACCAAGTGGAGAATCCTACTGGATGCTGATAATAGATGATTTCTCCAGAATGACATGGGTTGCATTTCTCAAGAATAAATCGGAAGCTCTAGAAAAATTCAAAATATTCAAAGCTTTAGCAGAAAATCAGACATGATGCAAGCTAAAATGCAGCAAATCAGACAGAGGAGGTGAATTCACAGATTATGACTTTGCAGACCTATGCAATGAACAGGGCATAAAGCAACAATTTACTATTGCAGGGACACCTTAGCAGAATGGAGTAGCAGAGAGACAAAACAGAACTGTACAACAAACTGCTAGAGCCATGATGCAAGAGAGTAATATTCCTCAAACCTTCTGGGCAGAAGCAGTACACACAGCCGTACATATCCTTAACAAGCTCATTTAAGGCCAAGCAGTGACAAGACTCCCTATGAACTATGGCATGGTAAACTAGCTCTATATGGACTGAAACAAGCTCCTCGTGCTTGGTACTCAAGACTAGATAAGTATTTGCAAAAACAAGGCTTTAAGAGAAGAGGAGTAGACAACAATCTATACATAAAATCCCATGAAAATGAACTCCTAATTGTTGTAGTATATGTTGATGACATTATGTTTGGAAGCAACAGAGATGAGCTAGCAAAAGGGTTTGCTGATGAGATGAAATCAGAGTTTGAGATGTCTATGATTGGAGAGCTCAGTTTCTATTTAGGACTTCAAATTCAGCAAAAGAACACAGGTACATTTATCTCACAAGAAAAATACCTAAAATAAATGTTGAAAAAGTTCAAAATGGAAGACTGCAAACTTGTGTCAACTCCCATGATCACGGGATGCAAGCTGTGTGCTGATGATGGATCCGCAGACATAGATCAAAAACTCTGCAGATCCATGATAGGAAGTCTGATGTACCTGACAGCATCAAGAACAAACATCATGCTAGCAGTAGGTCTTGTGGCTAGATATCAAGAAGCACCTAAACAAAATCACCTTCTAGCAGTCAAAATAATATTCAGATATCTACAAGGAACTACACAGTATGGGCTTTGGTATCCAAAAGGCAAAAGCTTCACTTTGACAGCATACACAGATGCAGATTGGGCCAGCTGTGTGGATGAAAGGAAAAGCACAAGTGGAGGTGAATTCTATCTAGGAGAAAGTCTGGTGGCATGGCTAAGAAAGAAACAAACATCTATTTCTCTATCTACAGCAAAAGCAGAATACATAGCAGCAACAACATGTTGTACACAAGTCATGTGGATGAAGAAAACCCTTCAAGACATGAAGGTAAGAATTGATGAACCTATATCAATCAAATGTGATAATACAAGTGCTATAAGCATATCAAAAAAAAATTTGCTTCATTCAAAAACTAAACATATCCCAATCAAGTATCATTTTCTCCGAGAACAAGTGGCTCAGAAGGTAGTAAAGCTGGAGTATGTACCAAAAAAAGAACAGACAGCAGATATATTTACCAAACCTCTTGCTAGAGAAGCATTTGAATATTTGAGAGATAGACTAGGGGTAGTATCTGTAGATGTTACTCTCTGATATGAAGAGAAAGCACAGTTTCAGGGGGAGAATAGAAATGAAAATATCATTCCAAGGGGAGATCTGCTAGCAAGGGAAGCATGAAACAGGTCCTCAGGATCAAAGGATTATGGAAAGAGTACATCCAGCGTAAAAGATTCAATGAAAAGGCCAAAGGATCAGTATTTTTCTTCGTTTACTCTTGAAACATTGTATTGAGCATTGAAGCAATATCTTTTTCTCTATAATTGAATTCCTTTCGTAAGTCAGCACTTATATATCTTCAAGGCCTCTGACTTAGGATTATTCATAAACTGTGTGAAGTTTGGTTGCTGAGACTTCAATCAAAAAAATTTAAGTTGTGTGGAAGGCCATCATAATTGAACAGGTGTGGTACTACAAATGTGTATTGCAGAAGAAGACATACTCCAACTACAACTTCCTCAACAGATATGGATTTCAGATGAAGATTATAATATAGATAGAAGTATAGCTGAAGCAAGATTTATATGTCACATGGAGCATTCACAATCCTTAAGTATTGTCCAATGATGCATCCCTGATTATACAAATCTGATTATATGTGGTTGTCGTCACCTATGTATAGTCAAGTTCAAATACTCTCAAAAGTGTTCTGTCAACAACTCGTGTACACCAGTTTGGAGCAGCAGGGTACAAAGTTAGAAGAAGAAGGCCTAAACACACTAGGAAATGAAGAGATAGAAAGCACACTAGGAAATGTGCAACCCTTTTCCATTGATGTCAAAGGGGGAGGAAAAGCAAGTAACAGAAGATAGGATCTTTTAAAAGAATCCAGGAAGAGGAAGACTTGGAGGAAGCAATAGATTATTTGTGAAGGTGTTGCCATCAATGCCAAAGGGGGAGACTGTTGGAAATGTTGTCATTGATGGCAAAGGAGATGACAAAGGAGGAGCACCTGAAACATCATTCAAGGGGCATAAATGTAGCAGAGACATCAGAGGAAATAGAGACAAAGAGAGATAGCAAAAGAAAGGAAAAGGAGACAGACAAATAGTAGAGAGCTGAAGAGCTGGAGAGACCGAGTATGTTGTAGAAAAGCCACTTGATTCAAAGATCTGGCCAGGACAAGCAGTCCCGCAAGTGAATTCATTTGTTCCTTAACCCTGCAAAGATCCTGAATTTTTTTAACCCTGTTTGATAAGGAAATCTATTCCAGATGTTCATTTCAGTATTGGAGAACCGGGAGCAGAGTAATGAATTAAAGTTCTGGAGTTGATTTATTGATGGGTAAATGAATCTATTAAAAAGGATTAATGGAGTTCCACACTCCTCTGATGAATAACTAGCAATTGCAACTGTATGGCTACCCTTCTAATAGATGAAGGATATCTATAGTGCGAAGGAGGGACCCCGGGACAGAGTCGGGGATAAGGCCTGTGTTAAGCAATCATGAATCGAGCGCAGAGGACTGCTGATAAACCTATGCGTAAATGGAGCTGTGTGTTATGATAGTGCAAGCGCCGTGTTGAAGTGTTGACAAAGCAAGGGATAACATATGAGAAGGAGCAACAGAGAATAACCAAAGAACCGTATGAAAACGAAGTTAAGAAGACATATTGGGATCGTGAACATAAGAAGGAAGGAACGGAACCTCGAGCGCAACTGAACGAAACCACAAGGCATGAACAGTGACAATGGATTTGGAACACCCAACGGTTTTCATCGCACCACTTTTGTACGGTAAGCTGTATTACCAATTCGAACGCGAACAATGTCATAGGCAGACACGTGGCCTTAAGCGGTTTGGAGATACTGCCCTCATCGCGTGCCATTGCGCGTTAACCATCAACGATGGAATGAACACGATATGGCCATGCGCTGTCCGATCTGGAGGCGGGTCCATCGAACGGTGGTCGCACGTCAATTAACACGGAAGATAACTCAAGGTACGGGCGATTACAATTCGCTATTGTATGTGTGGGACCCGTGAATCACCCGTGATATGAATTGCTATATTAATGTTATAAACCACGGTTGGGTGTTATAAACCTTGCAGCAATCAAAAACTTCAAAGAACCATGAAAGACTCTTCAAAAATTGCAACAAGACCTAGTCGACTGAACTCAAGAAAACCAACCAAGAAATAGGCAAAAATTGAAGTGCAAAGCAAGACACAAAGGTAGGAAAGAGTAAATGAGCAGGAGCTCTCTGTTCTGATAAAGCAGAACAGCCAAGAATCCCCAGAAAGAGATGTTGGTACTCGAACCAGAAATGTCAGCACAAGAAACAAGACTTTTCCAAATAAGCTAGTTTTCAATCAAACAAGAGAGAGAAAAGACCAAAGACCACTTTCTACACAATCTAGAGGGTACAAATACACTGCAGGAACAGGTCTCCACAGACAGACAGGACTAAAAAGCCAAGAAATCCAAAATTTCAAAATCTACCCAGGTATACGCTACTTGACAGTTTGACAACAAGCGTGCATACGCAACTGTGCTAAAGGAAACCCGTGTATACGCGACTCCCTTTAACAAAAAATGCGTGTATACGCGTCTGTGTACAGACAAACCTGCGTATGCAAAGGTGAATAATAAAAAATAAAAAGGATCAAGCTTGGATAAGGAACCAGGGCTTCAGTCTGACTGAGAAAGAGTAAACTGGACTGGAAATAAAAGTTAAAACTGTTGGAAACCTATCAAACAGCTGAAACCACCCAACAGGGGAATCACAAGAATGCGTTCCCCAGTGGAGTTGCCAGTTCTGTTTCGGGGAAAATCACCTTAGAGGTTTGTTGGGTCAAAACCTCCACAGAGCAGGGCATGCCATTCAGAAGGACTCACACACAACCATACTTGAATGCAAAAAACTAGATAACAACGATAGCAGAACTCACCCGTAGTCCTATGTTCGATGTAGATCCCGCGGGGTCCAAACCCCCAGCAACCTTTCTTCCTCCTTCAACCTGGAAAACAAGAAATAACATGCACGGAAACCTAGTTGTACAGCATATATTTCTCCTAAACGTTAGTGTAATCCATGAGAAATATGATATAAACGATAATAACTGCTTAATAATCAATCTTTCCACATATGCAAATAGATACTAACACAGAAGTTCAGGAACAAGATGGTTCTTCATTATTATGAATAGCATGTACAACAGTAAAGAGTGGAGAGATCACCTGAATCCTTCCACGATCTTCGAGCAGACCGTCGTCCGGATTCGTCCCACCCTTGCCTCACTAAGAAAATTTCAAGACTTGTGCACTCGAGATGGCATATAAATGGATGAACATCTCCAGGAAACAAGGTTTTCCTGTATAAATCTAGGAAAGTGCAGGAGGCACGGGGAATCAGACTTGAACTGGGATTCCAACAGAGTATAATGTCTATAAAATTTCTCTCTCCCTTAGGACATGCACATGAGGGGCTTTTATACTCCCTCAAAGTAGTTTCAGTCAGTTGGAAACAGTTGGCCATGTACTGGGGTGGTTGAACTACTGGAGTAACCATCAACCCAGTCCGAAAATAGGGAATTTATATATATTTTTAATGGTTTTAATGGCATACGCGGAAAAGTACATGTGGACTCGCGTATACACGCGGAAAAGTCTGGGCATACCCGCATATGGGAATTTTAACACTGTTTTTTAGTGAATTTATTCAAGTTTGTAGGAATGGGTGCCCAAAGCCATAAAGACAATCATGAATCACCTGAGGGTGAAAAATGATGCTATAACAATAGTGCAAGTGCTGTGTTGAAGTGTTGACAAAGCAAGGGATAACATATGAGAAGGAGCAACAGAGAATAACCGAAGAACTGTATGAAAACGAAGTTAAGAAGACATATTGGGATCGTGAACATAAGAAGGAAGGAACGAAACCTCGAGCGCAACTGAACGAAACCACAAGGTATGAACAGTGACAATGGATTTGGAACACCCAATGGTTTTCATCGCACCACTTTTGTACGGTAAGCTGTATTACCAATTCGAACGCGAACAATGTCATAGGCAGACACGTGGCCTTAAGCGGTTTGGAGATACCGCCCTCATCGCGTGCCATCGCGCGTTAACCATCAACGATGGAATGAAAGTGATATGGCCATGCGTTGTCCGATCTGGAGGCGGGTCCATCGAACGGTGGTCGCACGTCAATTAACACGGAAGATAACTCAAGGTACGGGCAATTACAATTCGCTATTGTATGTGTGGGACCCGTGAATCACCCGTGATATGAATTGCTATATTAATGTTATAAACCACGGTTGGGTGCTATAGGCGCTGATGAATATGTTTAAGGGTGTCGGATTTTTTTATTATTATTAAAGTGCTAAGGTCTGAATTATGAACGTGGTCTGAATCTCTGTATTAAATAAAGGCTCCAATTGTATGTAGAGTGCTTTATAAAGGAGAGCTAGGAATATAATATAAGGTATATATATATATATATATATATATATGGTCTGTGTGCGTTGGTTTATTGGTGAGCTAAAATTATAAAACAAGCATATATAGATAGCAGATACACAACTACAGTGAGATTGGAGAATAAGTACAAAGGTAAAAAGAGACTGCAAAATTGAAGAGGTATGCAGCGAAGGGATTTAAATATGCAGTGAACAGGTATACATGCACAAGTTCTAAAATTTGCAATAAACAGAGGTATGCAAGACAGTTGCATGACAGCAACAGAAAGGAAAAAATCAACAAGCCAAGGGCTGAGTGAAGTTTATATATTGAAACTGAAAATGTAAATGTTTAATTGTTTTATATTGTTTGTGATGCAAAGGCAAGTATCCGAAGGAAAAGAAAAATCCCACTGTAACATTGAAATTTGTACATATTGTTATAATTTTTTTTAATGAGTTGGACAAAGGAATTAGAAGGCAGAAGGCAAAGAGTCATGGCTGTTCACTCCAAATTCCTTGTGGAATACAAATAGTCATGTGATGAACTCTATATATAATATCAACTTGATATGCATAGTGAGGTTAGAGAGAGGAAGGATAGAGATTGTTGAGTATAGAAGATTGAGGCAGAGAAGATAAGGAAGAGAGGAGTTAAAAGAGAGGCTACAGAATAGAGCTGATATCTGAGATAAATCAACAAACATTTCTTTAGGTAATTTGAGGAAGTTGGAGCTTCTCTATCAAGTTGAAGCTTGATAGCTGTCAGTTGTAGCTGACTGAGGTTGGAGCCTCCTGTAGGTTGGTGCCTGCAGAAAAACAGTGGTGAGAAGGGAGTTGGAGCTTGCCTTTGCATCACAACAATAATAAGATGTGGTTTTCTCCCTTTATGGGTTTCCACTTACATCTTCTGTCTCTATGTGTGTTGCTTATATGTTGATATGATCCACTCAATCTGTTTATTTGTTTGTTTCTCTCACAATAAGGTTGATGTCACATTAATTTAATACTTTCTGCAACATTTTAAGACTGTTCACATATTAAGTTGTAAATAAGTTTGCTGAAAATTTAAAAAGCTAATGCATGTGTTAAACTGATTCACCCCCCCCCCTCTCAGTTTAACCAAAGATTCAACATCTTCAATCATATTTCTTGTGCTATCTTGGTTCTCACTATCTACTCGTGGCTGTGGTAACCCAATGCCTTTGCTTCCCCCAAGTTGTGCAAAGGTTTCCATTGCTTCTTTAAAGTATTTCTTCTGTGTTTATGGCCTGAACACTGGCTTCGGAGATGCTGACCTTATTAGCTTTATCAGGTTCATAGTCTGTGCATATTCCCCAATTATATTTCCTCCCCATGTCACTATGGCTATGTTATGCATAGTTTGAGCCTCTACTATTCTTGGCTCTACATTTACCAGATTTTCTCTTCTTTGTCTGGCTCTTTCTTCCCATCTTTTAATCAGCTCTGTGAAGTCTTCTGTTGCGTGCGTATTAACTCTGCATTGAGAGCACCATGGTCTTCTAGGAAGTGGAAATTCCCTGGCTATGTGTCCCTCTTGGTCGTAGTTGTAACATTGTACAGGTCCTCTTCCTCCAGCTCATCCTCCTCTCATGCTCCCTCCTCGTCCCCTGGAAGCCTCATTCACTCTATATGAAGACTTGTCCAATCGTTCCGCTAAAGCATCCAGAGCTCTACACTACTTTGTGTTGTGTGTTTTAGAAGCACATAAGTCATAGTATATATTGTTTGGAACGTTAGAGTAATTTTGCAAGATTGGGCATAGGCGGGGCAGATGTCCAATGCTCTTGCATATCTCACAATATTCAGTTGCGGCTTGATTCTGTTGTGTGGGGTACCCTGGGTAATGGGGTTGCGGCCGATATAGTCCTTGTGTGTTTATCTGTGCAACTCCTCCTACTGGTGGAGATCCCTGTGTCTGCTGCTGATGTCCCCGCATTTTTCCCCCGCAACCTTGGACATTCGGTTACCACGTGTCCCTCCATCAGACATTGCATACACCATACATTGGGTCTTGCAGGCCTCATTGGTTGAATTTCTTTCAAATTTTTCGTTATGCTATCTATCTGATGTTGTAACCCCAATATGGAAGGGTCTTGAGCTACGGCCCCTCCTTTGAACTCTTGCGGATATCCTACCATGGCCTCTATCTTCATAGCTTGCTCCAATGGGTCTTGTAATGTATCAATATTCTGCTACGTTAATGGAGTTCTTGTCAGCGGAAGAAGGGCCTTGATGAACCAATATCTCTAATGTTTTGGATCGATTGGGTAAATTAGTTTCCCAACTGCATCCTTGAATCTTCTCATCAGATCCCATGCAATCTCTCCCGCTCGCTATTTAATCTCCCACATCTCTGAGAAACCTTGTTGATTTGTCTGAGCTCCCTGTATCCCTGCTTATGATGTCCCTGAATTCTACCCCTGCAACCTTGGACATTCAATTACCACATGTCCCTCCATCAGACAGTGCATACACCATACATTGGGTCTTGCAGGCCTCATTGGTTGAATGTCCTTCAACTTTTCCGTCAAGCTAGCTATCTGATGTTGTAACCCAAATATGGAAGGGTCTTGAGCTGTGGCCCCTCCTTTGAACTCTTGTGGATATCCTACCATGGCCTCTATCTTCATAGCTTGCTCCAATGCGTCTTGTAATGTATCAATATTCTGCTGAAGGGCCTTGATGAACCAATCTCTCTTATGTTTTGGATCGATTGGGTAACTTAGTTTCCCAACTGCATCCTTGAATATTATCATCAGATCCCATGCAGACTCTCCCTCTCGCTGTTTAATCTCCCACATCTCTGACAAACCTTTCACATCTGTCTGAGGTAGCTTGAATTATTTAATGAATTCTCTCTTGACATCATCTATTGCTGGGTTTGGATGATCCTCAGACCATTTAATAAACCAGCGTAGAGCTCTCTCCCTGAGAGTAGTTTGAAACTCGATCAACTTAACTACCTCTGGTGTCTATCGAACCCTCCATATGGCTTCGCAGAGATACTAGTGCTAGTCCACATCATCATTAGCCCTCCCAAAGAACTCTGGGCATCGGGTAAATGATCCCGCCATGCTTCTTTGTGTGGGTGATACTAGAATAAAAACTCTATCTCATGCCTGTGAAATGGTATTACTAGCACTACTGCTAGTGTGTATTACTGTTGTGGATTGAACACTATTCAACTTACTCAATTCTCGTAACTTAACAAAGATTTCACCTAGTGGATAATAGAGTACCAGGGGAAGGTCAGGACTAGAGCTACTTGAACTTTGGGGAATAGAGTTACCTTGAGCTATGGGTGTCGGCCCCTCTTGGAATATTTTCTCCATCGCAACATGCAAATCCACATCAGACATCTCCTCGGGATGCGTATCCTCCACATTGGACTTTCCTCCCTTTTCTATTAGGGCTGGGCTCCTATACACCTGCCTAACTTACTTCACGGTCCCTCCTATTCCTTGCGATTCCGTCTGACCTTCCTTCTCCTTTGTCATCTGCGGCACCTTCTCCTTGTTCTGTCAACTGCTTTCCTATTTCTCCAACTCCTTCATCACTCTCTACTGCCACTTCTCAGCTATTTGTGCCCTCCGATGTGCTTGTTTCTCTCTCAAACTATTGAAGGTCTTGGAATCCATATCCCTACTCCCCCTTCCAACTTACTTGTATCATCTCTCCCTCAGCTCCTTCCCCCAGTACTGGAGGTTTAAGTCTCCATCTCATATTTTTGAAAATCCATCAGTCCCTCGTCTACCATTAAATTTTTCATCCACAAGGAAATCTCCTTCAACATCTCTCCTCATAATCCGGATCTAAACACGTCTTCTACTTTTGAAAATGACTGGTAACACTCAGCTACAAATTCCACTATGTATCCTTCCAAGGTATATTGCACCCAGAAATCTTTAGCTCGGGTCAAATCAGTATCTAACCAATGGAGGGCTACTAGATCCTTGTGCAGCCACTTGTGACAGATATCCTGTGAGCTTTCTTAGACTTTCTTGACTTGTAGTCTCCGCAACCAATTGTAGAGTTCCTATGGAAAATTTCCACAGAAAATTTCGTAGATATCACTCATAGATTCAGAGAAGAGAACCTTATTCTTAACAGTTTTCGCCCTATGCTATCTCAACTCAGCTTGTTGTGCTATGAACTGATCTAAGTGGTTATCCCACCAGCTTCATATTTCCCTTTCAAAGATCCGTGATACCATTATCTAGCTCCTAAATGAAATTTGAAGGTCCTGGCAATGGAACCATTTGTTGGCGAGAAAGAAGGTCTCTGAGCAAGACCCAGGTTCAGGATGGAGGCCAACAAGGTTTCTGCAGTAGTCTAGCACAACGTCGACATTTTCACTCTACTCTGAAGAGCAGAGAGTCTCACCCGAGGCATGCCATGACCTTAGTAAAGTTAGGAATAGATCAGATATTGCCCAATCACAACTACAGAATAAAACAGGTAGAACTACGTACTCTGAACAGGTTTAACTACTTTGCACAAGATGCTACCCATGAACAGATTCAAGATGAAAAAAAAAAAATTAAGTGACAAATACATTCATCTTAACCAAATACACATTACAGAACTTGGGACATCAAACCTAGATAAGAGTATATTGCATTAACAATAGTGGATAGTTACATTTCTCCTCAGAGTGATCCTGGCAAGACTGATTACAATATCATCACATAGAATAGACAGAATGAAGAGAATGAATAGAATGACCAGAGTGAACAGAGCTCTCCTATGGCTCTCTTCCTTTGCTCTCCACTGCACCAACCTCCCGTCTACGCTAGTCAACTGCCTATTTGTTCCTTTTCCAATGTGGCTGTCAGTTTTCCCTTCTTTTTCGCTCTGCTATTTGCTGCATCTCCCTAATCACTGGGTGTTCCGCTATTTGTTCTTGTCGATCCCTTCTACCATCTGTGCTAGTGTCTGGAACTGTTGTGCCACCTAATCTTTAGCTCTTCGCAACTGTGACAACTCTTTGTCTACCTTGGTTGCGCTCTGCCACCTGTTATCCATGACTCAAAACCATTTCATTTCAAAAAAAAGGGCCCCAACAACCACCCTGAGCTAACTAGGCTATTTATCATTAACTTGCATGACAAACAAGTTAACCTTGCAGGCGTCACTTTTGAGTTATCTACTGATGCTATTGCCAATGCCACTGGGATACTAAGTGTAGGTGAGAAATGGTTCAAGCAAGCTAATATAGACATGAGCTACTTTGAACCCTACCTAAAGCCTAGATACAAATACCACAGCAAATCCATCTTTCCTTTCTCACATTTTCTTGATAGACATGCACCTATGATGAGGATCATTATAAAGTATTTTACATGTGAGGGAAGGTTCTCCTCCATTTACTCTTATCACATCAAGCTGCTTATGCATTTTTCTAGGGTAAGGATGCTGCACATACCCTATTACCTCTACAGAAGCATTGACAAAATGTCCTATATTGTACAAAAAAGAGACTACCGAGCGGAAATTTAAAGTTGGGGTACACTTTTGTGAGAATTGGGGGCGGAAATTTTTTCGGAAATAGTTTAGCAGAACTTTTTATAAAGTTCAGCCGAACTTTATGAGAAAGTTCGGCTGAACTCGTTCTTCCATTTAAATTGACGGCACACTGACGGCGTGGTCAAACAGAATTTTTTCCAAAGATGGGAAAACCGGCAACAAAAGTTCGGCCGAAATTTTAGTTCGACTGAAATTTTACTCTTAAAATAGTTCGGTCGAACTAGTTCTTATAAATATATCGCCCGTGAAGTTCATTTATTTCCCGTGTTTGTGTTTCTTAGCATTGTTTCTTCACATGTTTTTGTGTTGTTGTTCTGTTCGATGATCTGTTGCAGCGCTGCTGCTAGTCTGGGGCTGCTTCCATCCGCTCTGTTGGTGATTTTCTACGGCGACGTCAAGTGAGCGAACTACCAGGCATTTCTCCTCCTCCTCTGCACCTTTATCAATGGATTCACATGAAATCTGCATGAGTTATTCATTACCAATTATGGTGACAATCACCAAGTTCCATTTAGTACTAATTAAGCCTAGTGCATGTCATGCCAAGTCCAAAATGTTCTTTTTTTTCATATAAATTGTTTTCGACAACTTTGGTATCACTAATGTCTTGCTTGTTAAGATGATGCTTGGATGCCTAAGTCAGTTCCACATATTTGAGGGCATTGTTGAAAAAATAACCATATTGAAATGAAAAAACCTCATTGAAACATAAAATTTCCACTTTGTGACCTCTCTTGAATCACAGGTTCCAGGGAACAGCTGCTTCTTAGTCTCCTCTTCCGGTTCTCCACCACTTGTTGTCTGCCACCTTGCTAGAAGAAGCCTCACTGAACTGTTGTCCACTCCTTTTCTGATTGGTGCTGCCATGCAATCCCACCTCTTTTGCGGCCCCGAATCGCACTCCACTTCCCTTCCACGTGTAAGAAGTAACCCTGGGCTTCAGGGGAGTCCATTAGATTTGGGGGTTCACTTGCATATATAGGGATTTCCTTTTCTATGTTAACTTTGGATTGTTACTGCAAATGCACCTTTTGGAATTCTTGGTTTTAATTTGAGTTGATTGGTGTCATGTAGAAGTGAAGGCACTCATTGCTATAGAAGTTTTGTCTTTACAACCAAGTGGGAACGAGAAACCCCAAAATTCCAAACAAAGCATCTATGCTATTAATTATGCTTTAAATTTCATTACCTTTTGTTGTAAGGTGTATGTTGAATTTCTAGTAGTATGATATCCATTCGGTTGTTGCAGTTGTTGCTGTTCCTGTGGATCCATCAATTTCATCCGCTCTAGTTGATTCTCACCTTGTGCATGGAATTTTACCACCACTATTAAGCTTATGCCGTTACTGAGCTTTCTCTCGATTCCTCAACGCTAGAATGATTGAACTAGAATGATCTACTACTGTAATGTGACTACATATTGTCTTTTATATTGTTGTAATGTATTTTTGTATGAGACAGAATCTGATATTTTGTAATGTGACTACATATTGTCTTTTATACTGTTGTAATGTATTTCTGTATGAGACAAAATCTGATCTTTTATACTTGATAACCTGTTATGGGTATATCAAGAGGATTTTGTATATGAACTGTTATCAATATATGAAACAGGGTTTTTTCTCCTTTGAAAAAGAGTTGAAATCATTCTAAATTCACATATGTTCAGTGGTGTCACTATTTCACTTCCGATATTATGTTGCTTACCTTGATGAATAGGTGGAACTCTGCTGGGAGGCCTCTATGTTTTTTGACTCTTTTCTCATACTGTCAAAGGCTGTTATATGTTATATGGGCTATATTGTATAGTTATTAGACTACATATCTTCATATAGAACTTGCAAATAGTATGATGAAAACCAAACATAATAATGTATTAGGACATCACAACTTGCTAATTAGTTATTAGACTACATATCTTCATATAGAACTTGCAAATAGCATGATGGAAAAATGAACTTGCAAATAGTATGATGGAAATGTGGATATCATGACTCTTCATGATTAATGCTTCTAGAAACCAAACATAATAATGTATTAGGACATGCTCCTTTAACTTGCAAATAGTATGGTCGAAATGTGGATCTCATGACTCTTCATGATTAATGCTTCTAGAAACCAAACATAATTTAATGTATTAGGACATAATTTATGTATTAGGACATTCTCCTTTAGGCTTGGTGAAATTAACTTTGCTTTTTATTTCTCTCTTACACACACACACACACACACACATATATATATATATGAAGAGATGGTCCCATTTTATTTTTTATTCATAGATCAAATGTCATTTAAATACAAGATTTATCATAATGTACAATGATTCATTCCATGTTATTCATAAATTTTTTCATTAAAAAATGAACCCTTTAAATGATGAACCTAGTTAATGCTTCTTCTTCATGAAGAAGACTACTTGATCTTTCAATTTGAATTTGATGATGGTCCTTTGTTATCTTTCTTGACTACTTCAAATTATTGACACAATCATATGCTTCTTTTTATTCTTTTTATTCCTTCCTTATATTGTATTCTCCCCCTTAGATATTGTGTACTCTCCTACATAGACATTCCACTCAATTTTCATGGTCCTTTGTTATCTTTCTTTACTTCAAATTATTGACACTTTATCATATAGATATCATATAGACATTCCACTCAATTTTCATGGTCCTTTGTTATCTTTCTTTACTTCAAATTATTGACACTTTATCATATAGATATCATATAGATATTGCACTCAATTTTGATGGTCCTTTGTTATCTTTCTTGACTACTTCAAATTATTGACACTTGATCATATAGATATTGCACTCAATTTTGATGGTCCTTTGTTATCTTTCTTGACTACTTCAAATTATTGACACAATCATATGATTTTTGTTACTCTTTCTATTCCTTCCTTATATATATTCTCCCCTTTAGATATTGTGTACTCTCCCACATAGATATTGCACTCAATTTCATAGGCTCTTCTTTTGAAGTCAAATATATTGTATTCTCCCCCTTAGATATTGTGCACTCTCCCACATAGATATTGCACTCAGTTTCATAGGCTCTTCTTTTGAAGTCAAATAAGTGACAATAATTTACAAGAAATATCCCTAATTTGTTTCTCACATGTTCAAATGGTTCTCTAACAAGATAATTTAAAAGAAACATTCCTAATTTGTTTCTCACATATTCAAATGCTTCTCTAACAAGAGGCTTTGTGGGTATGTATTCCATCTTCACTATTTTCTCAAAAACTTGTTGTGTGAGGAAGTGGTACTTTATGATGATATGTAAATAGTGATTGAAGGAAGTAGAATATTTTATTTTTGAAATTATTATTACACTTCTATTGAAACACTTAATAGATATATAGATTTACCTTAATATCTTATAGAGCCCATTTCATCCAAAACACTCAAAGAAATTTACCTTACCTTAATATCTTGTGGAGCCCATTTCATCCAAAACACTCAAAAATAAGTAACTACTATGTACATTCCACTTCTACTCACTCAAAAATAAATTTACCTTAATATCTTGTAGAGCCTATTTCATCCAAAACACTCAAAAAGAAGTAACTACTATGTACATTCCATTTATACTCACTAAAAAAGAAATTTACCTTAATATCTTGTAGAGCCCATTTCATCCAAAACACTAAAAAATAACTACTATGTATTCCACTTCACTCTAGATAGAGAAAGTAACGACTCTTTCTTGCTTAACCATTAAACCAAAGACTCTTCTAATTAGAATTATACATTGTCCACTTGTACTTTTCACAAGCCTAGTCGAATCTCTATATGTCGTCAATGTAAATTTCTCACAAGTAAATTTTTCAATTTAAATTTCTTAACTTCTACAAGTTCTATAGGCAGAGCCTGTAAAGGGCCAGGTAACCTCTGGATCTCATCTTTTATGAAAGGTGACATATCTAGTAAATGCCCCTATAGTCAATCTCTGGAATAGATCTAAATAGAAGTTCTTCATTTTAATATCCATAAAATACAACCACTTTAAGGTAAATTGTGTACATGTGTCATTTCTCCCACAAACTAAAGGCTTCCTCCCATTAATTTTAGATGTGAATTTTACCATAAAATTTTTAAGTCAAAATTTAAGATAAACCATGCACATGTCATTTGAAATAAATGTCAATTTAATATCTAAATTCACATATGTTCAGTGGTGTCATTGTTTCACTTCTGATATTATGTTGCTTACCTTGATGAACAGGTGGAACTCTACTGGGAGGCCTCTCTATTTTTTTGACTCTTTGCTCATACTGTTAAAGGTCGTTATATGTTATATGGGCTATACTATATAGTTATTAGACTACATATCTTCGTATAGAACTTGAAAATAGTATGATGGAAACCAAACATAATAATTTATTAGGACATCACAACTTGCTAATTAGTTATTAGACTACATATCTTCATATATAACTTGCAAATAGCATGATGGAAATGTGAACTTGCAAATAGAATGATGGAAATGTGGATCTCATGACTCTTCATGATTAATTCTTCTAGAAACCAAACATAATAATGTATTAGGACATGCTCCTTTAACTTGAAAATAGTATGGTCGAAATGTGGATCTCATGACTCTTCATGATTAATGCTTCTAGAAACCAAACATAATTTAATGTATTAGGACATGCTCCTTTAGGCTTGGTGGAATTACCTTTGCTTTTTATTTCTCTCTTACACACACATATACATATATATGAAGAGATGATCCCATTTTCTTTTTTATTCATAGATCAAATGTCATTTAAATACAAGATTTATCATAATGTACAATGATTCATTCCATATTATTCATAAATTTTTTCATTAAAAAATGAACCCTTTAAATGATGAACCTAGTAAATGCTTCTTCTTCATGAAGAAGACTACTTGATCTTTCAATTTGAATTTGATGATGGTCCTTTGTTATATTTCTTGAATACTTCAAATTATTGACACAATCATATGCTTCTTGTTACTCTTTTTATTCCTACCTTATATTGTATTCTCCCCCTTAGATATTGTGTACTCTTCCACATAGATATTGCACTCAATTTTGATGGTCCTTTGTTATCTTTCTTGACTACTTCAAATTATCAAATTATTGACACAATCATATAGATATAGCACTCAATTTTGGTGTTCCTTTGTTATCTTTCTTTACTTCAAATTATTGACACTTGATCATATAGATATCATATAGATATTGCACTCAATTTTGATGGTCCTTTGTTATCTTTCTTGACTACTTCAAATTATTGACACTTGATCATATAGATATTTCACTCAATTTTGATGGTCCTTTGTTATCTTTCTTGACTACTTCAAATTATTGACACACTCATATGCTTTTTGTTACTCTTTTTATTCCCTCCTTATATCTATTCTCCCCCTTAGATATTGTGTACTCTCCCACATAGATAGTGCACTCAATTTCATAGGCTCTTCTTTTGAAGTCAAATATATTATATTCTCCCCCTTAGATATTGTGTACTCTCCCACATAGATATTGCACTCAATTTCATAGGCTCTTCTTTTGAAGTCAAATAAGTGAAAATAATTTACAAGAACTATCCCTAATTTGTTTCTCACATATTCAAATGGTTCTCTAACAAGATAATTTACAAGAACTATTCCTAATTTGTTTCTCGCATATTCAAATGCTTCTCTAACAAGAGGCTTTGTGGGTATGTATTCCATATTCACTATTTTCTCAAAGACTTGTTGTGTGAGGAAGTGGTACTTTATGATGATATGAAAATAGTGATTGAAGGAAGTAGAATATTTTATTTTTGAAATTATTATTACACTTCTATTGAAACACTTAATAGATATATAGATTTACCTTAATATCTTATAGAGCCCATTTCATCCAAAACACTAGAAAAGAAATTTACCTTACCTTAATATCTTGTAGATCCCATTTCATCCAAAACACTCAAAAAGAAGTAACTACTATGTATTCCACTTCTACTCACTCAAAAATAAATTTACCTTAATATCTTGTAGAGCCCATTTCATCCAAAACACTCAAAAAGAAGTAACTACTATGTATTCCACTTCTACTCTAGATAGAGAAAGCAACGACTCTTTCTTGCTTAACCATTAAAACAAAGACTCTTCTAAGTAGAATTATACATTGTCCACTTGTACTTTTCACAAGCCTAGTTGAATCTTTATATGTTTTCAATGTAAATTTCTCACAAGTAAATTTGTCAATGTAAATTTCTTAACTTCTACAAGTTCTATAGACAGAGTTTGTAAAGGGCCAGGTAGCCTTTGGATCTCATCTTTTATGAAAGGTGACATATCTAGTAAATGCCCCTACAGAAAATCTCTGGAATAGATCTAAATAGAATTTCTTCATTTTGATATCCATAAAACACAACCACTTTAAGGTAAACTGTGTACATGTGTCATTTCTTCCACAAACTAAAGTCTTCCTCCCATTAATTTTAGATGTGAATTCTAGACAATAAACTTTTTAAGTCAAACTTTAAGATAAACCATGCACATTTCATTTACCTCATGATCTTGTGTCATTTCTCCCATGTCATATATATATATATATATTTTATTGAATTTTTTTTTTCATGGATAAGAAAACCATTAAATATGGTTGAAAAATGGAAATTATGCATAGAAGTTTCTTGCTATCCCAATCTAGGGAAAGCAGTGATTACATATGTACTTTCCAATATTGCGACAAGCAAAGTCGTCCAAAGGAAAATGAATATACCGGGAAGAAAAAAAAACAACGAGGCATATTATATTGGATTGATATAAGGCTTGGGAACAACGATGGAGTATGGATCAAATGGAATTGTAGTTTTCACCAATTCTAAACTTGTGTGCAACCAGATGAATGGTGTGTGCCAAGTTAAGAAGGAGAGGCTAAAATAACTGCATGGAATAGCAAACAATATTGTTAGCCATCAATTTTTTAGTATAAGGCATTGTACAAATGCGAATAAGATGTTTGCTGATCTATTACGTGGGACAATGCCAATTCATGATTCATCTATCAAAGATGAATTAGAATTATACAGAGCAATGCCAATGCAAGATTCATCTCTCAAAGATGACTTGGTTTTGAGATGCTCTTCTTCAAAAATTCAATATTAATCTCTCAAAGATGAATTAGTGTTGAAACACTCTCCTTCAAAATTTATTGATGGACATTGTAACATATCTTGGATACGTGTGTGTTGTGTACTTATAAATGCGTTTTTTTTAATGACCATGTGTTTTTTTCAATTATATACCAAGTGTGCTCCCACCACACCATGTAAAGCGCAACTTGGTGAACTTCACATTTGCAACAAGTGGTGAACTTCACATTTTTATAAAATTAAAATGCAGGGACTTCAACAAATTTTTGTTTAAATGGAGTTTGTTTAAATGCATTTTCACTTATTTTTTAATGACCGTGTGTTTTTTTCAATTTTATACCAAGTGTACTCCCACCATGTAAAGCGCAATTTGGTGAACTTATCATTTTTATAATTTCTTTTTTGCTTAAATTGAGTTTCACACATCAATTAGTGCTTTAAAAGTTGTGTTCTACATAATTTGTGTACACTAAATTACATTAATTTTCTGAAATTTATTTTGTGTAAATGTCCACCAATAGATATATATATATATATATATATATATATATATATATATATATTTCATGGAGGATGAACGACGAAGATCAACATAATCCCATATGGGGGATCAGGGATTGGGGGATGCTCATGGTATTTAAATATAATCTTAAATCTCCACACACGTGTGTACATATGGAATTGATTTTTTATTAACTTTGTGAGTTAAATTAGTTGTTAATAAGTTTCATATTTTATTTTTTAGGAGCTAAGAAGAGAAGGGTCTCTACTCCATCCATGGAGCATGCCCATGGTTCACCCAGTCATGGTATGGTTCACACAATTTCATCAATGAATATGTACATGTATTTATATGTACACATGAATGTATTTTTCAAACGATTATAAATTCATATTTGTTTATGAAGCTTCTCTCTCGTCCCAAGAGGTTGGTGGTGGTTCAAATCCCCTTAGAGCGCCATCAATGAGTGGTAGCAGATTTCATGAAGGTGGTGATATTTATTCCCTGGGAGGCCAATCAACGGCTGGTCGTGCTAGTTCTCAACAGGGTCATTCTGGGTCTCAACAGTTTCAGGGTGGAGAAGATGCTAACTAACCACGTCGAGGTTGCCATCAATTTCAATATTTTTTACATTGAATTTGTATAAATTTGTTTACATGTGTTTTTTCTAATATACAAAATTTCATATATATTGATGCAGAGGCTGAAAATGTTCCAAATATTGGTCAAAATAAATGTAGGGAAAAATACTACATTCAAGAAGAAGGTTGTCTACCCACCACAACATATCCGGCCAACATTTCTGATATACCATGGGAAACAAACATGGCGCTATGCACCATACAAAGGTGTGAAAAAATTCATGCAAAATTGCGGAGAGATCTCGTGGCTTTGACTCTACCTGCTGAGAGTTGACAAAGCCTCGAAATAGTTACACATTCATTGGGAAAACTTGTAAATGTGTACAAAAATCTTGGGCCAACGACTGATACATTTGTAAAAGTGATGAGAAAGAGAAAGGAAACAGTAATGGGTCCCGATAAATGGGAGGATGTAAAACAAAGAGTTACAAAAAATATGGTGAAGTCAATGTTTAATTTCAAGGAAGGGCCAAAAATAAAAATGTTGAAGGTGCAATATTTCAGGCACCCAAATATAGCTCACTATTTGTATGATAGGCACCTTGCGGCCTATGGAAGGCTCCCATGGAACGAAAAGGTTCCTGTTTATTTTGCACAATTGTTTTACGCAGAATTTTTTTGGATATGAAACCCAACTACAATGACCTTCCGTCAAAATTTTTTGGTTCAGGGAAAGGTAGATTATATGACCGTAAGGGTGCTAAGCAAGATGTGGAGTTGCCTCGCCTTGAACTGCCATTGGTCAATCGACCTTTTCGAGTCGAAACTCTGTGGTCAGAGATGGATGCGACTTCTCAAATAAGTCGAGAAGCAAGGGATGTCATGATTGACAATGTTTACAGCAGATTGGGTGGAGTCGATGTTTGTCTAAATCGACGAAGAGCACGTGAAAATGCACGCGCCAATTTTGTGTATTGTACAGATGAAGAGATTGACAACATGAATGTTGAAGATCTCAAATATATGCAAAAAACTGTCGCAATGGTTTTCAAGACCTAATTCTTCATGAGGAAGAGGGCACAGGAACGGTATGTGTTAATGACCTTAGGGTTCAATTATTTTAACATGTATACATGTGTACAATTTGTAATAAATACATGTGTATGTACATGTATACATTTATTTGTATGTACATTAATCTAACAAAAATGTATCATTATATGTTAAAACACCATTTGTAGTTGTCACACATGATGAATGACGAAAATGTTAATATCACGTTCGGGACCTCTGGTTCAAACAATGCAGATGGGTCTCACCATCAAGATATGTTGGAAAATGTTAGTGTTTTTTAAGTGATATTTTAAAATAAATAATTGTGCACACATGTACATGTATGTATATATAATGATAAAATGTTTTAACAGATTCCGATTCCGTCCGATGTTTTTGGGATGGCGGTACCTTCTTCTTCCTTGGGAGATGTACCTTCTACTTCCTTAGGAGATGTGCCACATCCACAACAAGTATGGACAATTTTTCACTTTTAAAATTTATGTTTAAGTTATATATATATATATATATTCCACCTCAAAAAGTTCCATTAAAAATTGAGATATATATATCTATATCTTGAGTTATTTTAAATTTTTTGAATTTTAGGTTTTTGGAGATTTTCTTTTGGAGCCTCTCTTAGGAGATGTCCCATATTCACCTACATAAGTATTCAATTTTTCACTTTTAAATATATATATGTTTTTTTAAAAGTTATAATTTATAAATTGAAGTTTATTTAAGTTTTATTATAAATTGAGATCTTGATCTTGAGTTATTTTATACTTTTAAAATTTTGAATTTTAGGTTCTATAGAAGATTTCTTTAATCCACGGACTCTAGCGACGGAGATAGGAACATCCATACCATTTCAACCATTTGAACAAGTTGTCTAACTTTTTTCTTAATATTAATGAAAATAAGTTTATATATGTACACATGCATTTTCATCTGAATTTTTTTAATATATATATATAACTGTACATGTATATTGTACAGTTTGCTGTTGGAGATGTTCCCATGGGGGAACTTGTAGCAGGTGAACAAATGGAGAGGGAACCTCATGAGGTATTGCATGATTTTTTTTATATATTTTGTTTTTTACATGAAGTTCTATATATATTCTCACTCATTTTTAAAACATCAAATTTTAATGTTTGTACATGTGCATTGTGTACAGGTTTCCCATGCTTCGCATGATAGTGCGTGGATTGAGACTCTGATAGGAAAGACACTACATCCATCTCTATTTGATGGACATGATTTGTAGATTTGATTTCAAGATTTAGATAGTCTTAAATTTACTTTTTTATATATTATCTAGATGCACTGTCATATATATATAACTTGATACTTGATACTTGTGAGATCTACAATTTTTGGACATATTTTATTACAGTGTTAATATAATTTGTTTTGTTCCAAAAAGTTAAGTTTTGGATGGTTTTAGTACTTTTGGCATGTGAATGTGAAGTAATGTTGTTATATAATTTGTTTGGTTTTTAAAACTTTTAAGTTTTGGATAATTGAACTACTAGTAATGTTGTCATCTATAAATTAATGTTGTCATATGAACTACATTTGGCATGTTATGTAATGATGTGTTATAATTTGTTTTGTTTTTAAAATTTAAGTTTTGTTTTTCTTCTGAACTACATTTGGCATGTTATGTAATGATGTGTTATAATTTTTTTTGTTTTTAAAACTTAAGTTTTGGATGCTTGAAGTACATTTGGCATCTGAACTAATGTTGTGATCTATAATTTTTTGTTAAATTAAAAGTTAAGTTTTGGATCAATCTACATTTGGCATGTGATATAATGTTAAATGTTTTCATTGGATAGTTGAACTATAATTGGCATGGCATGTGAAGTAATGTTATGTATGATATAATCAAAAAGTTTTTAAAACTCAAGTTCTGAATGGTTTCAATCTACATTTGGCATGTGATATTTAATGTTTTAAATGTTTAATGTTTTAATGTTGCACGATATATAATCAAAAAAAATTTAAAACTTAAGTTTTGGATGGTTTCAATCTGCATTTGGCACATGTTGTATAATGTTAAATGTTTCTATTGGATAGTTGAACTATAATTGGCATGGCATGTGAAGTAATGTTTCATGATATATAATCAAAAAGTTTTTAAAACTTAAGTTTTGGATGGTTTCAATCTACATTTGGCACATGTGATATAATATTAAATATTTTTATTGGATAGTTGAACTACAATTGGATGGCATGTCAAGTAATGTTGTGATATAATCAAAAAAAAATTAAAACCCAAGTTTTGGATGGTTGAAGTACATTAATCATGTGAAGTAATGTTGTGATATAATCAAAAAGTTTTTAAAACTAAGTTTTGGATACCATTTTAATTTACATTTAATGTAATTCCCTTTAATTCTTATTTAATGTTAAATGTTTTAAACGTAAATCCCTTTAATTTTGATTTAATGTTAAATGTTTTAAATGTTTTGATATAATGTTAAATGTTTTGATCTAAGTTTTTGATGGTTTCAATCTACATTTGGCCTATGGAAGACCCCATGCATAGACAACGGATGCGTTGCAGAAGGGGAGGTGGGGGTAGGGGTGGAGGGGGCAGGAGTGTTGGCTCTCCCCAGCCTCTTTCAATCCATGACACAGGCAGGCACCCTCCTTCACTAAGTAGTGTTGCACAATTCCACTTCACCAGTGCTATGGTCAGACCTCGAATTACGGTGACCATTTCTATCTTTTTTTAGGAGGATTCCCAAGATGAAGGTGCCTCTGGTTTCAGGAATCGGCAGAGAAAGTCCACCATCCCAACCCATCAGCCCCAAGACACTAGGAATTCGGCAACTCTTCCAGTCAAATACAGCTCGACGAGCTCCAGCAGCGACAGCTCGGCCTGTGTGGAGAAAAAGCTCAAAGATGACTCTGGCTCCTCTTCCACTTCGGAGAGCTCCTCGCAACACTCCAAGGGAGTAGCTGATGATCCGGAGGACTACAGTTGTCCAATTTTGGAGGAGAATCCTCCTACACACATCGATAGCTAGCCTGATGTTAGGTCCTCTTTAGCTTTTTTGAACTTTTGTCATGTTTTGCAATCACTATGCTTCTGAACACTCTATGTCTGCTGGTTTCCCGATATTGGGAAGCATCTTCTGGGCTGGTTTCCCAGTCATGGGCAGCCCCTTTTCTATTTTTTTGATTCAGACCCCCTCTGATTGTTTTGATTTAATCAAAAAGAGTAAAGAAGTAGTTATATGTATTTATCCCTTTAATTTTTATTTAATTTTAAATGTTTTAAATGTTTTGATATAATGTTAAATGTTTTGATCTAATTTTTGGATGGTTTCAATCTACATTTGGCCTATGGAAGACTCCCATGTGAAGTATTGTTTTGATTTAATCAAAAAGAGTAAATAAGTTGTACATTATCCTTTTAATTTTGCTTTAATGTTAAATGTTAAATGTTTTGTTATAATGTTAAATGTTTTGATCTAAGTTTTGGATGGTTTCAATCTACATTTGGCCTATGGAAGACTCCCATGTGAAGTATTGTTTTGATTTAATCAAAAAGAGTAAAGAAGTTGTACATTATCCCTTTAATTTTGATTTAATGTTAAATGCTAAATGTTTTGATATAATGTTAAATGTTTTGATATAAGTTTTGGATGGTTTCAATCTACATTTGGCGTAGATGGAAGACTCCCATGTGAAGTATTGTTTTGATTTAATCAAAAAGTTTTTAAAATTCAAGTTTTGGATGGTTGAAGTACATTTGGCATCTTAAGATTGCTTTTGATCTCTACATACTCTTGTTTGAGTGAAAAAATTTCCAATAGGAAGAACATAGCTTTTCTAGAACATATATATATATAGATCCAATACATATAACATTTTTCATCAATGCACATGTATAGAAAAGCTACTTTCAGTTGATACTAGAGCATGTGCATTTACCAAAACAATTTGTACATGTGCAAACACTTGCACAAATAACATAAGCAGCTCAATTTTTAGTTGAGTACTGGAAGTTATAAAACATATTTAATCCAAAGAGAATAAATTGTTGGGTAGTTCATTCAAAAAAATTCCAATGCAATGCCATCTTCAATAATCCATTCATGATTGGATTTTGACATTTTCCATTTCTTAATTTTTCGTTTTTTTATTTAATTGAACCTCTATCAACTGTATGTGTGCTACACACACCAAGTGACTATATTGACAACTTATGAAATTAGGTTCATAGTCTTCAAAGTAAACAAAATCCCCACTTTGATTAGTTTTTTCTGAAAAAATAACCTTTCAGTATAATAGATCCTCTTTCATATTGAAATCCGTGATCATTATAGTTTTCTAATAATTTCATTTTTCGTTCAGTGCAACGCATCAAATAATACTTCACATTTTCATCGTTGTCAATAGGTGCAATTACAGCAAAAACATTTCCTGCACAATAAAACATACTTAACAAAATTATACATATATTTAAATTTATTTCTAGATCTTTAAATCATTAGAAATAAATTCAAATGTTACCTTCTCTAACAAGATCAGAAACTCGATCACCATCGGATGATATTGTAGTTTCCTCTGATTTCATTTCTTCAAACATTGCAACAGACATTGCCCTTTGTATTTAGCTCTGTATGTTTCCAATCATTTACATACATTTTGTTTTCACAAACGTCATTGTATGTTGTGTTGTCTATGAAAACATGAAAAAAACAAGAATATTTTCTTTTATCCAATGCAAACACATTTCTGGATAACTTTGTTTTAATTGAATGCAATTTTCTAGTCCCTTTAATTGTTTCAACGTCATTTCCAATTGATCTATCTACGTCTTTGATCCCAATATGCCAGAAAAACCTTTATATGGAAAATTCAAAAAATAATGTAAATATGATATCAAAATACAATCAAAGATAATCATTGCACGATAAAATTAGATTTCCAATAAAAATTAAATTGAATGTACCTTTGCACTTCCCTTGATCGGTTAGTCTCATGGCTTAGAGCAACGATGCACCATTGAACAACTTCTTTCGCGTCCACAAGTCAGCTTGCAGAGGGGTTCATTTGATATCTTCGAAGTGCTCGTTTTATGCATGCCCCTGCACTGTCATGTTCTCCTTTTCCATGGCCAGTCTCAAAGAAATTTCAACAATGTTTAATGCGGGATTTCTTATGAAGACAACACAACCAAAAGAATGACCGTGCAGATTTGAATTGACCTATGCATCCATCTGACCATATCCAATGTTCATTGAATGTTATTCCACGATTTTTCAAGGAATCATAAATTTTTCCAAAACAATGTTGTACAAAATATGTATCATGTGTACGATCGTCACTGATATAAAAGTGATATTCTTTAATGATATGTCGATTTTCACTTGTGCTTTCTATATGATCGACCTTTCGTTCAGCATGTCTATATAGAATATGGACAAGCATGGAGACTTGGTCAAAATGATAGTATTCACTCTGAATTTCTTTTTGTAGAACAAATGTGTAGTTTTCTGCAAAATCGATCACTGACAAAATGGTCCCTAGTGGAAAAAATTCACGAGATTTTATGAATTGCAAGTCTTGCCATCGAGCTCTATGGGAATGCTTGGTGTATTTGTAAATTTCTGCCTCAAACTTTCTCAAAAAGTCTATCACAAAAATTTCGTCTTCTCGTAATTCAATTTTTTTAACACTATTTGCACCTTGAATCAATGTATGGATATATTCATATCTCTTCCATTTCACTTTCATGTTGGAAAATGATTGATCATTTATATCAGTACGATATTGTTTTGAAATTTAGTCAAATTTCCACAATCATCGCATTTTTTACCACCAACACATTTCTTTCTGTAAAATAGTTCATCGCTTTCTCTTTCACATAGAATCTGAGATATGAAATCACGGATAGTGGAAGGAGGAGGTGAATCCTTCCATACTTTTCTACCAAAATCAAGGAATGTGTCATAATATAACTCTAATTCCACATGATAATGGCAACAACAAGTGTCGCGTACGGTGATAGGTTTTACATACCATGGTTTTTATTGAACAAAAGCACTAATTGAAACATGAATTTCATTATTCTCTTCTTTGAACTTGTTGAATAACTCTATCTGAGTGGTTTCCAAGAAATATTTTTCATGTTCTTCGTACTGATTTCGTGTTATTCTTCTTCGCATCACATGCTTTGCAGTTGGTGAAGCACGCGAATTGTTCTTCCAATATTCATATATTATTTTTTTAACATTTTCTCCAAGTCTATCTTTATATGGTTGCCTACAAATAGCTCTCCAACAAGCAAGTTCATCATTTACATCTATTTGCAGCCGGAATTTCCGATGTTTGTGCAAATTTTTTTGCGAGGTTCCAATGCTCGTGCCATAGATGTTACCAAACGATTCTCTTTAGTACTTGATGAAACCATTGCCATAGGTATTCCTCTATGTATAATTGAAACATTTTTCTGTCTAGATCTCCTAATTGAATTTATAGCACTACTTATATTTTGTATCACATTTTCCTTCATTTTTTATCTTTGGTTGATTTTCGAATACCTAGTAGTGTCGTAGCTTCTTTTAATTTCCTTAATGATAGGAGACCTTTCAACATTTGAGCTTGAACTGTCACCTGCTCCTTTATGAAATACGTTTCAAAAAAGCGGTTAACACGATATTGTATATAATGGTCAAGTTTTTTATCTCCATATGTGTGACTGTCAACATTTTCTAACATCTCATCATCGACACTGATTTCATCTGTACATATTCGAATAAATAGTACATAATAAGTTTACATATTCAATAAATAACTAAATTAATCAATATATGTATAAAATTTCAATAATTTCTTTCAATATTTTCACCATCTTCAATCATTGGTTCAATATCTCTTTCACTTTCTCTTTTAAAATTTTGTATCTCATCATCAACATTTTGAGGAATATTTCTCTCTGTTTACATTGCAAAATATTTTTCTTGAATTAGTTCATCAAATAAAAATTAAGCTTCACATTTTACACTAGGAAAATTTTAAATATATCAATAGATCATAATATTTACATTTACATACCTGCTTCAATTTCTAGTTGAGGTTGATTTTCCCCTTCAATCTTTGAGAGTGCTTCTATCTTTCTTTTTCGAGATTGTCTCGTCTCTTCTCTACGTTCCTCAGGGTCTCTTTTTCGATCATATTTTCTCGCACAATTCCTTCGATTTCCCATGATAATAAAGTATGAAGTTCAAAAAAATTCCTTCAAAAATTTAGACAATAACTCAATTAGAAAAAACATCACAAAAGATTTAATTTAAAAAAAACTCGTTTTAAAATTTTTGCAAAAAATATATACTCCAATCCAAAACACTAATTTTAAAAAATCTGAGAAAAAAATGTCTTATAAAAATGAAACGAAGCTCAAAATATTTACATCAACTCAAAACACATACTCTAAAATTTCGAAATTAAGCCCAAATCTATACTTTCAAAAAAAATGAAGAACAAAAAACATCCAAAAAAATGTATCACATACCTCCAAGAAATGTCCTTTGAATGTACGTCCAAGAAAATTCCTTAAACCCAAAACAATTTTTTGCAAAATCAGACCGCTTCCAACAAATATCTTCCAAAAAAAGTCCTTAAACCCAAATCTCCAAGAAATTCTTTAAACCCAAACCAAAACCTTTGTAAAATTAGACCAAATGTGAGAAATGTCAAAACCTTTGTAAATCCAAACCAAAACCTTTGTAAAAATAGACCAAATGTGCAAAATGTCAAAACCTTTGTAAAATTAGACCAAATTCATCAGCAGATGCAAAGCCTCTTCCATCACTCACTGATTAAAATGGTTTTTATGCACCAACTACAGCAGAAGGGTATTCCAGGGGAGACCTTCATTGCCAATGAGGTGTTTACTTCTCTAGAAGCCCATCAGCAGTAAGATGCCCCTTCATCTTCTCATCCTCCCATTCCTCCATCCACTCACATTGCCTCACCTCATAATGACTCTTCCACCTCACCATCCACTCACAGTCCTTCACATCATGACGATCCTCCTCCTTCATCAACTTTACTTAATCATTCACCATCATCTCATGGCACCAGTGCATTAAACAAGGAATAAGACAGTGAGGAAGAATGTAACAAGGCAGATGGTAGTGCATCAAATAGTGAGGCACATATGAGTGAAAAAAAGGGAAATGAGGCAGAGAGCAGTAAGGATGATGGCAGTGGGTCTAAGAGCCATGGGAGCAGTGATGATACCAATGTAGATAACAATCATGATGGCAGCAATGATGGCAGTGAAACAAGTGGCATAGAGATGAGTAAAATTGAACCTTTTCCTTTGACCTACCATAGGGGAAATAGGCATGTGTTTGCTGCCCTTAAGAGACAAGGGGCCATGCCTTCATCATCAACAAAGCAGCTTTACAAAGGTAAGGAAAAGGTCATTGATGAAGAAGAAGAAGACAAACATGAGAGTGAACAATAATTTCAACTTATTCACCTTGACAGTGATGATGAAAATGAGCAGAGGATCACTAGCATGATGCTTAAAAGAAAATATGCTCAGATTAAGGACCTGCAAACCAATCTATGTAGGGCTAAGAATGTCATCCACTATTTTGAGGTTGAAAACATGCAGCTGGAGGCACAAAAGGCTATATATGAGATCAGATCTATCAAAACTAAGAAAGAGGCTAGAAAAGCCAAGTCAAAGCTAGATGAGGTCTTGGGGACTCATGATGACACTTAAGAAGAGGAAGAACAACTTCCTAGGAGGAGGCCAAGGACAATTGGCTTGAAAAAGGCTCTAGCCAAGGAAAAAGAGCAAGAGACAGCCTTGGCAGAGCAGCTCACTCCAAGCGAGATGCTTGCCATGGAAATAGACTATGACCGGGAACCTTGGCTAGAGAGAGAAAATGTACACTTAGAGGGTCAGTTGGAGAAGACCAAGAGGGACCTTGACCTTCAAAAAACGATGGCAAGGCATTATGCCTTAAGAAACAAGATTGCAAGGGCAGAGCTCAAAAGAGCCCTTGCAAAGATTCAATCCCTAAAGGAGGTAAAATACAAAGAAAAACTTGACATTCTTGTTGATGCATCCCTATAGGCATCCCAAACATGATCAGCAAGACAAATTCAAGTCTTGGCACATTTTTGAGTTTTTGGAAATTTTGACTGTTTTAGAGGGCCAAGCGCAGCGCCACTAGCGCTGCACTCTTTTTTGGGGCACCTAATGGAGGAATGGCTTACATTTTCATGTTCATTAGGTCAAGTAAATCACTCATGCAAAATTTCAATTCATTTGGAGTAAATCTGGTACTCCAAAAGTGCCAAAAACATGCAAAAAATCAACTTTCTGCCCTATTTTCAGAGTTGGCACTGTGCCCTGAGAATTCCAGGTATAATGAGTATTTGAGCAGGTAAATGGGCATCAAATTTAAAACTAAATGTATATTTGTAAATTAGACAGGACAAGCTTTCCAATGAGCTATCATGTACCTCATTTGGACACCGAGAAGGCCTCCAAATCTCAGCTGCAAAAGACCAATTTTTCCTATTTTGGCGCTGCGCCCTTGCCAGAAAGTCAACAAAACACACTTGGAGATATTTTAAAAGTTATTTAGAAGCCTCAAAGTCAATTTTTTTCCAAAATTAGCTGAACAGCTATTGTTAGGATTTATTTTTTCATTTATTAGGTTAGGATATTTGTGCCTTGGGCCTTGCATGGTCTCATAGGAAAAAATGACATTTATGAGGAATTAATTACATTTTCAAACCCTAGCTAGGGTTTTTACCCTCTGTTTCAAGTTAAATATTGCATGGAGGCCTCATTGTAGTGGTTGGTTGATTGTTAAACTCAATATCATAGACTTGGAGTTGAGAAATTTGGCTCTGGAGTTTTGTGAATGCTTGGATTTGAATGGAAATGGAGATAGCACATTTGCAGGATTCATGAACATGGCTAATGGTGATGTCTTTCTAAATTAGTGCTTGTCTTCTTATGTTTTCATTTTTTTTCATCTTTCTCATGCAGTAGAATAGAAATTTTAGGTTAAGAAATGTTGTTTAGAGGCACCTTAGCTCTATCTTCTTTCTATTGCTTGTATGTTTTCCTCTGCTAGGTCAGATTAGAGAATTCTTGGTTGCTCTCTAATTCCACTCAGCTTTTTTATCTGAAGAATGATTTAATAGAGCCAGTGCCAAAGAATTTTATGGTTAGCCCTGTCTTTTGGTATGACTTAAACATGGTTTTTGAGGTCTTTTCTTCAAATTATTACTAACTAGGGTTTGGCTGAAGAGGTTTATGGTTTTCCATGCCCTTTTCTCCATCTTAAATGGTTTTTTTGAAGGTCTTTGTAGTCTGATTAAGGAATTTAGGAGTTCCCTGCTTCTTGATCATTACTATATGTTATCTTAAATGTTTTCTTTGCCTGAAGGTGAAATCACTAGAGAAATTACAAATTATTGCTCTCAATGGTTTGCTGGATTGTTGTCTTAATTTTTACTTGCTAGGGTTTGGTCAAAGAAGCTTATGTTATGCCCTGTCTTTGGTTATTTCTTTATGCATAGTGTTTCTTAAAGACTTTTATTGTTATAGTACATGTTAAAGGATTCTTAACTGCCCTTTAAACCTACTAATATCACAATTTAATGTTCACTTCACTCACATAAGCTTTGAAGATCCATTTGGATTTGTTATACTTTCCCTCTGAAACACCCTTGACCTATGTTGTACCTTTCAAGACCTTTTTTAGACTCCATAGCCCAATGGTTTAAACCTCTATAACTCTATCTATCTTCTTGACAAGCAACCCAACCAAACAAAACAAACAAACAAACCCTAATCACTATAACTAGCCTAAAATAAAAACCCTAAAATCAATTAAGTTACATCTTTCACACTGATATAGAGAGAGCCTTCTATAAGTCCAAGAAGGCTAGGTCCTAGGACTCCAAAGTTGGTTTGATGTTACACTTGTACATTTTTTCTTTCCAATCTGACAAATTACAGGGACCTAACATAATGGTGACTCCACTGGGGACTCTGAGTCAGTTGCATCCTAAGTACTCCTTAAAACCTCAGAAATCCCCTGTTAAACTTAGAAAAAATCAAGTGTTAGCCAAGAGTGATATCTGGTTGATTCATCATACTAGCACCATGGTGACCATACTGGAGAACACTCATTGATAAGCTTAGTGTTGCATAAAGAACTCAGAAAACCCAAAAACATCCTTAGGTTGGTATTTAGTTGTTGATGGTGGACAACAATTACATTCTAAAAACAATTTCATCATCCACCTAGTGACTCCACTGGTCTTCAATAGCCCTGTTGACCCCACTATCAATCAGTCATAACGGTGCCAAGCCCAGTTACATACTGTGTGAACTTAGTACTCTTACAGATAGGTTTGTTTTCAAAACACTCATAAACTTTCAACCTCTCTGTATTTTGGGCTTAAAATCTGGCTTCACAAAGAATCAGCACCAGATCTCACCCTAACCCAAACCCTCCTACCATAGTTGATAATCTAGAAAGAATCTTGTGGAAAACTTCTAGGACTGAAGATTCAACTATTGTTAGACCCATTCACAAAGCAAGTTCTGTCCCTGAAAACCTCACAGCCTTGCAAGATCCCCAATTTGACTTACACCATAGAAAAAACCAATTCAGAACTAAGTCTCAAAGTGGGACAAACCGAGTAGACCTTGAGCCCATAAACTTGCAGTAGAGTCCTAGTAGAGAAGCCTCTCCTTCCACTCCTCCTGATTTTCAGCTTCTCCAACACTTTGGCTCTTTTCATTCCAAATCTGCTCAATCTCAGCTTGCTGGTCCAAGTACATATGCCACCCCCACTCATACATCCATTGTGCAAACCACTCCATTTCATCCTCCACCTCCTCTCACAAATACCCCTCTTACAAACCCTCCTTGGATTCCATTACCTCCCATCATGGCAGCATGGTATGCCCCCTGGTACTAATACAACCTTTACTGCCCATGCCTCAAGACTACCAATCTAAAATCCCTCACTTCATTGGAGCTGACTCTACTACTGCCCAACAACATGTAGACAAAATGAATGACGCATTTGACTACCAAGAAATAGAAGAGGAGACCATAAAAATGAGAATTTTTGCCCAAAGTTTAGGATGAGAAGCAAAGAAATGGTTCAAAAACTCAACTCCTAATAGCATTAATGACCTACCTTCCCTTTATCAAACATTCATAAAAAAGAGGGAGACTAAGAAAAATCCTTTTCAAATCCTATCAGAATGTGAAAACCTTAATATGAATGTTGAGGAAAGTGTCCAAGACTACTGCACTAGGTTCAATAGTGTATATAATGCACTCCCTCCCCACATGAAACCTCCACAAGGCTTGGCCTTAGCAAAATTTCCGAATGGATTTGATCTAGACATGTGTTATCAATTAAGAGAAAGAGATCCCCAAACCTTAGAAGACATGCAAAGAGGAGAAGTAAGTGTAGAAGCCAACCTAAATGCTAAAAGGGCTAGATTAAGAGCAGAGAAGAAGGTTACATACAAAAAGTAAACCATGGCCTCCACATCTGATGCTAAAATTGACAATCTAGTTAGGGTAATGGAAAGGATGATGGAGAAAATTAATTTGAATGAAAGAGCACCCCCTAGGGAAAACCAAGAAAATCCTCAAAATAGAAATAGAAACCAAAACTTCAGAAGAGACCCTCCTCAAATCAAACAAAGAGACAATGACCAGCAAATCAGATTTCCTTTCCAAGAAAACAATGTAGATGAAGAGGAGAGAGAGACTGAAGAGCCGGAAGAAAACCATGTAAACATGATATGCTCTAATAATGAGGGTGATGTTTTCCTCATAAAAGAGGAAAAAGTTCTATTTTCCTCAAACCAAACTGATAGAACATATGAGGACTCCGAAGAATACAAGCTAGGATTTGAGAATGCCATCATGGAGGTTCATAGGCAGTATGACCTTAGAAGCAAGAAAACCCAAGATGCCTCCAAGAAAAAAAAACCAGATATTTATACTAGAAAGAACCCTGAAAACATTCTAAAAAAGACAGCAGAAAACACCAACATAATGGCTTAGACTCACAATCAGAACAAAGACAAAATCATCCAACGTAATGGTGACCAAAGCTGCCCTAGTATTTCAACTAGTGGCCCTAAAAAAACTGCCTTAACTAACATTCCGAATAAAACTCATCAAACTAAAGTTATTGAAAAGACTATGTATGATAAAACAGATGTAAATATACCAAGAACACAAACACCATTCAGTTTTGAGGGAGAAATTTCCAAGATCAAAATAGCCATACCTCTTACTGAACTAGTGACTCAAGATGTATATAGGTCTCAAGTTTTGAAGGCTTTGAACATAGGAAATGACACCAACACTCTAAATTTGACTGATGACAAGACAGAACTGTTTTTTGGACCTGAGGTAGAGGAAAAATATCAAGAAGGAGTTGTACCTCCATTCTATGTCAGTTTGAACATTCATGACAAAATCTTACACAATGCTATGCTAGACTCTGGTGCTTCACATAACCTCATGCCAAAGGTAGTGATGGAGAGATTAGGCCTCGAAATAACCAAACCTTACAAAGACTTATACTCTTTTGATTCAAGTAGAGTCAAATTTTTGGGTCTGATCTGGGATCTGTGTGTCAATCTAGCACAAATACTAGCTAAGAGCCTAGTCATGTACATTGTAGTGGCTAACATTCCCCCGAAGTATGGCATGCTTTTATCTAGATCATGGGGAGATAAACTCCAAGGAAACCTCCAAATGGACATGACATATGCTACCATTCTGGTCTTTAACCAAACAAGAAGACTGTATAGAGAATCTCACATGAAATACATGGTGAGCAACCAAGATAGGCCAAACAACACCTCTCTCTATTCTATCCATTCATACCTTAACTCATTTAACCTATACAATGAAGATGACATTAATGAACAAGTAAATGAAAAGGAGGGAGAACAAGACCTTTCAGAACATTCAAACCAAACCCAAAATGAAGAACAAACACCCAAAATAGAGCCAATTCCTACTGCTGATATAAATATGCTAGAACACCTTCATGAGGAAAAATTTTGTAAGGATCCGAATCAAACAGACCTGGAGGTACTACAATGCAAAGATAATATATCGCCAAAAGGTATTTCCTCCTTAGAATAGCTTTTTGATTTAATGATTTTGCTAAGAAGCCAAAAATGGAATCCACCAAGACTGATGTAGAAGAATGCAACATAGGCAGTGTAGAAGAGCCCAAAATGATAAAGTTGTCCAAAACTTTGCCACTGCACATAAAACAAAAATACATGGTGCTGCTCAATGAATTTAAAGATGTTTTTTCATGGGGTTATGAGGACTTGAAGTCCTATGACACAAACATTATTCAACATAAGATTCCTCTCAAGGAAAACCAGAAACCATTCAAGAAAAAATTGAGAATAATAAACCCCGTCCTAGTGCCTTTAGTTGAGAAGGAAATAAAGAAGATGTATGATGCTGGAATCATAGTCCCACTCAAGTACTCAGAATGGGTTTCGAACCTTGTGTTAGTGAGAAATAAATCAAGGGAGATTAGGCTATGCATAGACTTTAGAAATTTAAACAAAGCCTCCTTGAAAGACAACTACCATTTACCTAAGATGGATCATATACTGCAAAGGGTGGTAGGTTCCAAAAGAATATAATTTCTTTATGGTTTTTCGAGGTATAATCAGGTGTTAGTCCTTCCAAGTGATCAACACAAAACAACTTTCACACCACCTTGGGGCACCTTCATGTATGTCAAAATTCCTTTTGGGTTATTTTTCAAAGAGCCATGAACATTGTTTTTTCTGAAGACATAGGATACTTCATTATGATATACCTAGATGACATCACTGTCTATTCTAAAACTGATAAAGAACACCTAGTTCACTTGAGAAATGTCTTTGAAAAGTGTAGGAAGTTTTAAATCCTAATAAAACTCTGTTTTTCTTTCAAGAAGGAAAACTATTAGGCCACATCATATCTAAAGAAGGGATTAAGATAGAACCAAAAAGGATTGAGGTTATATTGCAGATCAGCCACCCTAGAAACATTAAAGAGTTGCAATATTTCATTGGATAGATAAACTTCCTAAGAAGGTTCATACCAAACCTTGCAGAACTCTTAAGAAACATTACAAACATGTTGAAAAGAGAAATAGGAGTCAAGTGGACCACAGAAGCCAAACAATCCATTGAACTGGTAAAACAAGCACTTACCCAAACACCAGTTCTAATCAACCCCAACTTTACCAAGGATTTATTCATCTTCTCATTTGCATAATAACACACTATTGCTGTAGTATTGCTACAAAAGAACATGATGGAAAAAGAAAAACCCATAGATTTCTTCAGCAAGGCACTAAGAGACGTCCCTCTAAAATATAACATTATGGAGAAACAAGCCTTTGCCTTAATAAAAGCCTTAAAAGATTTCAGAGTTTACATCTTGCATTTACATGTCATTGCTTTTGTTCCACATACAGTTGTCAAGGACATACTGAATCAAGATCCTAATGGTAAAAGGAGTAAGTGGATTGATATCATCTTAGAATATGATCTAGAAATAAGACCCACTAAACTGATCAAAGGACAAGGACTTTCCAAAATCATGGCTGAAGCAAAATTTCAAGCATTAGACATAAAAATGATACATTCCTTGGATGAACAAGAGGAACTGGCGACTCCACCCATTGAAGAAGCATTTATGAACTCACACTGGTATGCTGATATATTGTATGTGTTTTTAATTCTAAATGCTCCTCCTGCTTTGTCCAAAACCAAAGCTAGATTATTCAAATTGGAGTTTGTAAAAAATGAGAATGTTTGCCCAAATTTTAGGATGAGAAGCAAAGAAATTTTTCAAAAATTTAACTCCTAACAGCATTAATGACCTACCTTCCCTTTATCAAACATTCATAAACAAGTGGGAGACTAAGAAAAATCCTCTTCAGATCCTATTAGAATATGAAAACCTTAAGAGAAATGTTGGGGAAAGTGTCCAGGACTATTGCACTAGGTTCAATATTGTATATAATGCACTCCCTCCCCACATGAAACCTCCACAAGGCTTGGCCTTAGGAAAATTTTCAGATGGATTTGATCCAGAAATGTGTTATCAATTAAGAGAAAGAGATCCCTAAACCTTAGAAGAAATGTAAAGAGGAGCAGTAAGTCTAGAAGCCAACCTAAATGCTAAAAGGGCTAGATTAAGAGCAGAGAAGAAGGTTACATACAAAGAGGAAACCATGGCCTCCACATCTGATGCTAAAATTGACAATCTAGTTAGGTTAATGGAAAGGATGATGAAGAAAATCAATTTGAATGAAAGGGCATCCCCTAGGGAAAACCAAGAAAATCCTCAAAACATAAATAGAAACCAAAACTTCAAAATAAACCCTCCTCAAATCAGACAAAGAGACAATGACCAGCAAATTAGTCCTCCTTTCCAAGAAAACTATGTAGATGAAGAGGAAAGAGAGACTGAAGAGCCGGAAGAAAACCATGTAAATCTGATATGCTTTGATAATGAGGGTGATGTTTTCCTCACAGAAGAGGAACAAGGTCTATTTTCCTCAAACCAAACTGATAGAACATATGAGGACTTTAAAGAATACAAGCTAGGGTTTGAGAATGCCAACATAAAGGTTCATAGGCAGTAAGACCTTAGAAGTAAGAAAACCCAAGATGCCTCCAAGAAAAATAAACCAGATATTTCTACTAGAAAGAACCCTAAAAAAATTCTCAAAAAGACAGTAGAAAACACCAACATAATGGCTAAGACTCCCAATCAGAACAAAGACAAAATCATCCAACATAATGGTGACCAAAGCTGCCCTAGTACTTCAACTAGTGGCCCTAAAAAAACTACCTTAACTAACATTCCGAATAAAACTTAGCAAACTAAAGTTGTTGAAAAGACTATGTATGATAAAAAAGATGTAAATATACCAAGAACACAAACACCGTTCAGTTTTGAGGGAGAAATTGACAAGATCAAAATAACCATACCTCTTACTGAACTATTGACTCAAGATGTATATAGGTCTCAAGTTTTGAAGTCTTTGAACATAGGACATGACACCGACACTCTAAATTTGACTGATGAAAAGCTAGAACTATTGTTTGGACCTGAGGTAGAGGGAAAATATCAAGAAGGAGTTGTACCTCCATTCTATGTCAGTTTGAACATTAATGGAAAAATCTTACACAATGCTATGCTATACTCTGGTGCTTCACATAACCTCATACCAAAGGTAGTGATGGAGAGATTAGGCCTCTAAATAACCAAACCTTACAAAGATTTTTTACTCTTTTGATTCAAGTAGAGTCAAATTTTTGGGTCTGATCAAGGATCTATGTGTCAATCTGGCACAAATACCAGCTAAGAGCCTAGTCATGGACATTGTAGTGGCTGACATTCCCCCGAAGTATGGCATGCTTTTAACTAGATCATGGGGAGCTAAACTGATGTAGGAGCATCAAGGCCAATTTTCATTTTTAATTATGTAATAAATGGGGGTGTGACATTTTAATTGTTTTATTAATTAATTTTTTATTTTTAAATAAAATAGAAGATAAATTATAAAAGTGAGGATTTTGTATATATTCTTTTAATAATTAAAAATATATGAGAGAAAATAGAATGAGGTAGCAAATTTAGGGAGTAGAAATTCTATGTACGAGACTTTGTTGAGTCCACACCTAAAATGAATTTAAATTAGATTTCGTTGAGGATTAGGTGGAGAGATTTTTGGAATGAATTAAATTCATTATTTGTGTATAAATGTGAGTGTTTTGTGAGGGAAAAAATGTAGTTGGAGAACTGAGAAAGTGAAGAGTTGAGTGAGTGAGGAGAGGTTTGAAGGGCCAAGAGCTAGAGGCCGCCCAATGTAATATTTGGCCACAGAATTTTGATATAGTTAATGGAGTTTATTTGCATGGCTCTTTCCCCCTTCATGTAAATTTGAGTTGAATGTTTTTTTTTATGGATTTATTCTATAGAAGAATTGAACATTTTTTTGATCTTGATTGGGCAGTGATTTTCTTATATGCAGGATCTTCTTTCTAGCAGAATCCCTGCATCATTTTGGTATCAGAGCTTGTGCAAGAGAGGATGGGATTGAATTATAAGTTTGTGTGTTAAATGGTAGAAAGGATCGAATTCAAGTTCGATATGCAACTCCTGCAAGTAAACCAATATCCTCCAAGAAAAAAGAACAGATTCAGAGTGACTATGTCTCACAGCATCACTGTGGTAGTGTGTGCATGATTTTATGACATGTTACCGCCATAGAGAGCCCACGCAAGATCGGATGCAAGCTAGGCCTGTTAAGTGAAAGACTTATCCGTGGAAGCTAATTTAAATGAATGCAACAAGCACCTAACAGTTGAGCGTAGAGTGCAATAGTGATAGCCTTTCCTAAGAATGATTGCAGCATGAATTCAAGCAGTCTAGAGATGGAGCGATAGCATAGATTTGATCTGTGTTCAATTAATATATTCAACAGTCTATCAAACCGAGTTAAGTCTGCATTGAGTTTGGGGTTGATGTCAATCTGTTCTTAATTTTCCTTCTTTTATATAATGCAGAGTTTTATGGCTAATAAGTCAAATGTAACGCAGAGTTATGTTGACTACTTCCGTTTCTGCATTTGATATTAAACTGATTTGAAAAAAAATCTATTGCTTCATTTATAGAATGGATTTTTTTTTAATTTCATTATTACATATCGAAATGTTGCTAAGAACTGTAATTGATGAAAAGAAACAAGGGATACTTATCTTCCATGAAAAACTTATTATAAGGTTTCAAATCAAATATTGGAGATACTGATAGCTTCTGCCTTATTATTATTGAGTTTTCCAGATTTTAAATTTTATTTGGGCATTAAATTGACATAAATACCGAGATAAAGTATGTGGATTCTTCACAGGGAAATGTTTGCATTAAATATGACAAACTTGTGAGCGTGTAAAGTTCTGACAGTGACAAAGATGGCACAGAGGAATGGAAATTAGAGGGTTGAGGTTGCATGAAGAAAAGTTTACTAATAACCTTAACAGGAGCATGAGGTATGATACTTCAATGATACTTCAGGAAGATATTTTTGAACATTAAATATGGAATGGTTTATTTATTTTCACCTTAAAATAAATCACGGAAAACTTGAATTGAAATTGACTAAAGACTTCAGTATCATGTGAAATGATGAGGAAAATTGATGATTTTTCATAAAGAATGAATTATGAAAGAAAGTGAAGATTGTATAACTTGAAACATCCATTATCAAAATTTTTGGGTCGAGTCTTGGAGTGAAAACAGGTGTTAGAGTCAAATGAAAGTTTGGATAGTTTTGAGTTGAGCTTGAGTATTTTCATCCAAGATGAAAATTTGGTATAATTCTGAAGTCAAAGAGTCGTATGATAGATACAAAGTCTGAATGTAATTGGGTGCATGATCGGCGGAGCCCGACACCCAAAGAATTGGTTACTGTAACACATGCGTTGCTAAAGTGTTGTTTGCAGCAAATTGTAGCAAAAAGGTTGTCAAAGATTGGTTCTAGGACAAAGAGAAGCCAAGCGCAGGAGGAGAAGTTACATTTTGATAAAAGACAAGTGTGAAGGATTGCTGAGAAGTGGATTAAATGAAGTCCACATGTGAACAGATGCAGTTCACAAAGAAGGGAGAGATACTGTTGATATTCATTTTCGGAGATCTGATGAAGAGTACGAGTGGGAGAAGGGTGAGATAACAATTCACCTTGAATTGTTAATGAAGTTGTTGTAGGAAAATGTGAGAAACCAGACACATGATTGGACCATGAGAAAGAAGGTGAAGTGGCATAAGCTAAACGCAAAGAGGGAAAAGCAGGTAAACATACAGTTGATGGAGGAGCTGAGGAAGCTCGAGCAGATGTTGAGTTGTGAATAACTCGGAGAGGCTGAGTTAAAAATGGATATTTCCATTTGTGGCGCGGAACATGGAAAAATTCTGGGTGAAGAGATAAGTGAGGAAGATCTCATGAACTATTGGGATAGTTCAGAATCATCTGAAGATGTGTTGGCCAGAGAAGCAGATGAGGCTATGAAGCCTTGCAATTTATCTCACAGTTTATGTATGTTTGCAGGATGTGCGAAAGACAGTGAACAGTCTGATGGAACTGTCACAAAGGATAATGAAGTTCTTGAGGTAAATTCTGGTAGAGAATTCCTTTCAGAGAAGGAATATGTTGATTTTTTACAATAGGAAGAAATCATAAATGACTTCTTGTCTGGGGTAAGACAGCAAATCAAAGCTGTTATGGAACAGGAACAAAGTGGAAATGTTGAAGGAAAATTCCAAGGAGGTAAACAAGTGTATTTGTTTAATGGGATTGCTGACAAAATTTTACAATGTAAGGATGTTGAAACCAGGAAAATTCAGGAAGATTGCCAGAGGGAGAATGGAAGTAGTGATGAGACTGAAGGGAAATCTACAGAAGAATTGAATCAAATGAAGGATTCACAACAACAAAGAGAGATGTCGACTGAAGCATCTAGTGAGACCACAAGGTCTTATGTTTTTAAGACTAATGATTTGTGTGTGATGGTAGGCATATCACAGGGTGTTGGACAAACTTTGAAGTTTGTTAAGGAAGAAGAGTTGAATCTGAAATCTGTTCAGAATGATGCTAAGATAGAAAGATCTCAGGAGGAAATGAAGACAGAGGGGTCTTATGGAAATATTCATCAAAATATTGAAGCAGGGGAAGAAGGACCATCTGATGATTGGTCAACAGCAAATGAAGGTGTGGAAAGTTGTGTAAAATTTCCGAGTTCTACTCCAGTTGAGATTGTTAGGTTATACAGAAAGTTAGATCTTCAGAGAAGAGAGTTGGAAAAGTAGAGGATCTATGATTAGGGAAAGTTACTGAAAGACACAGAAAAGGGAAAAAAAATTCAAACAGATGATATGGAGGAGGGACTAATTGATAGTCTCACAAAGGAATTAAATCAACACACTGATGTGTTGATGAAAGAAGAAATTTCATAGCAGCATACTAAAATGTTGCCAGCAATGGAAGGGGCACTGAAGCCTTATGTTTTTTATTCTAACAATTGTTTTGTGAGTATAGGTCTGGCAACCGGAGAAGGGGCTCAGTTGTTAATAATTATATAATAAAGTATCGATAAAGCATGATGTTTGTTGGTTCGCAGAATAGGGATGTTTCATTCCCGGTGGTCGACGTAACTGGTAGAGCATTGAGGCGATCGATTGGTTGCTGCGGTTCGGGAACAAGTGGGAAACATAAACTCGAGCAAAGGAATGTTGGTTAGCAGTCTTTTGGTGCGCGCTTTTCAAGGTATTGATTCGAAGTGACGCCTTTAATTCATAGCTGGGTCGCCTCGGATCGACTCGTTTTTCTTGGTTTTTATTGGAGCATTTCAAGGTGCAGTTTTGAAAAGGTTGCCCCCGTCCCTTCGGGCCATTTCGAGTTATTGCCGATGCTGGAGAAAATCTATTAGATAGAGAAATTGAACTGATGAGGTGGATGATGATGAAGATATTCCGGAAGAAGCCAGCAGCAGTAAAACAAAAAAGAAGCAGCAAGAGAAAGACAACAAAAGATTGTGAAAGCATAGCCAATGGGGCAATGCAGCATAAAGTGTGTAGACCTGGAGAGGAACAACAGACAGAAGTAGCGACAAATGGAAAGTTACAACACAAGATATGGGATCCGGGCAGATGAAGATCCAAACACATGATCAGGCGATCATGATTAAATTCAACCTTGGGAGTCTGATGCAGGAGCATCAAGGCCAATTTTCATTTTTTATTATGTAATAAAGGGGGGTGTGACATTTTAATTGTTTTATTAATTAATTTTTTATTTTTAAATAAAATAGGAGATAAATTATAAAAGTGAGGATTTTGTATATATTCTTTTAATAATTAAAAAGATATGAGATAAAATAGAATTAGGTAGCAAATTTAGGGAGTAGGAATTCTATATACGAGACTTTGTTGAGTCCACACCTAAAATGAATTTAAATTAGATTTAGTTGAGGATTAGGTGGAGAGATTTTTGGAATGAATTAAATTCATTATTTGTGTATAAATGTGAGTGTTTTGTGAGGGAAAAAATATAGTTGGAGAATTGAGATAGTGAAGAGTTGAGTGAGTGAGGAGAGGTTTGAAGGGCCAAGAGCCAGAGGCTGCCCAATGTAATATTTGGCCACAGAATTTTGATATAGTTAATGGAGTTGATTTGCATGGCTCTTTCGGCCTTCGTGTAAATTTGAGCTGAATGTTTTTTTTTTATAGATTTATTCTATAGAATAATTGAACATTTTTTTGATCTTGATTGGGCAATGAGTTTCTTATATGCAGGATCTACTTTCTAGCAGAATCCATGCATCATAAACTCCAAGGAAACATCCAAATGGACATGGAATATGCTACCATTGTAGTCTTTAACCAAACAAGAATAATGTACAGAGAATCTCACATGAAATACATGGTAAGCAGCCAAGATAGGAAAAACAACACCCCTCTCTATTCTATCCATTCAGACCTTGACTCATTTATCTTTTACAATGAATATGACATTAATGAACAAGTAAACGAAAAGGAGGGAGAACAAGACCTTTCAGAATAGTCAAACCAAACCCCAAATGAAGAACAAACACCCAAAACAGAGTCATTTCCTACTACTGATATAAATCTGCTAGAACACCTTCATGAGGCAGAATTTTGTAAGGCTATGGATCAAAAATACCTTGAGGTACTACAATGAAAAGATAATCTATTGCCAAAAGGTATTTCCCCCTTAGAATATATTTTTGATTTCAATGATGTTGCTAGTAAGCTAAAAATGGAATCCACCGAGATTGATGTAGAATAATGCAACATAGGTAGTGTAGAAGAGCTCAAAATGATAAAGTTGTCCAAAACTTTTCCACCTCATAAAACATAAATAAATGGAGCTATTCAAAGAATTTAAAGATGTGTTTACATGGGGTTATGAGGACTTGAATTCATATGACACAAACATTATTCACCATAATATTCCTCCCAAGGAAAACCAGAGACCATTCAAGCAAAAATTGAGAAGAATAAACCTCATCCTAGTGCCTCTAGTTGAGAAGGAAATAAAGAATTTGTATGATGTTGGAATCATAGTCCCACTCAGGTACTCAGAATGGGTTTCGAACCTTGTGTCACTGAGAAAGAAAACAGGGGAGATTAGGCTATGCATAGACTTTAGAAATTTTAAAAAAGCCTCTCTAAAAGACAACTACCCTTTACCTAATATGGATCATATATTGCAAAGGGTGGTAGGTTCCAAAATAATATCATTGCTTGATGGTTTTTCAGGGTATAATCAGGTGCTAGTCCTTCCAAGTGATCAACACAAAACATCTTTCACTACACCTTGGGGCACCTTCATGTATGTCAAAATTCCTTTTGGGTTAATGAATGTGAGAGCTACTTTTCAAAGAGCCATGGACATTTCTTTTTCCAAAGACATAAGCTACTTCGTTGTGATATACTTGGATGACATCATTGTCTATTCTAAACTGATGAGGAACACCTAGTTCACTTGAGAAAGGTCTTTGAAAAGTGTAGGAAGTATGGCTTATCTTTAAATCCTAAGAAAAATTTGTTTGGTATTCAAGAAGGAAAACTATTAGGCCACATCATATCTAAAGAATGGATTAAGTAGACCCAAAAGGATTGAGGGTATATTGTAGATTAGCCACTGTAGAAACATTAAAGAGCTTCAATATTTCATTGGAAAGATTAAATTCCTAAGAAGGTTCATACCAAACCTTGCATAAATCCTAAGAAACATTACAAACATGATGAAAGAGAAATAGGAGTCAAGTGGACCACAGAAGCCAAAAAATCCTTTAAATTGGTAAAACAAGCACTTACCCAAACACCAGTTCTAATCAGCCCCGACTTTACCAAGGATTTCTTCATCTTCTCATTTGCATCAGAACACACTATTTATGCAGTACTGCTACAAAAGAACATGATGGGACAAGAACAACCCATAGATTTCTTTAGCAAGGCACTAAGAGATGCCCCTCTGAAATATAACATTATGGAGAAACAAGCCTTTGCCTTAATCAAAGACTTAAAAGATTTCAGATTTTACATCTTGCATTCACATGGCATTGCTTTTGTTCCACATACAGTTGTCAAGGACATACTGAATCAAGACCCTAATGGTAAAAGGGGTAAGTGGATTGATGTCATCTTAGAATATGATCTAGAAATCAGACCCACTAAACTGATTAAAGGATAAGGACTTTCCAAACTCATGGCTGAAGAAAAATTTCAAGCACTAGACATAAACATGATACATTCCTTGAATGAACAAGAGGAACTGGTCACTCCACCCATTGAAGAAGAATTTATGAACTCACTCTGGTATGCTGATATATTGTATGTACTTTTTAATCTAAATACTCCTCCTGCTTTGTCCAAAAGCAAAACTAGATTCTTGAAACTTAAGGCTTAGAATCAGGAGCTTGGGAGTTTTTGTGAGAGCCTTAGCTTCTCCGTAGTGTAGAGGGAGTATCTTTCTTTGGATGAGGGGGTGATTTTGACTTCACGTTCCACTATTGGGGCTAGTGGTTCATTAATGGTATATGTATTATTGGAACTTTCACTCTAATAAAATCTCAAAGCTATCATGTTGTCATGTATATGTTGTGAATATAGTAGGACTATTCTTGTTGTATATGCAATGTATGTTATTTAACTAATGCTTATTCTTATGAACTATTTTGTTTGGATTGGTACTGTTAGTCATTAGTATTTTTCACTATTTGTAGATGACTATAGATTGGTTCTAGATTTCTGAAAACAACCTTCCTTGAAAATTGTGAGTTTCAGAAATATCACTGCCTTCATTATCCTTATAGAAAGTGTTTCACTATTTTATTAGCTTGCCATTTCATGGTCACCCTGTCACTCCTACAAAATCTTCCTAAGCTTATACCTATGAGTTTTAGTCTCCTTCTCTCCCTATAACCTCATTGGCATATTTTTTCCCCTGTTCATAACTTCACTTTCCTTCTAGGGTCTCCTATAGCCAACTCATTCCCATGTTCCCCATGTTCATCAAGCATTGATGGTCTCAAAACTATCTCTCTATGCTCTTTAGATAAATCAAGTACATTGGATTTTGGATCTTCAATACAAAACTTTGACAATACTCTGTTTTTCACTTGAAGCCCCCAAGCCAATTTTCAGTCAAGATCATGGTAAAAGAACCCTCCCACTAGGTCAATTAGGGTTTCACATGTTGTACGGTCACTATTGGATGTTTTAGGCACTGCATTTCCTTTGCTAGGATCTGGCTCATATGTAACAGAATGTCAAGACATGATTATTCAAGAAAGACCTAAAGAGTTTCCAAACAAGACTACCCTATCAATTTCAAAGTCTACAAGAGGTAAATGCAAAGAGTTTAGCACTTCTGCAGGAGTGTTGAAGGATTTGACAGCAGAAGGTGTTGGTGAGGTAGGTGGTCTGCTCCTGAATGAAGACAGCTTGCAGCAAGGAAGAAAGGCAACACTTGTTCTTGTAGATATTTAGGGTTTTTGAGCTTGATGGTCCAAGTAGAGTGCTAAACAATGATCAATTACAGAATGACCTAGAGGAAGCACACCAAACCAAACATGAAGAAAGTCTGTAAAAAAATTGATGAAATAGGGAAAAAGGTGAGGTGAACTGGACAGAAATGAATGAACTTGAAAGGGCTATAGAGAACTTAGAAGACAACACTGATGATTGTATTGAAGCACTCCAGATACCTAGGGTTTTGGGAAAATAGTCATAGAAGGTGAAATGATGATAGGAACTCCATGGTGCAAGAAAAAAATAGTTTTTGAAGGTGTTGCTATAACAAATCCTCCCAAAGGTGTTTAATGAGCTTGTCATGCCAATATGATGAAATGATGAATTGAACTCCAGGTGGAAGGAAGATTTTTGAAGATTTTGCCTTGTGTTTGAGTCCCAACGGTGTCAAAATCAAGTTTTCATGCCTCAAGGAGCAAAGGGAAAATTCAAATTCATCATCTTACCAACCTACATGCAAAAAGTGTAAAATTGTCAGTGAGAAAAGGTGAAAAGTTGAGTTAACTTGATGGTGGAAGCAACAAAGGATTTTGAAGCTGCTATTGTGTGTAAACATCACAAAATCATCAGAATAAACATGTCAAGTCTCAAAGGAGTAAAATTAGAGCCAAGTTAATGTCTTCAGTCACCTACAAGCAAAAAGCATCAAAAAACATTAGTAAGAATGTGAAAAGGTCTTAGGACATTAGGAAGTGGGTTTTCAAAGGTTTAATTAAAATTCCCAAGTCCATAAAAACTCATCTTGCATTTCAAAAGCCTCATTATTGTTTTTCACAAGATCAAGAATGCTCAAGAGAAGAAAATTTGTGAGTTTTACAAGTGAAATTGGGCAAATTAGACTGGCGTTGTGCGCCTGGGATCGGGCACTGTGCCCTTGGCATTTTTTTCCCATACAAAATACAAAGGCACTGCGTGCCTGGAACTAAGCGTTGCGCTCCTAGCAGAGCACTGCGCTCTTTCCTAGCAACACACAGTGCATTTATCTTGGCACTGCGTGCTCAGGATGAAGCATTGCGCACTTGAGATTGAGTGCTACACCCTTAGCTCAGGCGATGTGCTCTTGGCCAAGAGGGCTTTCCAAGCAAAAAAACCACTCAAGTCACCTCAAATATTCTTCAAGCTTCCTCCAAGGTCCTCCAAGACAATGATAAATGGTAAGTGGATGCCCTAACCACATCTTCAAGCATTTTTGATGATTTAATTGGAAGAAAATGAAACCCTAAGAGGCAACCCTAGGCTACAAACTTGAAATCACTGATTCCTCCATTACTTCATCTTCCTGCAAATAGTATCAACCAAGACAAGGGTTTTTACATTGGTTTAAGGGCTGTCATTTATCCAAGTTGGTCATAACACTCATTCATTTAACCCCCTACATTGCAAAGGTTTCCATTCCATTACCCACTTTCATCTCAATTTCACATTTAGCCCTAGTTGGTCATAACACTCATTCATTTAACCCCCTACATTGCAAATTTTTCCATTCCATATTACATAATTTTTTTTTAGCTTTTCACTCAGCCTCATACACTTATACCCTCACTCACTTACAAAGCTGCTCTTTTCATCACCATCTCTTCATTCCATTTCCATTTATAGTCCTAGGGTTTTCTCAAGGCAAGGTTTACAATGTCAGAAGACAGTGGTAGTGGAGGAGAGGGTCAAATGCCAAGGAGGCATGAGCACAAAGGTGGAAAGGTCAAAAAATTTGAACCCCCTAACACAAGGGAGCTAATGGCATCTCCCCTTATTGTTTCATGTTTCAAGCATGTAGGATGCTTTAATTTTTGTGAAAAGGTGCAGCAGGTGCAAAACCACCCTGAGCTAACTAGGCTATTTATCATTAACTTGCATGAAAAACAAGTTAACCTTGCAGGGGTCACTTTTGAGTTATCTACTGATGCTATTGCCAATGCCACTGGGATACCAAGTGTAGGTGATAAATGGTTCAAGCAAGCCAATCTAGACATGAGCTGCTTTGAACCCTACCTAAAGCCTAGATACAAAGATCACAACAAATCCATCTTTCCTTTCTCACATTCACTTGATAGATATGCACCTATGATGAGGATCATTATGAAATATTTTACATGTGAGGGAAGGTTCTCCCGCATTTACTCCTATAACATTAGGTTGCTTATGCAATTTACTAGGGTAAGGATGCTGCATATACCCTATTACCTCTACAGAAGCATTGAGAAAATGTCTTATATTGTACAAAAAAGAGACTATCCTCAATAGATGCAAAGCCTCTTCCATCACTCACTGATTAAAACGGTGTTTATGCACCAACTACAGCATAAGGGTATTCCATGGGAGACCTTCCTTTCCAATGAGGTGTTTACTTCTCCACAAGCCCATCAGCAGCAATATGTCCCTTCATCTTCTCATCCTCCCATTCCTCCATCCACTCACATTCCCTCACCTCATAATGACTCTTCCACCTCAACATCCACTCATGGTCCTTCACATCATGATGATCCTCCTCCTTCATCACCTTTACTTAATCCTTCACCATCATCTCATGGTACCAGTGCATCAAACAAGGAAGAAGACAGTGAGGAAGAAGGTAATGAGGTAGAAAATAGTGAGGAAGAAGTTAATGAGGCAGATGGTAGTGCATCGAACAGTGAAGCACATATCAGTGAAGCAAAGGGCAATGAGGCAGAGAGAAGTAAGGATGATGGCAGTGGGTCAAAGAGCCATGGGAGCAGTGATGATACCAATGCATATAGAAGTCATGATGACAGCAATGATGGAAGTGAAACAAGTGGCACGAAGATGAGTAAAATTGAACCTTTTCCTTTGACCTACCAGAGGGGAAATAGGCATGTGTTTGTTGCCCTTAAGAGGCAAGGGGCCATGCCTTCATCATCAAAAAAGTAGCTTGAAAAAGGAAAGGAAAAGGTCATTAATGAAGAAGAAGAACACAAACATGAGACTGAATAATAATTTCAACTTATTCACCTTGACAGTGATGATGAAAATGAGCAGAGGATCACTAGCATGCTGCTTAAAAGTAAATATGCTCAGATTAGGGACCTGCAAACCAATATAGGTAGGGCTCAGAATGTAATCCACTATTTTGAGGTTGAAAACAAGCAGCTGGAGGCACAGAAGGCTATCTATGAGATCAGAGCTACCAGAGCTCAGAAAGGGGCTAGAAAATCCAAGTCAAAGCTAGATAAGGTCTTGGGAACTCATGATGACATTGAAGAAGAGGAAGAACAGCTTCCTAGGAGGATGCCAAGGACAATTGTCTTGAAAAATGCTCTAGCCAAGGAAAAAGAGCAAGAGACAGCCTTGGCAGAGCAGCTCACTCCAAGTGAGTTCCTTGCCATGGAAATAGACTATTATCGGGAACCTTGGCTAGAGAGAGAAAATGTACACTTAGAGGGTCAGTTGGAGAAGACCAAGAGGGACCTTGGCCTTCAGAAAAATATGGCAAGGCATTATGCCTTAAGAAACAAGATTGCAAGGGCCAAGCTCAAAAGAGCCCTTGCAAAGATTCAATCTCTAAAGGAGGAAAAATACAAAGAAAAACTTGACATTATTGCTGATGGATCCCTACAGGCATCGAAAACATGATCAGTAAGACAAATTCAAGTTTTGCCACATTTTTGAGTTTTTGGAAATTTTGACTGTTTTAGAGGGCCAAGCGCGTAATGCCACTGGAGTTGTGCTCTTTTTTGGGGCACCTAATGGAGGAATTTCTTACATTTTCATGTTCAACAGGTCAAGGACATCCTGCACAGAAAATTTCATCTCATTTGGAGCAAAAATGGTACTCCGAAAGTGCCAAAAACATGCAAAAAAATTAACTTTCTGCCCTATTTTCAGTGATGGCGTTGCGCCCTAAGCAGTATTTGGAGAATGATTTTTTGATCAGGTAAATGGGCACTAAATTTAAAACTAAAGGTATATTTTAAAATTATATAGGACAGGCTTTCCAATGAGCTATCATGGAGCTCATTTGGACATCGGGAAGGCCTCCCAATATCAACTGCAAAAAGACCACTTTTTCCTGTTTTGGCGTTGCGCCCTTGAACCTCAGTGTTGCGCCCTTGCCAGAAAGTCAAAAAAACACACTTGGAGATATTTTGAAAGTTATTGAGAAGCCTCAAAGTCAATTTTTTTCCAAAATTAGTTGAGGAGTTTTTGTTAGGAGTTATTTTTGCATTTATTAAGTTACGATATTTGTGCCTTGGGCCTTGCATGGTCTCGTAGGAAAAAATGAAATTTATGAGGAATAAATGACATTTTCAAACACTAGCTAGGGTTTTTACCCTCCTTTTCAAGTTAAATATTTCATGGAGGCCTCATTGTAGTGGTTGGTTAATTTTTAAACTCAATATCATTGACTTGGAGTTGAGGAGAAATTTGGCTTTGGAGTTTTGTGAATGCTTGGATTTGAATGGAAATGGAGCTAGCACATTTGCAGGATTCATGAACATGCCTAGTGGTGATGTCTTTCTAAATTAGTGCTTGTCTTCTTTTGTTTTCATTTTGTTTCATATTTCTCGTGCAGTAGAACAAAAAGTTTAGGTTAAGAAATGTTGTTTAGAGTCACCTTAGCTCTGTCTACTTTCTATTGCTTGTGCGTTTTCCTCTGCTAGGTCAGATTAGAGAATTCTTAGTTTCTCTCTAATTCCACTCAGCTTGTTTATCTCAAGAATGATTTAATAGATCCAATGCCAAAAAAAATTATGGTTAGCCCTGTCTTTTGGTATGACTTAAACATGGTTTTTGACGCCTTTTATTCAAAGTATTGCTAATTAGGGTTTGGCTGAAGAGGTTTATGGTTTTCCCTGCCCTTTTTTCCATCTTGAATGGTTGTTTTGAAGGTCTTTGTAGTCTGATTAAGGAATTTAGGAGTTCCCTACTTCTTGATCATTAAAATATGTTATCTTAAATGTTTTCTTTTCCTGAAGGTGAAATCAATAGAGAAAGTACAAGTTATTGCTCTCTATGGTTTTCTGGATTGTTGTCTTAATGTTTACTTGCTAGGGTTTGGTCAAAGAAGCTTATGGTATGCTCTATCTTTGGTTATTTCTTTATGCATAATGTTTCTTAAAGACTTTTCTTGTTATAGTACATGTTAAAGGGTTCTTAACTGCCCTTTAAACCTACTAATATCACAATTTAATGTTCACTTCACTCACATGAGCTTTGAAGATCCATTTGGCTTTGTTATACTTGCCCTCTGAAACACCCTTGACCTATTGTTGTACCTTTCAAGACCTTTTGCAGACTCCATATCCCAATGGTTTAAACCTCTCTAACTCTATCTGTTATTCTTGACAAGCAACCTAACCAAACAAAACAAACAAACAAACCCTAATAACTATAACTAGCCTAAATAAAAACCCTGAAATCAATTAAGTTACATATTTCACACTGATATAGAGAGAGCCCTCTCTGAGTCCTTGAAGGCTAGGTCCTAGGACTCCAAATTTGGTTTGATGTTACCCTTGTACATTTGGTCTTGCCAATCTGACAAATTACGGGGACCTAACAGGTACAAATCTTCTTGAATGTGTGATGTTGTATTATTTCATCGCTATTGAGTTGTGAACTATTTCACATATTAGCTTGTGATGTCTTTATTCTTATGTGTTCCTTTCAAGTTGTGTACTATTACAAGATTCTAAGGGGCTCACTTATTTTCCCTTCGTGTGTTGTAACCTTCATGCACCACACTTGACTTTCTGAAGGGTCACACACTTGCGCTCACCAAAGTCACCATACATCACTCTTTGTGTATTTTCAGCCAAGGCATATCATTAACACCCACTGCATCGACAATCGGGTCACATTTCCAGATGGGACTCCTACACCAAACAGTGTGAGGTATAATTGGGACTTCATATCAGGGAGATCCCCTGAATGTTGGCTGGTCTAGAATTGTCCGCATTTATGGCTCTTGAAGGAGGGCTAGATGACTTGCTGAGCCCAAAACATTTGTTTGAATTTCTGCACTCATTTATGGATTCTTCCCATATCTTAGCCCTGACATGTTTTTCAAGAACTAAAAAACTGAAAGATTCGATGGAAATTATTAATGACTTTTAAAATCTGAAATTCAATGGCAAGGGTGGAACAACCTTTTTTAGCACACCACTCGCTTTCTTTATCTTTGCAAAAAACACAATATCCACTTTTGTAGGATGTTGCGAGCATGTTTTTCATCCTCACTTTCAAAGGGTGCATAAGAAAATGGATTTACACATTTCCTTTCACTTCCATACACTCTTTCTAACATCTATCCCCAAAACATTTTTGCGCCTTTGATCGGTATAATTATAAATATGTGTTCAAGAAAATTATGTGATTGCAAAAGCACATGATGAATCTCTTGATGATTTTCATGATTGTTTCATTCGTTTCGTTTTAAATTTTCAGAGGATGATGTCGATTGGCCTTTATTGCTAGAGAAATCTGATTATCTTATTCACATTTCAATGAATCCACAAAAATATGAATCTTTGAAAGTATCCCAACATAATGCAATATTAGAGCTTAAAAATCTACAACAGACGAAGTTAGGCTTCTAAGTGACCCTCCGTCTCGTTCTCATCAAACAAATCATTTCCACAAGTTGAGGTGGGAGAAATTGAGAATTCCAAAGCAAGTTTGGACTATGAATTTGATGTTCACGATGAAGTGTTATCTCCTCGTCCTCCTTCCCTTGGTTCCTTTGGTACTTCAGATAGTGAGTTGTTGTGCTCACCTGTTTCAAATGTTTCTTTTGATATTCATGAGGAGTTAACTCTCGATGGAGTTGGTGTTGAGTAACCAACTTGCAATATCATTTGTGATGAATATGTGTGGGAGTCCATATCTGAACAAGAATATGGGATGAAGGATGATTATTTTCCTTTCACACCTCTCCCTCATTATCCATACATTTTCCATATTTATGACATCCTTGTTGAATATTGCAAATAATTACCTTCTAATGATATTATTACTTTCGATCACTCTTAGAACTTGTAGAATGTCATTTTTACATCTGAATGTAGAGAGGAAAAATATTCTCTTCTTGATCTCCCCAATATATCATCTCATCACTGTGAAGAAATAGGGGCTAAAATTTATTGTTTTCAATCTTCCCATCTCTATGATTTGCCAAATCATGAGGATTCCTCTATTTTTGATCTTGAACTTTATGATCGTGGTTTTCATGATATTTTCACCGATTCATCCAGTAACGACTTTGATTTTTCCGCGACCGATCTTTCTAATCCACCACTATTTAATGATCTGTATTCTGATGATTTGGAACTTTCACAAGCTTTCGAGTCACTGCAGCCCAAGATGATTTTTATGTAAGGTTCTTGTAGTATTGAGGCCAATTCCAACTCTAATCATAACAATGTTGAATATTTCAAGGCTCCTCATAACTCTCGCGCACACATTGAAAATCAATTTGTTTCATATTTTTCCCATCCTCCGTCATTTTTTCATGATCCTATCGCTCAGTCATTCGAGGAGTCATACCTAGTGAGCAACGTCAAAAAATGAAAGTTTTCTTATTTATTTATGTTCACCAGTTTCCATAGTTTGGAATTTTGTTCTTGCATGTATTTGAGTAACAGTGTGTTTGAACACTGTAATCTGTCCGCAGATGCATTGCGTGTTCGTTTCTTTCATACTTTTTTGCATGCACTTTCAAACTTCAAACGTCTTAGTTTTTATTTCCTTATCTTTCTTTCGAGTTGTTATTTCTAAATATATTTCTTGATATGAATTCCCTCGCTTACAAAGGCCAGCCGATGTGCCAGTGAATTCACTGGAAATTTGGTTTTACGTATGTATGACCTATTCTCTGTTAGGTTAGGAGTATGAGTAGTTGTTTGTTTATCTTTTTTGTTTTTTTTGCGTTGTTTTCCTTTGATTTACTTTCCACTCTGCTCCTTTCTCTCACTTCATTTTAGTCATAGGATAGCTTCCGCATGAGACCGTGTTTGGTTCCCAAAACAAGCATGTTGAATTCTAAGAGGAAGTTGTACTACTATCAATGCTTAGTTATATGTGGATCTTGCACATTTTAGTGAATGATACTCTGATGGAAAATATGTCCTTTTTTGGAGAAAACCATAGTGGAATCACGATGCTTGAATCTATAACTAGTACCACTTACTCTAATCAGTCTTTTGTATTTTTTGTTTAATCCATGTCAACTAAGTCAAGTAGATTAAGGAGGAGAGGAGCACCTTAACAATTATGTCAGAGGTATATATATATATATATAATTCTTCTCTAAAGAAAAAGCCTCTTCTGCTCTCAATAAGTCAGGATCCCTCTTCCGCCGTATGAAATAAATAAGTGCCTTTGTATAGTTCTATGAACAAAACAAAAATGAAATAAATAAAATAAATAAAATAAAGGGTGAAATAAGAGAAAGGCTTAACGCACAAGGAGGTGAAGAAAGAAATTTGTCGAGGTATTGTCCAGGCTTGATAGTAGCGGAGCAATGTTTGTGTTCCTAAAATGACTCTGTCGGGGTATTGTATAAGCTTGTTTGTAGTGGAGAAACACCAAAGATGAAAAAGAATACTCTAGAAATTATTATACTTGTACATATATATACTCCTCTTCCCCAATCGAAACAAATTATTTTGACTTGTCTTGGTTTAGTGTTTTGTCGATGAAGAGAATGGAAGGAATTAGATCTTTAACGCAGGCTAAGTAAAGAAGCTACGATGATCAACAAATTGAACTATACCTCCTAAAGAGTTAGACATATTTTTCATGAGACAAGAACCATAGAGAGAGTTGGAGTTCTACCAGTGTGTCACCAAGTGTTGTAGCTACTACAACCACCCTACAAAGTTTTTCCTATGCTTTTATTTTGAAGCCTTCCCTTTTTTCTACAAGAGCTTATCTTTTGTTGTAGTCAACTATTCACGATTTAATCAAGAATTATTCTTTTCATTTGTGCTTGTGTTTAATTTTTTTCACACTTATCTAATATTTTGAGTCACAAGCTAACCTTTTAATTGGCCTTACATAAGTCATGGGCTTGCCTCTAGAAACTATGCAATCCATGAGCGCAAGCCAGCCTTGATGATGGAAACTACACAATCTAGAATGGTAGCTCATACTTGAGCTGTAGAACTGCGCAGTCACGAATGGAAACCCAAAACTAATATCAGAAATTGCATAATCCATTTCTTGAGCTCATAAACTGCACAATGCACTGATGTGAGAAGTTTCCCAGTTCCACAGAATTGTGCATTCTTCCTTGGCAGTGTGCATCGAAGGTTTCCCGAAAAAAAAGAAAAAAAAAAAAGGAAAAAAAAAATCATCCCTAGAAAAAAGGGATTCATTATTAGTTTCCCGAAGGTGGCACAATTTCTATTTTTAAAAATTTCCGCCAAGTGTCACTTTTTCCTTGATTTTAGGCATGCATGTCATAAACCCTAATATGCTCAAATATATTTAATTGAAGCCTCTAGAGCTCATTTGTACATTCGATCTTGGAGCTCTAGCATTCCCAAGGAGATCAAGGAGTCTTCAGTGTAGTTTGCATCGATTTTCCGGGTGATATTTGCTTTTGTCTCCTTTTGTCGCTTTTACTGTTGATTTTTGTCGTTTCACTTCTGCGAGTTTTTTTTTAGCTTGTTTCTCTTCATGGTTTCTCATTTTTTAACTTATATTAGCTTGTGGAAGTGTTGATTCATTTTTTTGTTTGCCTTTCATAAGTGTCACATTATTTTTCTTGTTTTTGCACATCAGTGATCGTCGTTTTAGCGACTCTCCTCACATATTTATTTTTCCTTCCATTTGTTGATTTTTTTCACATGATTCACACCAATCTACCCATACTTAGTCATATTTTAACTTTAAACTACATTTTCACTTAGATCTACTTATTCCCCACACCCTCACTGGGAAGAACTGCACTTCACTTGACCATGCATTGCCTTGCCCAGTTGGGCATTGCGCAAGTTTGAGGCTCAAGTCAAGAGCTTAGCCTTTGAGACTACACAATGTGCAATATAGTTTGGCCTAACTATGTATTGCTCAGTCCCAAGGCTCAGTCTTCCACCTTGGCCACTAATATTGCGCAATGCACAGTCTTTCCCTGTCACTTCCCAAGAAGAACTACACATTGGGCAGTCTCAAGCCTCACACTGCATCCTTAGCTACTGCGACTACAAAATGCGGAGTTCCCTTAGCCAGTCTCCCTCAATTGATCATGATAATTGTGCAATATGAATCATCAGTCAGTGTGTTTTATTCCTGGTCTTGCTTTGAAAGTTGATTTGAAAACGCTAATGTTTTCTTGACATGAGTGCCTTTTCTCTCTTGCAAGAAACACATGTTGATTTGGGGTAGCATCATATGTGCTCTAAGTATCAAACTTTATGGGGAGGCTTAGACACATGTATTCCAGATAACCCATAATTGTTTGGGGAAATTCCACTCAGATTGTATTTTATTAAGAAAATTAATTATTTTAAAGTGACCCTAATTCTAAACTTAGGAAAATAAAATAATTAAAGTGAATTAACAGAATATGGGTGTGAATGTTCTAGAAAAATCAGATCAAGTCAAAATGTAATCTTAGCCATTGATTGGAGATCTAATCTCTACCATTGAAGTCTTGACAAGAAGACAATAAATAAGGCTTGAGGGTCATTAGGAAATACACACCGAGAGATCAAGAGATCGAATTTTCTTAAGGAGCATTGCTCAGAGGAAAACTTTAATTGAGAGATTCTCATGTAGTTGAGGGGCAGAGATAGTTCTGGTTGGAGGATATTCTCCGGGGCCAAGGATACTCAACAAAGAGGCAAAGAAATATGTAGAGGAAGCAAATCAGAGCACAGAGAGAGTGACACAACATCCATAGAGGGTGACGCAGGGCCACAAAGGCCACACGCAGATGTAGTGCAGTATTCTGAGTAGAAGCCTGAGTTTCAGCTCGGAGATCAAATTTCTGAGCCAAGAGTGTTGGAATCGAGATTTCTGAGGGTTGAATGATTCAGTAGAGGAGGTGACTTAGTCCTTCAGAGGTCCCCATGTGGACCTGCACAATTACTATGCAGAGGCAGCGCAAAGGGTGTTGGGGTTTCGTTAGTTCATCTACCGAATCAACCCGGACTAGCAGAGTGAGGTTAGCTCACAATTTTTCTTTCTTCTTCCAAGTGATATTCTCTGTACTATATTTCCAGCAAGGCATCCAAATATTGTATTAATATATAACTACTGCTTAATAATAAATCCCTCATATCTCTTGCAGCGGTTTTCCCACATTGGGTTTTTCCAGGGACATTTGTCCAAAAACAATGACGTCTTGTGTGATGTTTTTATTTGGGTCAATTTCTTATTTCGCATATTAATTTAATTGAGTGAAGGTTTCTTTAGTAATTTATTTAGTATTTACAGAAGAAATATGCAAATAACTTGTTAGTGTAATTTACAAGCAGGTGAAGTTAATTTAGTTTGTTGCATTAGGATTCCAGATATAGGACTTGGAATTTTAACATGGTTTAAGAGTGTTGCAGGTGAAATAGGAATAGCAAACCCAACACTGAACAGGAGGTCGAATAGCTACAGAAAGAAGCAAATTCGAATCCCCAAAGGGATTGCACAGTTTAGGCCAGAAGGGCTGAAGTTTTGCGGAAATTCTCTCTTTGAGTGAGTCGAAAGAGTAGTAGGACTTTTGGATCGAGATTTTGATGAGTCAAAGGGAGAAACACAGAGCTGGTGAGACACAAATTTTCTGCAAGAAATTTTTTTTTGGCCAAAAATTTTTCAGAAAAGAAAGAAGAAGAACATTAAGGGAATTTTCTTTGTCAGTGAGTTCCTAGCTGGGGAATTCCATTTTTTCGTGATTTGAGCAGCAGATCTAGGTGGCATATCTACAAGCTCCAGCAAGGAGTGGGTAAGCTAGTCTAGTGATACACAGAGGGGGAAGAGAAGGAGAAAATTCAACATTTTCTTTTCGGTAGAAATGGAATCTCATGGGCTTCTAGATCAAGACCCATTGGAGGGAGCCTCCAACTGCGTAATTTGGAAGGCAAGAATCACATGTCTTCTAGAAGAATACAATATCAAGATTTTTGTGATGAGTACTGTAGTTATCCCTGCATATCTAGATTCTTTGAAGAAGTACAATTCTGATATGGCGAAGGCTAAAATGTTTCTCCTTTATGGAGTCAAAGATCACATTGTGTTCCACATAGCTGACAAGGACACATCTAGGAAAATATGGGAAGCCTTGGTAGCGTTGTATGAAGTATCTTTCGAGCAACAAAAGATGTACTTAGAGCATAAAATGAGGATGGTGCATATGCAAAAGGGATGAACATATTGTTATGTTACTATCTAGGCTTCAGGAAACTCATGATTAGGTAGCAGTCGTGGGGTCCACCCCTTCTCCTAAAACAATGGTGAGACTGGTTATTAACACAGTCACAGAAGAATGAAAGGTTTTTTTTCTACAGCATCCTGGGCAGAGAAACCTTGTTGGGTTGGGAAGAGATGTGGGCTGCTCTTCAGCACGAAGAACTAAGGAGGGACCTAGTCAAGTGCAAACTTGACGAAAAAAAATACAGTGGATCGAAGACAAAGGAGGAGGAGGAAAATGTATCCCTTGCATCCAAGGGGCAGCAGGAGTAGCGAAGATGAAAGAAGGGTGTCTTGAAGATAAATTTCTTCAGGTGTGGTGAACTTGGTCACTCCGCTACCCAGTGTCCTTTGAAGAAAAAGGACAAGGATGAGAAGCACAATCCGAAGGCTGCATTCACAAAGATCATAGAGGATGAGTATTCCATGCATCTCCAAGAGGGAAATGGGGCGATATTGAGTTGTAAGTTCGCAAGAACATCAGTTGGGAATGATCCCTTAGGAGTCCACCTCTTTGATCTCGACCTTGCTACGGGTGCCTAAATATCAACAGTAACAGGTTGGAGGAGGTTCAATTGGTGCAAAGGAGTGTTGGAGCGACAGATGCAGTAGTTTGCAATGCAAGAATCTGAGCAATGTAGAGCAGAGTTGCACCAATGCAGAGAGACACAGTACAGAGAAGTAGCAGTGCAGTGCTTAAGAGGGACAGTGTGGGACTAGCAATAGTCATAGTTTCAACATCAAGATGCATCTTGAACACTTGTTCAGATTTTTGGATGTTTTTCAGTTGCTTATCTCAGCAATTGAGTTGTAGTGCAGAGTTAGCAGTAGTAGGCTAGCAGCAGATGCAACATTTGAGAGGAAGTTGCAATACTGATGCATTGTTGATCGTGGCAGGTTCAACAACGGTACAATTGCAGCAACATCGTAGTGGTTAGTGGACAGTATGTCTGACATAAGCAGCACAGAGGGAGATGCTTCAGAGTCAGAGTTGTGTGCAACACGACATATTTTCTAGAGCACATTCCTCGCTAAGAGGGGGTGTTAATTTGGGGTAGCATCGAATATGCTACAAGTCTCAAATTTTATGGAGAGGCTTAGACACATGTATTTCAGATAACCCAAATATTGTTTGGGGAAATTCCACCCAGATTGTGTTTTATTAAGAAAATTAATTATTTTAAAGTGACCCTAAGTCTAAACTTAGGAAAATAAAATAATTAAAGTGAATTAATAGAATATGATTGTGGCTATTCTAGAAAAATCAGATCAAGTCAAAATGTAATCTTAGCCATTGATTGGATATCGAATATCAGCCATTGAAGTCTCAACGAGAAGACTATAAGTAAGGCTTGAGGGTCATTTTGAAAGAAACACCAAGAGACCAAGAGATCGAATTTTACGAAGGAGCCGTGATCAGAGGAAAACTTTGATCGAGAGATTCTCACGTAGTTGAGGGGAAGAGACAGTTTTGGTCAGAGGATCTTCTCCAGGGCCAAGAATAATCAGTAGAGAGGTAGAGAAAGATGCATAGGAAGTAGCATAGAGCCCATAGAGGGTGATTCAACACCTATAGAGGGTGACGCAAGGCCATGAAGGCCACATGTAGAGGCAACACAGTATTCCAAGAAAATGTCTAAGTTTCAGCTATGATATTGAAGTTCTAAGCTCGGAGCGTTGGAATCGATATTTATGAGGGATGAACGATATAGCAGAGGAGGTGACATAGTCCTTAATAGGTCGAGACATATGCCTACACAATTACTGTGCAGAGGTAGCACAAAGGGTGTTGGGGTTTCATTAGTTCAACTATCGGATCAGCCGACAGTATCATAATGAGGAAATCTCACAATTTGTCTTTCTTCTGCCAAGTGATATTGTTTGTACTGGATAGCCAGTTAGGAATCCCGAGATTGTATTTAGATATAATTGTTTCTTAATAAAAAAAACCCTCATATCTGTTGCACTGATTTTCCCGCATTGGGTTTTTCCAAGGATATTTGTCCAAAAACAATGATGTCCTGTGTGATGTTTTTATTTTTCTCAGTTTCTTTTTTTGCATATTAATTTAATTGAGTGAAGGTTTCGTTAGTAATTTCTTGAGTATTTACAGAATAAATCTTCAAATAAATTGTAAATGTAATTTACAAGTAGGTGAAGTAATTCAGTTTGTTGCAGTAGGATTCCATATCTAGGACTTGGAATTTTCACACCACTGTTTTTGAGCATTTATCTCCAGATATCACTGTTACCATGGCAACCAGGAGAGCTGCCTCAAAAGATACCACAAAAATAAGTACCAGGAAATCAGTTGAGAGTGTTCCGATAAAATTTACAGTGTATTTAGACACTCAATTGTCTATGGAAAAGGAATCAGATTTAACATGGCAGAAAGTGAAAAATATTTTTCAAAAAAGAGTTTCAAGGCAGATCTAGAGGATTGACAAGTATATGTCAGTGTTCAGTGGTCGAGATTACACAGGGTTGCATGCATAAATCGAACCTTCCCATTTGCAGATGTCATCAGTTGGATAGTTTCACATATTGATATGAAGACAATCACTTTGAACAATTCCAACTGATAGAAGCTTGCTACTTTTATGACAGAAGATTATCGTCTTATGTACCATTTTTCTTGAGCAAGAAACACTCATGGATTCATATTTCTATGTGACCAACAACTATTTGAGCATGAATGACGTTGTTAAAGGATGGGTGAAACATGCATCAATTTTTCGACAGACACCCACCAACACATACAAGACAAAGTCTCTCAAGAAGACCTATCAGCTCTTGGTTATCCTAGCTTATAGAATCTATGATCAGCAAAGCACAGAGAACCTTCCTGAAGGGCGGGAAACCTTATTGAACTAGGTTGTGAACAAGGGGAAGTCATTCAACTCATAAGATTTATTGGCTTGATAGTTAAGAATCCATATAGAAAATTCCCATAATCCTCCCAAGGGCAGGCAAGCAAGATTCTACATGTTTGCATATTTACTGGATGCAATTTGTTCACGTAATGCATTCCATGGCATGGAATGGACTTGGACACCTCAAGAACCTACAATTTACATCCACTGAATACTTCTCTCGGATTGTAGCCATCAAGGAGTTATGGAGAATCGTACTGACCACTTCCTCATTTCATTGTACAAGATGATCTTTGAGGAAGAACCACCTTGCATGTCATGTGGAGAAATGGAGGCTATGGAGGAAATAACACATTGGTTTTCTTCATAAAATGATACCTTCCTTAGAATGTTTGGTGATTAGAATTTGTTGCATCATTTTCTAAGGTATGCCACCGATAATATTTTCATGTAAGAAGTTTCATATCATCTCTCAACAAGGTTGTGGGAAACTTTGCATAGGAAGAAGAACGCACCATGGCATCCTCTTCATATGCAAATTAGATTGTACGAGATAATTAACCCAAAAGTCACAAATACCGAAGGAAAGGAGATAGATAAGTTTCCATTCGGTACTCGGGACTTTAATCTGTATGATCCCCATTTTATTTTCAAATACCATTGTGCGAGAATTCACTTCCAGTGCCTGAGTGGGACATTTCATTGGCCATAGGAGGATCCATGGAAGAATTTTTATAATGTCTCCAAATCCTACGATCTTGTCAGTTTTTCAGGAACTTCACAGATGAATCCGTGGAAGGTAGCTACACTAGAAGCAATGCCACCAGAAGAGAGAAACCCCATGTAGGATATGGGAAATAAAAATGTTGCTTATAGTCCAGGGGGAGAATGAAGCCACAAGGTGAAAGAAAATCCATATATTATGAAAGTAGCTTTAGCAATAGATGCAAAGAGGAAACAAAGGATGTAGAGAGCAGAACAGAGGAAGAGAGAAGAGAAGAGGATATTGGAGGAAGGAACAACGCAGAATCAAGCTGAGGAGAAAGAACAAAATCGACAACCAGTAGAGGAGGAGAGCAAACAAATGCAGGACCAAGAGATTTCTCAGTAGACTAAATACTTGATAGATATTGATGACATGGATGCAAAACCGAAGTCGCAGAATCAAGATGTCAACTTGATGCCAAGTACACAATAGGTCACCAATTAGTCTCCACCACCTCCAGCAGTAGAGTTAGCTCCAGGAAAGGCAGAGCAAGTTGTTCCTCTTGATGATGATCTGGTTATGGAAACGTGAAATATTTCGTACAATGAGCTTGAGAGGAAGATTGTACAAGCATGTAAGAAGCATTTTTCGGATGGCCTCGCATCAACTACATAGATTAGAGAAAGGGTGATAATGGCGAACACCAGGAAGAATGTCGATGCCATTGTCGCAATCAACTTGGCCTTTGTAGGTGTAGCAAGGTCAAACACTAATTATTTGATGGCTGAGAATAAGTAATTGGAACAAAACTTACAAACGGTTAGGCAAGAGGTAGAAGAGCTTCGTGCAACAACTCATAATATAGCTTCTACACAGGTCCATCTAGAGGAAATGAGGGAAGCGATACTTGGTGAAGTATCGACACATGGAGAAACCATGCAATACCTATATGAGGAGCTTGTTACCATACATAAGGAAGTTGTCCTCTTGCATGGCTTGTAGCAGAAATGTAAATACTTTTCCAAAGCTCTCAGGAATGTAAAAGTTGAAATTTTCGTCATGCATGAATGGCCAATGCGATACAAAGGGGCACCACTTGACTTGGGAAAGAAAAATAAGAAACAAGTAGAGTTGGGGAAAGCAAGAGTTTGGATGTCGATCCAAAACAACAAGCAACTCACCTTGTTCATTGGTATCATTCAGGCCTCGTATTTATAATTATACAACAATATGGATTTCTTGGTGAACATAAACATGATCCAATTAGTTGCCTCACTCATAGAAGCTAAACCTAGGAACCAGGTCAGGAAGGAGATCTAAGAGTACTTGGAGTAGCTTAGAAAAATTTCCACCAAGGAGTATTTGGAGAACTACATCAGTGGCCCTGTCCAAGTGAGAAAAATGTTACTCCTTCTCCAGAAGGAGGTTCAAACTGGTTCCAAATCATTGTACATGGATGCCATGGAGGCTAGATTCTGCTTCCATCTAGACACCATCACGTAGTTTGGGGATGCCATCACACAATACCAATCTTGGCACCGATACATTAACGAGAGACATTAAGTGGAAGTTGTTGAGATAGAGTTTCCCCAAACTCAAGCATGATAGTGTTTTATCTTGTTAGGTTGTCAAGTTTTCTCTACCCTATTTTGTCTTATATGGGTATGAGCATATTGTAATATTCTTTTCTAATAATCTGTAAGTGAAATTCCAAGTGTCAGTTGTGGAATGTGAAGAGTCGTGATGTAATGTAATTGAAAACTATTTATATAGAAGTTGAAGAGTCACGAGGGAAGTCCAAGAATCAAAAAAGGGAATGTGAAGAGTCACCACTTTTGTTATAAATACATCCTCATAACTCATGTAAAGGGATTTTGAGAGCCAAAATTTTGGCTAGGCTTAGGCTTAGAATCAAGATCTTGGGAATTTTTGTGAAAGACTTATCTTCTCCGCAACGTAGAGGGAGTATCTTTCTTTGCAGGAGAAGGTGATGTTGGCTTCACGTTCCACTATTGGGGCTAGCAGTTTGTCAATGGTATATGTATGATTGGAACTTTCACTTTAATAAAAGCTTAGAGACCACACATTTTAACTTCTCATGGATATTTATGAATATAGCAAGACTACTCTTGTTGTATTTGCAATTTATGTTATTTAACTTACATTTTTGCTTATGAACTATTTCATTTTCATTGGTACGAATTTTTTTGAATGAGTGTTGTTGTATTATTTCATCACTATTAACTTGTGAACTACTTCACATATTAGCTTTTGATGTATTTATGCTCGTGTGTTCCTAGAAGTCAAACTCGTCATAAAACCATCGCAGTCTTCTGTGAGATTCTGAAAAACTCGGTATTTCCGACATAGTGGCCAACAAATACCCACTTAGCATCAACCCTTTTGACAACACCCACGAAGTGAGTGAAGTCTCAAACAATATGCTAATGGTTTATTCTTGGAACTAGGTTTTTTCATTCTGATAGGATTGTCTTATGGATGTGACGTGTTATTCTTGACTAACACATGCTCCAACACCCCACTATGACTACACACTACGCATGGCATTATACTTTGTTTATTCAACCCAAGATTCACACTCACAACAACTATGTGTGGTGTAAGAACCCCGACATGGCCCCCTATAATGAAGGCTGAGTTGACCCTAGACTCTACCAGTTTTTCAATTGGCACACACGGCCTCGATCAATACCCTGCACCTTATCATTCAATTGGCCCTTTACGCTCATTAAGCCAGATTTATTATACACAACACAACGGGTCCATACCAGACCAAATCACCACCATAAACCATCATTCCAAAGCACATTAACAACATAAACATTTGGATTATCTGACAAGTTATAAACCATTAACAACATTATAAAACATCAATCCGGTGGACATAATATCATAACCTTAAACAACAAAATTCATACAAATACACATCAAAGGCTAAAAAAACTTCTGCAACATCAGTTCATGTTCATATTAGTGGAAAATGCATATAATCTAGAGTTACATAAGTTAATTTTACAGGCTCACCAACTATCCATAATAACAAAGAATAACAAGAAAAAACATATTGTGAACCAATTACAACCAATTTATATAACCATTGGCTAAAATCATTATAGCATGGCTGCAAAGCAGACACAAACTCGACTACATTTCCACAGGTTGCATCTAACAGGAACTGGCACATACATTGACTCTAGACTCAATTTCTTCTATGCTCGACCAATGAAAAATTACTTAACATTCCATTGTCATTTACTCCTAAGAACCATTAGAGAACTTTTGAGGTCTAAAATAGTCTTCCTAAGAAAAATGTACAACCAAAATAAACTTTATAAGAACTAATGAGATTCAAGATGATGATGTCAACCATGGGGGATGATTCACCATTTTTGGGGCAAAAATTTAAAAAGATTTAAAAATAATAAAATAATAAAACTACTTTTTCAACTTGTATTTTCAACTTGTCTCCCTAGGGTTTTACTCAAATTTCGAGCGGGAGTACCTGTTAGATGCAAAATTTAATTCCTCATGCAATCACGTTTTTCATGTATTTCTCATTTTTCGCGTAGCAGGGTCTATTGAAAGTATGATACATGCATACTCCTTGGATGAAGAATTAGATTATGCATCTAACGAGTGTTCCCGCTCGAAATTTGAGTAAACCCACAAGGAGATAATCTGAAAATAGGAGTTGAAAAAATAGTTTTTTCTTTTTCCCTCTAAAATTTAATGATGTAGTCTAAATATTATTTTATTATTTCCACTATTATTTTAAAATTTCCTTAAGAAGCCCATTTTAGAACTCAAAATTATCGTAATGACTTCCTACCAACTTATCCAACTCTAGCTTCATCTTCAATGGGATGTCTTATAGCTATTTGGAACCCTCTTGAATCCTCTCGGTTTCCCGCCCAACCAGTCCAACTATCCTGAGAGGTCTTTAAGATATTTCTCTTATCCTCCTGATTTGTCCCATGCATATTAATTTCTGTCTAAAATATCTCTTCCTGTTGAGATTGCAACAAGATGATGAGCTTAGTGGAAAGAAGTCGCCTTCACTAAGTGGGCCCGCAGGCTATTTTTGGCGCAAAGTCTATTTTTAGACTATGTCTATTTTTAGACATATGAATCATGTTCTATGAGTTGCAGGATGCTATTTGTGGATGGTTGGTCAAGTCGGGAAAAATAGATGGACTTCTATTTTTAGACATACTGGGCGGAATCTATTTTAGATTGCCAGTCTAAAAATAGATATGTCGAATATTATTAGCTCTTAATAATATTTGGACTCTAAACATTATCTTATCCTCTTGGAGCACTTCAGTTTGATGCCTGGATGTGGCACATGCAGCTGACAGAAGGAATTACGCTATTCCTAGGGTTTAAGTGAAGCTATTGCATGGAGACTTTAGTTAGAACTCAGGTGACAGAGTTTGGTGGAGTTGATTGAGGAGTTGATGGAGTTGTGTTCAGTTTAACTCAGTTAAACATAGTTGAGCTAGTTGTATCTAGTCTAACTGATTGATACACTAGTGAGAGTGGTGTGAATTAATTATTAATTAATTCACTAATTATTAACTCATAAATCCTAACCAATGGCTACATCAGCTTAACTTCTGGCAAGCATGACAGTCAGCGGGAGACCAATGAAGAGTAAAGAAGGTGAAAGAGCAAAAGTGTGACTACTTCGCCTGTGACCATACTGGTGCATGAGTTTGCACCACACATTTATGGAGATGCCAATGAGGATTGCGCAGTACACACCAGGTCGATTCGAACTCATTCAGGGCCATTATTCATCTTGGATTGCGCAGTAGAGGCAGGCTAACAGGTGGAGCAAATTGGAGCATGTGTTTTGTTAGATATGAGCTTGTGTAGTGTGTAACAATTGGAGATTGTACTGAGAGCTTGTGAGGAGTTTGTAAAATGATTGTTACATGATCTCTATCATTATAATATACAGATAGTTGGGGGTTTTCAGCTTTAAGCTTTCCCATAAATACTGTGTTTATATGTGTGATTGTTTATGGTTTTGATGTGCGCATGTGATTGTTTATATTTCCGCAATTAATGATCAATAGTAGAAGAGGTTATGTATTATGCATGAAGCTCAAATAGTGTGTGATCAGGATAATCTCGGTGAATAATTTAACAGTTATTCAAATTTCTACATGGTATCGGAGCAATATTGATCATTGGAGCAATTGCAAGACATTGAAGCGGTTGAGTTTTGTGCTGGTGGAATTCGAATTTGTAGCAGTGTTTTCTTGGTGTCGAAGTTGAGATGTCTTTCAACGGATTGCGATTGGAGTATGCCCTTGAGGGCAGCTCAAATTATATTGCATGGAAGGACAGGATGGAGGCGGTGCTAGATGACAATGGGTTGAAGGAGTTCATAGATGCTGAAGTCCCAAAGCCTACTTCTACTGATGTTGCCGTACTTGACGCATGGCAAAAGAAGACAACAAAGTGTCGAAGGATTCTGTTGGAGGGTGTGAAGGATCACATAGTGTCCAGCCTTCATGGTAAGGTTTCTCCATTCTTGATGTGGAAAGCCTTGACAGATTTATTCCAAAGCAAGAGCAACTAGAGGAAGTTGGCGCTCAAGGATAGACTCAGAAACATACAGATGGAGAAAGGCGACAGTATGCCCAAGTGCCTCACGAAGTTCATCCAATGCAGGGATGAGCTGGGAAGTGTGGGGGTGACTGTTGATGATGAGGAATTGGTGAGCTTGGCTCTCCTTGGGCTTCCGAAGAGTTGGCACTCCTATCAGGACTCTGTCAATGGTCGGGAGAAATTGCTGTGATGGGAGCGTACTTTGGTCGAATTCGTGCAAGAGGAGATATACAAATACTTGGGGTGGATAGATCTTCATCAAAGAACGTCGATGAAGAGAATTGCGATTTGGCCGCCGCCAAAGAAAAATAAGGGGAAGATCAAGAGCTTCTCATTCCTAAAGGAAAGAAGGTGACATGTCCAAGGTGAAGTGCTTTCACTGTCACTAACATGGACATTACACCACAAATTGTCCACAGAAGAAGAAAAATAAGAAGGCTGCTAGGAATGCAGCTGGAGAGGCCTTAGCCTCACAGTTTGAGCTGGATTTTTCGTTGATCGCATGCTTGGTCTCAAGTATGAAGGGATCAGTGTGGTTTCTTGACAGTGGTGCGTCTTTTCACATGACAAGAGATCGAGATTTGTTTACTGATCTGGATGAGAAAGATCTTGGAGTGCACATCGAGATGGGCGATGATGGTAGATACAGTGCGACCGGTATCGGTACCATTTCCTTTGAGAGGGAGTCTGGTAAACTCTTCGTATTGAAGGAAGTGATGCATGTTCCAGGATTGAAGAAGAATCTTATCTCTGTGGCGATGTTAGAAGACAAGGGATATGATGTTGTCTTTAGCGAGGGAAAGGCTTTCTTGCGCAGTAACGCAACTGGTGAGACCCGGAGGATAGAGGTTCGAGTTAAGAACCTTTAGTACTGTAGGGGAGATGTAGAGTTGCGTTGGAAGAATGGCGTAAGGCAAAAGGAAAGTGGTGAGTTTTGATGGTGATGGTGAGTTGTGGCACCAGAGATTGGGCTACCTTCACTCATGGAGCTTTGGTATCATGAAGAGACACTGGGTTTCCTATACTTTGCACAATGATCAAAGGCAAGGGATGCATTTTGGGAAAATTTGTGAAAAGCCACCTTTCACAAGAAGGATAGTTCAAGGCCGACGACGATCCTTGATAGAATTCACGACGTGTGTGGACCTTTTCAAGTAGGGTTTGGACAACAAAGCACAAGTACCATGTGATATTTGTTGATGATTTTTCTAAAGAAGTGTTGGATCTTCTTCATGCGGAAGAAGAGCGAGACATACTCAAAGTTCTGTGAGTTCAAGGCACTGGTTGAGAAAGAATCGGGGAAGCAGGTGAAGGCTCTTAGGAGCGACAATGGTGGTGAATTCATCTCTGGCGAATTCAAGGACTTTTGCAGCACATAAGGAATTCGAAGAGAGCTCATAGCACCTCATAACCCACAACAAAATGGGGTTGCTGAGCGGAAGAACAGAACGATCGTGGGTGCTGCACGGGCGATGTTGCATGATCAGGGCCTTCCCATACACTTGTGGGCTGAGGCATGCAATACTGCAGTATATGTGCAGAACCATTGTCCTCACAAGATACTTGGCATGAGTACACCCGAGGAGGCGTTTTCTAGTAAGAAGCCTGATATTTCCCATTTGAGGATTTTTGGTTCACCTGTTTACATTCATGTGACGAAGGATGCCAGGAAGAAGCTGGAGCCGACCGCAGAGGTTGGGATATTTGTGGGGTACACTGATACACCCCACAACTATCGTGTGTATTTTCCACATAGTCGCAAGACTGTTGTGCGACGGGATATCAAATTTCATGAGGAGAAAGCCATGAAGTGTTCGCTTGAGAGGGAGCCACACTTGCATGTAGATGAGGAGCTATTAGTTCCTAAGGATGAGTCTTGGGATGTGGATCAGCCACAAGATGAGGCTCATGGAGTGGAAGAGACCACCTGCAGCGCCAACCATCGTAGGGCTAAGCGCACTACGTGGTTGCCGACCGGGCCCAAGATGCAGAGAAGGTTGTAGGAGCACCTACATCACAACGCGTACAGCAGAGACAATACCGATCGCATATCGGATACATGGCTCTTAAGAGCAAGCGTAACGTAGACGCAGCCATCCTCTTTCGAGGAAGTTGTGGAGGACCCCGCATGGGTAGATGCCATGGTGGAAGAGTATGATTCGATTGTCAGAAACAGTGCATGGGAGATTGTCCCGAGACCGAAAGGGAAATCAGTGGTGGGTTCGAGATGGATCTACAAAGTGAAGCAGGCAGATGACGGGAGTGTGGAGAAGTACAAGGCAAGATTTGTTGCCCGAGGCTTCTCACAGATAGAGGGGATCGATTATGAGGAGACCTTTGCACCTGTCGCAAGGTATTCTTCCATACAGACGATTCTTGCTCTCTCAGCGCAGATGGGGTGGCACATTCATCAGATGGATGTGAAGACTGCGTTCCTCAATGGAGTCATTGAGGAGGAGGTGTACATAGAGCAGCCCGAAGGTTTCGAGATCTTCAGCAGCGAGTCGCATGTGTGCAGGCTCAAGAGAGCGCTGTATGGGTTGAAATAAGCACCTCGTGCTTGGTACACATGGATAGACAATTATTTCACCGGACTTGGATTCTCCAAGAGTGAGGCGGATCCTAACCTATACCAGATTGTGGTGGAGGGTAAGTTGCTGATCATTGTACTTTATGTAGATGATTTGATTTTGACAGTTGATGAGCTGTTGATACTCTCATGCAAGGAGGATCTTGAAAAAGAGTTTGAGATGAAGGACTTGGGCCTCCTTCATTATTTCCTGGGATTGGAAATTTGGCAGCGCAGTGGTGGAATGTTTGTTTCTCAGGGTAAGTATTTCCAGGAGATACTGGAGAAGTTCAACATGTATGGCTGCAAGCCTATTGATACTCCTCTTCCTGGTGGCTATAGGAAGGAGGATGCTACTTCAGCGGAGGTAGTGGATGCCACTGTTTATCGACAGTTGGTGGGGTTGCTTATGTATCTGGTCAATACACGAATCTCATTATTATGCTATGCGTCATAACTAGCTTCACAAGCTAAGTATGCTCAACCAAGCTCTACTAGAAGGCGGTGCAAGCATGTATTGAGATATCTCGCAGGCACGTCAGATATGGATCAGGGTACGTATATCTGACAGTGAAGTCAGGGTTTCACTGGGATGCAGATTGGCAGTGAGCCCAACGGACAGAAAGAGCACATCCGGAGGGATTTTCAATATCGGGTCGACAATAGTTTCTTGGTACAACAGGAAGCAGAGATCCGTGGCACTCAGTTCAGCAGAGGCCGAGTATATGGCAGCGATTTTGGCTGCATGCGAGGCTATATGGATGAGGAAGATCCTGGTCGGGTTGTTCGGTTCACACTTAGAGCCTACTGTGATTTATTGTGATAATCAGAGTTGCATCAAACTCTCAGTTAATCCAGTATTTCATGATATATCTAAACACATTGACATCCGGTATCATCATATCAGAGATTGTGTGTAGTGGAAGATCATGTTACTTTCATACATTCCCACGGAGGATCAGGATGCTGATATCTTGACGAAGGCGCTCACCAGGAGCAAATTCGAATACCACAGGGGCAGGATAGGGTTGCAGATAATCCTTATCTTGTTGAGAGGGAGTGTTGAGATTGCAACAAGATGATGAGCTTAGTGGAAAGAAGTCGCCTTCACTAAGTGGGCCCGCAGGCTATTTTTGGCGCAAAGTCTATTTTTAGACTACGTCTATTTTTAGACATATGGATCATGTTCTATGAGTTGCAGGATGCTATTTGTGGATGGTTGGTCAAGTCGGAAAAAATAGATGGAATTCTATTTTTAGACATACTGGGCAGAATCTATTTTTAGATTGCCATTCTAAAAATAGATATGTCGAATATTATTAGCTCTTAATAATATTTGGACTCTAAACATTATCTTATCCTCTTGGAGCACTTCAGTTAAGTGCACAGATGTGGCACATGCAGCTGACAGAAGGAATTACGCTATTCCTGAGGGTTAAGTGAAGCTATTGCATGGAGACTTCAGTTAGAACCCATGTGACAGAGTTTGGTGGAGTTGATTGAGGAAGTTAGTGGAGTTGTATTCAGTTTAACTCAGTTAAACATAGTTGAGCTAGTTGTATCTAGTCTAACTGATTGATACACTAGTGAGAGTGGTGTGAATTAATTATTAATTAATTCACTAATTATTAACTCATAAATCAACGAAAGAATACGTCAGTTAACTTTAGTGCATGGACAGTTTCAGTGGAGACCAGTGAAGAGGTAGGTGAAAGAGCAGTGTGACTATTAGTTGTGACCATACTGGTGCATGAGTTTGCACCACACATTGATGGAGATGACAATGAGGATTTCATAGTACACACCAGGTGGATTCGAACTCAGTCAGGGCCATTATTCATCTTGGATTGCGCAGTAGAGGCAGGCTAACAGGTGGAGCAGATTGGAGCATGTGTTTTGTTAGATTTGAGCTTGTGTAGTGTGTAACAATTGGAGATTTTACTGAGAGCTTGTGAGGAGTTTGTACAATGATTGTTACATGATCTCTATCATTATAATATATAGATAGTTGAGGTTTTTCAGCTTTAAGCTTTCCCATAAATACTGTGTTTATATGTGTGATTGTTTATGGTTTTGATGTGCGCATGCGATTGTTTATATTTCTGCAATTAATGATCAATAGTAGAAGAGGTTATGTATTATGCATGAAGCTCAAATAGTGTGTGATCAGGATAATCTTGGTGAATAATTTAACAGTTAATCAAATTTCTACACTTCCCCCATTTGGCTCCACCCCACCTTATCTCTTCCTGCTTCAAAATATCTCCAAATTTATGCTTGCATGATCTCCTTGGTCGTCTATGTCCTTTGTGGAATGGTAACTATCAATATTCCCTGCATGTGTCCTTCCTCAAGCTCCAGTGTGACTCCTCTACGTGGTGTCCATCTTCATCGTGGCCTGCTCATTGTGCCATCCCTGTACTACAATATGTCTTACCCTTTCTGTGCTTTTCATCTCTGCTGCATGGTCCTACAAAGCCAAAATTTATCATAAGTTCCTTCATATATATATATATATATATATATAATTTTATTTTATAGTAATTTTTAAAATACTAAATGTTTTATAAATTAAGCCATTTATATAAACTTTTATATAAAATTGAAAAAGTAATTAAAAAATGCTACAGATATGAGTATACTATCATTAGTAGTTATTTTTTTTTAATGGACTAAAATAATCATTAATTAATTAATTTAATAAATAAATAGTAAAATAATCATTAAATTATGGCATGAGAATACTTAAATAAAAGAATAAGTAGTAAACCAAAAATAACCATTAACTTATGGCATGAGAATACTTAAATAAAGGAATAAGTAGTAAACCAATTATTAATGTGCTGCATGAAGTTGAATCAAGGAAAATGTCAATGCTTCACTTACTACTTTTTCATTTTTTTCATCGAACTATTATTTAATGAATAAGTAATAAGTAGTAAAACAATTATTGATAGTTAATTATTTAATGGACTAAAGTAATTATTAATTAATTTATTTAATAAATAAGTAGTAAAACAATTATTGATAGTTACTTATATAATGGACTAAAGTAATCATTAATTAATTAATTTAATAAATAAGTAGTAAAATAATCATTAACTTATAACATGAAAATATTTAATTTATTATTATTTAATATTAATTTATTTAATAAAATAAGTAGTAAAATAATCATTAACTTATAACATGAAAATACTTAATTTATTACTATTTAATAAGTAAGTAGTAAACTAATTATTAATTTACTCCATGAAGTTGAGGTTGAATTGGATTTTTTTTCGCAAAACCGTCCAAGATCTAAAAACCTATAAAAGAGATGTGAAAACCCTCAAATTTAAAAATAAGTTTGTTTTAGAATTCCAATCCATGAGCTGAACATTCATGTACCCATTAATTTTCTCAATTCGAAACAGATCAATCCATCAGCAAATTCTACTAATAGAAGTGCTAAATACACGTTGAATTGAACGAAGCTCAAATTTTTTATTTTTTTATCCATTTTTATATTCCTTACACAACTGATTTGATAGCTGACACGCCGAACGCCGATGCGGTAGCTTCACGTGCATGGAAAGGACAAATCGACTTCCGCGTGGAACCACGAAACTCCGATTCACCATAAAGTAGGTCCAGAAGTACTTAATTATTGCGTTGCCCACAGAATTATCTCATGCTCGGTGCAAAGTAGAACTAGAAGTATTTAATTTGTGTTGCAGACACAATTTTCAGTGTGAACAGTGCAAAGTTTTTGCGGGATTTGAAATTATCAATTAAGGTGAAAAGTAACGTCGTTTTGGCATCGACACATGTAAACATACCGAGTGTATTGGATCTGTAGGACCCTAAACAGGGACACAGGCAAGTGTATTTTTGTGATTTTCGAATATTTTATAAATTTGATGATAATGGGTGGCAGCTAATTAACATATAATAATATTTTGGAAAGGAGTTTTTTTTAGTGCGATTTTTTGGAGTTTCCGGTGCCGGAATCCAGTGAAAAAAATAAAGGTAAAATCTTGGTTTTTGTTATTTAAACCCGTTTTTTGACTCTCTATATGGATTCAGCACCCTCAAAAACCCCTAGACCACTTCTATTGTGCAAGATTAACAATCAAACTTCTCTTTTGAATAAATTCCTGCCAGATTTTAGAGAAATTACACGGGAAAAAACCACCGTAAAACACTCCAAAAAGTATCTCTAAAGACTACTCGTTTTGGAAATAACTAAGTCAAATTTTTAAACTTATATTTTATCTGCCATATTTTTCAAATATTATAAAATATTATATCTAAATCAAAATAAAAATGACGATCGTTTTCTTATGTTAAACGCTGTTACATAACTGTGGGACGCCCAAGTCTAGACACACGGTAGTAAATCATTAAAGATAAATTTAATATTCCAATATTGTGTGTCTTTTTAAAACCAAATTACCCTTCAGTAAAGGTAAATATAATAATATTTATAAACACGCAGTCATTACTAAACTAATTCTAATTTTTTAATATTGTGTTTTTTTAAACCAAATTATTTTTTAGTGATAGTTATTTATAAACACAATCATTATAATAAAAATTTTTTTTTCATCATTATATCATTCTCAGTAAATTGAATTTAATAATAATAATAATAAATCACAACTATTCCGGCTATCCAACCTTATTCCGGCTATCCAACCTCAATAGCCCCAATTCACAATCTTCCAATAATATTAACCAAATTCAAAATCTCATTTGTAGTCAGTAGAGTTAGTCAGTTTTAGTTTTGAAAAAAGCCCCAATTCACAATTCTAAAATAATGTTAACCAAATCCAAAATCTCATTTGTAGTCAGTAGAGTTAGTCAGTATTAGTTTTGATTAGGGAAGTATTTAAGTGTTTGACTTTTTATCTCAGTATCAATTACGGACGTCTTCGTCTCCCCAGCTGTTGAAGTACATTCTCTCCTCTCAGAGATTCTCTTGGCGAATCCACAAAATTGGGTTATACCGAAAGTTGAAAATGTAGCAACCTTTTGTTTAATGAAAGATAGTCAATTTTTCCACGCGAAAGAAAAAAAGTCCGTAGAGTTAGTCATTATATGGCGGATAAAACCATTTGGAATTGGGAGACAATAAAATAAATTAAATCATATATGCTATGTGAATGGTAGATTTCGGGATAAAATTTAGAATTAACCAGGCATGCACCTAAGAGTGCAGTTCCTAATCAAATAAAACAAGCTTCTTCGACTTCAGTCTGCTACATACTTTATACGAATTTTCCAACTATATTCGAAACCTTATCTGAATGTATATCTCACTTCAATATCGCAGATTTACATTTTATTTCAGCACAATCTCTTCATAATTTAATTTATTGGTTTTTTCGGTAGCCAATTGACAATGAATTTGTTACAACGAATTAGAAAAAAATGTTCCTAAACCTTAATTGGCCTTCCTGCAGTTCTTGCGGACTTGTCCGCTAGTATCAGTGAGAGGAGAAATATTCCCCATCTTCACCATGGCTACCGCAAAATCCGTAAAGAAGGTGTTTTGGTTAGAGCTGTAGGTGGTGACTTGGGAATTTGTAGAGCCTCCGTTAAACAGTTGCTGATCGGAGTGCAGAAGTCCCTTTTGGCTTCTCAAATCAGTGTAATACTTGCTGTCAAATGTGGTAGGCGTGGCCAGATCTAAGGGCGAGAGGGTGTTGTCGCCACCAGCGCTTGGGCAGTTTGCCTTCACCGAAGTGGCGAAGGAAGTGTCAATGTTGGATTCGTTGTAGACGCGAGCTCTGAATGTGGTGCACCGCGCTTGCCCAATTGTATGACCGCCTGTAACATAAATAATATTAACAGAAGATAAGTATTATTAAATTTGAATATAGTGCAATATGACACCGCAGAATCAATCATTTGATGGCATGGAATTTCTGGCGTGAGTAATGGCGTACCCGAGAGTGCAACGAGGTCCTTGGTAGAAAGACCGTGGGCTATAAAAGATGAGATGAGAGCGCTGAGATTGGAAGCCGGAGACGGAATGTTGTTGTTTGCGGCGCTTAAACTCGCAGTCGTTGAGTCTCGCCTTCCCAGAAGTACCGTCCATGTTGGACCTCCCAGCTGCCAAATTGCAACCACACATGATGAACAATGTTTTTTCCTTCCAATTCCTCCAATAAAAAGCAAGATATTGTATTTACGAATAGTTAAACAAATGGTGAAGAGAAGGGGGGAATTAATACTTGGACGACTGAATCGCGAGATGCAATGGCGAGAATGTCGGCACACGACACGACACCACTGCAGGATGCCTCAACTTGAGTTTTGATGGTGTCTATTACGTCGAATCCTCGCACAGAATTAGCATTTGGGCCTGCAGTCTTTTCTCCGGTAAAGGTTGAGTTATCATCCAACAGTATCGAGCCATCGCAGCCCTGCAATAAACAGAAACCAAAATTAAATGTCGCGGATTATTCAAAATGACGGAGATGAGTTGATTTAAGCGCCAAATGTTGTTGAAATATTAAAGTCACCTGCCATGCCTTTGGGCAGGAAGGAAACGAGTACACAAAGGCAGCAGAGCGTGGAGTGCACAACACTCTGCATTGAAGAAGAATGGAGATGAATTTACTCCTGATGGGCCGCAGCCACGGATTGCAGAATAATTAACTCAGTGATGGGCAGAGCCCTTTTTTGTCTACGGAAGAACAGAGATTAGCTTTACGGAGGGGCAGATTGAGTTAAGACAGTCATTTCGGGCTTTAAAGCCCTCAACAACCAAAGTTATTTCTGAAACAGTGTCTTGTTGATGAGGAGTTCTGCGATGCGATCACAATCACAAATCGCAATACAAATGTTACAAGGACTGAGTGTCTTGTTGATATGGAGCCGCGATGCGATGCGATCCAATCGCAATCACATATCGCATAATCAAATGTCTTGCAGATGTGTTGAGTTCCGCAATGGAACGTTTTAATACAAACCGAAACCATATAATAAATTGCCCTCCCGTATAGAGTGAGGCCCGTGGGTCCACCTAACCACGTGGCGATATTTCAATGGAATCGCAGGAGCGCAATCGCAAGGATCAATCGGCGGTCTTTTGTTATGAGCCCCGATTGAAGGCCGGACCCGATCCGGTTATGTACCACAGCTTATTGGTAAATCGCATCCGATTTTTGATCGGCAATCACAACTCTTTTGAACGAGGCCCGATCGCACATTGTTGAGGTGGCGGACCCGATTGGTTTATGAGGCAGCTTTTATAATTGCCAATCGCATCCGCTTTCGGATCGCAATCGGAACTTTTGTTGTGTGCACTTGTTTGTTGTTTGCGATTGCGATGTGGTCCCCACCTTCTATGGCCGCATCGTATTTGTTTTAAAAGTTTTAATATGGTTTGTGTAATGTTTTAATATGCGCGGCATATAAAAGCCAAAGGCCCGCGAAGTCTATTGTATTGTATTATTTTGTCTTATTGTTTCGCACAACAGCGCGGAAGTAGAATGAAATACACATCAGTGTGTTGACTGTTGAAGATAGAGTATTGTTCTTGAGAGACATAGAGTGTTTTCTGTGCACTGCATCTGTAGCAGTCACCTTTGTTGTTATCCCTCTCTTAAGAGGAAGAATTTGTAACAGTTTTGAAAGTAATATAAGTTTGTGTTAAAGCCCTGAAAGCTCTGTCTCCTGTCATTTTTTTTTAACTTCTCTGTGTTTAGGAGGAGAGCCTATTCTCTTCACTTGGAATTCTCAAAATTCCAACATGGTATCGGAGCGCATCTAGGCTCTTTGAAGATTTCAAAGAAGCTGAAGAAGAAGACCTGTTGCAGCGTTTCTCTCCAGCAGCGTGAAAAGCTCAACAGAAGTCAAAAGTCAGGTATTTCTCAAAGATAATAGTGTTGTTGCTTTGTATTTAAAAGAAGTTTGTTCTTTCAAGAAGGAAAGACAGTTTGTTAAAACTTAGAGTTCAGTTTAAGAAACAATGGCTGGACCAAGCACTGGTATGAATCTTGGAAGTGTTCAGCTTCCACAGTTTAATGGAAAGAACTATGATTATTGGGCCATTACCATGAGAGCCCTGTTTGTCTCACAAGACTTGTGGGAACTAGTAGAAGATGGTTTCATAGAACCAGCTGATGAGTAGGCTTTTAATGCCTTAACTCAAGCAGAGAAAGATGTATTGAAGAATAATAGGAAGAAGGATGCCAAAGCTCTTTTCTGTTTGTATCAAGCTGTAAATGAGAGTGTGTTTCCAAGGATAGCAGCAGCTAAGAAATCCAAGGAGGCATGGGAAACTTTGAAAGTAGCCTATCAAGGTATGGAGAAAGTTAAAACAGCAAAACTTCAATTGCTGAGAAGAGATTTTGAAACTCTTTGCATGAAAGAGTCAGACAGTGTTGACACATTTTTCACACATGTGATTGGGATTGTCAATCAGATAAGATCCCATGGAGAAACTCTTGAAGATAGAAGGATTGTGGAGAAACTTTTGAGATGCTTACCCTCAAAGTTTGATGTTATTGTAACTACCATAGAAGAGACCAAAGATCTCTCACAGTTCACAGTGGATGAACTTCATGCCTCACTAATAACTCATGAACAAAGATTGAGCAGAGATGAACACTCATCTCTTGAGCATGCCTTCAAGACCCAGATGCCTTCAGGAAGAGGAAGAGGTCAAAGAAAAGGAAGAGGAAGAGGCAGAAGTCAGAATAGAGGTGGAAGGAACAGCCCTTCACATTCACATGGAAGGAGCAACAGTCAAAGCCAGAGCCATGGCCAATGCAACAGCCAGCAAGGTGGACATCAACACCAACATGCTCAAGGACAAAGGTATGACAAACCCAATGTCCAGTGTCATTATTGCAAGAAATATGGGCACTATGCCAATGAATGTAGAAAGAAGCAAAATGACATGAAGAATAGGCAGAATGCTAATGTAGCAAAAGAGGAAAAGAACCAAAGTAATGTGCTGCTAGCTTGTAATGTAGCACAAGACAAAGAAGATGATGTTTGGTTCTTAGATTCTGGATGTAGTAATCACATGACTGGCAACAGAGCAATGTTTGCCAATCTTGATGAAGAAGTTAAATCTGAAGTGACCACAGGGACTGATACTAAAATCTCTGTCAAAGGGAAAGTCAGAGTAAGTATTCGTGCAAGGAATGGGGAGCAAAAATTTGTCCCTGATGTGTATTATGTTCCAGGTCTGAAATGTAATCTTTTGAGCGTAGGGCAGCTCATAAACAAAGGTTACAATGTTATATTCAAAGATGATGTGTGCACCATAAAAGATATTCCTCCAAGTAAGAAAATTATTGCTGAAATACAAATGACCAGCAATAGAATGTTTCCACTCAAGCTCAACATTGACTTGAAAGGAAAAGGAAAGAATGTAGCAGCTGTAACTCAAGAAGCCTTCCAGAAGGAAGAGAAAGATGAAAATTGGTTATGGCATCTGAGATTTGGACATCTAAATTTCGGAGGCTTGAATTTGCTGCACAGAAAAGGAATGGTAAAAGGTTTACCACTGATAGAGAAGCCTGACAGCCTATGTGAAGGCTGCATCTTGGGAAAGCAACACAGAGAAAATTTTCCTTCAGGGAAAAGCATAAGGGCGAAAGCACCTTTGGAAATAATCCACTCAGATTTATGTGGGCCGATGCAAACAGCATCTGTTTCGGGCAGCAATTACATGCTGACTTTCATTGATGATTTCACACGAAAAGTGTGGATTTATTTCTTAAAATATAAGAGTGAAGTCTTTCAGAAATTTCGTCATTTTAAAGCTCTTGTGGAAAAACAGAGTGGACTGCACATTAAAGTCCTCAAAACTGACAGAGGAGGAGAATATATCTCAAAATAATTTTTGCGTTTTTGCAGAGAGAGTGGCATACACAAGCAATTTACCACCAGGTACACGCCGCAACAAAATGGAGTGGCTGAAAGGAAGAATCGAACCATAATGGAGATGGTGAGAAGTATGCTAAAGGCGAAACACTTACCGAATGAGTATTGGGCAGAAGCAGCAAACTGTGCTGTATATATTTTGAATAGATGCCCTACAAAAGCAGTGATGAACAAAGTTCCAGAAGAAGCGTGGAGTGGCAGAAAACAGGGAGTCAACCACATGAGAGTTTTTGGGTGTGTAGCATATGCACACATTCCAGATAAGTTGAGAAAGAAGTTGGATAGTAAGGGGGAGAAGTGCATTTTCCTTGGATATTGTGAAGATTCCAAAGGATACAGACTGTATAAACCATCCACAAAGAAGTTTATAATTAGCAGAGATGTACAATTCATTGAAGAAGAAGCGTGGGATGGAAGCATTGAGAAAACAGTCAATGTCAAAAATTGTTTATCTCATGATGAAGATGATGTAGATGTGGTTGAGATTAATAACCCATCCATTGCACAACCTCCAGCAGCGCAAGGCCAGCAAGGGACGCCTCAAGTGGCAGTAAGAACACCCTTGAGAAGAAGTGGCAGTGGTTCACCGAGTACACCACAAGGAGCAGAATCGAGTGCTTCATCAAGCACACCTACACCAAGTGAAAGAGGAACAAAGTTCAGAAGCCTTAGAGAAATCTATGAGCAAGGAGAAGCAGATGAAGGTATGAATTCCTTATTTGCTTTGTATTGTCAAGTTGATGATCCTATTCATTTTGAAGATGCTATTAAAGATAGAAAATGGATAGAATCTATGGATGAAGAAATTAAAGCCATAGAGAAGAATAGAACATGGGAGTTGGTTGATCTACCGGAAGGTAAAGAAGTCATTGGAGTTAAATGGGTATACAAGACCAAAAGCAATGCTGAAGGAAAAATAGAAAGACACAAGGCCAGACTTGTTGTCAAAGGATATAAGCAGAAGCAAGGGATTGATTATGAAGAAACTTTTGCACCAGTTGCAAGAATGGAGACAGTAAGAGCAGTGCTGTCCATAACAGCACAAAATAAATGAAAAGTATATCAAATGGATGTAAAATCCGCATTTTTAAATGGATTTTTAATGGAAGAGGTATATGTGGAACAGCCTCTTGGATATGAGAAGAAAGGCCAAGAGCATAAGGTCTATAAATTGAAGAAAGCTCTTTATGGGTTGAAACAAGCACCAAGAGCATGGTACAGTAGAATAGATTCTTATCTATTGGAGAATGGATTTGAAAAGTGTGAGGGAGAACCCACCCTCTACATCAAAGAAAAGGATGGTAAGTTATTGATTGTTGTCTTATATGTTGATGATTTAATTTTTACAGGTAATGATGATTACCTTGTTGAAAATTTTAAAACAGTCATGAAGGATGAATTTGAAATGACTGACATGGGTTTATTAAGATACTTCTTGGGAATAGAAGTGGAGCAAGGTGAAAAAGGAATTTTTATTTCTCAAGCAAAGTATGTGAATCAAGTTTTAGAAAGATTCAACATGCAGGAGTGCAAAGCTGCAATTACTCCCACGGTAATGGGATTGAAGTTGAGTAAGAATGACAGCAGCAAGGATTTTGATCCAAGTTTATACAAAAGCATAGTTGGCAGCCTCATGTACTTGACTGCAACTAGGCCAGATATTATGCATGATGTTAGCCTAATTTCCAGATTTATGGAGAAGCCAAAAGAAGCACATTGGCAAGCAGCAAAGAGAATTCTGAGGTATGTGAAAGGAACAAAAGGATTTGGTATTTTATATACTACTTCAGAAAACTCAGAATTAGTTGGATACACTGACAGTGATTGCGCTGGAAGTGTAGATGATCGGAAGAGCACTTCCGGTTATATTTTTCATATGGGTTCAGGAGCCATTTCATGGGCTTCCAAGAAACAGCCTATTGTAGCATTATCTACAGCAGAGGCAGAATATGTGGCAGCTACAGCAGCAGCATGTCAAGAAATTTGGATGAGAAGGATGTTGAGAAGTTTGTGCCAAGAACAGGTAAAGGGCACTGTGATTTATTGTGACAATAGCTCAGCTATTGCATTGTCAAAGAATTTTGTGTTTCATAAAAGAACAAAGCACATAGACACAAAGTATCATTATATCAGAGAATTGGTAAACAATGGAGAAATTGTTTTACAGCATTGTAAAATAGAGGAGCAATATGCAGATATTTTAACTAAACCATTGGGACAGAAAACATTTGAATTTCTAAGAGAATGCCTGGGTATGATGGATAACCCAGCAGCTGACTTTAAGGGGGAGTGTTGAAATATTAAAGTCACCTGCCATGCCTTTGGGCAGGAAGGAAACGAGTACACAAAGGCAGCAGAGCGTGGAGTGCACAACACTCTGCATTGAAGAAGAATGGAGATGAATTTACTCCTGATGGGCCACAGCCACGGATTGCAGAAGAATTAACTCAGTGATGGGCAGAGCCGTTTTTTGTCTACGGAAGAACAAAGATTATCTTTACGGAGGGGCAGATTGAGTTAAGACAGTCATTTCGGGCTTTAAAGCCCTCAACAACCAAAGTTATTTCTGAAACAGTGTCTTGTTGATGAGAAGTTCTGCGATGCGATCACAATCGCAAATTGCAATACAAATGTTACAAGGACCGAGTGTCTTGTTGATATGGAGCCGCGATGCGATGCGATCCAATCGCAATCACATATCGCATAATCAAATGTCTTGCAGATGTGTTGAGTTCCGCAATGGAACGTTTTAATACAAACCGAAACCATATAATAAATCGCCCTCCCGTATAGAGTGAGGCCCATGGGTCCACCTGACCACGTGGCGATATTTCAATGGAATCGCAGGAGCGCAATCGCAAGGATCAATCGGCGGTCTTTTGCTATGAGCCCCGATTGAAGGCCGGACCCGATCCGGTTATGTACCACAGCTTATTGGTAAATCGCATCCGATTTTTGATCGACAATCGCAACTCTTTTGAACGAGACCCGATCGCACATTGTTGAGGTGGCAGACCCGATTGGTTTATGAGGCAGCTTTTATAATTGCCAATCACATCCACTTTCAGATCGCAATCGGAACTTCTGTTGTGTGCACTTGTTTGTTGTTTGCGATTGCGATGTGGTCCCCACCTTCTATGGTGCGCATCGTATTTGTTTTAAAAGTTTTAATATGGTTTGTGTAATGTTTTAATATGCGCGGCATATAAAAGCCAAAGGCCCGCGAAGTCTATTGTATTGTATTATTTTGTCTTATTGTTTCGCACAACAGCACGAAAGTAGAATGAAATACACAACAGTGTGTTGACTGTTGAAGATAGAGTATTGTTCTTGAGAGACAGAGAGTGTTTTCTGTGCACTGCATCTGTAGCAGTCACCTTTGTTGTTATCCCTCTCTTAAGAGGAAGAATTTGTAACAGTTTTGAAAGTAATAGAAGTTTGTTTTAAAGCCCTGAAAGCTCTGTCTCCTGTCATTTTTTTTTAACTTCTCTGTGTTTAGGAGGAGAGCCTATTCTCTTCACTTGGAATTCTCAAAATTCCAACAAATGTGGGTATATTCTAGCCAGTTTATGATCAATTAAATGAAATTCTGGGTTTGATTTCTTACATTAACGAAGCAATCGTGGAAGTGAAGGCAGAGCAACGACGCCCCCATCCGTTTCTCATTGTTGACAGCTTTCGTCACTGCGGCTTTCACTATCGAAAGAGCCGTCAGACACACTTTGTTGTAAAATGTAGAGGTCAGCTGCCCATGCGCAGCGTTATTAATAGAGCTAATACACAGCACACAGACAACAATGAATACCAGAGTCCTCATGATTACAAAAAATAGCTTCTAACCAGGAAAGGAAAAAGGAATGAGAAGGGAATGGAATGCAGATGAATTGAATTGAATGGAATGTGGGAAGACTGTGTGTGAGAGTTGGAGTGACTCCAGGTTTTTATAGTGAAATACGCTATATAGTGTATCGATTTGAACTGGCTCATTGTCAACGTGAATGACAGCTATCAAAATGGACAAAATACAATTGAAATGGCGGTGAAGATGGTTGCGTGGGTTACCGATCAGAATCCATGACTTTTGGTGTGCCGAAATTTTGATCGTCTGCGACCCACACGCAATTACCGATCAGAATCCGTGACTTTTGGTGTGCCGAAATTTTCATCGTCTGCGACCCACACACAATTACCGATCAGAATCCGTGACTTTTGGTACGCATCAAAATGTGCGTGACTGAATTAAGAATTAATGGTATCGGAACCTTCATATGTCCCGCCGCCGTAACAATCGAAGATCTGATTCCTTTCTCTCATTGTTTACATTGGGTGACAAGCATTCTTGTGGTTTTAGTGTTTCATTCAGCGTAAGAGTTTGACTTATTTATTTTAAACTACAACATCTTTTCGTTGGGTGGGAAGGTGTGTTTGCTAAGGTCATGATCAGTACAAGTTGTGTGCTGGTGTTCTAATTGACAAGCCCATTAGGACCATTGGCTCATAATTGCATAGTTGTCAACATGCCACCTTTTAAAGTGAAGGAGGGTTACAAGCCAGGGGAAAAGTTACCATTAAGAAATAGCAGGATAATATTATAGCGCGTAGTCTACCGAGGCCGCCTTTTGACCCAGAATCCGGTAACGATTTCTAGAAACTCTGACAAATCTTTGCCCAGAAACTTGTTTACAGTTGTTAAACATTAGTATTTTGAGTGCCCCAGAGGTTTTTGATAGTGCTGAATCCATTTCCACTATCAAAAATGGATTCCAAGCACTGCAACTACTTGATTTTTTAAAATTTAGTTGACCGGATTCCAGCAGATTTCTGCAGACCAAAACGCGGCCTCGATAGACAACTCCATATTATAGTGTTAAAACGTAGAGAGTTAAAATCAAAGTTATTATTTAAAGATAAGGGGTAATGATTAAGAGTGTGAATGAAGCAATGGTAAGAGTACGATTAAGGTGATTTGTATTATATCATATCAAAAAATACAATATAAACTTGTTTGGATATGTTTATTAGTTTTTTTCAAGTAAAAAAATTAAAATGGATTAAATATTATTCGTTAGATATATTAATCATTATTCTCAAAGTTTGAGAGCTTTTTTTACTATCATTTATCACAAAATTATTACTAATAAATATAATAGCAATGGTCATGAACAACTTCTATTTACTAAGGAAATTTAATTAGATTGTGATTAGTGGACATGTCTTTTTATAGAGTTTATGAATTACTAATCAACAAGCTTCTTTTCCATTTTTGTCATTATATTACGTAATTTTTTGGTTTTCTTCTTTACATCATCTAGGCACAATAATATTTTATGTTGCTTTCCTAGTCTTTCTACCAATACCTTTCCCATTATGGTTTTGAGTTGGCAATATATATCAACCATTTGCATGTATCTGGTATTCCTCATTCTCGTACTACCTATGTTTGAAACCCAATTGCCAATGATACTCCAAGACCTCTTCATTTGTTATAAACCTATGCTCAATTTTGTCTTTCCTCTCATCTTTCGCAATTTCCTTTTCAATCACTGGAGGGGTATTGTTGTAATGAACATTTGTGGAGTGTTCTATTGTCCTCTAGGATTAAGAGGTGGATGACACATTGTTATTGCAACAACTCCTACATCGAGCCATGTTTTTCCATAAGTAGAGAGAATTGTATAGTGTGGATTTCTCAATGAAGTATAAGACTTGATATATACCTTTATAGGATATGAATAAGCTTGTATACCCAGAGAGAGGGAATAACCTCAGGCTCACAAAATGTCCACAATAGGGCCCATACCAATGCCAATTTGAAAGATAGGACAAGAAGATTGAAAATTTTTGAGAAGAAAGGGATCAATAATTCTAGAAAGTATAGACGCGAGTTGAACCCTTCCAAATTCACCCTAGAAAAGCCCCAGATGCACGATTAAACACCCTAGATTAGAACTTAGTTATGAATTAAGCAAGAATGAATATGTGAGCAAAAATTACCTTCCCATAAATGCTCGACTGAGTCTAGTAGCCTATCACCATGTTAGAGGTGGTATTGTATTTAGAGCTCTTTTCCACTACTATAAAGCTTTGAAATCAGAGATATGGAACCTAAGACACAACCCAAACAATGTTTTCCCTCGAAAAGTGAGAGCTTATAGTCTAAATATCCCAAGTTAATAATAATAATAAAAAAACCGGAGAGATTGAAGAAAACCATTGGACAACTCAAAGAAGGAATTTGTGAAACTAATTACAAAATGAGCGTCTCCACCAAAGTAGATTATGTTGAATATAGGTAAAATCATACAATGATGAAACATTTCCTTGAGCTAAGACTCACAAAATAATGAGATTAAAGTTCTCCAAGAAAAATCTAAGTGTCCAAGAGTGAGAGAGAGATAAAGAATAATGAGATAGCTCCAAAACTGAAATGAAAAAAGGTGAGAAAAATCTTTCCAACTGATCCTGATAAGCCTTTTTATCAATGATGCCTCTAATTTCTTCATTTTCGATTATTTTCTTTCAATTTTCTCCTCACGTGCAACCTGTGACCTTCCACCTTCCTTTTCTCCTATTTTCCATTATTTTAATAAATAAATGCCAAATAATGCCTCTTTCCTTTCCAAATCCTTTTCCATTTCCTTTGCTAATTTCCTTTAGCCATAGTAACTGATGAACACTCTCACTACGATGTTTTTCCCAACATTCAGCTTGGAATAAGTGTCCCATCAAACATGGTTATTATTTTTCCTTTATTAACTTTTATTACATGGAATTTTCACCAGGGTTGTTACAGAACCCTCCCCCTTGGGGGAACACCATCCTCGGTTTTCAATGACACCTACAAACCAACGACCTTCTATAACAAAAAATACTTCCTATGGAGCTTTATGACACATCTCATTGCATTATTTACAATGAACATTGTTGAAACATGAAATACATATCGTTTATTGGAGCTTTGTAACCTAACTCATTACGATATTTACAATAACAAACATATATAAAACCATAATGTCTATGGAGCTTTATAAATCCATCTCGATAAAATATTTACAATAATATACACATATAAACATATGCACATTTTCTCAACCATCAAATAAAAGGATATGATGCTTGTATCAACAACAAGGGAATTTAGAGGTTAACACCTCCACCCTCAAAGTAATACCAAGATTCACCTCCTTCAAAGGAAATCCAGAATCCACTACCAAGGTCAAAGTTGCATCCAATGTCCAACGCTAAAATCTTGCGTCACTTGTCCTCTAAGTGAAAATTTACCCACTCATTGTTCCAGGGCACATTCCAAATGTGCATCTGATTCCATATGGCATTGCTAATGACCAAAAAGATCCATCCCAAACCTTCCCTTCTCTGCTACACATATCCTCGGCCAATGCAGTAATCCCTTTTCATGCATTCACTCACCTTCCAAGTTCCCCAACATCCCCTATCTTGGGCGATCCATCCCTTGGCAAGGCTTCCTCACATTGGAAGTTCAAACAACCAAGGCATATACCTTCCTCAAAGCCATCGTACTTGTCATAGCATGCTCATGGAAAGCAATGGAAACTATTGGGTACTAGTGTCCCACAATGGAACTGCTCCTGAAGTGCTCTACCAACATACTTATTCATGTGTCAATTCCTTTTGTTGTTGCTACTAATGCTTGCAACGAGTTTCAACCACCCAGCTGGGAATTTCCGTGCTTTCCTAAACCAAGCACATAATTCCCATTAGACTCAAAACAATTGAAATAAATTCAAATCATACCTCATTGGTAGCTTTTCAACAGGTACACTTGCACTTTCAGACAAATCAAACTAGTTGTTTGATCAAATCATCACGCATAAACATATCACATCTAGTTAGCTCAAAACACAACCATCATAAATTAAAACCATGAATCACATGAAATTACCATAAACCATAATCATAAACCACATGTAACCATCACCAGCCAGAATCGTAGATCACATGCATAATAAAACTGAAATAAAATACTAATACTTATCCTTCATCGTTCCTTACTTTTTTTTTTGTTCTTTCTGTACAAACATCAGATTGGTTGGCACACTCGAAGAGTACCCAATTCCTTTTCTCCTCTTCAACCACTTACACATACACACATTGTAAATCACAACACGTACACCCACATACGACATACCACCATACAATATGCGCACCCACATTGGCATAAAACACATACACATACACCCGATGTACAATACAACATGATACATACACCTGCACCGACATAAAACACATAAACCTACTCCCGAAGTAAAATACAACACAATACATATACATATACAGAGTACAACACAACGCATACACATGTCACAATACCATGACTACACCATGCACATACATAGTATGACATGCCCACCACACAACATGTATGACATGCACACAATACCACATGTAAACTATTACCATATGCACAACATGTACACAGTACCACCTGTACACAACATGTGCAGAAGATCACAAGTACATGACACCACCTGCACAATGTGTACGCAACGCCAAATGTACACTGCACCACCTGTACAATACAATACCACATGTACACAACACCACATGCATGACATGTACACAACACCACATGTACACAATGCCACATGCAAAACATGTATACGACACCACCTGCACACAACACCAAATGTACAACATGTAGACAACACCACATGCACGCAACACCATATGTAAAACATGCACACAACACCATATGTACATATCAATGCATATACAACATGTAAATAGTACCATACGTACACAACACTGCATATCCAACGTGTGAACAACACCATATGCAAACAACACCACATATCCAACATGCACACAGTACGATATGTAGTCAACATCGCATATCCAACATGTACATAGCACCATCTATACCTAGCACTGCATATGCAATATACACACAACATCATATATGCAACAAACATACAAAATCATATGTACAGAATACTAGATATGTTACATGTACACATCACCATAGCTACAATCACTGAATATACAACATGCACAACATATACACAACTAGAGTATTGCACATCCATAGAGCACACATTGATCCCACAGACAACCTTTCTTCTAGTGTCTTTCCACTATCCATGCTTATCCTACCATGTCACAGATCACACTACTTTCACTTCGTTGATGTGCCCCTCAACATTACATGTCCATAACATAAATAAAGGCGTAGTGCAAGAATATAATATCAATTCATATCCACATGATATTGAGCTCATATATCTATCAGAGTCATTCTTCCCACTTGATTCCTCATAAGACCAAGAACCTCTTCATGCCATTCACCTGCATAAGCAATCATTCCTACATAAGAATGATCATTGAAAACCCTGTCATATAGTGACATAGATAAATAAATACATACATATATAATCATTAGCATAAAGCAATCGTAATGACCATGTCAATCAATTACATACATATATACACATAAACATTTAGCATTAAACCACCATGATCCATGACGACCCTGTCATACATGACATACATACATACATGTATACATATATAAATATCAGCATAATCATGATCAAAACATAATTACCAGATATCATAAGGTCAAGGCTAAGAGAACTTCCTTTATCTGTGCACACCATGCACAACATTGAGAACAATAGTTCCCAACATAGCCAAGCTATATGACGCCTCAGGTCCATTTACTTTACCCTTATGGTTACCTTTCTCATGTATGTACTTCCACCGTCCATTTACCACAATGGTCCAACCAGTCCAACCAACTATCATATTCTTACCTTCCACTACCATTAATCATGCATCGAGCTTCATCTATGTCTTACATTACCTATTAGGTACCACACAACTCTCCTTGAGCTCCATTAACTTTCCTCTTTCCCAACCAATTCCAAAGAATATCAAAGCATAAAAGGAAAGAACAAGAGAAAAACACGAATAAATCCATGAAAACGAATAGCTATACGACACTAAAATAAATGGTTGGCCATACACTAGATATAAACAAAGCCACAATAAAACGCAACAAACCATAAAATACAAAAAGTAGAAGACTGACAACAAACAACATGACTTAATCCCCATGGGTCCCCAGTGCTTCTGAACGAAAAATGAACCTGATACTTCTTCAATATTTCATGGCAGTCTCTTTCCATGCAATCCATTGAATCATATTACCATAACCACATAATTGTAAGCACATAAATACATATAACAATATACCAGTTATATTACCTTGTTGTGTCAGATGTGTTCCTTGTATTTGAAAACATACATATATCATCTCTCAAGGGACTCCAATCCCTCGACGAATCCAGCCATAACTAGAAAACAACTGATATACTTGTCAAATACATGTTCATGACTATAGCACATATTTGAATAATGTAAGAAAAAATTAAGGTTAAGAAGACTTCCTATATGAAAAGCACTCATTCGTTTGGAATTAGGGTTTCCAAACATAGCCAAAGGAATTCTTACCCAATTCCTTTCTTTTACCATTTACCTTACTGCAATCGAGTCCTACTACGTACCATCATATCACCCATATGTTAGTTATATAAACACATAAACTATTACCTTGTCATTCTAATACTAAGCATGTTGCCCTGAAACTATTCACACACATCAATCACATGTTACAAATATCAAGACATCATATATATTAACTAAAATCATCCTCTACAAAGACTAGCAACCATTTCGTAATCAACTAATATTCAAGATCATAATACTACAACTATCACCTTCTTTCACTCAAGTACATATCAACTATATCAACACACGTTTTTTAGTACAATGATCTTAAAAAAATATCATTTCTTCATGCAATATTATAAGCACATACTCATATCATGCAAGTAATCAAACATTCAGACAACAAATAAATGACATAATACAAACCAAACAATCAAACATTGAATAAATGACATAATAAAACATTAAAACACCAATTAGACGACATAAGAAAACTCATACCTTGATGTATCTTAGGGGAGGCTATCTTGTTTGCGCAATCTATATAGATTAGCACAATATAACTTCACATCACATCAACTTAGACATAAATAAGGTCATGATATCCATAAAAATAACTAGCTAACATGTTCGTACCATAAACTCATAAATAATTCTCACTCATGCATAACAATCACATATGCATAGTTAGTATAGATTATTACAACATAATATCACTACATATTAACACCTACCTGAATGTCATAACCACAACCATCTGCATAGGCCAATATAAATTAGCACGATACACATGACATCAATATATTAATGCCATAACCATAATCATCAAGTTAAATAACATATAACAACAAAAAGTCAACACATAACATACTCATTAACAACATATAACATAATCATCAAGTTTAACTAGCATAAACCAACAACAAGTTACTAATATACATGACTATTCGAGAAATGTACATATGGCCACACTAATTCACTAACATCTATCATACATGTAACTGCAACAATAATAAAATGACAAACATGTATATAAATAACCCTAATTCTTATAACAACCATTAACCACATACCTGCATGCAAAACATACAACCTGGATGACGATCTGCACTTACCCCAAAGTCTAGTGCTGCAACTTCACTTCAATGATCCACATCTCCTGCTTTGTTTCAACCAACACATCAACATCATAACATACAAACAACATCATGATGATCTAAAATTTATACAATGACCTCATGGAAAACATTCTTAACCGTGACAATTCATGCATAACAACATATAGACAATGACATGTATAACTGGCATGCATTCATGACAATCACATCCCACAAAAACACCATCAACTTCCACATTGCGCCACAACTGAAAAAATTACCACCACCATGCATACACAACAAGCACGTGGTCCAAAACATGAAGAACACATATGCAATTGACAGGTATGCATGAAAAACACATAGCAATGCATAACCAAGCATACACTCATGACAACATACTTCACAACAACAACATCCTCTTTCACATGGCGACATCATTGCAGCCATGACCAACACCATGCATATGAAACAAGCATATATACCACCAAGATGATTAACACACATGCAACCGACATGAATGCATGACCAACACACACCGCCCATCTAGTCTAAGGGGTGAACTCTGATACCACTCTGTAACACCCTCATCTCACATATACCCAAGTAACCAGCCAATCAAGGTAAATATGTGACGAGAGGCTACTATGAAATGATTGAACATCCTAGGTGACCTTAAGGAAGTGGAATCGATAGAAACGCATCACACATACTTCCACATCAGCAACAGGACCTCGAGAAGCCAACCTCACCACTTAGACATCAATATCCTTGGTCCCAATGAGGTTTTAGGCCTTTGAACCCTCAGAAGCTCCCATAGTATAGGCATGGGTGCATTTGGGAGGTTCTGGATGCTCCCACATAGTATGCAAACATGCATCCAGGGAATCAATTTCCTTGACCCGTTCCAATGTCCCTGGGTTTTGAGCCACTTTTTAGGCCTAGAGTCCAGGTCATTTCATAGAATTCAATGACAAGCTCATACATGAAATATAACAATGACACAATGTTGAAAAATAAAATACTGGGATAAGAACTTGACTAGAACCCTACTAGCCATGACATGAATTCATCAAACATGTCGCAAATATGTAATCTACAGGTTTAAATAACATATTTAAAAATAGTGGTATCATATTTGTCTGGGAATCACTAAGAAGCATTATTCCCTTACATCATTAGCTGCAATATCATCTATTAGGTCATAGATACATTTTTTATTAATTTACAAATAAAAACATGAGGAGAGCCATACATCATCACTATCAGAATACATGTTCATAACTAGCATAATGAAAATAGAAATATCAGGGATACATTAGCCATAGGATCTACATATAAATCAATACATTTACACATAAAATTCAATGGAAATGAAATTCTCATTAGTGAATGTAAAAACCAATTGGATATGGGACTACCATGTTCCACCCGACCATAGATTGGCTGAGCCAAATCTCTCTTCATCGAAACACCCCTGTGCCACATTCCAAGAATGAATGTGGGATGCATGACCAACCAAAAATAACCAAACAAGCATGGATACTACCAGAGTTCTCCACCTACACCCTGAGTAATTTTACTGGCTCTTAGTCTCTCAGGATTTACCGTAATCCATAGTCTAATCCAAAAATCACTAGGCACTACGCCTAGACCAAATCTCCAGGCTTTACCATACATCCCATCCTGTGACTACTAGGCCCAATAGAGAGAAATCAAACTCTTTGATTTATGGTATTACCCACCATTTACCGGCAAGGATTCCTAGGCCCATTGAGGCTCACAATCTTGGCTTTACCACAACCCACAGTTTGGTTCAAGGGTTAATAGACCAGTGGCTTTACCATGATCCACATTCTGGTTCAGGGATCACTAGGCCATCTGTTTTTCATTTTGAAGATCCACCTCACTCAGCTTTGAATCTGTTTGTCAATCCAACTCAACCAAAGCATGAGAACCCATCTCATCAATGCTATCTAGAAATGGCAAGGTTAGGTTGAAAACACTGTCACACTTGGAAAAACCCATGTCATGATAGAAAATAACTGCATAATACCATGCATGCCAAATATAGAAAGGAAATCACACATGGAAATCAACGCATGCAAATAATCCTGTTGTAGTTGCTTGATATTGCTCTTCCTTTCTTGCTCATTCCTTCTCTTACCTTATTTTCCTTTCTTGATCCAATGCCAAAGTGCTCCAAGAAAAATAAAGTGTCCAAGTGAGAGAGAGAGAGAGAGAGAGAGAGAGAGAGAGAGAGAGAGAGAGAGATAATGATGAGATAGCTCCAAAAATGAATTGACAAAAGGTGAGAAAAAGCTTGCCAACTGATCCTGAGGAACCTTTTTATTAATGAGGCTTCTAATTTCTTCATTTTCAATTATTTTCCTTCATTTTCCTCTTCACATGCAACCTCTGACCTTTCACTTTCCTTTTCTCCCTTTTTTCATTATTTTCATAAATAAATGCCAAAAAATGCCTCTTTCCTTTCCAAATCCTTTGTCATTTCCCTTGCCAATTTCCATTAGCCATAATAACCAATGAACACCCTCACTAGGATGTTTTTCCCAAAATTCACCTTGGAATAAGTGTCTTGTAAAACATGGTTATTATTTTACCTTATTAACTTTTATTACATGGAATTTTCACCAGGGTTGTTATAGACCCTTTGCCAAGTACACAACAGGTCACCAGTTAGTCTCCACCACCTCCAGTAGTAGAGTTAGCTCTAGGATTTAAGAAAGTTTTTTCGGTTAACGATGATATAGTTATAGACACATACAATCTTTTGTACAATGAGATATAGAGGAAGATTGTACAAGCGCACACGAATAATTTTCTGGATGACCTCACATCGCCTTCATTCATTAAAGAAAGGGTGATAGTGGTGGACACTAGGAAGAATCTCGATGTCATTATTGCAACCAACTTGGCCTTCAAAGGTGCGACAAGGTCAAACACTCAATAGTTGATGCCCAAGAATATGCAATTAGCACATAACTTACAGGTTCTTAGGAAAGAGGTAGAACATCTTTGTGCATGAACTCAGAAAGCAACTTCCACAAAGGTGCATTTAGAGGAAATGACAATAGCAATACTTTGTAAAGTATCGACACTTGGAGAGACCATGCAGAACCTATATGAGGAGCTTGTTACCATACATAAGACTGTTGTCCACTTGAATGGATTGCAACAGAAATGTAAAGGCTTTTCCAAAATTCTCAGGAATGTACAAGCTACCATTGTCATGATGCATGAATGGTCAATGCAATACAAATTAGCGACACCTCTTGACTTGGGAAAGAAAAATAAGCAATAGGAAAATTTGGAGAAATAAATAGTTTAGATGTTGATCCAGAACAAAAAGTATCTCGCCTCGTTCATTGGTAGAATTCAGGCCTTGTATGTACAGTTATATAATAGTCTAGATTTCTTTATAAACATGCACAATATCCCATTAGTTGGCTCACTCACAGAATCCAAACCCAGGAACCAGATCAGGCAGGAGATCGAAGAATACTTGGAGCATCATGGATAGATTTCCACCGAGGAATATTTGGAGTTGAACAAAAAGAACATGAAAAACTACATCGGTGGCCCTGTCCAAGTGAGAAAAATGTTGCTCCTGCTCCAGAAGGAAGTTCAAACTGGTTCCAATCATTGTATTAAGATGCCTTGGAGGCTAGAGTCTACTTCCATCGAGACACCATCACACAGTACCAAGCTTGGCACCGATACGTGACTGAGATACATCAAGTGGAATTTTTTGAGCTAGAGCTTCCCCAAACTCAACCATGATAATTTTTTTTCTTGTTAGGCTATCAAGTTTTCTCTACCCTATTTTGTCTTATATGGGTATGAGTGTATTGTAATATTCTTTTGTAAATAATTTGTAAGTGAAATTCCAAGTGTCAATTGTGGAATGGTAAGATTCATGATGTAATGTAATTGAAAATTCATTTGTAAAGAAGTTGAAGAGTTATGAGGTAAGTACAAGATTCACAAAGGGGTATGTGAAGAGTCACCCCTTTTATTATAAATACATCCTCATAACTTATGTAAAGTGCTTTTGGAAGCCAAACTTTTGGCTAGGCTTAGGCTTAGAATTAGGAGCTTGGGATTTTTTGTGAGAGCCTTAGCTTCTCTGTAGTGTATAGGGAGTATCTTTATTTGGATTAGGAGGTGATGTTGACTTCACGTTCCAATATTGTGGCTAGTGGTCCATCAATGGTATATGTATTATTGGAAATTTAACTTTAATAAAAGCTCAAAAACAACATGTTTTCATGTATATTTCGTGAATATAGTAGGACTATTCTTGTTGTATTTGCAATGTATGTTATTTAACTTATGCTTATGCCTATGAACTATTTCATTTGGATTGGTACGGATCTTGTTGAATGTGTGTTGTTGTATTATTTCATCACTATTAAATTGTGAACTATTTCACATATTAGCTTGTGATGTCTTTATGCCCATGCGTTCCTTTCAAGTTGCATACTATTACAAGATTCTGAGGGGCTCACTTATTTTCCCTTCGTGTGTCGGAACCTTCATGCATCACACTTGACATTCTGCAGGGTCACACACTTTCTCTCACCAAAGTGGCCATACATCACTCTATGTGTATTTACAGCCAAGGCATATCATTAACACCCACTGCATCGAAAATAGGGTCACATTTCCAAATTAGACTCCTACCCCAAACAATGTGAGGTCAAATTGGGACTTCATATCACGAAGATCCCTTGAATGTTGGTTGGTCTCAAATTGTCAACATTTATGGCTCTAGAAGGAGGGCCATATGACATGTTGAGCCCAAAAAGTTTGTTTGAATTTCCACACTCATTTATGGATTCTTCCCATATCTTTGCCCTGACATGTTTTTCAAGAACTGCAAAACTGAAAGTGTCGGTGGAAATTATTAATGACTTTTCAAATATAAAATTCAATGGCGAGGGTGGAGAAACCTTTTTTTAGCACACCACTCGCTTTCTTTACTTTTGGAAAAAACACAATATCCACTTTAAGGATGCTGTGTGCAGGTTGTTCATCCTCACTTTCAAAGAGTGCATAAGGGAATGGAGTTACAAATTTGCTTTCTCTTCCATACACTCTTTCAAACATCTTGCCCCAAAAATTTTATGTGCCTTTGATCGGTATAATTATAAATATGTGCTCAAGAAAATTATGTTTTTGTGAAAATCACATGATGAATCTCTTGATGATTTTCACGATTGTTTCATTCATTTTTGTTTTAAATTTTCGAAGGATGATGTCAATTGGCCTTTATTGCTAGAAAATTTGAATATTTCAATCAAATTTCAATGAATCCACATGCATATGAATCTTTTGAAAGTATCCCAACACAATGCAGTATTAGAGCTTCAAAATCTGCAACGGATGAAGTTACTGTTCTGAGTGACCCTCCGTCTCCTTCTCATCAAACAAATCCATTTCCACAGGTTGAAGTGGGAGAACTTGAGAATTCCAAAGCAAGTTTGGACTATGAATATGATGTTCGCAATGAAGTGTTATCTCCTCGTCCTACTTCCTTTAGTTCTTTTGGTACTTTGGATAGTGAGTTGTTATGTTCACCCGTTTCAAATGTTTCTTTTGATATTCATGAGGAGAAAATTTTGGATGGAGTTGGTATTGAGAAACCAACTTGCGATATCATTTGTGATGAATATGTGTGGGAGTACACATCTGAACAAAAATCTGCGATGAAGGATGATTATTTTCCTTTTGCACCTCTCCCTCATTATCCATACATTTTCTGCAATTCTGTCATCCTTGTTGAATCTTGCAAATAATTACCTTCTGATGATATTATTAATTTCGATCACTCTTAGAAATTTCATAATGTACGTTTTACATCATAATGTAGAGAGGACAAATATTCTCTTCTTGATCTCCCCAATCTACCATCTCATCATTTTGAAGAAATAGAGGGTGAAATTTATCGTTTTCAGTCTTCCCATGTCTATGATTCGTTAGATCATGAGGATGCCTCTATTTTTTATCTTGAACTTTATTATCATGGTTGTCATGATATTTTCACCGATTCATTTGGTCACGACTCTGATTTTTCTACGGTCGATCTTTCTTATCAACCAGTCTTTGATGATCTATCTTCTGATGATTTGGAACTTCCACAAGATTTCGAGGCACTTCAGCCCAAGCTCATTGTTATGTCAAGTTATCGTAGTATTGATGCCAGTTTCAACTCTGATCAGAACAATGTTGAATATTTCAAGGCTCCTCATAACTCTCCCACACACATTGAAAATCCATTTGTTTCAAAATTTTCCCATCCTCCATCAGTTTTGCATGATCTTATCGCTCAGTCATTGGAGGAGTCATACCTGGTGAGCACCGTCGAAAAACACAAGTTTTATTATTTCTTTATGTTCACCAGTTTCCGTATTTTGGAATTTTGTCCTTGCATGTATTTGAGTCACAGTGCATTTGAATACCAGAATCTATCTGCAAATACTTTGCATGTTCATTTCTTTCATACTTTTTTACATGCACTTTCAAACTTCGAACTCCTTAGTTTTTTTTTCCTTATCTTTCTTTCCTGTTGTTGTTTCTAAATATATTTCTTGATATGAATTCCCTCGCTTACATAGGTCAGTTGATGCGACAATGACTTCACTGGAAATTTGGTTTTGTGTAAGTATGACCTATTCTCTGTTATATTAGGAGTAGGATTAGTTGTTTTTTTATCTTTGTTGTTTTTTTTTTATTTACTTGCCTCTCCTCTCCTTTCTCTCACTTCATTTTAGTCATAGGATAACTTCTGTATGAGACCATTTTTAGTTCCCGAATCAAGCATGTTGAAGTCTAAGACGAAGTTGTACTACTATCAACGCTTGGCTATATGTTTATTCCCACTATTTGTGTCAATATTGCACTTTTTAGTCAAAGATACTCTGATGGAAAATACATCCTTTTTTGTAGAAAATCACAGTGGAATCACGACGCTTGAATCTATAACTAGTACCACCTAATTTAATTAGTCTTTTGTATTATTGGTTAATCCATGTCAACTAAGTTGAGTAGAGTAAGGAGGGAGGAAAACCTTAACAAGTATGTCATAGGTATATATATAAAATCCTTCTCTGAAGGAAAAACCTCTTCTTCTCTCAATAAGTTAGGATCCATGTCCCACCCCATGAAATAAATAAGTGCCTTTGCATAGTTCTATGAACAAAACAAAAATGAAAAAAATGAAAAAAATAACATAAAGGGTGAAAGAATAGAAAGGCTTAATGCGCAAGGAGGTGAAGAAAGCAACTTTGACTGGGTATTGTCCAGGATTGCTAACAACAGAGTAATGTTAGTGTTTCTGAAATGACTCTGTCGGGATACTGTATAGGCCTATTCACAGTGGAGGAATGCCAAATATGAAAAATAAGAATCTGACAATTCTTATACTTTTGCATCTATATACTCCTCTTCCCCAATCGAAACAACTAAGTTTTACTTGGCTTGGTTTAGCGTGTTTCCGATGAAGAGAATGGAAGGGATTAGATCTTTAATGTAGACTAAGTAAAGAAGCTATGATGATCAGCGAATTGAACTATACCTCCTAAAGAGTTAGAGCTATTTTCATGAGAAAAAAACCATACAAAGAGTTGGAGTTCTACTAGTGTGTCACCAAGTGCTGTAGGTGCTACAACCACCCTCCAAAGTTTTTCCTATACTTTGATTTTGAAGCCTTCCCTTTTTTCTTCAGGAGCTTATCTTTTATTTTCATCAAGTATTCACGATTTAATAAAGACTTATTCTTTTCATTTGTGCTTGTGTTTACTTTTTTTCACACTTATTTAATATTTTGAGTCACAAGCTAACCTTCTGAATTAGCCTTACATCAATCCCGATTTTGCCTCTAAAACTTTGAAATCTATGAGGGCAAGCCAACCTTGTTGATGGAAATTGTACAATCTAGAATGGCAGGTCAAACTTGAGCTGTAGAATTGCGTAGTCACAAATTGTAGCCCAACACTAAGATCTGAAATTGTACAATGCACTGATGCGAGAAGTTTCCCAATTCCCCAGAATTGTGCATTCTTCCTTAGCAGTGTGCATGGAAATTGATCCAGGTGGATATTGGTGGCCAACCACCTACTCCATTTGGACCCGCACAATCAATTCTTGCAGCTTTTCACATTCAACACAACTTACTATTTTTAACAGGTTTTCGGGTCCTGCACTCCGAGAGTCGTTTTGGGGCCTTAATGATCCAGGTGGATATTGGTGGCCACCCACCTATTCCATTTGAACCACCACCATTAGTTCTTTCAGTTTTTAAGTTGCAGCACAACTTACTATTTTTAGCATTTTTCGAGTCTTGAACTTCTAGAGCCGTTTTGAGGCCCTAAACAATGTTTTTTGGGAAAACAGGGAGCAACATAGGTCCATGGATTGATGTTGCTCACATTGAAATTTTTACTCCTCGGATAGATCTTTCTAACAAGGTATGATACGTGTCAAATGGAGATCATATGCCGAAGTTACGTCCCCAGGAAGTTGAGACACCAATTTACCCAAACGGGGCCCATAGTTTTGGTGCTTCATCTCCTAGGGTTAGGTTTTTGGATGTTTAGAGCTCTCCATTGTTTCTAAATAATAAATAGGCCCTCGAGCCTCATTGTAACATAGTTAAGAGGTCTGTAGCCGCCACATCTCTTCTTAGAGATACGCTACCAGCACCTTAGCTATTTTTATTTCCAATGTCTGTAAGCATATTTCAGTCATTTGATTTAAATAAAATTAAGTATTGTTTCCGTTGCATCTCTGTGTTTATGGCTATTTCTGTATTTTATTGTGTTCCTGCATAAATCCGGATAAAAAAATTTCCCGAAAAAAGAAAAAAAATCATCCCTAGAAAAAAAGGGATTATTAATTTCCCAAAGGTGGCACAGTTGTTGTTTTTAAAAATTTCTACCAAGTGTCTCTTTTTCCTTGATTTTAGGCATGCACGTCATAAAACTTAATATGCTCAAATATATTTAATTGATGCCTCTAGAGCTCATTTTTACATTTGATCTTGGAGCTATATCATTCCAAAGGAGATCAAGGAGCCTTCGGTGGAGTTTCCGTCGCTTTTCCGAGTGAGTTTTGCTTTTGTCTCCTTTTGCCACTTTTTCTGTTGCTTTTTGTCATTTCACTTCTGCGAGTTTTTTTTTCTTGTTTCTCTTCGTGGTTTCTCATGTTTTAAATTATATTACCTTGTAGAAGTGTTGATTCAGTTTTTCATTCGCCTTTCATAAGTGTCACATTAGTTTTCTTGTTTTTTCACATCAGTGATCGTCATTTCAATGACTCTCCTCACATGTTTATTTTTCCTTCCTTTTGTTGATTTTTTTCACATGATTCACACGAATCTATCCATACTTAGTTATATTTTTGCTTTAACCTACATTTTCACTTACATCTACTTGTTCCCCACACCCTCACCGGGAAGATCTACACTTCACTTGACCATGCATTTCCTTGCTCAGTTAGGCATTGTGCAAATTTGAGGCTCAAGCCCAGAGATTCGCCTCTGAGACTGCACAATGCGCAATATAGGTTGGACTAACTGTGCATTGTGCAATCCCAACGCTCAGTCTTCCACCTTGGCAACTAAGATTGCACAACACATAATATTTCCATGTCTCTTCCCAAGAAGAGCTGCACATTGCATAGTCTCAAGCCTCAGGTTGCATCCTTAGCTACTAAGACTACAAATGTGGAGTTCCCTTAGCTAGTCTCCCTCAATTGATCATGAGAATTGTGAAATCTGAATCATCAGTCCGTGTGCTTTCTTCTGGATCTTGCTTTGAAAGTTGATTTACAAAAGCTAATGTTTTCTTGCCATGAGTGCCTTTTCTCTCCTGCAGGTACCACATGTTTATTTGGGGTAGCATAGATGTTCTCTAAGTATCAAAATTTTTGGATAGGCTTAGACACATGTATTCTATATAACCCGAAAATTGTTTCGGGAAATTCCACCAAGATTGTATTTTATTAAGAAAATTAATTATTTTAAAGTGGCCCTAATTCTAAACTTAGGAAAATAAAATAATTAAAGTGAATTAATAGAATATGGGTGTGAATGTTATAGAAAAAATACATCAAGTCAAAATGTAATCTTAGCCATTGATTGGAGATCTAATCTCTCTCGTTGAAGTCTCAACTAGAAGACTATAAAGAAGGCTTGAGTGTCATTAGGAAAGACACACTGAGAGATCAAGAGATCAAATATTCTGAAGGAGCAGTGCTCAGAGGAAAATTTTAATCGAGAGATTCTCATGAAGTTGAGGGGCAGAGATAGTTTTGGTTTGAGGATCTTCTCTGGGGCCAAGGATCCTTAGTAGAGAGGCAAATAAATATGTAGAGGAAGCAACGTAGAGCCCAGAGAGAGTGATGTTGCACCCAGAGAGGTTGACATAGGGCCACGAAGGCCATACACAAAGGCAACACAGTATTTATAGCATAAGTATGAGTTTCATCTTGGAGATCAAAGTTCTGAGCCAGGATGGATGGAATCGATATTTCTAAGGGTTGAACGATTCAGTAGAGGAGGTGATGCAGTCCTTCAGAGGTCACCACACAAGCCTACGCAATTACAATGCAGAGGTAGCACAAAGGGTGTTGGGGTTTAGATAGTTTAGCTATCGGATCAGCCGGAACTAACAGAGTGATGTAATCTCACAATTTATCTTTATTTTTCTAAGTTATATTCTCTGTCCTCGATATCCAATAAGGAAACCAAAGATTGTATTCAGATATAGCTATTTATTAATAATAAAACCCTCAGATCTATGGCACCTCTTTTCCCGCATTGGGTTTTTCCAGAGACATTTTTCCAGAAAGAACGGTGTCCTGTGTCATATTTTTCTTTTGCTCAATTTCTTGTTTCGCATATTAATTTAATTGAGTGAAGGTTGCTTCAGTAATTTCTTCAATATTTACAAAAGAAATATGAAAATAACTTTTTAATGTAATTTACAGGAAGGTGAAGTTAATTTAGTTTGTTGCAGTAGGATTCCAGATCTAGGACATGGAATTTTAACATGGTTTCAAAGCATTGCAAGTGAAATAGGAAGAGCAGAGCCAACGCTGAGCAGGAGGCCGAATAATTGCAGAAAGAAGCAATTTGAAACCCGAGAGGGATTGCGCAGTCCATGCCAGAAGGGCTGAAGTTTTGCAGAATGTCTCTCTCTGAGTGAGTCGATAGAGAGGTAGCTTTTCCAGATCAATATTTTTCTGAGTCGGAGGGAGAATCACAAAGCCTTAGTGAAAAGCTGATGGGTCACAATTTTTTTGCAGGAAATTTTTTGTTGAGAAGAAAGAAGAAGCACAGTGAGGGAATTTTATTCCTCAGGGAGTTCCTAGCCATGGAATTCCATTTTTTCATGATTTGAGCAGTAGATCCCGATGGTAGATCTACAAGCTCTAGCAAGGAGTGTGTAATCTAGTCTAGTGATGCGCAAAGTGGGAAGAGAGGGAGCATATTCAACAATTTATTTTCGGGAGAAATAATATCTCATGGGATTTGAGATCAGGTCCCATTGCAGGGAGCCTCTAACTATGTAATCTGGAAGGTGAGAATCACATGTCTTCTATATTAATACGATCTCAAGCTTTTCGTGATGAGTATGGTAGCTGTCCCTGCAGATCCATATTCGCTGAAGAAGTATAATTCTGATATGGCGAAGGCTAAAAGGTTTCGCCTTGATGGATTCAAATATCACATTGTGTTCCACATAGCCATCAAGGACACAAATAGGCAGATGTGGGAATCCTTGGCAGCGTTGTATGAAGGATATTCCGTGCAATAGAATATGTACTTAGAACATAAACTAAGGATGGTGCAGATGCAAAAGAGGGAATGTATTTTTTTGTTCCTGTCTAGGCTTGAGGAATCTCATGATTAGGTAGAAATCATGGGGTCCACCCCTTCTCCTACAACAATCATGAGAATGGTTATTAATGTAGTCACAAAAGAATGCCAGGTTTTTGTTCAGAGCATCCTGGGCAGAGAAACCTTTTCGGGTTGGGAAGAGATGTGGGCTTCTCTTCAGCAGGAAGAGCTAAGGAGGGACCTAGTCAAGTGAAAAATTAATGGCAACAATAGTAGTGGATCAAAGATGAAGGGGGAGGAGGAAAATTTATCCCTTACACCCAAGGGGAAGTAAAAGCAGTGAAGATAAAATAAGGACATCTCGAAGATAAAGTGCTTCAGGTTTGGTGAACTTGGTCACTACGCTACCCAATGTCCTTTGAAGAAAAAGGACAAGGATGAGAAGCATGATCTGAAGGATACATTCATAAATATCGATGAGGATGAGTATGCCATGAGCGCCCATCCATCTCCAAGAGGGAAATAGGGCGATATTGAGATGTAAGTTCGCAAGAACTTCAGTTGGGCAGGATCCCTTAGGAGTCCACCTCTTAGATCATGACCTTGCTACGGGTTCCCAAAGATTAGAAGTAGCAGGTTGGAGGAGGTTTAGTTGGTGCAAAGGAGTGTTGGAGTGACATATTCAGTAGTTAGCAGTGCAAAGCAGAGTTGTAGCAGCGCAGAGGGACATAGTACAAAGAAGTAGCAACAGGGTGTTTTAGAGGGACAACGTGGGACGAGCAACACTCAAAGTTTCAACATTGAGATGCATCCTGAAAAATTGTTCATATTTTTGGATGTTTTTTAGTTTCTTCTCTCAACAATTGAGTTGCAGTGTTGAGTTAGCAGTGGAAGTGATAACAACATATGCAAAATTTGAGAGGGAGTTGTAGTATTGATGCAGTGTTGATCATGGCAGGGTCAGCAACAGTACAGCTGCAGCATCAACGCAGTGGTTTGTGGACAATATGTCAGACATCAGTAGGATAGAGGGAGATGTTTCAGAGTCAGAGAAGTGTGCAGCAGGGTATATTTTCTAGAGCACATTCCTCGCTAAGAAGGGCTGCTGATTTGGGGTAGCATCGGATGTGTTATAAGTCTCAAAATTTATGGAGAATCTTAGACACATGTATTCTAGATAACCCATAAATTGTTTGGGGAAATTCCACCCAGATTGTATTTTATTAAGAGAATTGATTATTTTCAAATAAATCTAAGTCTAAAATTAGGAAAATAAAACAATTAAAGTGAATTAATAGAATATGGGTGTGAATGTTCTAGAAAAATCATATCAAGTCAAAATGTAATCTTAGCCATTGATTGGAGATCTAATCTCAGGCATTGAAGTCTCAATGAGAAGGATATAAATAAGGCTTGAGGGTCATTTGGAAATAAACACCGAGATATCAATAGATCGAATTTTATGAAGGAGGAATGCTCAGAGGAAAAGTTTGATCGAGAGATTCTCACGCAGTAGAGGGGAAGAGACATTTTGGTCGGGGGATCTTCTCTGGGGCCAAGAATACTCAGTAGAGAGGTAGATAAAGACACAGAGGAAGCATCACAGAGCCCAAAGAGGTTGATGCAACACCCAGAGAGGGTGACATAAGGCCACGAAGGCCACACGCAGAGGCAACACAGTATTTTGAGTAGAAGTCTAAGTTTCAGCTGGGAGATTGAAGTTTTGAGCATGGAGGGTTGGAATCAAGCTTTATGAGGGCTAAACGATTTAACAGAGGAGGTGACATAGTCCTTCATAGACCCCCACACATGCCTATGAAATTAATTCATAGAGGCATCACAAAGGGTGCTGAGGTTTCATCAGTTCAAGTACCGGATCAGTTGTGACTAGTAGAGTGGGGTAATCTCACAATTTATCTTTCTTCTGCCAAGTGGTATTGTCTCCACTTGACAGGAAGAAATGAATCCATAGATTCTATTCAGATATAACTGTTTCTTAATAATATAACCCTCAGATCTGCTGCGCCTATTTTCCTGCATTAGGTTTTTCCAAGGATATTTTTGAAAAAACAATGATGTCCTGTGTGATGTTTTTATTTTGCTCAATTTCTTGTTTTGCATATTAATTGAGTGAATGTTGCTTTAGTATTTACAGAATAAATATCAAAATAAATTGTTAATGTAATTTACAATTAGGTGAAGCTAATCCAGTTTGTTGTAATAGGATTCCATATCTAGGACTTGGAATTTTCACACCACAGTTGTTGACCATTTCTCTCCAGTAATCACTATTACCATGGCATGCAAGAGAGCTGCCTCAAAAGATAAAACAGAAAGAAGTACTGGGGAAGTAGTTGAGATTCTGTCAATATACTTTCTGGTGTATTCAGACACTCAAATTTTTGTGGAAAAGGAATCAAATCTAACATGGCAAAAAGTGAAAAAATATTTTTCAAAAAAGAGCTTCAAGGCAGATCTAGAGGACTATCAGGTATATGTTAGTGTTCAGTGGTCGGGATTACACAAGGTTGCATGCATATATCGAGGGTTCCCATTTGCAGATGTCATCATTTGGATTGTTTCACACATTGATGTGAATACCATGATTTTGAACAACACCAGTGGAAAGAAGCTTGCTACTTTTATTGTAGAAGATTATCGTCTTATGTACCATTTTCCTGAGCGAGAAGCACTCATGGATTCATATTTCTATGCCACCAACAAATATTTGAGCATGAAGGACATTGTTAAAGTATGGGTGAAAGAGCCATCAATTTTTCGATAGATGCCCACAAACAAATACAAGAAGAAGTATCTTAGGAAGACCTATCAGCTATTGGTTATCCTAGATTACATAATCTAAGGTTAAAAGTGCACAGAGACCCTTCCTGAAGGGTGGGAAACCTTAGTGAACTAGGTTCTGAATGAGGGGAAGTCATTCAAATCGTCAAATTTATTAGCTTGATAGTTAAGAATCCATATAGAAAATGCCCATAGTCCTCTCAAGGGAGGGCAAGAAATATTATACATGGCTGCATATTTACTGGATGCAATTTGTGCACATAAAGCATTCCCTGACATGGAATGGACTTGGTCACCTCAAGACCTTGTCATGTACATCCACTGTATACTTCTCTAAGATTGCAGCCATCGAGGATTTATGGAGAATCTAATTGACCACTTCCTCATTTCTTTGTACAAGATGATATTTGAGGAAGAACCACCTTGCATGTCATGTGGAGAAATGGAGACAGTAGTAGAAATAACAAAATGGTTTACTTCACCAGATGGCACCTTCCCTAGAGTGTTTGGCAGTTAGAATTCGCTGCATATTTTTCTAAGATATGCCACTGACATGCTTGTCATGCAAGAGGTTTCATATCATCTCTCAATAGTGTTTTTCAGCAAATTTTCATAGGAAGAAGAAAGCACCATGGAATCCTCTTCATATGAAAATTGGTTGTACGAGATAAATAACCTGAAAGTCATGGATACCAAAGGAAAGGAGATAGAGAAGTTTCCATTCAGTACTCGGTACATTAATCTGTATGATCCCCATGGTATTTGCAAATACCACTGTGTGAGAATTCACTTCTAGTGCCTCAATGGGAAATTTCATTGGCCATAGGAGGATCCATGGGAGAATTGCTATAATGCCTCCAAATCCCGTGAGCTGATCAATTTTGCAGGAAATTCACAGATGAATCTGCAGAGTGTAGCTACACTAGAAGCAGTGCCACTAGAAGAGAGAAACCCCGTGTAGGATAAGGGAAATAGAAAGGTTGCTTATAGTCCAGGGGGAGAACGAAGCCGCAAAATGACAGTGGATCTAGCTATTATGAAAGTGGCTTTACTAAGAGACGAAAAGAGGAAACAAAGGATGTAGAGAGAAAAACAGAGGAAGAGAGAAGATAAGAGGAGATTGGAGGAAGAAACAACACAAAATCAAGCTGAGGAGAAAGAACAAATTCGACAACCAGCATAGGAGGAGAGCGAGAAAATGCAGGACCAGGAGATTGCTCATTAGATTAAATATTTGATAGAGATTGATGACATGGACGTGGAACCGGAGCCACAGAATCAAGATGTCAACTTGATGCTAAGTACAAAATAGGTCACCAGTTAGTCTCCAACACCTCCAACAACAGAGTTAGCTCCAGGAAAGGAAGAGGAAGTTTTTCCTCTTGATGATGATCTAGTTATGGATCCGTACAACATTTCGTACAATGAGCTTCAGAGGAATATTGTACAATCACGTAAGAAGCATTCTCCAGATGGCCTCACATTTCTTGCATTCATTAGAGAAAGGGTGATGATGGCGAACACCAGGAAGAATCCTGATGCCATTGTCATAACCAACTTGGCCTTTGCAGGTGTAGCAAGTTCGAACACTAATTATTTGATGGTCGAGAATAAGAAATTGGAATAAAACTTATAGGCTGTTAGGTAAGAGGTAGAAGAGATCTGTGCAACAACTTAGAATATAGCTTCTGCACAGGTGCATCTAGAGGAAATGAGGGTAGCGATACTTGGTGAAGTATCAACCCTTGGAGAAAGCATGCAGGACCTATATAAGGAGCTTGTTATTGTACATAAGGCAGTTGTCCACTTGCATGGCTTGCAGCAAAAATGTAAATAATTTTCCAAAACTCTGAGGAATGTACAAGTTGCAATTTTCGTCGTGCGTGAATGGTCAATGCGATATAAAGGGGCACCACTTGACTTGGGAAAGAAAATTAAGCAATAGGTAGAGCTGGAGAAAGCAAGAGTTTGGATGCTGATCCAGGACAACAAGAAGCTCACCTCATTCATTGGTATCATTCAGGCCTTGTATTTATGATTATACAATAGTATGGATTTCTTGGTGAACACAAACATGATCCAATCACTTGGCTCACTCATAGAAGCCAAGCCTAGGAACCAGGTTAGGCAGGACATCGATGAATACTTGGAGAAACTTAGACAAATTTCCACCAAGGAATATTTGGAGTTGAATAAACAGAACATGTAGAACTGCGTCATTGGCCCTATCATAGTGAGAAAAATGTTACTCCTTCTCCAAAAGGAAGTTGAAACTGCTTCCAAATCATTGTACTTGGATGCCATGGAGGCTAGACTCCACTTCCATCTAGACACCATCACGTATTTTGGGGATGTCATCACACATTACAAAGCTTAGCACCGATACATGACCAAGAGACATGAAGTGGAAGTTGTTGAGATAGAGTTTCCCCAAACTCAAGCATGATAGTGTTTTGTCATGTTAGGCTGTCAAGTTGTCTCTACCCTATTTTGTCTTATATGGGTATGAGTGTATTGGAGTATTCTTTTCTAATAATTTGTAAGTGAAATTCCAAGTTTCAATTATGGAATGTGAAGAGTCATGATGTAATGTAATTGAAAATTTATTTATAGATAAGTTGAAGAGTCATGAGGGAAGTCCAAGAGTCACAAAGGGGAATGTGAAGATTCACGCCTTTTGTTATACATACATCTTCATAACTCATGTAAAGGGTTTTTGGGAGCCAAGATTCTGGCTAGGCTTAGGCTTAGAATCAAGATCTTGGGAGTTTTTGTGAGAACCTTGTCTTCTCTGCAACATAGAGGGAGTATCTTTCTTTGGAGGAGAAGGTGACATATACATCATGTTCCACTATTGCGGCTAGTAGTTCATCAATGGTATATGTATTATTGGAACTTTCACTTTAATAAAATATTAGAGACGACACATTTTAGATTTTCATGCATATGTTGTGAATATAATAGGTCTATTCTTGTTGTATTTGCAATTTATATCATTTAACTTACGTTTATGCTTATGAAATATTCTGTTTGCATTGGTATGAATCTTGTTGAATGAGTGTTGTTGTATTATTTCATCACTATTATCTTGTGAACAATTTCACATAATAGCTTTTGATGTATTTATGCGCATGTCTTCCTAGAAGACAACCACGTCACACAAACATCCCAGTCGTGCGCGACATTCTAACAAAATCGGGATTTGCTACATAGTGGCCAACAAATACCTGCTTAACATCGATCCTTTTGACAATACCCATGAAGTGAGTGAAGTCTCAAAAAAGATGCTAATGGGTGATTTTTGAAATTAGATTTTTGCATTCTCATAGGATTGTATTATGGATGTGATGTGTTATTCATGATTGAAACATGCTCGAATACCCCACTATGACTACGCACTGCACATGGCATTATACTTTTTTTATTCAACCCAAGATGCACACTCACAACAACTATGTGTGGTGTAAGAACCCCGACATGGACACCCTATAATGAAGTCCGAGTTTACCCTAGAATCTACCAGTTTTGCAATTGGCACACATGGCCTCGACCAACACCCTGCACCTTATCATTTAATTGGCCCTTTACTCTCATTAAGCCAAATTTATAATACAAAACATAACGGGTCCATACCAGACCAAATCACCACCATAAACCATCATTCCAAATAACATTAATAGCATAAACATTTGGATTATCTGAAAGAGTTATAAACCAATAACAACATTATAAACCATCACGCGGTGCGCATAATATCATAACCTATAACAATAAAGTTCATACAGATACACATCAAAGGCTAAAACAACTTATGAAACATCATTTCATATTCATATTAGTGGAAGATGCATAACATCCAAAATTACATAAGTTAATTTAACAGGCTCATCAACCATCCATAATCACAACAAATAACAATAAAAAACATATTGTGAACCAATAACAACCAATTTATATAACCAAAGGCTAAACTCATTATAGAAATGTTTCAAAGTAGGGACAAACTCAACTACATGTCCACAGGTTGCATCTAACAGGAACTAGCACATACGTTGACTCTAGACTCGACCTCTTCTACGCCCGACCGACGAAAAACTTCTTAACATTCCACTGCCAATTACTCCTAAGAACACATCCTACCAACTTATCCAACTCTAGCTTCATCTTCAATGAGATGTCTTATAGCTATTTGGAACCCTCTTGAATCCTCCAGGTTTCCCATCCAACCAGTCCAACTGTCCTGAGAGGTCGTTAAGATATTTCTCTTATCCTTCTAAGTTGTCCCATGCGTACTAATGAATATCCACAATATATCTTCCCCCAGTTGGACCCACTCTGCCTCATCTCCTCTTGCTTCAAAATACCTCCAAATGTTTTCTTGCCATGATCTTGTTGGTCGTCTATGTTCTTTGTAGAATCATAACTGTCAAATTATGTGCATGTGTCCTCCTTCCTCAAGCTCTAGTGTGACTCCTCTGCGTGGTGTCCATCTTCATCGTCCCCTACTCATTGCACCAACCCTGTACTGCGCTATATCTTGTCCTTTCAGTGCTCCTCATCTCTGTTGTTCAGTCCTACAAAGCCAAAATTTCTCAAAAAAGTTTTGAGCTGCAACAATGTGCCAATTACTCAAACTAACTTCCTTCATTTTTAGTTATATATATATATATATAGATTTTCATTTTATAATTATTTTTAAAATACTAGATGTTTTATAAATTAAGCAATTTATTTTGAATTTTTAAATAAAATTGAAAAAATAATTAAAAAAAATGCTACAATATGAGTTAACTAACTTACTCTCAAACATTGAAAAATGATTAGCTAGCATACTAATTTTCAAGTCAATGATTCACTTACTACTTTTTCATTTTTATGCTACAAATATGAGTTTATTACCTTACTCTCAAACATTGTAAAATGATTAGGTAGCTTACTACCTTTCAAGTCAATGATTCACTTACTACTTTTTCATTTTTTTTCATGTTTTTGTTATTTAATGAATAAATAATAAGTACAATCATTGATAGTTACTTATTTAATGGACTAAAATAATCATTAATTAATTTATTTAATGAATAAATAGTAAAATAATCATTAACTTATGGCATGAGAATACTTAAATAAAGGAATAAGTAGTAAACCAAAAATAATCATTAAATTATGGCATGAAAATACTTAAATAAGGGAATAAGTGGTAAACCAATTATTAATTTACTACATGAGTTTGAATAAGGGAAAATGTCAATGCTTCACTTACTACTTTTTCATTTTTTTCATCTTTTTGTTACTTAATGAATAAGTAATAAATAGTAAAATAATCATTAGCTTAAATGACATGATAATACTTAAATAAAGGAATAAGTAGTAAACCAAAAATAATCATTAACTTATGGCATGAGAATACTTAAATAAGGGAATAAGTAGTACACTGATTACTAATTTAATTCATGAATCATTAACTTATGGCATGAGAATAAGTAGTAAACCAATTATTAATTTACTGCACAAAGGAAAATGGCAATGCTTCACTTACTACTTTTTCATTTTTTTCATCTTTCTGTTATTTAATGAATAAGTAATAAGTAGTAAAACAATTATTGATAGTTACTTATTTAATGGACTAAAGTAATCATTAATTAATTTATTTAATGAATAAGTAGTAAAATAATCATTAAATTATAGCACGAAAATACTTAATTTATTATTATTTAATGAGTAAGTAGTAAACCAATTATTAATTTACTGCATGAGGTTGATTTGGAATTTTTTTTTGCAAAACTGTCCAAGATCTTTTATTGGAACTGTAAAGACCTATAAGAGAGATGTGAAAACCCTCAAATTTAAAAATAGATTTGTTTTAAAATTCCAATCCGTGTGTTGAACCATTGACCCATTAATTTTCTAAATTCGAAACAGAAAAATCCATCACCAAATTCTACTAAAAGCAGTGCTAAATACATGTTGAATTGAACGAAGCTCAAATTTGCTAATTTTTTATCTAATTTTTATATCAGAGACATTTTCTTTGCTGGCTTGGGGTGGGAAAACACTATTCACCCTAGCCAATCAAACAAATTTAATTTCATCATTTTAGCCTATCCAAATTTGACATGTGGTTATTTCTAATTGGTTCAATTTCTATTCATTTCTCAATAGACGGAACATGATTGTTTATAAACACATTTTCGCTATAGAATCCAGCTATAAACGCTAAAACACACAAAATATAGAGCGAGAACCGTGCATCTAGTACTTCGGCAGCAAGGACGATGACGAGAGAATGAGAAAATTTGTGTGTATCTATCCTTAATTTCATGGTTGATTACAATTCATCTGTCAACTTACTTTCTGCCCATGTTTTTTAGCTTACTTTCTGTTTTTGAAGCTACGCACCCTGTCCTTCTTCATTCCATAGTTGGTAGCAACAACTGATAGATTTCAGGGTATGATGCCTGTGATGCTCAGTGTCAAGTCCTGAAGGGTCCCTGGGGCGATGACCGACGAGGAAATTTTTGCAACAGAGAATGACCGACGAGGGAAGTTTTGAGGCCTCTGGATCCAATTGTGATAAAGATAATCCAGGTTGGTTTGGGTGGAGCAAGAAGATGACAAAAACTGATGGACTAAAGCGAACAACACTGAATTCACAAATTAATAAGCTTGATAAACAACTAGAGAAATCCTTGCCTGAATGCAATGGCTGTGGCACTTTAGTTAATTAGGATTCTTTGAGGATACTGAGGAAGTGCAGTAAAAAATAAATCGACCACCAACCATAAAAATTTCAGAAGGATGATGCTATTGGTATTATAAAGGGAAAATAGAAGGCTAGTAAGAGCATTAATAAGAAATTTTCAAGTAAAAGTAAAAGGACTGGTGGAACAAATGACATTAAGCAAGAAAGTGAATACAAGAAGGGGTTAAGGCATGTGCTCTGGCTAACATTTGATTTTCCTCTCAAAATAGAATATTTTCTGCCTTTGCTTGAAATTTTAGCCAATAAGGTAAAAATTTTCTGGAGATTGAGGGAATTGTTGACAACCAAGCTGCCTCTTGGGGCTTTTCCTGTTAAGGTAAGTGCTGAATTCCATTATTGAGATTGCCACAACAACCAAATCTATGAAAAGCATATGAAATCAAGGTTCATGGGGCCTGAATAGTTGCCCATTGTGGATGGGATGTGTGATCTCATATCTTTTCCTATCCACAGGCTCAACGAGCGGCCAACTGTGCATGCCATTTTGTAAAACCTCACACCTGCGACAACGATTCAAAGGTGGACACTTTCATATCCGACAACGATGGTGGTGTAACTTGTGGCTTGCCTCTGCATTCTTTCGAGTAAAGGAGCGAGCCATACTGCTTTGGAATGTTCTTGAGCATGTAAAGGAGGTGCGATTGTCATGGGATGCCTTCACTGCATCAAATAAACCCTTCCCCTGTCCAACAATGTAAGTAGTCCATAAAATCTAGTTGTACATATTACTTTCACAATTATCCTTTCAGTATGTTTTAAGGCAATCAACTAAGAAGAACAATGAATGGAAATAGAGTCCAAAATGGAGAATTTACGACCTTCAAATATCATTTCTACAGAAAATTTTTAAATTTTTTGGTAAATCCTTTTTGGCATGGAAAGTGGAATGCGACCGTCTCAATTATCAATCTAATACTCTAGACATATTTGTGGTACCATCTAGGACATCAGAGAGACAATTTACTTGTGAAGTTGTAACATACATATACCGAATCATTGTGACCAAGTTCATATCTCCTTACCAAATGAACATATTGAAAAACCATGGTCAAGAATCAACATCTTATGAATCCCCACTTATGAAAAGTCAAGAATGGAATTGCCTACTTGACTAGGTGTTATTGTGTCATCGATGACACAATTTTGGTTATGTGTTGGTTGAATTCCCCCTCCCATATAGATGGAAGAAAACTGTGCAATTTGTAGGCAGATCTGGGCAGAAGCATGAGGAGGGGCCGGATCCAAAGGGACAGAAGATGACATCAATACCCATGAGACCTTTGACATCAACAACAACTACTGATCCAATGGAGGAAGACACTTTCCTAGCTGCTGGAAAAAATCCTCCTCGCTCGTGTTCTTAATGTTACTGCAAATTGAGTTATGTCAATTCTAGCATATTTCCTATCGGAACCTTAATTTCTTTATTTACATTTTCTTGTGAGATCCTCATGCGAAGCCACTTAGAATTAAAACATTTGATCAGGAAAATTCTCAATAAAAAACCAATTGTAATTAATTTTTTTAGCAAAGATATTTCCAAAGCAGGAAAATGAATTTGGTGTAGCTTAGATATGATTAACCATAGCTACTTTGTATTTCTTTATGATTTCACTGCTAGTTGATTGAATCGATATCCCAATTGTGAAGCTAAGTGATGCATGTAGTTGATTACAATATTGGTTCCTAACATACAAATATTCGTGTTTGAGGGATCACAGAGGACACTGACCTAAAAATATCTAGGTTGGTGTGACATTTTATTTCAATTCTTTTTTTTCATTTGTTAAGATTTGACAGGTGACATTGTCACTGTATATTATGATAATTGCATATAGAAGCATGGTAAGAGCATATGTGATGTAACAAATTTTTCATATAGAAGCATGCTAACCTGAGGTGATGTGACCTGATTTTTAGGTGCTTTTTACTTTTCCAGGTTGTTAAGAAAAAAAACATTTTGGGATAGAAAAACAAGGAAAGAAATCCTTGAGTAACATGAATAACCTTTTGGGATAGAAAAACAAGGAAACAAATTCTTGAGTAATATGAATTTGTTAAACCAGTCTATTCCATTATCAAAATTCCATATCAGATCAATACTCTTCTCAATAACCAACCTTGGTTTTGTATATTTCTCACTATAAGCATCTTGGAATTCAACGATATGTTATGGGGCTTAAAGTATTTATAGACATATGTTATTTTTGTTGAGTTCAAATTGGGTATTTCTTTATTAATATTTCTTCAGTAGTGAATGTAATTGGGAATTGTTTTTACTAATTTGATACAATGTTACCAAATGGATCATAAACCAAGCGAAGCTAAGATAGTTTTGGGGAAATTTTGTATATCCACACTCATTTAGAAGCTTAGAAACATGTATTTTAGGGATTATTCCACTTGTTGAAACTTGAAATACTGGTTAGAGATACCTGATGGACCAGAAAAATTATTAGTTTCCACGAAAACAAATATTTTTTTAAAAGTCAATGTTGATAAGACATGGACCTTTTGTCATTACAAAATATCTGAGTACTTGAGTAGGCCGCCATGGATCAAAGGTTTTTTCCTCAAACTTATTTTAGTTGGAAGGGGTGATAGTAAAAACAAGGCCACTTGTTATTACACTCATGTTGTGAAGTTTAATTCAGAACAACTCGATATGATCTGTGGCTTATATTGATGTATCATCGGAGGTTCTTAAAGATGAAGTAATGTCAAGAAACCACAAGAAATGGAAAATTAATATTGTTCACTTCATTTGCTTGAACTATATAGTCAATACCAATTCTAATGCAACAAAACATATATTGTATTTTTTTTTAGTAAATAGAAACATATTTTGTTAATATACAAGAAGGATTACAATTATTTTAGATAGATATCCACTGGGATTTTTAACTTCATCGTAAGATGCAATTCTTCCTAGACTCGGGACATCAAAACATGGTTTTGAGGATAAGTCCATCTTTCCATTTTAACAAAAATTACGGAGATTCTGAAAGTTTCTGAAAAAACCCAAATGGATCAGTTAGAAATATCTATTTATTTGATTCTATCTTTTTCATGCAAATGACCTAAATTGCCTTTCATATTTGATAAGTACAAATACTATTTCTTTGTTAAATTATAAATCAATAAACCAAATTACTACTGCATTATCCCATGTTATTAATTTTGCTGCGATCTGAAAAAGAAATCTCAATAAGAGAATATATTTCCATGGGACATAGATACTCTTGAGTTGCAGACTCTCCTTGTGTTTGGTTCTCCATTGTTGTAGGATGGATCATAGACTTCCTATTTCTAGCCAGCGTATTGACTCCATATTTTTCCAAATATAATGGTCATGCTCAGGAAGTCTGTAAAAATTGCTACTATCAAATGTAGAAGGGATATGATTTATGCCTATCATCCTTGTTGGGATCCCTCTCTCGCTTGGTGTGATAATGATATGGACGCAAGCCATGTTGCATGAAGGATCTGAGGGGATGGTGTACCGGTGGGTTGTGTTTCACCATCCTTGCGCTGCATTTTGCAAAATATTTCCACCATGAAGTAAAAACTTAAAAAAAAAAGACAATTTATTGTTTTCCCTTTGTGAATGGCTTAGTTTGCTTTGAACCTTTTGATATGAATGTCACTTTCCTTCTGATTTTACACTCTCTTATTTCTTCTCAAATCTATATGTAAAATAAAATTGTGTTACAAGTTCTTTGTCACAAACTATAGCAAATACTATTGTCTGCACTATTTTCTATAACCAAAATCTTATAAAGAATTTAGAATCCAAATCTAAGAACAGACTATGTTGTAGAGGAAGCATTGAATTGACTTCAAGCTCGTTCTTGAGCTGCATTTTGTAAAAATTACAACCTTGTAGTAAAAAACTTAAAAAGAGAAGACAATTTATGGATTTTTCCTTCATGAATGGTTATGTTTGCTTTGAATGTCTTTACAATGAATGTTACTTTTGTGCTGATAGTGCAACCTTGTATCTCTTCTCAAATATTTATGTGAGATCAAATTTTGCTACAAGTTCTTCACTACAAATTATAGAAAATACTATTTTGGCCTGTACAAATTGGAAAATAATTTCCCCAGCTTTTTCCGAACGCTACATATTTGCTTCCTTTGTTTAATTTATTACAGGGTGCATGCTTGATTCACTACAAGGAAAATACCCTCTAGCGGAGGTTATAAAGGAGGTTTTTAGTGTTATAAAATTGGCCAAAATTGTCAAAAAAACATATGCTACCACATCTGTTTTTGGATACGGAGGTTTTGGCCGAGCTTTTAACGGAAATTCAACACAACTAAAAAAAAAAGGGCGGCCGAAGGTTATTACGGATGTTTTTTTCGTCGGTGCGCTAATTAGGATTTAACGCACCAGTGCGTACCTGTAGCCAGAGCCCCGGGGCGGTCGAAGGCGAATGCACTGGGCCGTTAAGGTATAAAATAGAACCGGGTGTAGTGTTGGTCATACAACGCACGAGGCCGTTCTAATTGGTCTTGGGATTTGAGCAGTGCCCATAGGTCGTATCAAAGTGCTGGTGTGCATACTTATAGAAACGCTCCGGTGCACCGTATCACACAAATGCACCGAGATTTATAATTGGTATCGGTATTCGTGCGGTGCAAATATGTCATACAATTGCACCGGTGCGTATCGTCACATAAACGCCCCGATGCGCAGTATCACACAAATGCACCAAGATTTATAATTGGTATCTGTATTCGTGCGGTGCCTATGGGTCATCCAAATGCACCGGTGCGTATAGACACAAAAATGCCCCGATGCATAGTATCACACAGAAGCACCAAGATTTATAATTGGTATCGGTATTCATGCAGTGCTCATAGGTCGTAAAACGACACCAGTGCCTATATAGACATAAACGCACCAGAGCGTCGTACTGCACAAACACCTCGATATTTTTAACTGGTTTTGGTATTTGTGCGGTGCCCATAGGTTGTAAAAATGCACCGATGCGCTTAAGAATACAAGCACACCAGTATAAGAATACATGCACCGGTTGTCATTTTGTATTTTTTAGAAACATCGACCTATGAAAGTGCAATTATTGTGATTGTTTTAAATTCATTATTCATCAAAAGTCGACACATATATATCTTATAACAATATTCGTATGAATTAAATTTTTATTAGTGCATTTGAGAACGACAATGTAGAACGCAATAGCGATAATAGAGAACGCAATAGAATAAATTAAAACATTTTATTATATATATATATATATATATATATATATATGAATAAAACATTCTTTGTCATACAAAATGGGACAGTTATTGGTACCCTTTATCTTTCAATTGGGACACTATGTCCATTACATTAAAGAAAATGCCTGATTTCATAGACATTTTTCAAAAAATACAACACCTTGCTTTTATATCTAAACGTAGTGATCATCATTCTTTGCTTGAACTATTGTCACTACTAGAGCTACTTCCATGACTTGGGTTATTTTATGAAATGTTTTTTTCACGGTGTTGATTGTTTTCTTCTTCTTCACCTTCTATCTACAAACATAAAAATAAACTGTAATGAGTGTATATACATTAGTGAGAATAATGAAAATTGCAATATTAAATAATTTACATCAATGTAAATCGAAAAGAGATGACGTGCCAATGCAACAATTGACTCATAAACTATACACATTCTCTCAAAACCATGTAACATGCCATCTTTCAAGATTTGATCTGTTGGCACAGTACCATACTTTGTTTCCTGCAAGTTTTATACCCCATAAAAAATCATACATTTAATATAAAAGATTTATTTTTTCTATTAATTATAGATGGAGCTAAGTAAAACAAGATCGATAGATGCTTACAAATTCCACAATTAAGTTCTGATATGCCAACATATATGCACAACCCATATTTAACCCAATTTCAATCAATTCCTCTGATGGTTCTTCATTGTATGTTAGCACCTGTTTGAAGACATTCAATGATGATTTTTGTAAAAAAACTTAAAAAATACAAAAAGAAATCTAGTTAAATTGTTATGAGGAAGTAACAATTACTCACAAACTTAGATATCAATCATTTTCTTCCTTGTCGTCTTGTTTTATGTGCTGAATGGGTTTCATTTTCTTTTCTTTTTTGCAAGAAAATACTTGAAAATTAATATTTAATGCTAAATTGTTTATTTATTTTACCTAATGATCGAAAAATTCAATTATTACATATTATATTTGAAGCAAGTTGTTGTTGAGATGACTCCTCCAGCAATGCAATTTTGTCCATTTCTTTGACCATCTCTTTGTACACTTTTTTGGACATTCCTACTGGCATATTTCTGATATCAGCTCGTTCATCTTTTGAGATTTTCATAATCTTCCTGAAAATGTAACATGACAATAAAACATTTAATTTTTATATTGATATATGAAAAGTAAGTATAACCAAAGTGATATTTATAAATAATGCTAGACAAACATCTAAAGGAATATTACTTTTTCATTCCTTCTTTTTTGTTGTTGTACGTTTTTTCTATTAAAAGTCTGACATGTCTCATTGACCAATTCTCTAGAAACTCTTCCTGTAATTTACATAAAATTTGGTTCTTGAAATCATTGGATTGGTTTTTGTATTGTAAGTGGAAATAACGTCTATACATTCGTTCCACTAGATCCCTCAAACTTTTGTAAAAGTTTTTCTCCCTTTCGTTAACCTCCAACACCACTCCAGATGAGCTAAGGAGCAATTCATTTTCATTTGCATGTTCTATTTTTTTTTCTTTTCTTAGAAAAACATTCATTTTCTGAGTTGTTGGTCCCTGTAGAACATTAAAAAGATGTGAATTAATAGAATTTTTCACACATGTTATGTAATAATTTTAATTATATTATTAATGAAAACTAAAAAAAGAAACTCATATTGGATCGATAGTATTTTTTCATTCACCTGATTCATCCTTTTGCAATTTTTCCATTAAGCTTTTACGCTCTTCTGGTCCTAGATCATAAATAACCGCATCAAGCTTCGTCATTTTGTGGCTTTGCATGATACACAGTAAACAATACATATTAGTTAAACTTACATATAGTTCAAAAATAATTTTTTTTGTAAAAAATTTACAAAGAGCTTACCTTTTTTTTTTTCTTGATGTGTTATCAGTATTTTTGTTACTTGATCTCTTGTCAGTATTTTCTTTATGAATCTCAAACCTGTACAATATCATTCAATAATATATTTATAAATAAATTGCCAACTTTTCAAGAAAAAAAAAAATCTCAAAAAATCGGTGCGCCATTAATGGTTTATGCACTGATGCTAGTGCATGTCTCTCTTCCAAACACACCGCTAAAGTAGTATAATAGACCGTACGGTGCTCTATGTCAACAAGGAGCACCGGTGCGTTACATGTCAATGACCACACCGATTAACCATGATAAAATAAGAAAAATTGTCCAGTGTTAGTTTTTTAGCATAAATCGATGCCATATTTTACATATGGCGCACCGATGAAAAAAAAATATTAATTTTTTATCACATTAAATTTTGCAGTGTGCTTGTAAAATATAGAGCACCCGTGCGCTAAGTTACTCCAGGCGCACCAATAAAAAAAATCTATTTTTTTTAAATTCATGCCAGGGCCCACATGGATTGGGATCCGACTATTCTAATCGTCCCTTTGGTTGTATGTCTTAGGTCTATATTTAGCAATACAAACCCTATAAATCTAAATTTAAAAGCCCTAATTTTGAAATCACAGAAAGAGGAAGAAGAAAGGGGAGAAACAAAAAGAATGTAAGGTTTGTATTTTTTAAAAGTATTTTTTTTTTTTTTTCGAAACAAAATGTTCACGGTGCGCCATAATGAAATACCACACCGGCTGCATATTTTACAAATGTCTCACTAAGAAAATATATTTTTTTTTCTAATATTTTATCACAGTACTTGCGCGGTGCGCTAGGATAATAGAGCACACCAGTGCGCTATGCCGCACATGGCACACCGACAATTTTTTTTTTTTTTTAGTTTACGCAAGGGCCGACATGGATTGGGATCCAACTATGCAGGTCCTCCCATTGATTGGATGTATTACGCTTATATTTAGCAATACAAACCCTATAAATATAAATTGAAAAGTCCTAATTCTGAAATCATAGAAAGTGGGAGAAGAAAGGGTAGAAACAAAAAGAATGCAGGGTTTGTTTCTAAAATGGTATTTTTTAAAAAACAACACGTTTGTGGTGCGCCATAATGCAATAGTGCACCGGTGCCATATGTTACATATGGTGCACTGATAAAAACATTTTTTATTTTTATTTTTTATCACTGTACTTTCGTGGTGCGCTATGTTACGCAGGGCACACCGACAAAAAAAAATATGTATTTTTTAAAGATTGACACAAGGGCCAACATGGATTGGGATTCAACTATGCAAGTCATCCCGTGGGTTGGATGTATTATGACTATACAAACCTTATAAATCTAAATTGAAAAGAAAGAGGGAGAAGAAAGGGCAGAAACAAAAAGAATATAGGGTTTTGTTTATAAAAATGGATTTCTTTTTTATTTTTGTTTCTGAAAACTGCAGAAAAGGTAAAAAAAAACTGCAGAAAAAAAAAAAAGTTAAAAAAACAATAAAATTTGATTTTGTTATTTTACTTCATAAAAAAAACTACAGAAAAAGTAAAAAAAAACAATAGACTTTGATTTCTTATTTTACTGCATAAAGAAAACTGCAGAAAAAAGTACAAAAAAGCAATAAACTTACTCACATTGTTTAAAATTCTATGGTAGAGGGTTTGACTCACTAGAGGTTTGGAATTCTAATTGTCTGAATACTTCTGTTCGAACATATTTCCCTACTCCACAGTACTCTCGTGCTCTGTTTGCTCTAGGTATGTATCTTGCAAATATCTGGCTGAAAAGTTTAGCAAAAATAGTGAAATAATGAAAAGTGTTTAGTATTTAAAGAAATGTTTTATGAAATTAGATTTTCAAAAATATTTTTCCGCCCATTTTTCAATTTAACATTTTTTTTTTCACTTAAATAAAATAGGGTTGCGCTTTTTTTATTTGCGGTTATTCGTTTACTGGTGCATCCTTTAATTGAACCGCACTAGTGCATCGTGTTATAAAACGGCACCGGTGTGAAAAAAAAAAAAAACTCACCAGTGCGGTTATCTGTACATTACACACTGGAATGACATTTAAGTTTGTGCACCAAAATTTATTGTTGTTTTACTCAAATGCAGGGATAAAATATCATATATTATATGGAATGGACAATTCTTTAAAATCCAGCTCGTTCCATAATATTTCTCAAAGTCCATCGCGGAGTTCTCCCTATCCATGTGGAGACGTAATATTTACTTCAGATTTGTTTTATTTTTTCACTATCTAATTTAATTTATATATGTTTTTTATCCATGCAGTCAATCACGCACAACTTAATTAAATTTATAATGTATACAAATTTGCAGGTTCATGCAGATTCAACATCGAGTTCAGATGCACAAAATATTCAAACTGCTCCAAAACATCGAAAGTTCTTATCAGGAGCTACATACCGAAAGGCGCATTTGGTAGATGAAAATGGACAACCGCTTCACCCTACCAATTGTAACAATATTGCATCTTCTAGCCACAATCCTGGGACAATGATGGTAATTATAATTATAATTGTTTGGTATATATATATTGATTAATATGTAATTATTTCAATGTCAAACCAATTTATAATCATGCAATATTGTCAACATGGTTACTAATTGATATCATATATTTTGTATTGATCATGTTCAATTTTTTTTTTAATTATTAGGATTCTAGTGATGATGAAAGACCTAACTATTATCTTCCGTTGCACCCCACGACAATGTAAAATCAAGAGAAGACTGAATTAAGAGAAAAAATCACAGAAATACGATACCAAGAATGGTTGAATCAACCATCGATTCAATTCCCGCTACGTCCAGATTCACCAATTAGGAATGACTACAACAATAGTAGTTCTTCACAAGCTGGCAATGGAGGCAATCAAAGAGAGGTTGGTATGGATGATTACTTAAGGGATACGACTGCCATGGAGACAATATTGTTAGATGCATTCCAAAATGATGATCAGCTAGGGATGATGCTCATATCGCTGACACCTTTTTCGAAAGCCTTAAATTTTCTTCCACCACCCCTCTCTTTGGACCTGGTGGTTAGTCAAAGTCTACCCAGTTGGGGACAACAATGTTACTGTGCAACTTGAAAGCAAAGTTTGGCTTGTCGAATGCATGTTTCTCAGAAATTTTGAGGTAAGTTACCATAAAGTACTTCCCTTATATAAATTTGAAATATAATCAGTACACTGCAATGAACATTACAAATGTTAAATTTTATGAACATTAATAATTATATCGAAATTAATGTACATTTAATATTAATATATTTTTCCATGATCACAAACTACAGGTTATTCAAAGATAATGTTCTTCCAAGTGATAATGTCTTGCCCGGTAGCTGCAAAGAGGTAAAGAAATTGTTGAAAATGTTGGGTGTTGAGTACATATCATATCATGCATGTCCAAATTATTGTATTCTATATAGAGGAGAATATGCAGATAAAGAGATGTTTCCAAAATGTGGGCATGACAGGTATGATAAATCAAAAAATAAGGGGAAATCACGTACTGGTCCTCCTTTTAAGATATTGAGGCACATGCCTATAATCCCAAGGCTTCAAAGGCTCTTTCGTTGCAAAGAATTAACTATGTTGCAGGTATGGCATGCCTCACATAGAAGTGAGTTGGGAGTTATGCGAACCCCAACTAATTCAATAGCCATGAAGCATATAGAGGATACATGGCCCGAAAAATTCAAGAATGAAGTACAAAGTCTACGACTCAGCATAGCCATGGATGGCATCAACCCATATTCCCTCCATAACACCAAATATTATGTTTGGCCTGTAGTAGTGATCAATAACAATATCCCCCCATGGTTTTCCGTGGAGAATGAACATCTTATGTTGGCTCTCATAGTCCCTGGTAGAAGACAAGTGAAAAATATGGAAGTCTACTTACAACCACTGGTAGATGAATTGAAGGAATTATGGGATGGGATAAATGTATACGATGTATCAAGACCCATCACAGCAGAGAGGATTTTTACGTTGTATGGAATATGTGCTTACACGACACATGATTATCCAGGATTAGGAGTTTTCTTTGGTAAATTACATGTTTAATATTGATTTGTTTATATATAATGTAACAATATTCTTTCACATATTAGTTATTTAATTCGTTGTAATATTTGTTCTGATATTCATGATGTTATTTAACGTGCCACACATATTAATTAATGTATACAAATATAATCTCACATGTCTTGTAACAAAAGGGTATTTTGGATATAAATTTTATGGACCTTCTCTGAAAGCTAGATGGTCCAAGGACCTACGAATGCCAGTGTATGATTTCTCCAGGATATTCCTACCAGAAAAACACCATTACAAAAGAGCAACATCCGCTTTCAATGGTAAATGAGAGGGAACCCAAAGGCCTCCAATAATGACACCAACTGAATGGCTTAGAGCATATGAGAGAGAGAAGGAGAAGGAGTTTGTAGAAATGTTCGATTCAAATGGGGAGCCTAAGTTCAATGATCCAGATTTCTTCAACACCTATGTTGAGAAATTTCCCATTGGGATGAAAAGGAAATCTATCTTTTATAACCTGCCATATTGGGAGCATCTTAAGATTGCCCACTTATTAGATCCCATGCATATATTTAAAAATGTTTCATCTTCTTTATGGAGGCACATATCATCGAAACAAAGTGACACATTGGCTGTTAGGAAAGATCTTATTACTTCAAAAAATAAAAAGAAATATTGGCCAAGAAGATTAGAAAGTACAAGATCAGAGGCAGGTGCTGGTCCCTCTAATTCATGGTTTTTCAAAGAAGGTGATGTCCCATGGATTTTAAAAAACGATGATATATCTTTGGCAAAGGAAGTTATAATGGATGTGAGGGTTCCAACTTCATACGGGTCTTCACTATGGCGCTGCTTCATCGTGGATGACCATTTGTCGGGGTTGAAATCGCATGACCATTTGAATCTTATAAGAGTACGTATAATGTCAAAAGCACGATTTTATTATTTGTTATATTAATAAATTTTATCCCATGCGCGGATCATAAAACATAACTAATTTTGTATATTATTTCACGTGTTTATAACTTTGCAGTGTCATTATCCTTTGTTTATGCGTGGGTGTGTGAAACATGAATTCCCTCAAGACCTAGGATGTGCCATATCTAAATTATTTTCATTTGTACGTTGGATCACGTCAAAGGATATTCATGTGGCTAGCATTCCACGGTGGCGTCAAGAGATAGTTGAGATTGTTTGTATGTTTGAGAAGGAACTGCCGATGAGTTTCATTGACTTACAAGTTCATCTTCTAATCCACCTGGTAGATGAGGTTGAATTAGTTGGGGTTGTTTCTTGTCGTTGGATGTTCTTCTTAGAGAGGTACATGAAGAAATTGAAAGGTTTTGTTTGACAATGGGAAAAACCCGAGGGGTACATATCGTATGAGTCTTTCTACTATGCCAATGAGTACATCAAGAAGATCGACAATAGACCAGGTGTGGTGATTTGGGACGATCAAATGGATGAAGACAAAAGAGAACGAGAGTTGCTCCAAACGAGTGGAAAAAAGCACTTGATAAAGAGTAAGCGACTTATAATTTTTCAAATTTACAAAAAGTAATGAATATTCATGTTGAACTTCGATATAATGTATATTTTGATCTCTAAGTACTATATAATGTTGGTTTGATTTCATCAGCAAATGTAGAAATTGAAGCAATCAATAAATTCATTCTTTACAATTCTGAAGTGACACAACCGTGGGTCGCATTGTACGAACAAAACAAGATGAAATGGGATAGTGATAGGAAATAATTCAGATGGTTGAATGGTAGAAGTGTGCCTTATCCCAATCATTTAAAAGAAAATATGCCAAAAATATGCCCCAACAGTTGAGTTGCTGACCAAGTCAGAGAGAAATACGGTGCTACCAGTTGTTACCCGCGTGCTAAAGAGGATGTGCTAAATGTAGGGATTGGGTGCAGCAACTCGGTAATAATATTTTTAATTTATATGTAAATTTGAAACTTATATTAAGACATCTACATTTCATATTTTAAGTGTTGGATTATTATTTATAAGACACATGACACTATGATTTTTTTAACTTTTTTATAATAGTTGCATTTGTTCCCATCTATGTGGGCATGTGGACACCATTTTCGCACAGAAAATGTTGATGCTGGAAACATCACACAAGACTGTGGGGTGGAAGTCGAGTTCGATCAATCTAGTCAATCTAGCCATCGTGATCAACAACTAGTATGAGGGACGATAGGTTACGTTAGAAAGATACAAGATATCATTCAAGTGGATTTTTCTTCTTTCCAATGTGTTATTTTTAGGTGCAAGTGGTGGGAAACCTTTGATCGAAATAATGTAAAGGAAGATCACGATAGTAGGTTGATATGTATCAACTCTAGAAAGATGTGGGATGAAGCTAAGGAGCTCTATGTTTTCTCTAAACATTGCAACCAGGTGTTTTTTTACCCAGATGTGTTGGATAGGGATTGGTGGTTCGTATTGACACATGACCCTAGATCAAAACATATTTTTGAGAACAATAGTGTTATCATGCCATGCAAGGTAGAAGATAATGAGGGTGATCATGAGAACCGAGAGTGATATGGTACATGTGTTATTTCATCAATATTTATACTTTTTAAGATGGGTTTTTCAAAATATTAATATAATATGTATTTTGAATTAGTTGGTAATTTGCATTGTGTTAATGTTAAAATCAATAATTCACTTGATAATTTGGTATTATGTTGATCTCAAAAACAATGGCATATTGTATAAATTAAATTTTTTTTTTGTATCTAAGATCATAATAAAATAATGATAATTATAAAGTAGAGGAATTTATTTGCATTATTTTCTAAACTTTATTATGTTACAATAAATCATATTATTCTAGATTTATTATTTTACAATTATTTAAAATTTACAAATTTAAAAATTTACAAATTTTAATAAATTCATTTCACATTAATACAATTAAAATTTTACAAATATTTTACATACAATTACAATTATAATTACAATTACAATTACAATTTTACAATTTCACGTACAATTACAATTACAATTACAATTTTATAATTTTACATATATACAATTACAATTTTACAAATTAAAAAATTACAATTACAATTACAATTTTACAATTTTAAAAATTACAATTACAATTACAATTTTAGAAATTTACATATATAACATTACAATTAAAATTTTAGAATTTTAAATACAATTAGAAATACAAATATTACAAATTTACAATATCATGATCATTTGGTATTAAATTAATTAATAAACATCACGTTCATGATAAGTATCATACAAACATCATATTTGACTAAAAAACACATTCAAAATCGCTAACTGCATCATCGTGATCATGGTCATCTAACAAAACACAATTAACATTATATATTAACATTATCAGTACAACACAAACATCAAATATACGTCTTATGCTATCACATACACATCTATTTGCAAGTTGCACATTAAATGAACATATCTAACATGACCTAACAACATACACATCATGATGATCACCAACATGTAAATTAAGTACAACTACAACATGAACATAAAATACATGGACCATATATATATATATATATAACTGAATAATGTTAAAATTATACAACTGTAATATAAATGTCATGGATTAATTGGTGGTAGTACAACATCAATATCAGTACTAGTGGCCGATGGTCCAGCCTCATCTCCATGATGACTACTGGTAGATGCTAGTGGAGGCTCATGCAAATCTGGCGTGGCGCGAGGCTGTGAACGATCATGAGATGATGGTATGCTGCACCTCGCAGACTATCCATCATGTGTTGAGGCTCGATCGTAACGTGCAACAATCCTCGTCAATCGCGTAAAAGTTGTCGTAACTCCTACGACATGCCGCATCAGGATGTACATGTCACGTGGCATGCCTCTCCACATCCGTAATAGCCTATCATCAACCTCTATGTCTTTGAAATCAGTGGACCTGATGCTTGCCTCAAAAATCAATGCAATGAGTTGGTCGCCCAACTCCATCCTGTATCTAGCATCACTAAGACGTCGACCGCGCATCAGCGCACCAGCAGGAGCAGGTCTCTGATCTACACTGGCCTCCTGATGATCCTCAGCAATATCTAGCATGCCCTCGTCCTCATCAGGATCCACACCCGGATCAGGTGGTGGTAGCGACATCTCCTCGCCAAAAAAAGAGCCAATGTCTGCAAAATATATACAAGTACACAATAATGATTAGAGTATTTTATTACACAATTTAATAAAAACAAGTTAAAGAACATGTTAGAATAAATTTAAATAAAACAATAATATTACCTCTATCATCTAGCAACTCATCAGTTGTGAAGAGGATATTGGCACACCCTCGCCAATCCAACCCCGCATAAGGACAAGGGACTAAAATGAAGGGATGCTCATCAACACTGGCTAGCAACTCCAGTGCATCATTTGATATCCTCGCTGGAAAAAGAGTCTCCTCCCTCTTGGGCATCATCTTCCCACACATGTGCATACGTGCCTCAGTAATCGGCCTACGAGGCTGCCAAAGAAAAGAAGGCCTTGTCGCTTGGAACCTCTCAAAAAATAAACAAAAAATATTTGAAGCAAAAGGGAAGCTGACCCTCCTTTGTGCATGAGCACGACATCTATCTAATGCTGTATAGAACTGCTGCAAAAAAATGGTAGACCACCTAACAAGTCGTGGCTGCTGTAGTAAAGAATCAACATAATATAAAAGATGGCAACTAATGCGTTTCCCGTCACTGGTGTTGTGCGAAATGGTAAAAATGATAAGAGAGAGACATTGGACCTCCTCACGACCAAACGCACCAATACTTAACTGCCCTCCAACGACCTGAAACTCTGCAGGAGATACTAAATTTGCTCCAATGTATCTCTGGGAGTAAACTAACTGACTTCCTATCACACAGCTAGCTAGAACCACGGGGAACGAGGGAAAATCCACCCCTCTCCTCGATAGCACTGTAATAAAATATACATCCTCCTCAGTGGGTGTTTACCACTGGTTGATACCAACCCGGAAAGCATGTTGTTGGGAATTCCACCTTCGGATAAGATGTCTCAAAAAAAAACTATGGGACTTTAGGGAAGTAGCCTCCTCATAGAACTTTAGGAGGCCTACCTGCATAAGGAGCCCCCGCGTCGCTGTTGTAATAGGGCGAGGGTACGCATCTCTCTCCCTCTCTCTTGCCTCCCATAGGCGAACCATGTTATATTGCTCCGCCTATTGTTGTTGTTGTTGCCCCTCTTCTCTCTTTTCACATCTCTGAATGATTGACATATTAAACAATTTTTTTATATTAAATGACACATTTATTTACAAATATACGTATATAAATATTTTTTGAAAAATAAATAAAACAAGAGTCGGTGCGCCAAAAACACAGTCGCGCACTGGTCTCGGTGCATCTCTCCACAGAGCGCACCAGATACAGTGCACCTCATGATATCCACCGCACCGAGAGCGGTGCTCCAGAAAATGTTTTTAGCGCACCGTTCACTACGTGCGGTGCCAGGAGGCCGGTAGGCTGACTTCACTATCCGCTTGAGGCTTATAACTAAGTCAGCACAATGCCCTCTTGCTGTTAGCAACCTATAATTATAGGATTCATAATTTTGACTTAACTGATGATAGTCTTGTAAATATGTACATACTTTTCTTTCTGCAAGTTGTATTCCCATATTTTGTTAAAAAAGAAGAAGAAGAAGAAGAAGGGTAAAAAGTCCTAAAAAGAAATATCAAAGGACTTAGAAAAAATAATATACCCCAAAAGAAAAAAGATGAATAAAGCATGAAAGTGTGCAAGTCTAAATGCCACTACTTTAATATTTGCAGTTGATTATGGCAGAGTGTCAATAAATTCCATAATCCATGATGAGTTGAACAATTTAATCTTGACTTATCATGTTTCAATTTACTTTTTTTAGATAGAGAATGAAGAATTGTCATACAGTTTAGTCATGACAATTCAGTAATTAGGTAGAGAAATAAAGAATCCAACAGTTTAATCTGGATTCTTGGATGAAATAAGTGTAGAATTAGATAGTTTACTTCTTTCAAAAATAATAAAAGGTTATAAGGTTGCTAGTTCAAATGCACCTGATTAAAATAGAAGGAAAAAATGTTAGAGGATATGACTGGGTAGGTAGAAGAAGGTGGGAAACATCATTGTAAATATCTTTCACTAGGCTATAAATAACTAATTTCCCCTCCCCATAGCAATTTGATATTCTAGACTATCAGTCAAAGAGGCTCAAGGCATTTCCTTGACTTCTGTTGGGACCAGACCCAAGGCTCAATGACTGATTAGTTGAAAATGTTAAGTTTCTATATTAACCCCAGAAATTTTCATCATTTACCCCTTCATGCACTCATCACCATTTTACTTCATAAGTAAGAACTCTTTTCTTACTTAAATGTTACATAAAGGTCCATTTAATTAACTTCCCCCATTTTACAAAGCATAAAACCCTCAAAAAACATGATATACTAAGTAAAAGTGAATGAGTTATGAAAATAAAGCTTTACTCTAATTTTCACTTTCCTTAGTTTTATTTATGAATTTTTGAGTATTCATTGTCCCTTTTCATATTAACACTTTACATATTTTATTAACTCCCTATCAAATATCCTAGTTCTATTAATATAACTCCCTTTTATTTTAATATCCCCCCCAAAAAAAAAACCCTTATTATATGCTTTTATGTCAAAGATATTAATCACATGTCGTAGTAACATCCCAAAGTTACCCCTTTGACATAAAACTACCCATAAAAATATACCCCTTTCCCTTATGGCTATTAGACCCCTCCGTTGTCTAAAACTATATAATAAAGTTAAAATAAAACAAAAGGCACATTTTATTTACATTATGTGTATTTAAAAACAACGCACAAAAAATACTTACATCATTATTCCCTTTCCCGATTACCCTTAACCCAAGGTTAAAAGCCGAAGCTTATTTTGCCTTCAGCCTTTTCCCTTTCATAATATGTGAAACCTCATGTTTCATATAAATTCTGAACCTTGGTTAAACCTTTATTAGACCCACCCCATTCTATACATAAACTCATTTTATATATTAGAAACCCATTATCCTTTCCATCTTCGTAGCGTCCTCGGGTTCAACCTCAATCGTCCGATCATCCTAGTCTCTTTAATCCTACGATTCTAATTAATGGCGACAACCAACCTTCATGCCCCACCATTCCCATCGCATTAACTATTAACCGTCGATCATCCTTATCAAAATCAATGGATGATAATAAACCCGGGTCCCAATTTCCCGTGTCCCGCATTTTCTCGATGCATCTCAGTCGTTCGCATCACGGAATCATATCTGAGGGTGCGGATCTCATATTGCAGAGCAAAAGTGATCGGGCAAAGTTTGTAAAAAATAATGCGATAAAAGTTGTTTTTGAATATCGCCCAATGCAACGTGTCAACTTTTGATACGATCGCGTTTGAAAAGGTTAAAGCCATTTACCATGCAAATCCAACGCGAAAAAAACCAACGGTTTTTCGCAATCGAAAAACCAAATCCGCCTCCCGCCTTTAATAAACTTGTAATTAATGCCGAATATGATGATGTTTTAAGGTTAAACTTTAAGATATCATTATTATATCGGTTTGTTGCATTCCTTACTGATTTAACTCTCGCCCCGATTGTTTTAAAATAATTTTGAGCCTTTGTTGACCAATGTATACGCACCGAAGCTGAACTTTACCACTTTCAAAGATCCAGTTTAAACTGAAGATACCCTGTCGACATAAAAAAGCACACCGTTTCGGCTCCAACCAATCAACAGAAGTCCAAATTTGACCACAGAAGATTCAGAAACCCTGTCAAAGCATCAAAATACCTGCGAATTAAGGAAGCTTAAATTCATCTGTAAACCTCTTTAAAGCCAAAATCCTCATTTTGCAGTCTCTTTTTGAAAACAAATTCCAAACAAAGATTGATTAAAAGACTTCTTTTCCACATTTGTACCATTCAGGAAACCCTGTTTCCTGTCTTAGCCCAGTTTTCATCTCTCAGAAGCCTAATTTGAGCAAAGAAAACTCAAAAGAGATTATCCTTAGCCAGATTTTCTCAATTATCCCTGTGTCAAAGTAAATTACTCCTGCAAACAAGCTAATCTTGCAGAAGTAAGCCTAAGAATGCCTAAAAAACATAGTTAAAACCTCCACAGACAGATCCCATTCCACAGGACTTTCAAAAAACCTTCAAAAATCTTCCTGCAAACCTGGATTTCATTAACAAATTGTTTGATTTTTGCAGGTTATTATCAGAATAAGAAATTGGGCCAACAGTTTCAATACTAGTTGACAAAATTGTTTGCTCCAAATTCTCAGATTTCAATTCAAAAGCTTCATTCAACAAACAGTTTGTATAAAAAGAAAGAATAAAATCAAGTCAGAGAGAGATCAGAATGATGAAATGTGCATAGTGAATGGTAAAAGTGAAATGAGAATTCATAGGGACAATGAAAACATAACAGTTAAAGAGTATTAGTAGTTAAAGTGTATCAGGTAAAAGTCAGAGTGAAAGTAAAAACAAAGCTACAGAGCAGTCAAAGGTAAATAGTAAAAGTAAATACAGAGGCAGTAAATGGTAAAAAGAGATGAAAATAATTTCACCAACAATGAAGTTTATCCAAAGTGAAAGTAAAACAGTTAAAAGAACAAAAAGGTGAAAAGATGAAAACACAACAAGAAGGAACATTTTTTCAGAAATTTCATGTTTAAGTCATTGTTTTACAGAAACTATTGTGACCCATCCAAGATGAATTTTGAAAAACTGAAGGAGGTTTATATTCTTAAGGTCTTCTACTAAAAAACCCTCTCTCACTTTTCTAACAGCCATTATGGGTTTGGAGATATTAAACAATATTTTAAAGCACTTTTTGTAGAAAATTCCTGTTAAGTCATCATTTTGTAGAGAATGTTGTGGCCAATCAGAAATACATCATACAAAACTGAAGGAGGTTTTTGTTCCTAAGAGCCCTATTTACAAAAACCTATCTCACGTTTTTCACAGGTATTACAGAACAGGAGGTACATGCGCATCTTTACAGCCTATTTTGCAGACTCTGTAAAACTCAGTTTTGCACATCTTTTTGTAGAGCCTATTGTGCACAACTGGAGCATAATTTTAGGAAACTGAAAGAGGTTTATCTCACCAACATATTTATCTACAGTAAATTCTTTCACTTTTTACATATCTATTATGAATTGATAAATACAAAGATATCATTGGACCCCAAGTTTGCATAATTGTTGGAGCATAATGCACAAAGAAAGGAAGCAGTTAGTGACTTGGATGCCTCATCATCAACTAATAGTTGGATCAAATTAGAATTATCCTCTTAGTCATCACCTATCCATAAAACATAGTTCCAAATAGATGCATTAGTCTTAAGTGTCCTTTAGTTAAGTTCTATTTATGTAAAAAAGTTGGAGATATTTTGTAAACCAATCTTGATTTTTTTTTTCAAGATATTCTAGTTTAGAATTTGTATAAATACTTCACTCTTTGAAGTATTTTGTGTGGAATAAAAATTTTCAAGACTACTATAGACATTTTTGCTGAATGCATTGAAGTTTGTGTGAGTTTATTTGTAAAGAAGCAGACTGAAACTAAGTCAAACAGACATCATCACTCAGGATTCTTGTGCTGATCAGATAAGTCAAGTATTTTTATGTTTTCACTGTTTATATTTCTAAGTTCCATACATACATTTATATGTTTTCTGTCTTAAATGATTGACTAGGAAGGTTAATACAGGATTAGTGTTAAAAGATCCCTGTTTTTTACTAGTTATTCATTGATATGTTTTCTGCTGATATCCGGATTAAGAATCCTTAACTGCTCTTAGTCCCTTTTGACCCCTTTCTTTCATCTTATTTTCTGTAACTTAAGGATCCTTCATTTCCCTTTTGTTCAGATTTCACCCCTTTCACCAAAAAAAATCCTATTCCAAACCCTTTGAAGGTAATCTACCCTGCCTTTAGTACATTTGATATTTTGACCTTATTTCCCATCTCTGCTTGCCAAGAAGTTGACTCCATAGCCCAATGGTCTGGTAGATCCCTCTGTGGTTTACCTTGAAGTACCTTTTATTCCCACCAGACTTTCAAAATAAATCAATTGTCCAATCATACCTAGCCTAAAATCTTATAACAAAAATCAAGCTAAATCTTGAGGAGAGATCCCTCTCCAGAATTTAGGAAGGCTAGATCCTAGATTTCAAAAGAGGTTCTTAGTTACCTTGGACTATTTCTCTTGAACCTGGAGAAATTACTGAGTGATAACATACTGGCGACTCCACTGGGGACTAACCACTCTCCAGTTTTAATTTTAATCTTAGAGGAAGATTTTTAAAACATATCGTTTCTACTTTAAGATTAAGTATAAAAGGTTGTGGGTAATATAATGACAATTCTACTGGGGAAACTAACCTTTTCTTCAGAAATATTTTATAGGTTCAGATCTGATCTATGATGGTGAGCAGTGATCAGACACACAAAGGTTAAAATCATCCACTTGGAGACTCCACACCAATTTCACAATCAAGACTCCAATAGAGGAATGATCCTAGAAGAACAATATGGAAAGATCAGGCTTTCAACTTGGATCTTAATCCAAGACATTATGTTCTTTCTCGTTAAGAAAGTTTTTCAATATGTATTATATTTTATATAAGGATCTAACTTGGTTGTACTGATATAGTGGGCTTTCATTATGGCTAATTTCCAAGATGACCCAATAATAAAATGAAGATATGATCCCACGAGCAGAGATCACATACCTGGATTTCCACACAAACTACCAAAGGTAAATTGGGGTACAAATCTGCCCATATTTCAAGATGAGAATATTGATGATCCTTTGTTACATCTCATTAAATTTCATATACACTCATCGAGATGGAAAGGTGATTGGCATGAGGATTGCCTCATGAAAATATTCATGGCAACCTTAGAAGGAAAATCAAGGGAATGGTATGAAGCTCTCAAACCTGCTAGTTTATTTTCTTTAAAGGATTTTCACAAGGTATTTTATGAGCATTACAAAGAAAATTTTCCATCTTTATCATTAGCTAAAAAATTTTGTGATCAAGCTGAAGATCTCATACATTACCACTAGAAAATTTGGCGGAATTTCCGATGGCCAATTCGTCGCTATTCCGACACATAGTCGCCGCAAGAGTGATAGTTCGAGGGCGGGAAAAACGTGGTTTACCATACCGTCGCAGTTCCGACGCAATTAAAAAGTGTCACACTCTCGACACTTTTTCCGTCGCTTCCAAACAAGCGTCGCTCTTCCGACGTTTCCCGAACCGTCGCGCTTCCGACATTTGTAAACTGTCGCACTTCCGACGAAATGTGGTCTGACATTTTTAACGTCGCTCTTCCAACGTTTGTAAACGGTCACAATTCCGACGCAATGTGGTCCAATGTTTTGGACGTCGCTCTTCCGACGTTTGTAAACTGTCGCAATTCCGACGAAATGTGGTCCGACGTTTTGGACGTCGCTCTTCCGACGTTTGTAAAATGTCGCAATTCCGACGAAATGTGGTCTGACGTTTTGAACGTCGCTCTTCCAACGTTTGTAAACTGTCGCAATTACGATGAAATGTGGTTTGAAGTTTTGAACGTCGCTCGTCCGACGTTTTTATACTGTCCCTCTTCCGACGTTTTTAAGCTGCCACAACTCCGATGCTTACAAGGCGTCAGTATACCGACGGCGAGTTCAATTTAAAAAAAAAAAAATGAAACTTTAAAAGAGGAAAAACACCGTTTTGAATATATTGTATGAAGTAAAACAGTCCATGAAGTCATTAAATTTTCACATCTAAAGATTGGAACCCAAATATCCATCCAGAAAAGTGGAAGTCCCACGCTAGACAGTGATAGAAAAATACCCCATGTCACATACAGGGACTTGATATAAAACCCAGTAACGGTCCACATGGAGATTATCGAAAAATCTGAGAAAGCATCCAAATATGCCTAAGGCATCTATAAGAAATTGAAATAGCAGTATGTAGAATAGTAAAACAACAGATAGAGTACTGACGTCCATTGTTCCAAATACAAATTAAAGTACCCAAAATCCTTGAACAGAGAAAAACGCTAATCATGTGAGGAGTGTGATATGTACAAAATATAAAAAGACCATCAAACCATATCAATAAACCAGCAACATAGACCAGCATCGCTAGTTTTGAAGGCAGAGTGATAAACATTAATCATTTTTTTTTTCACAAGAGAAAAACGTTGTTTTGAATATATTATATGAAGTAAAACAGTCCATGAAGTCATTACATTTTCACATCTGAAGATTGGAACCCAAATATCCATCCAGAAAAGTGGAAGTCCCACCCCAGATAGTGATAGAAAAATACCCCATGTCACATACAGGGACTTGATATAAAACCCAGTAACGGTCCACATGGAGAAAATCAAAAATCTGAGAAAGCATCCAAATATGCCCGAGGCATCTATAAGAAAGTGAAATAGCAGTATGTAGAATAGTAAAGCAACAGATAGAGTACCGACTTCCATTGTTCCAAATACAAATTAAAGTACCCAAAATCCTTGAACAGAGAAAAACGTTAATCATGTGAGTGTGATATGTCCAAAATATAAAAAGACCATCAGACCATATCAATAAACCAGCAACATAGACCAGCATCGCTAGTTTTGAAGGCAGAGTGATAAAAATTAATCATTTTTTTTTCACAAGAGAAAAAATGCTGTTTTGAATATATTATATGAAGTAAAATAGTCCATGAAGTCATTACATTTTCACATCTGAAGATTGGAACCCAAATATCCATCCAGAAAAGTGGAAGTCCCACCCCAGACAATGATAGAAAAATACCCCATGTCACATACAAAGACATGATATAAAACCCAGTAACGGTCCACATGGAGATTATCGACAATCTGAGAAAGCATCCAAATATGCCCGAGGCATCTATAAGAAAGTGAAATAGCAGTATGTAGAATAGTAAAGCAACAGATAGAGTACCGACGTCCATCGTTCCAAATACAAATTAAAGTACCCAAAATCCTTGAACAGAGAAAAATGCTAATCATGTGAGGAGTGTGATATGTCCAAAATATAAAAAGACCATCAGACCATATCAATAAACCAGCATCGCTAGTTTTGAAGGCAGAGTGATAACCTATCAACACATAAAATAGTATCATAACGCGGATATAGGAAATGTGCAGAGACATGTACTGTTGATATACACCTCACACAAAAAGCATCCATGATAGAGAAAAAATATGTATAAACCCAGGGTCGATTGTATGTTCTGGCTTGCCTGTTCCCGGAAATAAAAACCATCTGCAGAAACCCAGGCTCGCTTGTAAGATCAGGCTCGCTTGATTCCAAAATTGGTAACCATCTATTGCATCCGAGATGTAAGGTTTAGGCTCGATTTTTTCCATTAGTAGCCCGCTATAGCATCCACCCTGTTCATAGCAAAAAGGTTCTTGTAGATATACAGAGAAAGAGTATAATACGTAGACCATATAAACATGGCTCTGTATTTCAAAAAACAGGTTTAAAATAGAAACAGGGAAACATTTTTTTTTCTAAGTAAAGTTAATCTATTAACAATGGGAATAAAATTACACCGAAGTCAAAATCATTGCCCAGACTCATGGAAAATTTGTCATCAAAAAATCAAAAAATTAAGAAGACTGCCCTCATACGGGGAAACTAGTCTTGAACGTTTAATTTACAGAATTCAAAAATATTACAAAGGTCCAGCACAGTAAAATAATCTAAAAGCAGCCCAATTAAGTGGGCCGTGAAGCAAGAAAAACAAATTAACCAAACTACTCCTCCGGCTCCTCGACGATTCGGCACCATCCTTCGAAAGGTCCATGATCGCTAGGTGCTACCTCCACATTCATGCCACAGCTCCGCTCTTGAAGTCCTGAATGCTGGCCAAATTTTTCCGAGCTCAGACCTGTCGGACGAGTGCATTCTTCCTCCATTTGGGCCTCCTCGCGGAAAACCACAGTGACTGAAGCTGTGATTCGTGGACGGTTGAGAGAGCAATTAAAGGAAAATTGCGCAATGCACGTCATGGGAGAAGGTGAACTAGTGATGGGGAAACGAGGAGCAGGGGAATCCATACGGTGGCCAGATCCTACAACCCGACCCTGCCCACTCCTAGTATTTGGATAGTGACCTACGTAATAATCACTGGACTGGCCGGAAGACGACTCGATTGAGGTGCTGGAGGGAGCGCGCAGGGGTTGAACTCTAGTGCTCCCCCTACGGCAACGCATCCTTTGACGCAGGTGAGGCATGGGTGCAGTCTCACTAGAAGTGGGCACAAGAGGAGACGGAGAAGTAGAATTCCAAGAAACAGAGGAAGACAGACACAGACGAGACCGAGAGAAATGCAGATATGCAGCAAGGTCTAAGCAGCAGTTCAGCTGGCCACTTCTCCTTCTCATCACAGTGAGCAGGCAGTGTAACCCAACAACCGGCTCGTCTGAAAAACCATAGCGAAATGCCATTTTATCGACCCGACTGCAATGCAATCGAAGGATGCCCGTCATAATTAATCTTTGATCATTAATGAGAGCCAAAGGCCGGATCATATTGGAGCATGCAGAATCGCTAACAGGAGTGGAGGTCCGATCTTGAACAGTGTTAAAACTTGATTAATGTGGATTCGATGTGAAAACCTTGGAACTTAATTGAATAGCGTTAAAACTTAATGCGATTGATATGAAATCGCCACATCCATGTCCCATCGCCTTAAACGCCATCAAATGCACCCGCAGCCGGGAGCAGGGCAAGTTTTGATTGAGGACACGTGGTAGAAATTGATTGGAGCAAATCTTTGTTTGGGCCGCTCGCGCAGTGGAAATTCGGACCCGAAAAAGATTAGGGCGAATTTGATAAGAAATTCGCGTCACAACTCTCCCTCCGTACGCCAGACCAACTTCGGACCCGAAAAAGATTAGGGCGGAATTCATTTGGTTTTTGCGTCACAAAATTGGCCGACGTTAGCAGGCTATTTTGGAACGCGAATTTGGTTTGAATTATGGTTTATAGCCATTTGAAGTCCGGTGGGCTCGACTTAAGAACAATTTTGTTTTATCCCATTTTATAAAATTTGTGTTGGTTTTCTTTGATAATACACATATTTATAATAAATCATGGGAATACCACACTAAATATGTGGAAAAGTTATATAAATTATTGAGAACAATCATTTTTATGTAAAAATATCCAAATGTGCTTTTGGGAAATAAGAATTCGAGTATTTGGTTCATATTGTTTTAAAGGAAGGAGTGAAGTTGGAGCCTCAAAAGATGCAAGCTATTACAAAATTACCTATTCCTAAGAAAATCAAGGTTTTTAGAAGATTTTTTAGACTTACATGATATTATTGATCATTTGTTAAGAATTATGCATGCATTTCAAGTCCACTCACATATCTCTTGAAGAAAATATCATTTATATGGAATGATGAGGCTACTTTGGCATTCTCTCTTTTAATGGATGCCATGTCTTCTGCACCAACATCGGTTGCACCTAATTTTGGTAAAACATTCATAGTAGAGTGTGAGGCACTAGGACAAGGAATTTATGTAACATTAACACAATAAGGGATATCATTGGCTTTTAAAAGCAAGGAATTCAAAGAAAATATTTGGTGAAATCTACGTATGAAAAATAAATGGAAGCAATATTACATGAAATAAAAAATGGGGATAGTATATCATTGGGAGGTACTTTAAAGTCAAGATATACCATGATAGCATCAAGTATTTTTTGAAGCTATGGATTTCATTGGAATATTAACAAAAATGAGGAGAAAAAACGCAAAGTTTTAATTTTGAGATAATCTGCAAAAAGGGTAAGGAAAATTTAGTACATGATGCTCTTTCTAAAATAGAAGAGGCCTCAAATTTATATCCAATTACATTTTCTATTCCTAGGTGGCTAGAATAAGCTTGACATAATGGAAAAATGACAATAGTACTAAACAAAAACTAAAATTTATAAAGGATGGGATGAACTCTATGAGCATTGGGAGTGAAAGAGAGATATACTTTGGTGCAAATGTAGAATATTTTTATGCACGCAAGCATATTTGAATAAACAAATATTAAGGGAGTCACATGTCTCTCTGATGGTAGGACGTAGGGTTCCTTAAAACATCTCAAAGGATCAAGAAATATATTTTTGGGAGGAATGAAGAAAGATATTCAAAATTTTGTAAGAGAAGGTCAGGTTTGCATAATAAATAAAAGAGAGATAGTAAAATCTCTAGGGTTACTTAACCATTCCACATACATATTCAAAGACTAGAATATATATCAATAGACTTTATTACAGGGTTACTAAAATATAAATGTAAGTATTACATTTTTGTGGTCATTTATATAGACAAATTTTGTAGATTTTTTTTGTAGAGCTCAAAGTACACAAACAACAAGCCAAGTGGCAGAAGTGTCCGTGAAAGAAAGTCTTCATGGTTTTCCTAAAGTAATAGTAACAAGAAACTTTTGGAAATAATTATTTAATATGAGTGGAGAAACACTAGTTGCCATGAGTTCTACATATCAAACACAATCAAATGGTCAAACAAAAATAGTTAACAAATGTTTTTAAGGTTATGTACAATGTTACTCTTTAGAAAAGAAATCTTAATGGATGAAGTGGGTTCGTCAAGGAAGAATGGTAATATGATATTACCTATCACACATCTACTAAAATTTTCCCATTTAAGGCCCTTTATGGATATCCAACTCCTAGTATCTCATACTTTTTGCAAGATAAGTCCAAAGTATAGGAAACAGAGTCACACATGGAAAATACTAAAGAAACTTTGAAAATTATTATGGAAAACCTTAAAATGACATGAAACATGATAAAAAAACAAGGGGAACAACATTGAAGTGAAAGATAATTTGAGGAGGGTAATTGGGTATTTTTTAGATTATAGCATTATAAGCAATCTTCATTCAAGAAAAAAAAGAATAAAGAATTAGCTCAAAAATGTTATGGCCCTAAATAATTATTCATAGGATTGCACAAGTGGTATAGAAGTTATATTTTCCTTCTTCTTGCATTCATAAGGTTTTTCATGTATCTTGCCTAAAAAGGTTTTGGGAAAAAATATGCCAATGTAAATAGAACTTCCAAAATTAGATGAAGAATGAAAGTTGATTCTTGAACCACAAAAAGTTATAGATAAACATTTTGTATCTCTTTGACATATAACCATTATGAAGTACCTAATAAAGTGGAAGAATATTCCTCTAGAAGAAGGTACATGGTAAAATGATCAATTCGTGATGAAATACCCACGGCTAAAGGGTTCGTTTGAAGTTTTGACAAAGGTTTTGTTATATGTTTTATATAATGTGCGGAGAAATAGTTTTATTGTTTGTTAAGGTCCCACACAGTGATCAAATTTGAAGGGCAGGTCCGAATTTCAATTAGAATGGCATATATCTATGTTGCCCTTCCATAATGAAAAGCTTTAAAAAAAAAACTTTTCAATTGACCACAATAAATTATTTTTACATTTCATTTTCAGAAAGACAAAACCATCAATCTTTATATTAATAAAATATTGTTACATATACAACAATGAAGAAGGCTCCATCTTTCATTGCTTAAATATCTCATTAGCAATGTCAACATAAGTCTTGAAGACACTATTATAATAATTTGGATACATACCACCGGGATATAGGAGATTCTTATGTGTCAGATTGTGTAATGCAATTTTGACTTTGTCTCACAAGGAGCAGCAGCATGGAGGTCTAGATTTTTCTTATAGAACTTCTTTATTATTATTTGAAACATTGTTTATAGATATGAAGACAACAATGAAATTATGAGCATGGTGGACAATTAGTCAAGCTCATGATGCCAAACCATGATGATGTAAGTTTGGAATTTAACATTTTTACATGTTAAAGACAAATAGTCAAAATCATTGACAACTTAGTATGCCATAATTAATAATAATTCCATGTTCACTTTTGTTAATAGGTTTATGTCACACGATGATCTCTCTTCTCTGGCATTTACTTGTATTGAAGATCACTATTCTAGGAATAAGGAGTTATTTTCTCCAAAAATAGCCCTAGCCAAACATTGACAATGCATCAAGGATATCTTTCTATGCTTCATAAGTACACATGTTCTACTTCTAAATCATGTCTTGGAAGTGGTTGTTTTGCTGGAAATTATTCACCAGTTGGTTTCATACCAAATTATTTTTCTCATTTTCAACATCCAATACATGAAAAAGATAATGGTTTAAAACAACATAAATATTTGAAATTTTGCAAGAATTGTTTGGCACACTTTGAATATTAATTTTGAAGTCAAGTTCATGATGCTGTATAGGATCAAGTGTCATTTTGAATGCCAAATGTTTAACAAGAAAATTCTCAACATGCTACCCTCCAGTAAGGATTAAATGACAATATTACATCAACTATTTCCATAATAAAAGTGCACCTCGGCCATAAGACTAAACAACTACAAATGTTGTAGATCTAACACGACCACACAATCAAATGTATTCCACAAGGCCAATACTGTATGAAAAATGAAAAGGAGTTTGCAACCAAAAATACCTTAGGCAACTAATTCAATTAGATACACCAAACCATCAGCAAAAAGGAAAACCAGCCTACTCAAAAGGCAAGCGTTTACCTCCTTTGACAAAATTTTGAGTTCCGAAACAAGGGCCTTTATTGTCTTGTCAATGCCCCTAGTAATTTGAAGGGGGTTTGCACCTGCTGCAACAACCTAAACAAAAAGGTTTCATTTCAAATTATTTTCCACAAATTTAAGATACAACCATTGTCAGTTTTGTATTTCCTAACAAGCTCATAAATTTTGACAAAAGAACCAAAATTTTTTAATACCTGATAGCAATTTTTTCACTCAAAAACTATCTTAGACTCGTCATTCAATAAGCCCAACCCAAAACTAAAAAACGAAACACCAGAAGACCCTACAAAAATGAATAGATGATCTTAATCCAGTACTATCGACAAAAAATTACCTTTACACCCTCACTTATTAAACCCTGTGCTGTTGAATTTTAACTTCAATTGCTGCAGCAGAAGGAAGGATGTAGCAGCAACATTTTTTTTTGGAGGTTGCTTGCACGCCATCCAGAAATTTAATTCAGCATTTAAAATTCCTGCAAGTTTTTTTTGTAGACGGTCGCAGCCATATTTCTGTACAGGATTGTATTTAAACAAAACAACCAGCATTAACACAATTCACCAACCAGAAATTAAACAAACAGAAATTTACCCCCTAGTTTTGTAAATTCAAAAGGAGGACACGTGGAGCATTAATATTGGATCGCATGAAATTGAAGGGAATCTGAAAACCTGAAAACCAGACCCGAATTTTTTATAAGGCACATTGGATTGAGAATTCGCGTTACAAATTAGGCAGACGTCAGCATCCCATTTTGGAAAGCGAATTTGGTTTGAAATTCAATCTATTCAGACTTTTGAAGTCCGACGAAAAGGGTTCTTTAATGTTTTGATAATTTAATTTTATGTATGCTTTAATATATACATATGTTTTAAACATATGTTATATATATATATCATATGCGAAATGAAATGTGGGCCATAGAATTTAGTTTTAATTTTATTTTTTTTAAAAGAGGGTTTATTATAATATGTTTTATATGTTACGGCATATAAAAATAAAATGGACAAAAAATCTTGGTAGTTTTTTTTATAGACAGTACATAAATTTTTTATTACACAGCAGTGTGTAAAAAGTGAAAGACTGAGTGTAACTTTTTAAGTGTGTATGCACAGCAGTGCGTAAGTGAAAAACACAATAGAGTGTTTTAGAGACAGAGTATGTTTGTTTTGAACAGATAGTGAGTTGGTTTTATGCACTGCATTTTGTAACAATCATAATTTTGTAATCCCTCTCAGTGAGGAAGAAGTGTAATAGTTTTTTTTTGAGTTATTGAAGGGAATAGAAGTTTGTTTTCAAAGTATTGAAACTGTGTCTCCTGTCAAAGAAATTTTATTTTCTCTGTGTTAAAAGAAGGGAGATTTATTCTCCATTCATTTTTATGGAATTTTTCAATATTCCAACATGTGCAAGAACAACAGATGTTGTGGTTCCATCCCCAGCTAAATCATTTTTCTTTTCCGCAACTTGCCTTACCAACTTGGCCCCAATATTTTCAACTGGGTCCTCTAATTCAACCAATAAAAAGGCCAAAACCATAGCATTGAGATACATTTCATTACAATGTCAATAACAATAAAATTTGACTCAGCCATAACCCTTTCCTTTTATTGTTGTGAAAATATTTATGCATTACTCTAATGTGGCTAGTCCATAGGCCAAGTAGACCACTTGGTAACAAATATGTTTCCTTTCACCTTTGAGTTTTCCAATTATGCCTACCAAATCTAAGACATTTAAGAGGGGGAACTAATACAACGTTAAAAAGAAAACTAGAGCACACATCTACAAATTACCTCCTTAGCTACTGTCACACCATCATTAACTATTTTCGGAGAACCATGCTTGCTCTCCAAGACAACATTTTTCCCTTCGCCCCAAGGGTGACCCCAACAAGATCAGCAAGTTTGTTCACACCGCCTGCAAGACAAATTGACAATGCTTTCGGTAAGTGTGCAATTGAATGCTAGACCATATGCAAAAACAACCCTCCATGAAAAATTAAAATAACACATTAAAATTGAATATAAGTGGACAAGGAAAGATCCACCGCAGTGAAGTTTCACGTGCAGGTGACCTTCCTTTAAACATAATTTTTTCTCTGACCTGCAATTTTTTTGTCATTGAGCCATCCTTGTTGAAGTACAACTCCTTTTCCATAGCTCTTGTATTAACTACCTTCTCTCTGTCGCGTAATCTCAGATTCCCTCTTCTACTTGAGCGATTAAAGGAAATGGGTGAAAAAACTGAAAGAGAAGACAATTGTCTGCCATAATTATCAAACATTGCACCCAACTTCTTCCCCTTTCCATTGTTACCCAGTGAGGTAGATGTGGCAATTGTTGTCATACTGCCCAAAGCAGAGGCCATCTTCTCTTATGTTGAATATAGAATTACAAGATCTTCATATTAGTATGAACCTTAAAAAACATGACTCCCATTGCTAAAAACCACTTTTAAGTTGTAACAGGCAAACTAAACAACTATCGCAACTTTTGGAAACTTCTGGAGCATTAAGAGAGAAACAACCAAAGAGAAATACAACCACAATCCTCATTTTAATGAGACTGGACTATATATTTTCATTAAGATAATAGAAAGAAATCATGACTATATTAAGGCCAGCACAAAACAATCTTTAACCAGTGTCTCTCGCGGCCTTCAGGTTGCCATGCTAGAGGTTGCATATTTTTAATTTAAATTCTTGACTTCTCGTGCCCATCTATGAATGCATCCAATGGGATATCTACATCAAATGCTCCTTTATATCCCCAAAAACAAATTCCCTACTACAAGAGCACCAGTATTGATGGATCACCCCACACCATCCCACCCACTAGAAATGGTGAAAAAGGAAACCCGAGAAAAATTCTGAAATATCTCAAGATGACTATATGGGTGGTTCTTATGAATCAACCAACCATTAAAAACATGCTCATCAATCCAAACCATGAGTATTATGTGACAATATTCAAGCAGGCACTGAATCGGATTTCTGAAGCTATGTTAGAGAAACCCTAAACTCTCACTGAAAATAGGTGAAATGTGGCACCACTCAGAGATTGACATGTGCCAATTGGTACAAGTGGTAGACAATTGGCATGCTCAAACAAGGAGGTGATGTAGGAATGACATGAGGGAGAAAATATCAGAAAAGCCCCAAATCTGGAGAACTAAAGCTCATCACCAACCTGAGATTGACAACTTTACATGATGTAACCTATGAAATCATAAATGGAGAAATCATAGTAAAAGTAACCTATGTAACAATAAAGTCGGATTCATCCTGGGAGTGGTAATGGAAGAAATCATAGTGAAAAACAGGAAACATGCAGAGTTTCTTACAATCAAATAAATGAAAAAACACATACAAAAAACCTAGATAATAATCATGAACAAGCTTAATATTGAATTATGAACTGTAAAGGAACTTACAAAATGTGACATTACGAACCTGGTCAAGCGCACAAGCAAAAATATCTTGGACATGACCCTAGTTGACAAGTTTTATTGCTCATGATGCAAGAGGATTTGTACCTGCACTGCCAAGTCAATCAAAATCCATCATTATCTATACAATAAATACAAGTAATTGATGTAGTATTTTTTACTCTAAGATGCATTCTTATGATAATGTTAGAACATATGTTGAAAATGTCAAAACATACCCGAATAAGCTCCTCTTCATTTCAATAACAATTTATTGGAGTCGCATGAACTTGGAACAAGCCTCCCACGATCTGAAAGAGTAGCAACTAAGTCAACAGTGACTTTTTTGTTGCTACGCTGGATCAAGGGAGGTTTGCTCCAAGATTAAATCGCTCCAATAAATTATTCTCTACTAAACGGGGCCAACCACGTGAAGGTGGAAGCTCTTATGGCCCCTCCCCCCCCCTCACATCACTCTCAATTCCCCAATACCCAATCTATATTTCATTTTTTACTTTCATGAGCATAAAAAAAAAAATTCAATAACTAATAAAAAAACAATTCAACAAAAAGTACACAAGGAAACATTGCAATTAATGCTTGACATAAAAATAGTATGATAAATGAGTTTTTTATATAACGCAAAAAACGTTCCAAGTATGATAACATTTGTCTTATAATAATACAATATTTTACATTATCAAATTTTCTTTTTCTTCTTCCTATTTCTAAAGCTCCTAATTCCATCATCAGTATCATCGTGCTCTGCCCCTGTTTCGTGCCTTTCGACCCACACTGCTGACCTAGTTGCGTAGTCACGATGTCTAGTCTCATCCAGTGACAGGGCATCGCCTACAAAAACAGATAATATTAAATTTTAATTGTCATTTTTTAAATATCATTCAACTAGTTTGGTAATATTAATAAAAAAAATTGTAATGAGATTATTTACCTGGTGCACCAGTTGTCGCCGCTGACCTAGTTGCGTAGTCACGATGTCTGGTCTCATCCAGTGACGGGGCATCGCCTACAAAAACAGATAATATTAAATTTTAATTATTATTTTTTAAATATCATTGAACTAGTTCGGTAATATTAATAAAAAATTGCAATGAGATTATTTACCTAGTGCACCAGTTGTCGCCGCTGACCTAGTTGCGTAGTCACGATGTCTGGTCTCATCCAGTGACGGGGCATCGCCTACAAAAAAAAATAATATTAAATTTTAATTGTCAGTTTTTAAATATCATTGAACTAGTTCGGTAATATTAATAAAAAAAATTGCAATGAGATTATTTACCTGGTGCACCAGTTGTCGCCGTTGGGACTGTTGCCCTATCTTCCTCTCTGGTGGTAAGATCCTCAAGGGAAACATTCTCTGTCATTTAAACAAAAAACGTTATAAGGACAAACATCAAGGTATAATTAGAAAAAATTATAAGTGGAAATTAATTACCATCACGGCCCTCACTGATAGTAGCATTGTCGGCCTGGTCCCCACTACAATGATCAGGTTGCACGTGAGGATCATCTACATCTGGCTCTAAAACTGGGTTATTTGCCTCGTTGGTAGTGCTGCTCCCCTGATTTAAACAAAGTTGTTAGACATTAAATTTATGGATGAAAACAAACATATTGAAATGTTAATGTTTTACCTTATCAGGCATTCTGGATCTTGGGACCTGCCCCAAGCTTCTACGATGTTTAACTACGGCTTGATAGCCAAAATGGAAAGCGATATTTTTATCTTCCTCTATAGTTTTTTTTCCGAAGTCATCACCCTACATTACATATGATTGTGTATTTTTAATCATATTTGATAGAATTACAAAAATGTTGGAAGGTGATACAATTAATTATAAGATGTTTAGCTACTTAATTACAATTCTTACGGCTAATTTCAAGTAGCCGCCCTGGCCTAGCTTGTGATGGCCCTTTTTTTCAATCCTAGCTTTGGTTGCCTTTGAGGTGTCAGGAAACCTAGCATCAAAATATTGAAGTCAGATATGACGTAGCACACTTTTATTTTAGACATAGAGAAAATTAAAGCTATTGAATTAAAGTTTTAGTTTACCTTGCGGGTCCAGTTGGCATTTTTCCTTCTTTCTTTGCCCTTTTCTCTTTTTCGTCATGGATGAGTGCTCTCCACTCACTCTCTGGAACTGTGAGAGGATGCTCATATTTAGGGTTAATTTTCAATTGCGTCCTATAGGTGTCCCTGGTATATTTCAAATATTTTCCGGCTACCCGAGCCACCGCTATTCTGTCAAATGTGCCGACCCCAAAAAGGGCTTATAGATAATCGAGAAGTTCTTTTTTTAGGTTGGAATTCTGGGAATTCCACCCTGTGCGTATGGTTGGGCCAAAAATTACAAACGAATGGCTCTCCATAAACCTATAGAACTCATTGTTTCCTACACAGAAAAAAAGAAAAGAAGAAGAAGATATTATCATTAATTTAAAAATAAAAATCATGATAAATATGTTTTAGATAAAGTACATGAAATAGTTAAAATATTAAAATTTACCTGCGAGTTGTACATGCTTTATAGGGACACCTTCATCGTTCACCAACAACGTGCCATTAATGGTCCCTGTGGAGCTGACACGTGTAGCTCCAGGAAACGCAATAATGTAGCTGGCCATATCAGCCTCATCATTGCCAACACGTTCAGCGGTTGGCTGGGTGTCTGCTTGGGCAGGGTGTGTTTCTTGGCTGGCACCTAAAGGAGTAGAAGGTGTATGAGAGGGTTGTTGGGCAATCTCTTGCCCTTTTGTCCCACTACCACCAACACCGGGTTCAACAAGTGCTAGAAAACGCTACATACAAAAGAACCTTTTGTTAGTTTAGTCAATGTAAAAATTAAAAATCAAACTATCACAATTCATCTCATGTAGAAAAAAAAATATCCTTTTGACTTTTTATTATTACTTGATATGTTTCTAGCTGGCTCATAAGTTGTTTTATCCTCTCTTTTGTTTCAGGTGTTTGAGGCACGTCTATCAAAGTATTAAATTCTGACCTTGCATCTCGTGCCTTTTTTCGCAACAAGAACACTGGAGATAGGGATGAATAAATCTCTTCCTCAAAGAGGGAATCATCAGGCGTACCATGGCTAGGTGTCTGCATATTTGAACAAAATTAATATTATTTCAATTATGTAAATAACTAAAATACCTAAAGATAGAGCATTGCTGGCACTTTACATGTTCTTCTGATGGCCTCTTTCCGCGATCATCCCGTCTCGAGGTTGTTCCTGCACTGCTCTGATTAGTCTGCCACATTGAAATAGAATTATAAATGTAAAAACTTGAAAACAATATCTAACTTGAAAACACAAAATGAAAACTAAAATAATTTCTAATAATACACCGGAAGACAGAGTTAGAGTTTCAAATATGCCTTGCATTGAATTCAGTCCTGGAAACATGTCATTGCACATTAAGGCACCCAAACAAGAGACGAGTTGACAATGAAGACCTTATTGAATATATTGTTGGAGCAACTTCTAGTAAATTTGTTGTGAAGACCTTGAGGACATTTTTGAAGCAACATTGTTGAAGCTGATGGTATAACATTGTTGGAGATGATCTTGAAGGGCCTTGAAGTGAAGCTTTTGGAGAAACTATTGAAAAATCCTTAGAGCATTTAAGTAAAGCACTTTCTATCTTCCATCACCTTTTTCCTTTCAATATCCTTAGTATGATTTTGTTGATATTTAATGTTTGAAATCACGTTATAATTCCTTTATTATATGTGTTTGGGGACTTTCCCTTTGAAATTACCCAAAAATACCTTGGCAATTTTATCTTCAGGATGCATGTCTGACCCTATTGTTCAATATTTTGATTAATAGTAGTAAACATAGAGATTTAGGGGGCTCTTGACTTGGTTTGGTTGGGCCATTAGATCCCTAACATCTACTAGGGAGAACCCCCCTTGAGTTGGAGGAGAGCTAGCCCGAAGTGAAAAGAGGTTGGTGAGGTGACAATGGGACTATTGAATTACACATGGTATCACACTTTAGCTTTAGGACTTTATCTTGAGAAGTGCGAGATTTTGCTATATCAATTCTCAAATTGTTTACAACACTATTTTTAAGAACTAATAAGAAGTGATGTTGAGGGGTTTTTGGGTATAATAAACAATACCATTTAAAAACTAGGGTTCTCAGTCCTTGGCATTCCTTCACCTGGGCCTAGGGGCACACTAGAATAATTTCACACTAAACCATGCAAACTTAAAGTAACTTAACAGATCCATAAAGTAATAATAATCATAATTCCTAATTTCCTATTGTACGATATGATGCAAATTATTCAAACATGAAGCAATGAAGACATGCAATGTCTGAATTCCAAGATTGATGAACCAATACAAGAAGTTAGAAACTACAACTTTGATTCAATACTCTGTGTCCTAACTCCAGGAAGGAATCTAGTTTGTAGTACAGAACATGCATCGTGTATTATCAATTCTTAATTGACAACAAATAAAGGTCATCTACCTCATCAATTCCTTCCCATTTTGTGTTTTTATGTTATATTCCTTATAAAAGTGTCAAATTTCTCTCAAAGTAAGCAACCACTAAATAAAATAAAAAATAGTTGAGATATGATTGAGAAATGGTCATTTATTTCTTGAAAGGATCTTCACAATTTCTTTGGTTGTTTTTCATCTCAAGAAACAAAAAATGACCTAAGAAACTATCGTGATGTAATATAAGAAACAACACGGTGCAATGGCCATTTTCAAAGCCAAATGATGTCCATTGAGGACATGGCCTTTATTTGGTTCCTGTTTCATAGGAGTTTCGGGTAGAAATGGAACTTTGTTGTACCATTTCTAGTAGTAAAAAAGGAAAACCTTCTTTTTCCATGGGAAATAATTTACCTTTCCTTTTTCAAGATAATCTAAATCACAAAAAATATGAACTATACTGCACACATTCTTGGATAATGTGAGAGTGGAAAAGGAATACCCTACACAAGTGATGCACACATGTACATTTGAACACTAATAGATTTTTGTAGTTGAAATGCAATGCTTGTTTTCATTTAAATGTAGGGTTTTTAAAGCAGGGAGAAATAATGGCTGCCAAATTAATAAGCGTTTCTTTGGGAAAAATTGAAATCTTGTATTGGGTGATGAAGATAATAGAGGGTATTGAATCTTGACTCTTGACATCTACAGAGAACCCTACAGCCTAACACAATCCAATGGAATTGACCAAAAAAACCCAAATAGAGTCAACCCTACTATAGGAGGAAGGGCCTGCAGTAAGAACTTACCATTTTGCAAGAGTTGAGGGCGAATGCTGTTCTGCAAGAGCTGAGGGCAAATGCTGTTCTGCAAGAGCTAAGGGCGAACGTTGTTCTGCAAGAGCTCAGGGCGAATGCTGAGGGCGAATGCTGTTCTGCAAGAGCTCAGGGTGAATGCGAGCGAATCAACGTTACATAAGAGCTCGGGCGAATCTTGAGGAGCAGAATACGTTGTAAATAGGAGGGCAAATCTTGTGGCAATGATATCAGAGACGTTGTCTGCTTACATGTGCATTTAAAATATAATGATTTTTGTAGTTGAAATACGTGCTTGTTTTCATTTAAATGTAGGGTTTTTAAGCGAGGGAGAAATAATAGGTGCCAAATTAATAAGCGTTTCTTTGGGAAAAATTTAAATCTTGTATTGGGTGATGAAGATAATAGAGAATATTGAATCTTGATTCTTGACATCTAGAGAGAACCCTACAGCCTAACAAAATCCAATGAAATTGACCAAAAAAACCCAAATAGAGTCAACCCTACTATAGGAGGAAGGGCCTGCAGTAAGAACTTACCATTTTGCAAGAGCTGAGGACGAATGCTGTTCTGCAAGAGCTGAGGGCGAATGCTGTTATGCAAGAGCGGAGGGCGAATGCGCGCGTGATATGAGACGTTAATGTAGCTATTGTGACGGATATGAAACAATAAAATCATTTTTATGTAGCGCGCATATAAGTTTCATATTTTTATGTAGCGCACATATAAGTGTCGTTATACCGACGGCGGACAAAGCGTCGCTATTGCGACGGGTGCCTCCAAACGTCGCAATTGCGACACTTAGACATTGTGTCGCACTTGTGACGTTTGGAGGCACCCGTCGCAATAGCGATGCTTTGGCCATAGTGTCGCAATTGCGACACTTTGTCTAAGTGTCGGTATTGCGACACTTTTCTAGAAACGTTGATATAGCGACGGTTTCGGGCGGGATGGAAAAAATTTGGGGAAATTTCCGACATTTGGTCAAAAGCGTCGGAACCAAGTGTCGGAATTTCCGCCAAATGTAGTAGTGTACCTTAAAAATATTGATGAAGATTTTGAAAATTAGCATCCTGAAGATTTATTAGAAGAAGTCCAGAACTTTCATTCTCAACTTAAATTTCATAATAATCACGAGGATTTAATCAAAGATGAAATAGATCAGGAGATGAATCAAGATTCACAAAGCCCCTCTATATTAACAAATGATGTTTCATTTAATGTTTTGAATGGAGTTAAATAAAATATTCAACCTCATGATCAATTTTTAGATAAGAGAAAAAACAATTGTCATTTCAATCTAAGAATTCAGAGATTCCCACCTGTTGAAGCCCCGAAAATCGGGTCTACAATAAGGGGGATACCCAGCCAGTCCGGACCTTGGTTCGCAGCTCCTTTTCCGTTTGGTATAGTGGGTCCGACTGGGGATAATGGGACCAGTTTCCTAATATGTGTGTGTGTGTTTTGAGAATTGATATTTTGTTTCTAAAATTTCCTAAGTGAAATGCTTTTATTCTAACTTTAATCTAATAACATGCAATTGTATTCTAATAAACAGAAATATCTAATTCTACACTAACCCGGGATGTAATCTTTCCGTTATGCGATCTAAAATGATTTCAAATAAAAATTGGTAATATAGATCATTCAACTGTTACAAGAAAAGAATTCAATAAAGACAAACCACTTCGTATAAAAAGTTAGATGAAATAGTTATGAAAAACATATCACATAATAAGCTACTCATATATTAAGGATAAATAAATAGCTATCACCGTACAAAAGTGCCAAATGATAACTCAAGCATTCAAGTATCAATATATAAACAATTGAACATGAATATTAATTTAACACAAAGGCAGAAATAATTAAGAGATAAAAGTACTATTTATAACTAGTTCTACTCATGAGCTTCAAGCAATAATGACTTATCTCTTCTTAATCCAACATCCACTAAGAGTACAAAAGTGCAACATCAGTAGTAGATATTAAACGCAAATATCAATAAATCCTGTTCCATTCATTCATCAAAACCTCCTCAGAGGGTGCAAAAGTGCATGTTCTGAGGATAAGTTTTTGACAAATTTCAGGACCCTTTTCTAAATGCATGAGAAGGGTTTAAATACTACTAACTAAATCTAAAAATAATTTATTACAAAAATGTAGGATACGGTTTAAATGACCGCCCTCTTTGCAGGCAAAAAATAAAGCAAAATTAATACTAAATCTAAAAATAAAACTAACAACTAACTATTTGTGGATATGTTCTTTGATATTGCAAGCATTCAACATTTGTTTGAGAAGAGTAGGCTGGCTGACTTATGACTTTAACTGTCCTGTGAAAATAGAATTGGCAAGAGCTGGCGCCATCTTCTCGGCAGAATTGATGATACATTTGAGAGTCATGCACTGGCTGTGTGGTTTTACCATACACGCCCAGTAAGAATCCCAATTTAACTTAGTTAATATTTTAATCGATTCTGCCTTTTCTTGAGCCTTCTGTCTCCAGTCTGTCTGCAGTTGCTGTGCTTTTGGTAGATACACTAGAGTAGTTTCTGAGATCAAATTTGCCTTGTGCAAATTTTCATTTATGCAATCAATGATATTGCTTGCTGTTCTGGCTGCTTCTTCTGCCACTTGCTCTGCTTTCCTGATTTGTGCATCCCGATTATTAAAGAGCATCTCTTCATGATTATCGTTGATTATTGGTGCACCTGCTCTTTTCCCCTCCTCTGTTTCTTACCAAGCCAAATAGTCAGTAAATATTTTATCAATTAAATCATAATCATGTCGTAAGTCTACGACTTGATTAGTGATTTTATCACTTGCTTCACAATAAGACTTCCACTCTGATATTATTTGACATAATATTTGTTGCTACAGTAGTTGATAATTTAAGGAAATAGAATCTGTGATGAATTCTGTAAGCTTGGGATCATCCTTGTGCATCTCTTGCATAACCTGTAGCTGTTTTTCTTTTTCTGCCAAACTGTTATGGTATCCTATCCACATTTGCTGGAAGTCCTGCTGTAATTTTTCAAGTTGTTTCTGTGCTTCATTGTTGGCATTGGCTTGTTGCAAAACTTATACTTGATCTTCTTTCTCATTCAGTAATTGCCATACCTCAGATGCTTTATCAATGGCTGCAGAGGCATATTCTCCTGTGATCTGAGATAATTTAGTGAGATTTTCAGTTGGATCGGTAGTAGGATCTTGCCATAGGATGTCTAATTGTTCTACATCATGAGAGAGCACATTTTCCAATTTCCTTTTCTTCCTTTGTCTTCTTACCACTGCCTTGTGTTGTGGACTATAAAATACATTAAGAGGAGGAATTTCCTCTATTTTGAGCATAAGTTCAGAGGATGGGGTAATGGGAATATGTTCTATTTCTGAGGCATTGCTAGTTATTCCTGTGACTATATTTTTTGTTGTCTGTACATTACTCACAGGTGTCTGTGTGTTATGTCCTTCAATATTGATTAAATCATTGAATGTCTCCCATTATTTATCTAGCTCAGTTCTGACTGATGGTTGCTGTATGATGAGAGGGAGAGAATTTAGCTGTGGAGAGGTTGAAACCTATTGCTGTGAAAGCTCCTTTGACTGGGCAATATCCTTTACTGACCCTTCACTTTTATCATGATCATTTTCAGACCTCTTAGAGTGTTCTGACGTTTCTCTCCCAAACTTAGATTTAGATCTGTTTGAACCTAAACTTCCACTGACACTAATACTGGGAGTTGGTTCCCTTATGGGTTCCAGGCGTAATTTATCCAAAGGGATACTAGTTAACCTCCTTTCTCTGTATATCTTGAACTCTTGAAATTCTGCTAGAGGAAATCACATTTGGGCCGAATGTAGAACCTCTTTAAATGTGCTTTTCTCTTGGAACATGTCATCAAAATGATCATCTTCTGTAGAAAACACTCTTATTTTGACTGGAGTAGTGAAATTTTTAGCAATATCATAGGGGTCGAATGGTCTTCTTGGAAATTTGAACAAACGTAAAAATGTAATGTTGTTTATTTCTTTGAATGCATGGCCTACATCAAATAGTGAAAAGGCCCCACAGGCCACAGGAAATTGTGGCCAAATAGCCTTCTTTTTGTCCTTCAAATCTTTAGTCAAACCTCCTTCTCCGCAGGTTTGATAAGCAATTTCTCATGCCATGAGTTTATCATGAACATATAAAGGTAAGACATGAGGGAAAGCGAAACTTCCAAATACCCTGACATATGTAAACAGTTCTTCTCCAAACCATCTCGCGACAGGGAGTATATCTACCTCTGCTTCGCGAGAAAACCTTGGAGCATCTTTATCATTTAACATTTTGTACAGGGGTAACATGATTCCATGAAATATCTTGTAAAATAGGGAATGAACTTGGAATCCCACAATTCTTTATGATAAATATGAATGGGTAGTGGGTCTTGAGTCGTCTATTTCCAACCCATTAAATGAAACTTGGAAATATAACAGATTGAATCCATCACATAAGCAGATAAGTAAAAAGGGGGATAAATTCTCTGAGAAACAGTTCTTTTAGATCGGTAATTCAAAATGGATGTGGCTAAGTTATCAGATAATATCTTAGCCCAATCCACAATAGTAGCATTAACAGTAGCATTCAATAATGGTAGCCATTCAGATGAAAATTTATTAATGTCTGGCTTCCCAAAAAGTCTACAGAGCATAGCAGCAGCAAAGCAATACAGGGAAGTGAGAGAACCAGTACTGTACATACCATGTTTATCCTTTTTTAGTGGTTCGTCTCTCCTTGACTAGTCCTTGGTGCATACTACCAGGTCTTCATTTTCTTTAGCAAAATTCTCCATGAACTGTTTGTTATAAGTTGCCTGTGGCTCCGGTAAATGATACATGAGTCTCAAATCTTGTGTAGTAAATGAACCAATCAGTTCTTGACCCTGAGTCTTAAACTGTCTGTTTGTAATGTCAGTGCTGTCCAGTACCCATTTAACCATGTCCGTGTATGGAAGAATTTTAGGCCTCGCCGCTATCTGGTGCAAGAATGAACAAGCTAGCTCTATAATAGACGCCTCAGAAGACCCATGTGAGCCTGCAGTAGCTGTAATGTCCATTACTCTGGGGTTCTCTTCCTCAAGTAGATTATACATGCCTTCCCAAGTAGTAATACCAGCATCTTTGTTACAGGCAGTGTCTGTATACAAGGGCGTCATTTCTTTGTCTTCAGAACTTGAAGTCTTCTCTTTCTTTCCCATAATACCCTGAATGCTGCTTTGTATAGTTATCTGTTCTTCGCTCCTGCAGGTTACGAATGAAGTGAGAATAATGATAGTAAAAAAAGGTGACGAGAAAGATTTAAATGCTAAAGATGTATAAAATATACCACCTTACGTGAAATGGCACTTCGATCATAACAAAACCATATTTCATTAATGATTGACAACCAATTTATTGATTAACATTAAAGCGCATAACCAGGCCTTGGTTTATGGAAAATCTTTTTCGTACAATGAGCCTTAAAGATCTGCGATAAGGCGATTTGCGATTTTCTTCGTAATATCACAAATCGCAGTATCGCAAATCGCAATCTTGTGGAATTACAATATCACAATACCACAATGTCGCAAAATTGCTGAATCGCTGAATCGCAATATCGCTGGATCGCAATATCGCAAAATCGCTAGAGTGTAACAAATGAGAAATCTCCGTTGATGTGTTTTTCTGCAAAACATGATTTCTGATATGTGCTTATCGCACATTGGTGGTTTGAGGTTTTTCAGCGTAAGATATGACATTTGAGGCATGCGATGCGATGAATGTTCTTTTAGTGCGTAGTTTCGCATCGCAATCTCGCAATCTTAGAATTCCGCTTGTAAGGAGGTATTCATTACTTTTTTGCAATGCGATATTTTTTTAAAGAATAATTTTATTCTATCCTATCATAAAACTTAAGTTTTTTAGATTTTTCAAGGGATATTCTCCTAAGTTTATGATAGTAAGTTTTATTGAAAAAGGAAATACAAGCACTAATCAATTTTTTAATTTTTTTTTAATAAGGCCCCCAACTTATTTAGTATTAGTGGTAATAATAAATAAGAAGGGGGGTTGTTACTGGCCACAACAATTGGCGATTCACTGGGAAGAACCAATTATCTCTGTTTTTCTTTTGAATTTTCTAAACTTTTTAAAACATAATTTTTTTTAGAAAATCAAACTTTATTACAGAAAGACAAAGTACATTATGCTTTTATCTATCAATGATATTTTGTTTCTTCTATATTCAAATTTGACTATTTACTTCTTCAAGGTAGTCCTTGTATCTACATCAGTCACTACTTGGTTTATAAAGATAAAAACAAAGTATTCTCTGTAAATCAATTTTAAATATGCTCATTTGTTGTAGGTAGAGCCTCTGCTGCCAGCAGGCGTTTATAGCCTCGACAGGGTTACCTGTTACCCAACAATGATCCTGTATCCTACTTAGAGAAATATACAATTTTCAAAGAGAAATCCATATCCACACTTATTGCTTTCATTTTTTTTTTTCCTTAAAGAACAATGTCTTGGTTTGGTAGCCAATTTATGACAGTGCCATTCACTTGATTTATAACTTTGTTGAACAAGCTGGCTCATGATGAGACCCCTTGTCTTTTGATTACAACAATATTGAGTCATTGCCCTGTTGTGGTATGCAGTATTGGCAAAGTTAGCAAGCTATAATATCTATGATCATGATAAGTCGGCTCGTGATGAGACCTCTTACTCTTTAAGTTAAAGTGTATCATTGGATTATTCCCTGAACGTTGTAATTTTCTAGGTGGGGAGGAAGTCATTGTTTCCTTAAGATAGCTCTGGATGACAATGGTAGAGTTTTTGGAAAGAAATTTTCTATAGAGAATCTTCATTTTTTTATTGATACCTTTCATTAGACTGATATAAAACAATTTCTCACTAAAGGTTTCTTTTTATCAAAATTTACAAGGTTGAAACTAGTATAATTTCTAGGCCTAAAGCCTTTAACTGTATCTTTCAATAATAATGATCAATTTTCTAGAAGAATTCTATTTATACAAGTGAAAAAAACAAAATCTAAAAGAGAATTTGTATCTTTTTCGTGAATTCCAAATGTAACCATTTACAACTGGTTTTATTATGAAAATAAAGAAAACTAATATACAAAATAGAAGAATGATCTCCTATGGAAAATATTTTTTGAGGATCTGTCCGTTAACAGGTAAAGACTCTTTTCCTGTTAAATCCTGTAACATAAAAGTAGATGGACCTATGATTTCTGCGATTTGGAAAGGACCAAGCCACATTCATCGAAATTTCGTATGTTTCCCTTTTTCCTCATGAGCCTTGTCCCATTTTAAAACTAGATCTCCCATCTGAAAGTCCTTTCTGGATATCATGTTTGAATCAAAAGAAAATTTTACTAATGCTTGGTGATGAGCATGAGTTATTTTGGCCTGTTCTCGTTGTTCTTCTAGCTTAATTATTTCCAGCTGTCTTAGTTGTAAGGAAGAAGTTGGTGCTTCATCAATATATTGAACTAAGGCCAAAGAAGGAATTGCTAGATGAGTTGGAAGAACCACTTCTTTCCCATAAACTAAATTAAAGGGAGAAGTGCCAATGGAGGCTTTCTACGTTATTTGATCTGCCCATAAAGCATATATTAAAGACTTATGCCAATTTTTATGATTTTGATCAATGGTTCACTTAATGATTCTGATTAAGTTTTTATTTGTAGATTCAGCTAACCCATTTCCCTGTGGATAATAATTGGCAGAGTATTTAAGTTTGAAACCTCTTTTAAGTGCAAATTCAGTCATAGCATTACCAGAAAAATACGATGCGTTATCAAACATTAAAGAAAAAGGTGAACCAAACCTGGTGATTATGAACTGATCTATGAACTCGATGATATGATCTGCATTAGCCGTTTTGAGAGGAACTGATTCTATCCATTTAGTAAAATAATCAGTTGCTGTAAGGATATACCTATGTTTTTTAGAAGAGTGAGGAACGATCTCACCTATTATGTCCAATCCCCATTGATCAAAAGGCTGATCAATGTTAACTGGTTGCAGCGGAAATGATGGTTTCTTTTGTCTCCCAGCAGTGGTTTGACAAACTTGACATTTCCTTACGTAGCTATGTGAGTCTTTGAATAGTGTGGGCCAGTAATAGCCTGTGTGGAGGATTTTATGTGCAGTAGCATCTCCAACATAATGTCCGCCTGCTGGCCCATCGTGGAGTTCCTGCAAAACTTTTTCAGCTTCAGATTTCTCAAGACATCTAAGGAGAATAGAATCATAATTCATTCTAAAAAGAACATTATTCATGAGTTGATATCTTTTAGCCTTTAACCTTAGAGCTATTTTCTTGGTGTAATCGAGATTTGGAGGAGCATATCCATTCTTTAGATAAAATATGATGTAAACATATAATGATTCAACATCGTTTAGGCTTACCTCATACATTTGTATCTCTGCAGATGGATTTTCAGAAATAAGCGATACTCCAGCTAGTATTTTGCAGAAGCCTTGACCTCTTACAATACTTGTTGGTTTGATTTCTATGTCATATTCTTGTAAGGCAGTAACCCAATTGGCTCTTTTCTCACCCACATATTTTTGTACTAAGAGATTTCTTACCGCTAGAAACAGTACTATGATTTTTGTATGAGTTTTAAGTATAAAGGGTCTGAAATATTTAATTGCTTTGAAAACAGCATAAGCTTGTTTCTCTACATATGAATAATTCAACTCAGCCCCCTGTAAATTTGAACTGAAAAAAGCAATTGGGGCTTCTACCTTGTCTTGATTTACTTGAGTGAGTATCGCAGCATATGATTTATCAGAGGCAAATGTATACAAAATAAAAGGATCGGAAAAATTTGGAGTTTCTAAAGATGGAGCATTAACAATTGCTTGTTTGATTAGATTAAATGCTCCAAATTCATCTTGGCCCCATTTGAAGTTTGAGTTCTTTTTAATCATTGCTTGTAAAGGAGATACAATTCTTGAAAAATCTGGCACAAATCTCTTTACAAAATTAATCTGGCCAAGGAAAGATTGCATAGCTTTCTTGTTGTGAGGTAGGGGTATTTCGGAAATCTCCTTGATTCTGTCAGGATCAATATGAATTCCAAATTTTGACACTATGAATCTAAGAAGTTTTCCTTCACTTAATGCAAAAAAAGATTTTTTTGGGTTAAGTGAAATTCCATACCTTTGACAACGTTGAAAGATCTGTTTTAAATCTCTAAGATGATTACCTCGTTTCTTGGAATATACAGTTATATCATCCAAGTAAATTACCACTGATTTGTTAACTAGTCCCTTGAATGCGATGTCCATGGCTCTCTGAAATGTGGCACCAGTGTTGATCAGACCAAAAGGCATCTTTTGATATGCATAAGTGCCCCATTTGGTTTTGAATGTGGTTTTCAATTGATCATCAAGATGAACCAACACTTGGTTGTAACTAGAGAAACCATCTAAGAAAGACATTAATTCTGATTCTGCAACTGCCTGCAATATTTGCTCCATAGAAGATAAAGGAAAATTATCTTTTTCGCAGGCTTTGTTAATATTTTGAAAGTCAATGCAAATTCTAATGTCTCCGTTATTTTTTCTAACGGGAACCATATTGGAAACCCATTTAGAATGTCGAACGGGAAAAATAATCTTAGCTTTCAATAACTTATTGAGTTCAGATTTGATCTGGTTTTCTAGATTGGGATGAATCTTTCTAAGTTTTTGCTGGACAGGCTTTTCATCGTTTATGATTGGGATAGTATGTTGGATGATAGAAGTGTCATAAGTTTTGAGTTCATCGTAGTTCCAAGCAAAGACACTTTTGTATTGTTTCAAAAGACGAACATACGCTAATTTTTCTTCAGGATCTAGGCCAAGATCTAGGTTGATATTCTGTGGTTTGGTATCAATTCCTAGATTTACTAATTCATAGTACAAAGTTGAACTTTGCAGTTTTGAATTGGTGGATCTTTTTAATCGATCTTTCAAATCATAAAGGTCTTCTAACTTGACTACTGACTTTGGCATAGCATTATTGGTGCTATCATGTTGCAATTGTCTGTCATGTTGGTCCTCATCAATTATCTGATTGGTGTAAGATCCTTCATATGTGAAGAAGCTTACAATATCAGGATCATCGTTGAAAATCCTCCAATTGGTAATGTTATCAGGAATCGAGGGTCTAAAGATTAATTCGATTGAAAATCGATCAGGGCTATAGTCTTCTGAAGGAATGAGCTTGGAAGCTACGTTGGCTAGGAGGTCTGCACTAGCATTCTGAAGTCTAGGGATTGATGAAATATTAAATGCTATAAAGTGTTCATTCAGATCTTGAACTAAAGATTGATAATGCTTTAAATGACCTGATAAACAATGTATAGTATTGCGTACCTGTCTGATTACAATTTCAGAATCTCTGAAAACTTGTAGATATTTGATGTCTAATCTGATTGCTTTGTATAAACCTTGGACTAAAGCCTCGTATTTTGCAGTATTATTGGTGCAATCAAAATCGAATCTGCAAGTTAGCATAATTTTGTTTCCCTCTGGACTAATCAACACGCATCCTGCTCCTGCTCCTTCATTAGACTTAGAACCATCAAAAAATAACTTCCAAAATAAAGATTTATTTACAAGAGGATCTATAAAATTAATACATTTAGAACTATCTGTTTGAGAAAAAAATTCTATTTGAGATAAAACAAAATGTTCTAAGTAAGGTGAAGTATGAGCATTAAAATTTCCTAAGAAAGAATCAACTGAATAGTTGCCAATGATATTATTGTTGTATGCTACCGGTTCATTTTCTCCTTCCAGTTCTGTTACTATGTATTTCTGATGTTTTTCTCGCTCAACCTTTATCTGATTTGGTTTACCATTGTAAGGGAGCCACATGTGTGACCAATCAATTGCAAAGTATCCATGAAGTTTTTCTAACCAATCTCTGGTAAGAATTAAACCATAAAATTCTGGAATATCTGCAACTAAAATGTCGATAACTTGACATACTTTTGGATTAGATGACAACCTTATCGTAACCTAATTTAATTCGTCGATCACTTCAACTTGCGATCGATCTAGCTGAACTATGTGCACAACAGATTTTTGCGATTGAATGTTCAATTTTTCACATATTGATTTTGGTAAAATATTAGATGAAGCTCCAGAATCCACTAAACAATTATGAAAATTTTTATTGAAAACTTCATAAGTAAGAATAAATGGGGGAGTATGAGATCTTGACCTTCCTCCAATTAAAGCGATATTTTCTAGATCAACTTTACTAATCACATTAGTTGGAGGTCTTCCCATCTCATGGGAAGCTTGAGAAATTACAGGGGTGGGCAAAGGTTTTTCTGGTACAACATGTAATTCTTTCAAAAGTACCTTTTGCTGGTGTTTTAACTTGCTCAATTCATAAAAAGTGATGTTAGCCCTAGTCTTCTTAATGTCTTCTATGATATTATACTCCATTTCATCCGAAACGATCAGCATTTTTGATGGAGTTGATGAATCTGTTTGCACTGGGCTAGTTTGAATCACTTTAGATGTTGTTTTCTTGGCTGTGAATTTATCCTTAGTCATTGAGCTTGCGCTCTTTAGCTTAGGAGTAGGTTGAGGAGGATCAAGTTGATTTCTATTTCGAGTGCTAACCGGGGATGCCTCTTGATCTTCTTCATTTGGGAGGATGAAATCCCACATACCTTGTACTTCTACAACTTCTTCTTCATCAGTAGTTTCTTCAGTAGCAATTTCCTCTTCTTCTTCTTCTGATTCAGCACTTGTGATAGCATTTGGCAGCTTTGAATCAGTCGAAGGGTTTCTTCTATAAGGTTTGAACGACCTTTTAGAAGATGTTTTTTCCACTTGTTTCTTAATGTCAATCATTTCGTTGGACATGGTTTTCAGAACTTTCTGCAATCCTTCCAAACTGAATGGATCTTTCGATTGTTTTTTCTTGGGGTCTTCCTTAAAAGTAACCTTAATGGATTTTCGTTCCTCTATTGCATTTTTCTTTTCTAGAGCAATGATACGTTTCTTTACTACTATTGTTTCCTTCATATTGTCAGCTAAAGTTTTTTTGTTAGCCCTATCAACGAAGATTTCTATGTTTGATGGTAAAGCAGAGATATACCATTCACTTCTCACTTCTTCGCTAGGCTTGGAAGCAGTAGGAATTTTATTTAACAGTTTATTGAAACATGAATTAAAATCCTTGATAGGTTCTCTTGACTCAGCCCTAAGATTAGATAGGTCATTGATCAGTGTCACTGTAGACCTGTCATCACCGAACTTAGTCAAGAATTGATCTTAGAAGATATCCCAACTAGTGATAGATCCAGACGATAATGAGAAATACCATGATCTGGCTGCTCCTAGTAAAGTATAGGGAAAAAGTCGGATGACAAAATATTCATTAGTAACTCCATTGAGATTTATGGACAACATAAAGTTATTTGTATGTTCTTCCGCTAGCATACCTGCTTCAGGATTAAACTTAGGCAGCCATTTTTTAGGATGGGCCGGTAATTGACTCAAGGGTGCAGGAATTAAGACTGCCCCTGGGTTATTCCATGGAAATTGGGCCATCCCTGAACTACCAATAGAGGAAAGCACAAAAGATGATCCTTGCGATTGGGAAGATGATTATATTACGATTCTAGATGTTTGAGAAGGAGATGTGGAAGTTCCAGTGGACTGACGGACAATAGTCTGAAGTGGAGGGGTGGGTGGTTGACTTCGCGGTGAAGAGGTTGAGATGGATGATGATGATGAAAGAGTCTCACTATCAGACCCTTTAGGTGATTTCCTTGCTCTCTTCCTTGTAGGTAGAGGTAACTCAGTTGGTTGAACGCCAAACTTTTCGCTCTGTAATTTGGTGAGAGGATGAGCAGGGTTATATTGCGAAGTTACACTACCTTAAGATTTATCAGATCTTTGAGGTGATATTGAAAATCGTTGAAGTTTATGGATCAAAGATTCAACTTTAGGAGGTTCAATAGCAGATTCTTCTGAAAAGTCAGGGTTTGTGGCAGTGGCTGTTGTTCTTTCGACTTCTGGCTCTAGATTTAGAGATTCTAAGTGCGATGGGGAAGTCGGGGGAGATGGTGAGGGCAATTTACTCTCATAATGGTATTTAGATTTTGACTTACTTTCCATTCATATTTCGGTGCCCTTCTTCTAGCACCAAATATGTTGAAGCCCCGAAAATCGGGTCTACAACAAAGGGGATACCCACCCAGTCCGGACCTTGGTTGGCAACTGCTTTTTCGTTTGGTATAGTGGGTATGACTGGGGATAATGGGACCAGTTTCCCAATACTTGTGTGTGTGTGTTTTGAGAATTGATATTTTTTTTCTAAAAGTTCCTAAGTGAAATGCTTTTATTCTAACTTTAATCTAATAACATGCAATTGTATTCTAATAAACAGAAATATCTAATTCTACACTAACCCGGGATGTAATCTTTTCGTTATGCAATCTAAAATGATTTCAAATAACAATTGGTAATAAATATCATTCAACTGTTACAAGAAAAGAATTCAATAAAGATAAACCACTTCGCATAAAAATTTAGACGAAATAGTTATGACAAACATATCGCATAATAAGCTACTCATATATTAAGCATAAATAAATGGCTATCACCATACAAAAGTGCCAAATGATAACTCAAACATTCAAGTATCAATATATAAACAACTGAACATGAATATTACTTTAACACAAAGGCAAAAATAGTTAAGAGATAAAAGTACCCTTTATAACTAGTTCTACTCATGAGCTTCAAGCAATAATGACTTATCTCTTCTTAATCCAACATCCACTAAGAGTACAAAAGTGCAACGTCAATAGTAGATATTAAACGTAGATATCAATAAATCCTGTTCCATTCATTCATCAAAACCTCCTCGGAGGGTGCAAAAGTGCATGTTCTGAGGACAAGTTTTTGAAAAATTTCAGGACCCTTCTCTAAATGCATGAGAAGGGTTTAAATACTACTAACTAAATCTAAAAATAATTTATTACAAAAATGTAGGATACGGTTTAAATGAGCGCCCTCTTTGAAGGAAAAAATTAAAGAAAAATTAATACTAAATCTAAAAATAAAACTGACAACTAACTATTTGTGAATCTGTTCTTTGATATTGCAAGCGTTCAACATTTGTTTGAGAAGAGTAGGCTGGCCGACTTCTGACTTTAACTGTCCTGTGAAAACGAAATCGGCAAGAGCTGGCGCTATCTTCTCGGCAGAATTGATGATACATTTGAGAGTCATGCACTTGCTGTGTGGTTTTACCAGACACGCCCAGTAAGAATCCCAATTTAACTTAGTTAATCTTTTAATCGATTCTGCCTTTTCTTGAGCCTTTTGTCTCCAGTCTGTCTGCAGTTGCTGTGCCTTTGGTAGATACCCTGGAGTAGTTTTTGAGATCAGATTTTCCTTGTGCAAATTTTCATTTATGGAATCAATAATATTGCTTGCTGTTGTGGCTGCTTCTTCTGCCGCTTGCTCTGCCTTCCTGATTTGTGCATCCCAATTATTAAAGAGCATTTCTTCATGATTGTCGTTGATTATTGGTGCACCTGCTCTTTTTACCTCCTTTGTTTCTTTCCAAGCCAAATAGTCAGTAACTCTTTTATTAATTAAATCATAATCATGTCGTAAGTGTATGACTTGATTAGTGATTTTATCACTTGCTTCATAATAAGAGTTCCACTGTGATATTCTTTGGCATAATATTTCCTGTTGCTGCAGTAGTTGATCATTTAAGGAAATAGACTCTGTGATGAATTATTTAAGCTTGGGATCATCCTTGTGCATCTCTTGGATAACCTGTAGTTGTTTTTATTTTTCTGCCAAACTGTTCTGGTATCCTATCTGCATTTGCTGGAAGTCCTACTGTAATTTTTCAAGCTGTTTCTGTGCTTCATTGTTGGCATTGGCTTGTTGCAGTTGTTTTTGCAAAACCTATACTTGATCTTATTTTTCATTCAGTAATTGCAATACCTCATATGCTTTATCAATTGCTGTAGAGGCATATGCTTCTGTGATCTGAGATAATTTAGTGAGATTTTCAGTTGGATCGGTAGTAGGATCTTTCCATAGGACGTCTAATTGTTCTGCATCATGAGAGAGCACATTTTCCAATTTCCTTTTCTTCCTTTGTCTTCTTACGACTGCCTTGTGTTGTGGACTATAAAATACATCAACAAGAGGAATTTCCTCTATTTTGAGCATAAGTTCAGAGGATGGGGTAATGGGAATATGTTCCATTTTTGAGACATTGCTAGTTATTCCTGTGACTATATTTTTTGTTGTCTATACATTACTCACAGGTGTCTGTGTGTTTTGTCCTTCAATATTGATTAAATCATTGAATGTCTCCCATTATTTATCTAGCTCAGTTCTAACTGATGGTTGCTGTATGATGAGAGGGATAGAATTTAGCTGTGGAGAGGTTGAAACATGTTGCTGTGAGAGCTCCTTTGAATGGGCAGTATCCTTTACTGACCCTTCACTTTATCATGATCATTTTCAGACCTCTTAGAGTGTTCTGATGTTTCTCTCCCGGACTAGATTTAGATCTGTTTGAACCTGAACTTCCACTGAGACTAATACTGGGAGTTGGTTCCTTTATGGGTTCCAGGTGTAATTTTTCCAAAGGGATACTAGTTAACCTCCTTTCTGTGTATATCTTGAACTCTTGAAATTCTGCTGGAGGAAATCGAATTTGGGCCGAATGTAGAACCTATTTAAATGTGCTTTTCTCTTGGAACATGTCATCAAAAAGATCATCTTCTTTAGAAAACACTCTTATTTTGACTGCAGTAGTGAAATTTTTAGTAATATCATAGGGGTCAAATGGTCTTCTTGGAAATTTGAACAAACGTAAACATGTAATGTTGATTACTTCTTAGAATGCATGGCCTACATCAAATAGTGAAAAGGCCCCACAGGCCATAGGAAATTGTGGCCAAATAGCCTTCTTTTTGTCCTTCAAATATTTAGTCAAACCTCCTTCTCCGCAGGTTTGATAAGCAATTTCTCGTGCCATGAGTTTATCAGGAACATATAAAGGTAAGACATGAGGGGAAGCGAAACTTCCAAATACCCTGACATATGTAAACAGTTCTTCTCCAAACCATCTCGCGACAGGGAGTATATCTACCTCTGCTTCGGGAGAAAACCTTGGAGCGTCTTTATAATTTAACATTTTGTATAGGGGTAACATGATTCCATGACATATCTTGTAAAAATAGGGAATGAACTTGGAATCCCACAATTATTTATGGTAAATATGAATGGGTAGTGGGTCTTGAGTCATCCATTTCCAACCCATTAGAGGAAACTTGGAAATATAACAGATTGAATCCATCACATAAGCAGATAAGTAAAAACGCGGATAAATTCTCTGAGAAACAGTTCTTTTAGACCGGTAATTCAAAATGGTTGTGGCTAAGTTATCAAATAATATCTTAGCCCAATCCACAACAGTAGCATTAACAACAACATTCAATAATGGTAGCCATTCAGATGAAAATTTATTAATGTCTGGCTTCCCAAAAAGTCTACAGAGCATAGCAGCAACAAAGAAATACAGGGAAGTGAGAGAACCAGTACTGTACATACCATGTTTATCCTTTTTTAGTGGTTCTTCTCTCCTTGACCAGTCCTTGGTGCATACTGCCAGGTCTTCATTTTCTTTAGAAAACTTCTCCATGAACTCTTTGTTATAAGTTTCCTGTGGCTTCGGTAAATGATACATGAGTCTCAAATATTGTGTAGTAAATGAACCAATGAGTTCTTGACCCTGAGTCTTAAACTGTCTGTTTGTAATGTTAGTGTTGTCCAGTACCCATTTAACCATGTCCTTGTATGGAAGAATTTTAGGCCTCGCTGTTATCCGGTGCAAGAATGAGAAAGCTAGCTCTGTAATAGACGCCTCAGAAGACCCATGTGAGCCTTCAGTAGCTGTGATCTCCATTACTCTGGGGTTCTCTTCCTCAAGTAGATTATACATGCCTTCCCAAGTAGTAATACTAGCATCTTTGTTACAAGCAGTGTCTGTATACAAGGGCGTCATTTCTTTTTCTTCAGAACTCGAAGTCTTGTCTTTCTTTCCCATAATACCCTGAATACTGCTTTGTATAGTTCTCTGTTCTTCGCTCTTCCAGTTTACGAATGAAATGAAAATAACGATAGGAAAAAAAGGTGTCGGGAAAGCTTTAAATGCTAAAGACATATAAAATATACTACCTTACATGAAATGGCGCTTCAATCGTAAAAAAACCATATTTCATTAATGATTTACAACCAATTTATTGATTAACATTAAAGCGCATAACCAGGCCTTGGTTTATGGAAAATATTTTTCATACAATGAGCCTTAAAGATCTGCGATAAGGCGATTTGCGATTTGCTTCGCAATATCGCAAATCGCAGTATCACAAATCACAATCTCGTGGAATTACAATATCACAATATCGCAATGTCACAATATCGCAATGTCACAAAATTGCTGAATCGCTGAATTGCAATATCGTTGGATCACAATATCGCAAAATCGCTAGAGCGTAAAAAATGACAAATCTTCGTTAATGTGTTTTTCTGCGAAACGCGATTTTCGATATGTGCTTATCGTACATCGGTGGTTTGAGGTTTTTCAGCGTAAGATATGACATTTGAGGCATGAGATGCGATGAATGTTCTTTTAGTGTGTAGTTTCGCATCGTGATCTCACAATCTTAGAATTCCGCTTGTAAGGAGGTATTCATTACCTTTTTGCAATGCGATATTTCTTTAAAGAATGATTTTATTCTATCCTATCATAAAACTTAAGTTTTTTAGATTTTTCAAGGGATATTCTCCTAAGTTTATGATAGTAAGTTTTATTGAAAAAGGAAATAGAAGCACTAATAAATTTTTAATTTTTTTTTGAATAAGAGCCCCGACTTATTTAGTATTAGTGATAATAGTAAATAAGAAGGGGGGGTTTTGCTGGCCACAACACCACCCCCCCTCACCGAAGAAGAAATCAATTTTCTTCTAAACATGCAACCATCCTCAAAATATTTACATAATGAAGAAATTGTTTCTACTTCTTCTAATGTTGATGAATGTACTAAAGTTTTTATCCATGAAGAGACAGAAGAACAAGTTGATGCTTATGTTGTTCTACCTTCCCAAAAAGGCCCATTGCTTGATAGCACTCCTATTGAGCAAAATAATGAGTTTCAAATAGAATGCCACCAATCTAATCAAGATATATTAGGATTGTTGGAAGAGAAATCTGTTGATCCAATGTTTATAATTGATGACATTCCTTCTTCTGAAGATTTGCCTAAATATGATCAGTATGATGATAATTATGTTCTCCCAATTCAAGATAATTTCACAGAACAATCACTAGCTATTTTGAGGGATGAGATATTATAATTTCAGCTTGATGAGGGTTTTCTAAGAGCTATCTTTCTTATTTTTAAATTAAGAAAATATTCTCCTCAACTTAAAAAATGTGTTCTTGAGATAATTTCTGAAAATTATGAAAATGAAATTAAACTTTTGCATTCTCAAATTCAGTCATACAATTTCTGAAATCCTAAAGAATTCTTTGAAAATCTTCCTTCTCCAAAGCAAGAAGAAATTGTAATACCTTTTGACTTGCATATTGAAGATGATTATTCTTCCAAACACAAGACTGAAGAAATAGTTTCATGGTCTAATATTCATAATTCAACTGAAAAATTAGTCATAGAAGGCCTAGAAGTAAATAACATACATCATGCTTTTATTGATCCTATATCAGATTATATGGAGAATCTTTTTAGCCCAAATCTGCAAACATGTTTTCTCTATAAGGATCAAATACATCAAAAGTGGCATTTACACATCATATCATTTATTATAAAGGCACATAATCATAATATAATTCCAATTTTGGTCACAAGCAATCAAGTTATCCATTTATTTTTACAGCTACTTGATTGAATTCATTGGAATTTTTGTATTACCTAATTCAATAAGATTTTTAGTAGATTAGAGTAGGTAGATGAGTGCCAATAAGCTCAGAATTTTGAGCATTTTTTTTTTTTTTTAGTTTTTAATTTTCAGCTAGTTTTTCATTAAGATTTAAAGCCAAGGATGAGGTCCTAAATATGTTTAAGATCTACAAGTTGGTTTGAATTTTTTTTTTTTAGTTTCAGATCAGATTTCAGTTTGTAGAAGACAAAAGACACTTACTAAGATCATCAAAGGTCAAAGATGAAGGTTACTGATCTCAGAGTTCTTGACATTTCACCAGGAAATGCCATCCCCAAGTGAAGCCGATGTTAGCAACCTATAAATATAGGATTCATAATTTTGACTTAACTGATGATAGTCTTGTAAATATGTACATACTTTTCTTTCTGCAAGTTGTATTCCCATATTTTGTTTAAAAAAATAAAAAAGAAGAAGAAGAAGAAGAAGAAGGGTAAAAAGTCCTAAAAAGAAATATCAAAGGACTTAGAAAAAATAATATACCCCAAAAGAAAAAAGATGAATAAATCATGAAAGTGTGCAAGTCTAAATGCCACTACTTTACTGTTTGCAGTTGATTATGGCAGAGTGTCAATAAATGTCATAATCCATGATGAGTTGAACAATTTAATCTTGACTTATCATGTTTCAATTTACTTGTTTTAGATAGAGAATGGAGAATTGTCATATAGTTTAATCATGACAATTCAGTAATTAGGTAGAGAAATAAAGAATCCAACAGTTTAATCTAGATTCTTGGATGAAATAAGTGTAGAATTAGATAGTTTACTTCTTTCAAAAATAATAAAAGGTTATAAGGTTGCTAGTTCAAATGCACCTGATTAAAATAGAAGGAAAAAATGTTAGAGGATATGACTGGGTAGGTAGAAGAAGGTGTGAAACATAATTGTAAATATCTTTCACCAGGTTATAAATAACTAATTTCCCCTCCCCATAGCAATTTGATATTCTAGACTATCAGTCAAAGAGGCTCAAGGCATTTCCTTGACTTATGTTGGGACCGGACCCAAGGCTTAGTGACTGATTAGTTGAAAATGTTAAGTTTCTATATTAATCCCAGAAATTTTCATCATTTACCCCTTCATGCACTCATCACCATTTTACTTCATAATTAAGAACTCTTTTCTTACTTAAATGTTACATAAAGGTCCATTTAATTAACTTCCCCCATTTTACAAAGCATAAAACCCTCAAAAAACATGATATACTAAGTAAAAGTGAATGAGTTATGAAAATAAAGCTTTACTCTAATTTTCACTTTCCTTAGTTTTATTTATGAATTTTTGAGTATTCATTGTCTCTTTTCATATTAACACTTAACATATTTTATTAACTCCCTATCAAATATCCTAGTCCTATTAATATAACTCCCTTTTATTTTAATATCCCAAAAAAAAAAACCCCTTATTATATGCTTTTATGTCAAAGATATTAATCACATGTTGTAGTAACATCCCGAAGTTACCCCTTCGACATAAAACTACCCATAAAAATATACCCCTTTCCCCTATGGTTATTAGACCCCTCCACTGTGTAAAACTATATAATAAAATTAAAATAAAACAAAAGACACATTTTATTTACATTATGTGTATTTAAAAACAGCGCACAAAAAATACTTACATCATTATTCCCTTTCCCGATTACCCTTAACCCAAGGTTAAAAGCCTAAGCTTATTTTGCCTTAAGCCTTTTTCCTTTCATAAATTCTGAACCTTGGTTAAACCTTTATTAGACCCGCCCCATTCTATACATAAACTCATTTTATATATTAGAAACCCATTATCCATTCCATCTTCGTAGCGTCCTTGGGCTCAACCTCAATCATCCGATCATCCTAGTCTCTTTAATCCTACGATTCTAATTAAACGCGACAACCAACCTTCATGCCCCACCATTCCCATCGCGTTAATTATTAACCGTTGATCATCCTTATCAAAATCAATGGATGATAATAAACCCGGGTCCCAATTTCCTGTGTCCCGCAGTTTCCAAATGCATATCAGTGGTTCGCATCACGGAGTCAGATCCAACGGTGTGGATCTCATATTGCACAACAAAAATGATCGGGCAAAGTTTGTAAAAAATAATGCAATAAAAATTGTTTTTGAATACCGCCCAATGCGACGTGTCAATTTTTGATACGATGACGTTCGAAAAGGTTAAAACCATTTACCATGCAAATCCAACGCAAAAAAAACCAGCGGTTTTTTGCAATCGAAAAACCAAATCCGCCTCCCGCCTTTAATAAACTTGTAATTAATGCCGAATATGATGATTTTTTAAGGTTAAACTTTAAGATATCATTATTATATCAGTTTTTTGCATTCCCTAATGATTTAACTCCTGCCCCGACTGTTTTAAAAGAATTTAGAGCCTATGTTGACCAATGTATAAGCCCCGAAGTTGAACTTTACCACTTTTAAAGATCTAGTTTAAACTGAAGATACCCTGTCGACATAACAAAGCGCACTGTTTCGGCTCCAACTAATCAACAGAAGTCCAAATTTGACCACAGAAACTTTAGAAACCCTGTCAAAGCATCAAAATACCTGCGAATTAAGGAAGCTTGAATTAATCTGTAAACCCCTTTAAAGCCAAAATCCTCATTTTACAGTCTCTTTTTGAAAACAAATTCCGAACAAAAATTGATTAAAAGACTTCTTTTCCACATTTGTACCATTCAAGAAACCGTGTTTCCTATCTTAGCCCAGTTTTCATCTCTCATAAGCCTAATTTGAGTAAAGAAAACTCAAAAGAGATTATCCTTAGCCAGATTTGCTCAATTATCCCTCTGTTAAAGTAAATTACTCCTGCAAACAATCTAATCTTGCAGAAGTAAGCCTAAGAATGCCTAAAAAACAGAGTTAAAACCTCCACAGACAGATCCCATTTCACAAGGGACTTTCAAAACCCATGAGAACACCTCCCCTGCCGGACACAGTTTCATTAACAAATTGTTTGATTTTGCGAGGTTATTTATCGAGAATAGGAAATTGGGCCACTTGATTTCAATACTAGTTGACAAAATTGTTTGCTCCAAATTCTCAGATTTCAATTCAAAAGCTTCATTCAACAAACAGTTTGTATACAAAGAAAGAATAAAATCAAGTCAGAGAGAGATCATAATGATGAAATGTGCATAGTGAATGGTAAAAGTGAAATGAGAATTCATAGGGACAGTGAAAACATAACAGTTAAAGAGTATCAGTGGTTAAAGTGTATCAGGTAAAAGTCAGAGTGAAAGTTAAAACAAAGTTACAGAGCAGTCAAAGGTAAATAGTAAAAGTAAATACGGAGGTAGTAAATGGTAAAAAGAGATGAAAATACTTTCACCAACAATTAATTTTATCCAAAGTGAAAGTAAAATAGTTAAAAGAACAAAAAGGTGAAAAGATGAAAACACAACAAGAAGGAACATTTTTTCAGAAATTTCATGTTTAAGTCATTGTTTTCCAGAAACTATTGTGACCAATCCAAGATGAATTTTGAAAAACTGAGGGAGGTTTATATTCTTAAGGTCTTTTACTACAAAAAACTCTCTCACTTTTCTAACATCCATTATGGGTTTGGATATATTAAACAATATTTTAAATCACTTTTTGCAGAACATTCCTGTTAAGTCATCATTTTGTAGAGAATGTTGTGGCCAATAAGAAATACATCATACAAAACTGAAGGAGGATTTTGTTCCTAATAGCCCTATCTACAAAAATTTATCTCACTTTTTTCACAGGTATTACAGAAAAGGAGATACATGCACATCTTTACAGCCTATTTTGCAGAATCTGTAAAAGTCTGTTTTACACATCTTTTTGCAGAGCCTATTGTGCACAACTGGAGCATACTTTTAGGAAATTGAAAGAGGTTTATCTCACCAACATATTTATCTACAATAATCTCTTTCATGTTTTACATATCTATTACGGATTGATAAATTAAAAGATATCATTGGACCCCAAATTTGCATAATTGTTGGGGCTGAATGCACAAAGAAAGGAAGCAGTTAGTGACTTGGATGCCTCATCATAAACTAAGAGTTGGATCAAAATCGAATTTTCCTCTTAGTCATCATCTATCCATAAAAAATAGTGCCAAATAGATGCAATAGTCTTGAGTGTCCTTTACTTAAGTTCTATTTATGTAAAACAGTTGGAGATATTTTGTAAATTCTGAACCTTGGTTAAACCTTTATTAGACCCGCCCCATTCTATACATAAACTCATTTTATATATTAGAAACCCATTATCCATTCTATCTTCGTAGCGTCCTTGGGCTCAACCTCAATCGTCCGATCATCCTAGTCTCTTTAATCCTACGATTCTAATTAAACGCGACAACCAACCTTCATGCCCCACCATTCCCATCGCGTTAATTATTAACCGTTGATCATCCTTATCAAAATCAATGGATGATAATAAACCCGGGTCCCAATTTCATGTGTCCTGCAGTTTCCAAATGCATCTCAGTGGTTCGCATCACGGAGTCAGATCCAACGGTGTGGATCTCATATTGCACAACAAAAATGATCGGGCAAAGTTTGTAAAAAATAATGCGATAAAAATTGTTTTTGAATACCGCCCAATGCGATGTGTCAATTTTTGATACGATCACGTTCGAAAAGGTTAAAACCATTTACCATGCAAATCCAACGCGAAAACAACCAGCGGTTTTTTGCAATCGAAAAACCAAATCTGCCTCCCGCCTTTAATAAACTTGTAATTAATGTCGAATATGATGATTTTTTAAGGTTAAACTTTAAGATATCATTATTATATCAGTTTTTTGCATTCCCTAATGATTTAACTCCTACCCCGACTGTTTTAAAAGAATTTAGAGCCTATGTTGACCAATGTATAAGCCCCGAAGTTGAACTTTACCACTTTTAAAGATCTAGTTTAAACTGAAGATACCCTGTCGACATAACAAAGCGCACTGTTTCGGCTCCAACTAATCAACAGAAGTCCAAATTTGACCACAGAAACTTTAGAAACCCTGTCAAAGCATCAAAATACATGCGAATTAAGGAAGCTTGAATTAATCTGTAAACCCCTTTAAAGCCAAAATCCTCATTTTGCAGTCTCTTTTTGAAAACAAATTCCAAACAAAAATTGATTAAAAGACTTCTTTTCCACATGTGTACCATTCAAGAAACCGTGTTTCCTATCTTAGCCCAGTTTTCATCTCTCATAAGCCTAATTTGAGTAAAGAAAACTCAAAAGAGATTATCCTTAGCCAGATTTTCTCAATTATCCCTCTGTTAAAGTAAATTACTCCTGCAAACAATCTAATCTTGCAGAAGTAAGCCTAAGAATGCCTAAAAAACAGAGTTAAAACCTCCACAGACAGATCCCATTCCACAGGACTTTTAGAAAACCTTCAAACACCTCCCTGCAGACCTGGATTTCATTAACAAATTGTTTGATTTTTGCAGGTTATTATCAGAATAGGAAATTGGGCCAACAGTTTCAATACTAGTTGAAAAAATTGTTTGCTCCAAATTCTCAGATTTCAATTCAAAAGCTTCATTCAACAAACAGTTTGTATACAAAGAAAGAATAAAATCAAGTCAGAGAGAGATCATAATGATGAAATGTGCATAGTGAATGGTAAAAGTGAAATGAGAATTCATAGGGACAGTGAAAACATAACAGTTAAAGAGTATCAGTGGTTAAAGTGTATCAGGTAAAAGTCAGAGTGAAAGTTAAAACAAAGTTACAGAGCAGTCAAAGGTAAACAGTAAAAGTAAATACGGAGGTAGTAAATGGTAAAAAGAGATGAAAATACTTTCACCAACAATTATTTTTATCCAAAGTGAAAGTAAAATAGTTAAAAGAACAAAAAAGGTGAAAAGATGAAAACACAAAAAGAAGGAACATTTTTTCAGAAATTTCATGTTTAAGTCATTGTTTTGCAGAAACTATTGTGACCAATCCAAGATGAATTTTGAAAAACTAAAGGAGGTTTATATTCTTAAGGTCTTTTACTACAAAAAACTCTCTCACTTTTATAACATCCATTATGGGTTTGGATATATTAAACAATATTTTAAAGCACTTTTTGCAGAACATTCCTGTTAAGTCATCATTTTGCAGAGAATGTTGTGGCCAATAAGAAATACATCATACAAAAATGAAGGAGGATTTTGTTCCTAATAGCCCTATCTACAAAAATTTATCTCACTTTTTTCACAGGTATTACAGAACAGGAGATACATGCACATCTTTACAGCCTATTTTGCAGAATCTGTAAAAGTCTGTTTTACACATCTTTTTGCAGAGCCTATTGTGCACAACTGGAGCATACTTTTAGGAAATTGAAAGAGGTTTATCTCACCAACATATTTATCTACAATAATCTCTTTCATGTTTTACATATCTATTACGGATTGAGAAATTCAAAGATATAATTGGACCCCAAATTTGCATAATTGTTGGGGCTGAATGCACAAAGAAAGGAAGTAGTTAGTGACTTGGATGCCTCATCATAAACTAAGAGTTGGATCAAATTCAAATTTTCCTCTTAGTCATCATCTATCCATAAAAAATAGTGCCAAATAGATGCATTAGTCTTGAGTGTCCTTTACTTAAGTTCTATTTATGTAAAACAATTGGAGATATTTTGTAAACCAATCTTGATTTTTTTTTCAAGATATTCTAGTTTAGAATTTGTATAATTACTTCACTCTTTGAAGTATTTTGTGTGGAATAAAATTTGTCAAGACTACTATAGACATTTTTTCTGAATACATTGGAGTTTGTGTGAGTCGATTTGTAAAGCAGCAGACTGGAACTAAGTCAAACATACATCATAACTCAAGATTCTTGTGCTGATCAGATAAGTCAAGTATTTTCCTGTTTTCACTCTTTATCTTTCTAAGTTCCATACATACATTTATATGTTTTATATCTTAAATGATTGACTAGGAAGGTTAATACAGGATTAGTGTTAAAAGATCCTTTTTTTTACTAGATATTCATTGATATGTTTTTTGTTGATATCCGGATTAAGAATCCTTAACTGCTCTTAGTTCCTTTTAACCCCTTTCTTTCATCTTCTTTTCTGTAACTTAAGGATCCTTCATTGCCCTTTTGTTCATATTTCACCCCTTTCACCAAAAAAAAGCCTATTCCAAAACCTTTGAAGGTCATCTACCCTGCCCTTAGTACATTTGATCTTTTGACCTTATTTCCCAGCTATGCTTGCCAAGAAGTTGACTCCATAGCCCAATGGTCTAGTATATCCCTCTGTGGTTTACCTTGAAGTACCTTTTATTCCCACCAAAATTTCAAAATAAATCAATTATCCAATCATACCTAGCCTAAAATCTTATAACAAAAATCAAGCTAAATCTTGAGGAGAGATCCCTCTCCGGAATTTAGGAAGGCTAGATTCTAGATTTCAAAATAGGTTCTTGGTTACCTCGGACTATTTCTCTTGAACCTGGAGAAATTACTGAGTGATAACACTTGCCACCATACATAGTTGTCGGTGCAGTATTTTAAGAGGCCACACCGTTGACCTAGGCCAAATACGGTAAGCCGTGCGCTGGAAAAAATAGTTGGCCCGGGGCGGTTATTTCAGTCAACTCTCCGCATCACCACAATTCAACTATGTCAACAGTGCGGCCAGGTAGCCGACCACACAGTTCTTTTTAAAGAAATTTAAATAACATGGTGTGCCTTTGGTATCAGCCCCGGAATCGGTGCGGATACACTTAGCACCGGTTTACCAGCTCGAACCATTGACAATGTCAAATTGTGGTTCTGGTGCACTAAAATCATTACCCGCCCCAGGGCGGATAATGTCGTCAATGCACCGAGTTGCCGCAATACACCATTGTCAACGGTGCGGCCTGGTAACCGACCGCACCGCACTTCTAATTTTTTTTTAAATAACATGGTGCACCACGCGGTACTGCAGCGGAACCGGTGCGGATAATGTCAGCATTGGGTGTGGTGCGGCCTGTAAATTTACAAGAAACACCGCAAACCGGTGCGAGTCGAATGGCTCGAGCGCAACGCGTGACAATTTTTTTTTTCTTTTTTTTAATGGTTAATTTTAAGGTTTTTTCAAATTCTAATCTGCTAAAAGGTTTAATTATGGAAAAACAAGAAAAATGCCTGTACATTTACCCGTTGAGGAGGCATATTGGTTGTACAATTTGCAAAAGAAAATCTTTCCACTGTTTTATAAAATTCAAGTTGGAGATTGGTGGCAATGCACAACAGCAGTGCGTGCAATAAGTGCAATGGGAGCATGGATGTCAGTGCAGCTCAAACAAGGATAACTTGCACCGGTGCTTGAGAGCTCTGTAGCACTGACAAAAGTGAAAAATGCGGTTTTTTGGCCGTTATTTTTTTTTATTTAACCCTATTCCGGTGCGCGGGGTTTTTATTGGCGTATCGGTGCATTTGCACTATGCTGCCCCAGGCGGTTTCTGTTTTCACGTGCATTTAGGAGGAACTGGGGCGGCATAGAGGTAATGTATCGGTGCTCTACAGTAATAAGACACATCGGGCACGCTGTCCGGTGAACCAATGATTTGTGTGGTTTTTTGGCCGTAATTTTGTTTTTTTTAACCCTTTTCCTGTGCGCGGCATTAATGGGGCCCCAGTGCGTTTTTCGTCATTCCGCACCAGGCGATTTCTGTTCCACACACCTTTTATGAGACACTGGGGCAGCTTAGCGGTAACGCACTGGTGCTCTACAGTAATAAGACGCACCGGGAACATTGTCCAGTGAACCAATGATTTGTGTGGTTTTTTTCCGTAATTTTGTTTTTTTAACCCTTTTCCGTTGCGCGGAATTTATGGGGCCCCGATGCGTTTCCGTCATTCCACCCTGGGAAGTTTCTATTCCACGCGCTTTTTATGAGACACTGGTGCTAACGAGTTGACACGCACCGATGTTGTTCCTTAATTAAAGGCACCGGGCAAGTGTGTACGGAGCGCATGGTTTCTGATGTGCCAATGTTTTATGTGGTTTTTTTGCCATAATTTTTGTTATTTAACCATCTACCGGTGCGCACGTTTTATGGACGCCCCGGTGCGTTTGCTTTATTCCACACTGGGAAGTATCTATTTTCGCGCACGTTTTCGGAAGCACTAGTGCGATAGACATGTAAGGAACCGATGTTGTACAAGAATATGATGCACCGGGCGAGGGTGTTAGGAGCGCACGGTTCCTGATGTGCCTATGTTTTGTGTAGTTTTTTGGCCGTAATTTTTTATTTATTTAACCTTGTGCTAGTGTGCATGGATTTCCGGGTGGCCCGGTGCGTTTAAGGCCAACCCGAGAAGTCTCATTTTTCGTGCATTTTTTATGAGGCGCCAGTGTGGAAGTTATGTAAAGTACCAATACTCTATAGAATTACAACGCATCGGGTGGGTGTGTACGGAGCACACGGTGCTCGGTGTGGCAATTTTTTAACCACACTGGTGCTATGTCGTTTTGAACGCACTGATGCATTTTATGGTGATAAGAGCACCAGACGAAATACATCTGCAAAAACCTCTGCCCGCCAAACTCCTCTAGGAACCTCCACTAGAAACGGATGTCTGGGGTATTTTTATAAGGGGTTCCTCAAAAAATCCGCTAGAGGGTCTTTTCCTTGTAGTGATTCCTACTGCATCTCATAGACACAATCTGTCACTTTCGCTCAATCATAGCCACCCCGTGTTTCCATGGTTTGCTCGATTATTTATTCTGATATCCCCATGATTTCCATGTGGACATGTTATTTTTACATTGATGTTGTGATGCTCTATCTACCTGTTCCTTTATGACACTATTTTGGTCTTATAACAGCAGAGAAATGACACAGATTATGCAACCATTTTGCAAGTTCCTTGTTTGCAGTAACTAAAAAGAGTGGTGTTGGGAAGAAATCCACAATGTACCCTTCGATTACCTGGCATTAAATTTTATTTAGGAATTGAAAACTTGTAATTTCCTAAGCAATCCCTGGAATCAGTTGAATCAGTCAATGTCACATTTGTAGGGATCCACGTCAATATTAATCAAACACAAGATACATGTTCAAGCATTCATTTGCTCCAATGTTTATGGACCTTTTTGAAAATATAGGATGTCCCGGGGAATATGGATTGGATGAGGAACATGGAATGTTGCTCTGCCCAAGCACTTGCAAGTAACACTAGACAGAGGGTCTTCTTCAAAATATCCACTTAGAGAAAGTCAAATTCCTATCCCTAAGACACCTTCGCCTGATCAACAATGTAGTGATATCGATGCAACATAAAAAAGAAATATGGAATTTCGAGTAGGCCTATTGGAGATGAATTGGGAGGGCATAAGACACAAATTACATTGGTATCTAATTAATGTGTAGGTCAAAACAAGGACCCTAAACATTCCAACTCACATGTGTTGTTTAGGAACAAAAACTCTTCATCGGTCCACAGTGAAATTTGTTCTTTAGCTGCTTGGAATTTTGGGAGTATCTGTGAAGCCCTCATAGAACAAAAATGTGCCATCTACTCTGATATTTGGCTTCCTAGATCCTTTTTGAGACGCATTAGTAGTGGCCCTAGGATTAGAGCTATTCTTTGTGACTGATGAAACCTTCGTGGATATGTTTGTTGCACCTAGTTCTGTGGACCTTCTTAGGAATGAAAAAAAATGTCACGCATAAACATATGAATATTTTGAAATCTTGCTTGAATTAATTTTGGAATATTTCTCATGCACTTTGAGTTGGAACAATATGTCAAATCTATCACTATGCATATCACATCCAATGGTCGTGGCTAGCTTTGCAGACTTCTCTGCATGACATGACTCTTATCTTTTGGTTCGAATAACGAGGCATGGGTTAAGTTTTTTGAACAACATTTTGATTTCCAATGAATCAAATGAATGATGTTGAAATATCAAGCATATCATTGGGGTTCATTAGATTCCAGAAGTTTCTAAACAAGGTGATGAGCCACAAATCATATTCCCCCTGTCACAACACATCAATCAAATTCCAATGCTGGGATTTTTTTAAAACCCTCCTCAATCACCATCGAGGTATCTCAAACACTTTGCACACCAATTATATATTATTTTTCACTTGAAATGTGACTGTCTCAATTATCAGTCTAATACTCTAGACAGATTTGAGGTAGCATCTAGGACGTCAAACGGACAGTCTACCTGTGAAGTTGTAACATAAATATACGAAATCCTTGCAACCAAGTTCATACCTCCTTACCAAATGAACCACTTGAAAAACCATGGTCAAGACTTAACATCTTATGAATTCCCACTTATGACAAGTCAGGAATGAAATTCCCTGCTTAACGAGGTGTTCTTCTGTCATCGATGACACAATTTGGGTGATGTGTTGGTTGAATTCCCCCTCCTATATATATGGAATAAAAGTGTGCAATTTGTAGGTAGATATGGGTAGAAGCATGAGGAGGGTATTCCAAGTAACATCAAGGAACCACAAGTAACGTCAAGGAACCACAAGAAAGGGAAAAGTAATATTGATAACTTAGTTTTCTTGAACTATCTAATCAATACCAATTATAATGCAACAAAACATCAATTGTATTTTTTTTTTTGGTAAATAGAAACATATTTTGTTAATATACAAGAAGGATTACAAGGATTTTAGATAGATATCCATTGGGATTTTAAACTTCATCGTAAGATGCAATTCTTCCTGGACTCTGGACATCATAACATAGTTTTGATGATAAGTCCATCTTTCCATTTTAACAAAAAATATAGATATTCTAAAATTTTCTGAAAAAAATCCAAATGGATCAGTTAGCAATATCTATGTATTTGATCCTATCGTTTTCATGTAAAAAATATAAAATGCATTCCAAATTTGATAAAGACAACTACTATTTATTTGTTAAACTATAAACCAATAAACCAAATTACTACTGCATTATCCCATGTTATTACTTTTGCTTCTATCTGAAAAAGAAAGCTCAACAAGAGAATATATTTCCATGGGATATAGATACTCTTGAGCTACATACTCTCCTTGTGTTTGGTTCTCCATTGTTGTAGGATAGATCATAGACTTCCAATTTCCAGTCAGTGCATTGACTCCACCTTTTTCCAAATATAATGGTCATGCCCTAGAAGTCTGTAAAAATTGCTACTATCCAATGTAGAAGGGATATGATTTATGCCTATCAAATTACAACCTTGTAGTAAACAACTTAAAAAGAGAAGACAATTTGTGGTTTTTTCCTTCATGAATGGCTATGTTTTCTTTGAATTTCTCTACAACGAATGTTACTTTCCTGCTAATAGTACAACCTTGTATCTCTTCTCAAATCTTTATGTGAGATCAAATTTTGCTACAAGTTCTTCACTGCAAATTATAGAAAATATGTTTTGGCCAGTACAAATTGGAAAATAATTTCCCCAAATTTTCCTGAACACTACATCTTTGCTTCCTTTGTTTAATAGATTACAGGGAACATGCTTGATTCCTGCTGCATCTCATAGACATAAACTGTCTCTTTCGCTCAATCATCGCCACCCTGTGTATTTGTGGTTTGTTGGATTCTTTATTCTGATATCCCCATACTCGCCATGTGTACATGTTATTTTTTCCTTGATGTTGTGATGCTCTATCTACCTGTTCCTTTATGACACTATTTTGGTTTTATAGCAGTAGAGAAACGACAGAGATTATGCAACCAGATTGCAAGTTCCTTGTTTGCAGTACCTAAAAAGAGTGGTGTTGGGAGGCAATCCACAATGTACCCTTCGATTACCTGGAATTAAATTTGATTTAGGAATTGAAAACTTGTAATTTCCTAATCAATACCTGGAATCAGTTGAATCTCTCAATGTCACATTTTCAGGGATCCACGTCAGGCATTAATCAAACACGGGATACATGCTCAAGCATTAATTCACTCCAGTGTTTATGGAACTTTCTAAAAATCTAGGATGTCCCCAAGAAGAGGGATTGGATGGGGAACATGGAATGTTGCTCCGCCCGGGCACTTGCAAGCAACACCAAACAGAGGGTATTCTTGAAAATATCAACTTAGAGAAAGTCAAATGCCTATCCCTGAGAAACCTTCGCCTGATCAACAATGTAGTGATATCGGTGCAACAAAAAAAAGAAATATGGAATTGCGAGTGGGCCTATTGGAGATGAATTGGGAGGGTGGAAGAGGTGAATTCCGTTGGTATCTAATTCATGCGTAGGTCAAAACAAGGAGCATAAAAATTCCAACTCGAATGTGTTTTTTGGGAACAACAACTCTTCATCAATCTATAATGAAATTTGTTCTTTAGTTGCTCGACATTTTGGGAGTATTTGTAAAGCCCTCATATAACAAAAGTGTGCCATCTACTCTGATATTTGGCTTCCTAAATCCTTGTTGAGACACATTAGTAGTGGTCCTAGGAGTAGAGCTATTCGTTGTGATTGATGAAACCATAATAGATATTTTTGTTGCACCTGGTTTTGTGGAATTTCTTAGGAATGGACAGAAAGTCATGCATAAACATATGAAGATTTTGAAATCTCGCTTGCATGAATTTTGGAATGTTGCTCATGCAATTTGAGTTGGATCAATATGTCAAATCTATCACTATGCATATCACATCGAGTGGTCATGGCTAGCTTTGTGGACTTCTTTGCATGACATGATGTGGTTCGATTAACAAGTCGTGGGTTTAGTTGTTTGAAGAACATTTCGATTTCTAAAGAATCAAATGACTGATGTTGAAATATCAGGCATATAATTGGGGTTCACTAGATTCCAGAATTTTCTGAACAAGGTGACGAGCCACAAATCCTATTCCTCTCGTCACAACACATCTCAAATTCCAATGGTGGGATTTTTTTTAAACCCTCCTCGATCACCATCGAGGGATCGCAAACACTTTGCACACCAGTTACTAAATTTTTTTCACTTGAAAATTCATAATAATTAATTTCTTCCCTTCTAGAAGCTCGATATTGAATCTGTTGTATCCATGTAATTTCATATCTTCAAAGTATGAAATTGCGTCTTGTGGTAGCCCTATGAGTCCTCTTTCCAACCCCGTAGGTCCGATATGGGATTCTTCAATAAATAGTTATGCCAATCTCTTACGATGACCTGATTATAGATTGGTTAGCCTCACCTGCGTTTATTTCATTGTCCATTGTCCATATATTTCGCTTGATTATTTAGTTCCACAATCTCCGCACTTCTCCTATGAGTGTTTCGATATTCCTTTGCACCTCTCGTGCAATTGATAGTATATTCCTTACACAACTGATTTGATAACTGACATAAGAACGTGGATTTGGTAACTTCACGTGCATCAAAAGGGAAAATTGACTTCCATGTGGAACCATGAAACTCCGATTGAGTGGAAATCATAAAGTAGATCCAAAAGTACTTAATTGGCCACAGAATTGTCATAGGAGATCAATATTTCATAAGATATAGGATATTTAATAGCTCACTAACAGATTCTCAGAGTACCATATGGCCATCCATCCAGCCATGGGACCATCGAGCCCTGTTGCATGAATTTTGATTTTTCGGCAAGGTCACAACTCATAACGGTTGATGTAGTTAATTTAGCTAGTAATGTAGTTAATGCACCCGATAGCGCCACTTATCCATACATAGCCATGGTATGGGTCATTCATTTTCTGAGATGTGAAGCGACCATGGCGAAGATATTTCGTGTGACTTCTCCATGACCATACGATACCGACGAGAAGACTCATGGCCATAACATACATGAGACTGCCAAAAAATAATGTTTGCGGTCATACATGAGACTACCAAAAAGGTCTCAAAGGGAGAGTATTGTTCACAAGAAACAACATTCAAACAAGTCTTCTTCGCAAACATGTGGCAACAATTCCAAAGGAAAAGAAAAATTTAGTGATGATTATGCTTTATATAGTCCCACATCCACACCTCTCACTTGTTCATCTGATCTTTATGTGAAAGAACTCTTAAATGTAAAAGAAAGGTTGGAAGTAGTAGAAGCTAAAGAGCTGGAAAGAGATTGTACAATCCATATAATAACAGCTGAAAATCAAGCTTTAGCAGAAAGCAACAAAGTTCTGAAGGAACAAGTGTCATTACTGCAGGAAGCTCTCCGAATAGGGAAAATAGAATGGCAACGCATGAAAGCGGAGGTGCAAAACATGAAGAAATTTGCAGTAGAGAATACAGAGGTGATGAATGCGAAGCCATCCCAGGATAATGGGAAAGCAGTTGCTCAAATAGACAACAATGAAGAAACATCAAGAGAAGGGAGGCAAGAAGATCCCACAAAACTTTCCAAAACTTGGGCTCAAGTGATTAACAACTCTGCTAAGAGGGAAGGAGAAACAAGCATTCAGGTTAACAACATGCAAGATAGAGAAAGTAAGGAAAGACTGGATAGAGCAACAAACATAATTATTAAAGGGGTGAAAGAGTATGGGAAAAATGAATGTACTCTTGACCTTGCAAGAGACTTCTTGAAAGACAAGCTCCATTGGCAAGGAAAAATATGTCAAGCATGGAGAGTAGGTAAGCTTAACGGTGAAAGAGCCAGGCCCTAAAAGTCATCATGCCCAACTTGCGTGATAAAGATATCATTTTAAGCAAGAAGCAACTCTTAAGGGGTTCTCGTTTTTTTCTAGAAGAAGATTTAACTGTAAGACAACAAGAGGAAAGGAGGGATGAAATGACAAAAGTTAGGGAAGCAAGGAATGAGGGAAAAAGAGCATGGATTTATAAAGGTAAAGCCGTGATTGCGCAATTTGGACCTCCTTCCAAAACAAGGCAGCAAAATGATAACAAAGAAGAGGGAGCAAACTCTTTAGCAAGAAATGAGGAAGCAAGATCATTAGGGGCAAGCAGGGACAAAGACTCAACTGTGAGTCTTGCATGTCAAAACAAATAGCAATCAAATCTTACCCAGGTTTCCTTAAGATTAGTTTGTTCGAACTGCAGGGGTTACCCATGGAGACGAGGACCTGGGTTAGGGCCTATTGCGGAAGGTAGAGACATAATTTGCCTCATAGAAACACATGAGCATGAAGGGTGTAAGACACCTTTGTTTGAAGGGTACTGGAAGATAGCAGTGTGGAACAAGGTAGCAGGGAATGGCAAAGGGCACAGGGGTATCATGGTATTAGTAAGAGAAAAAGAAGGTTGTTTCATTCAGCTAGAAAAAGAAGACCCAAATAAGCAATTTGTTTGGCTTAAACTATCAGAAAATGGAAATCACATTAGAATTGCAGCATGCTATTTTGCGCCGCAAGTTTCAAAAATCTACAAAAGTAGAGGGCTTGACCACAAAGACCCCTTTGCAGCCCTAAAAACAGATATTGCAATATATTCTCAGCTAGGTGAAGTCCTTATAGTGGGGGATTTTAAAGCTAGAACTGCAGGTGAACAAGCTAGCATTCTTTGTTGTAAAGAAGACAGTGACCCTATCTGGCTTACAGAAGAGAGTAATCATCAGTGGGAAAAAATTTCAGAGGATACAGGCTACAATCTCTTTGGAGAACAACTGCTTACGCTATGTGGGGCTTTCGATTTAGTCATTTGTAATGGTTTGACTAGATGGGAAAAGTCCGGTAATTTCACTTGCAATACTTACAATGGAGCAAGTGTAGTAGATTATGTAATTTGCTCGCATAGTTTGTGTGAGAAAATGGAGGAAGTGTTGATTGGAGATCAAATTTGGGACTTAAAATCAGATCACAAGCCAATCTATTTAAGTTTCTCTTGGACCGGAAAGGAGCAATTAGGGTCAAAAAATCAGTGTGCTCAACAAAATCCCCCAAAGGGCAGAATTCTTTTGAATCCAGAGAATTGTAATACCTTCAAAATAATGCTAGAGAGGATCTTCAAGAAGGAGGAAATTCCATCTCATGGCCTTCATAGTCACAGATTAACACATTTAATTCAAAGCGCACTTGCGAAGTGCAAAAGAGCAAAAATTAAGAAGTCTGAAACAAATTACTTTTCGGTTAATGCTTGGTTTGACGAGGAATGCAAAAAGGCAAGGAGAAAGTGGAAGGAATCAGACACGGATAACATAAAGCTCAAAGCTTACAAGCAGATAGTAAAAAAGAAAAACGCTGATTTCATGGTTTCAAGGAGAGAAGAACTAATCTTCCTCGGGAAAAATAACCCCAAATTATTTGGAAGGAGCTCCAATCGAAAAAGGTGCAAACTAAAAACAACATTACAACTTCTAAATGGTTTGACTATGCAAGACAACTCTATGAGCAAGATCCCAAGGTTGACCCTCCTCCCTTGGTCAACACAGACACAAAACTCTTCACGGTGCAAGAGGTAGAGATGGGTATCAAGAAGTTGGGCGCTGGAAAAGAAAAAGACTTAGATGAACTCCAAGCAGAGTATCTAAAGTGGGGCTTAAAATTTCTTTCACCTCACATCACAAAAATTTTCAACAACATCTTACAGCAGGGGTTCCCCACAGATTGGACAACTAGTATGGAAATACCTCTTTTCAAGAGTGGTGACGTCAATAATCCCTCCAACTATAGAACCATAATGATAAACCCCTTGTTTGCAAAGTTATTTGGAAGCATGTTAGAAAAGAAAATCAGCAAGTGGGTAGAAGAAAGAGATAAACGTGCTAAAGGGCAAGCAGGTTTTAGACCTAAACATTCCACAGTTGATCATTGTATAACTTTAAGGCACATCATTGAAAAAGTTTGGGAAAAAAAAGAAGAAGTTTTCTGTTGCTTTGTTGATTTCAGAAAAGCCTTTGACACGGTTCCTAGGGATAAGCTTTGGGGCAGAATGGAGGAACTCGGGGTTCCCAAACATTTGAGAGCCGCTGTGCATAGGTTGTATGAAGAGGTGAAAGTCAAAATCAGAACTTTAGCTGGCATTTTTGAAAGTTTTAGAAGCGATATCGGGGTCAAGCAAGGTTGACCATTGTCTCCTACCCTTTTTGGGTTATATATTGACAAACTTGAAGAGTGGCTAAATGCGCAAGGGGGTGACGGTATCCATTTGGGCAAGTTCGTTATCAGGCTTCTTTTGTACGCAGATGACCTTATATTGATTGCTAAATCGGCTCTTGGTTTGCAAGAGCATTTACGTTCCCTTGAGCATTTTTGTAGAAGGGTTGGGAAGCAAGTCAATATTAGCAAAACGAAAGTAGTGGTTTTCTCTAACAAAAGAAAGCATAACCAACATAAGTTCTATTTTGAAGGCAGCATTCTGGAAGAAGTTGCAGATTACAAATACCTCGGAATTGACTTCAACATAAATTTAAGTTGGGATGGTTGTAGAAAGAAAAGAACTTTAGGGGGTTGGAAAGCATTTTATGCTCTTCAAAACAGGTGTAGAGAGGCAGAGCAGTGGGACTGGAAAACCACTCTAACTCTTTTTGGGCTTCTAGTGATCCCGGTGATTCTCTACGGTTGTGAACTGTGGGCCAGTAGCACAACCAAGATGCAGTGGAAACAAATTGAGAAAATTCAGAAACGTCTGATTACAAACAAATTAAAAATTAAAAGTGCAATTCCTTATGCTATCATGTTAAGTGAAATAGGGGCTGCTCCTATTGAAGCAATTGCTATGGTGCGAGTCATAAGGTATCTGAAAAAAATTGAGCAAATGGAAGAGGGTAGATGGCCTAAGGTTGTGTTTAGTGACAGATTGTGCAAAAGACAGAAGACTTGGATGCGGCAAAATAACAAATGGCTTAGTAAATGGGGTATTTGCTTGAGCATGTGTCCTACAAACAGTAAAGAGATAAAAACTTTTGTTATGGATAAATTCCACAAACATACTTGGAAGAAAGAGCTAGAGAGAAAGAAGAAGTACTACATGGAAGAGTTTAACTCCACGCTTAACCATCAACAAAAGGCGTACATAGGGGCTAATATTTCTTGGAGATCTAAAATTCTTATTGCTCAATTAAGGACGAATTCTTATCAACTCCGTTGTGAAACAGGGCGTTGGAAAAGGCCAAAAGAGATGTGGGAAGAAAGAGTATGTATTTTTTGCTCCTCCGGAAAAGTGGAAACAGAAAAACATTTCATTCTAGAATGTGAGGCCTTCAAAGACACCAGAGAAAACTATGCAGGTATTCTGGCAACTAATTTTTGGGATAATCTATTCAGCGAAGAGTTGGTGGATAAGGTGGGAGTGGTCATTGTAAAACTTCACAGGAAAAGGGCCGAATACATGAGTCAGATAGAGAAGCAATCTATCCCATAAGCTATTTTTAGCCTCGTGAACATTAAAAAAAAATTCTTTCTTTCTTTCATACATGGGCATGACACACATGATCTTCTCCATCTATCCATATGTACATAACGTAATCCAGTCTCGCGACATTTGAATTGGATTTATATTGGATTCAAATTTGAATTTAAAAGCGCGCTATTTTATTCATATAGATTTCCAGAGGTTCATCGACAAACCCCACCATGTGTTGCTTCTTTGGTACTTCTTCAAGCCTGTGGTTCTCGTATGGAAGGCAAGCAAAATGGAGTTGGCGTTGAGAAAATTTACAAAATTTATAGAGAAAGGGGTGAAGTTTTGACGAACTGACAATAGGTGAATATGGCATTGAAGCTGAGTTGGGCGGCGATCAATACAACTGATGCGGAAACGGATAGAAATGGGAGTCCATATGCGTATAGGTAATATTCAGCGCCTGTGAGAATCCAGAATCCGCAGGAAGCCAAGAAGAGGTTGGGGATGATGTGATGTTATCAGTTGGGTTGTTTTCTATACGATAAGCATAGAGGTGGGAGGAGAAGAGGTCAGCCAATAGTCTCGAGCCAAGAAGAGATCCATTGATAGGTACCGCCCCAGAGGAAATAAAATCTTGTCAATAAATACAATGTTTCATGTAAAATATCCCAAGAAATACAAATTGGTGAATCCTCATCTTCATAACATGGTGGCGCTGTTTCCCCATGGATGGAAGGTTGCCTCGTTCGTCCATGGGATGCGGCCTGACCCTTAATAAGATGTTGCATTATTGAACCATACTTATTTAACTTATTGTAATTCATATTGAAATTTGACATTATTTATTCATTATCGTTAACAACATACCTGTACCAACTATGTTCTTCCTAAAGGAGAAAACAGAGAATAAAATTGGCTGCAGCTTTACAGAATCAACACTGTGTAAATAGTTGATTCTCGAATGTTGCTATCTTACTTCTCCTTATCATTACCATTAGCAGGAAGTGCCTGTAAGAGTAAACTATGTACGGTTTCCCGTCGGTGAATTTCCATGGTAAGTCGATGTGATCTTTAGTTTTAACGCAAATCTCATAAACAAATAAAAGAATTCAATAAAAGGATTTAAAAAGGCTTCATTGTAAGTCGATGTGATCTTTAGCTTTAACCCAAATCTCATAAACAAATAAAAAAATTCAATAAAAATATTTAAAAGAACTTTACCAGCTATATATATATATATATAACAGGCTTGGAATTTGACATTAAATTTAATCATGACCAAATTTAATTTTTTATCACTCTGAGTTTTATATAAATTGATAAATATAAAAAAGATGTATATGCCATTTTTTAATAATAATTTGAGAGATAGGTTTGAAAGTAGTTATTTTAGGAAGAAGTAAAAGGATTTAAAATAATTAAAAGATTTCAAATTTATTGTACATTTGAAAATTTGATGATAGTCATTTATATTTTATGTTTATATAAAATTTTGAATGTAAAATATTTTCGTAATAAATGGGGAGATAAGAGATAGATTTAAAAGCAATTATATTTAAAAAAATAATAATCACTAATTTAGCTTTAATAACATCAAATAATTCTTTATAAAATATATGTCAGAAGTGTCCAACTAAAAAAATACCACTACTACAATAAAAATACCACTACTACACTATTTTTGGGTATTTCTTTGTGTGTTTATAAAATTTAAATCACTCAACATGTATGACTTAGAGCTTAAATACTCAAACCTCAAAATGGTTTTTAATTTATATTTACCCATAATAGATTTCAAAGTTTTCGTTCGCCTTCCAATACGTTTAAGAATGGGAAAAACATTCTTCAAAAGTTCAAATTCCAACCCTGCTCGAGCGATTTTTCAACAGTCGGCGTATCCAACCCATGGAAGGAGAATTTCAATACAGTCTGAGTACCCGCATCAATTGCTTTGTCTACACTCAGCGAGAAGTGTTTGGTAAAATACGCGTCTGTTTGTCAAATGCCAAAATGTGTGCCTCTGACAAATGAAATTATACTACGACAGCCTATTCCGCACCCGACCATCCATCCTTATCACCAACGTACATTTATTTCTAATTGGTGATCAAAGGGCACAGTTTAGCTCTTTTAATGTTTGGGTGGGAAAATCTATTTTAATTTAGTTGTCAAAATAGCCGTAAAGACATTAATTTTTGACTGTTATTCACAAATATAAGCAAAAACTTATTCATCAGTAGTAAATAAGGATCAAACCACCTAAAATAACTAGTTAGTAATTTATTTATTTATCTTTTTAATTTAAAAATATTTTTAAATATATAAATAAATTGAAATTTTAAAATATTATAAATTACATAATTTGCACCTCTTATATATATATCACTTATATCATTTATAAGTGCTTGATGGTGTGGAGATTGTAGCTTTGGAATGCATTATTAGAAGTTTGAATACTATTTTTTGAATGACTTTTTATATTAATTGTATTAAAATGTGTAAATTAGTTGTGTTGTTATTTTTATTTTTCAGTTAATTATAAAAACATATATTATAAATATTAATAAATTAGCAATTTCTCCAAAAGGTGCAAAGAGAGGGAGATAGGATTATTAAATTGGAATTGTAGAATTAGAGAAATTGATGCATTGATGATGCGATGAAACTGTTTCAGGAATTTTTGGAATGTGTTGTGAACATTGATGATTACATGATATATAGAGGGGATACCTTGATGAATCCCTAGAATCATTTTATACTAGCCTAGATCCATCTTAACTCCGGATCTATCAAGCACTGAGAGGGATCAAATCTCTCGAGCTGCAAACCTCTTTTTTGAGTGCAAAACTTGAGGAAATGTTTACACCTCGAGAGATTTGATCCCTCTTGGCGCTTGATAGATCTGGAGTTAAAGATGGATATAGGCTAGTTTCAGTCATGTGCTGCCAAGGAAAATCTATCGAAGATATTATTAATTTTATTAATAGTATGTAAATATATCAAATATTAATATAATCATTTTAAATATGTTAAATATTTCTGAGATTAACTTGGTCATTTTAATTTTAAATTTTCTTAGTTACCTCAGTAAATATTGTTAATAATTATAATGATGAAAAATGATGAAATATTTTTTTTGAATGCAAAGTGACAATAATACTATTGAAAGATAGAAAAATGTGAATAATAAGAATGTACTCATGTTACAAATAGTCTTCATTGCGATCAATCTCAAACTATTTTCTTCTACTATTCTTATTGCCACCCTTGTTAGTTTTATTATCTTTTCATATCGATTATATGAAAAAGAAAATTTAAATCGTAAACCATTTAAATCTTTAGCTCGAGTTGTTGTAGTAAACATGATACCTTGTCTCTCTTGCACTCCAATATTAATAGGTTAAATTACTATAACACAAAAATCAATGTACATTGTCAATAACATTTTGTGCTTACACTAAGATCAATGCATATTGTTAATCCAAACACTTTAAAATTAATGTACCGTCATATATCCAATTACATCAAATCATAAATTAACATATACATTGAAATCAATGCTTTAATGCAAGCAATCAAATAAGATTAGAAAATAACTTCTACATTGAAATCAATGCACCTAATGCAAGTAATCAAATAAGATTAGGAACCAATGTCTACACTTAAATCAATGCATTTACTCAAAGCAATCAAATAGGATTAGAAATCGCCATCTACACTGAAATCAATGCATTTAGTGCAAACAATCAAATAGGATTAGAAATAATCTACATTGAAATTAATACATCTAGTGCAAGAAATCAAATATAATTATAAATCGACATCTAAATTGAAATCAACACATCTAATGCAAGCAATCAAATAGTATTAGAAGTCACCACCTACACTGAAATCAATGCATCTAGTGCAAGTAATCAAATATCATTAGAAATAAATATCTACACTAAAATCGATGCATCTAGTGCAAATAATCAAATAGGATTATAAATCACCATCTCCACTTAAATCAATCCATCTAGTGCAAGAAATATTCGTCCCTCTCTCCACTCTCCATCCATATCTATATCCTCCATCTATTGTTTTTGGTCTCTCTATCTCACCCACCTAAACACACACGCTCTCACACTCCATATATATCATTCTTTTTGTCAATCACCCCCTCTCCCCATCTCTCTCTTCTTCCTTCTCTTCACCTTCCATCTATATCTCTATCTGCTCCTTCTCTCCCTCTCCCCTGCTAATATCTCTCTTTCCTCCTTTTGTCCTCTCTCCCTCTCTCTCCATCTTCCTTATCACTCACTCTCTCTCTCTAGAAACCAAAATCTACACTGAAATCAATGCATTTACTCAAAGAAATCAAATAGGATTAGAAATCACCATCTACACTGAAATCAATGCATTTAGTGCAAACAATCAAATAGGATTAGAAATCATCTACATTGAAATCAATTCATCTAGTGCAAGTAATAAAATATAATTATAAATCAACATCTAAATTGAAATCAACACATTCAGTGCAAGAAATCAAATTGTATTAGAAATCACCACCTACATTGAAATCAATGCATCTAGTGCAAGTAATCAAATATCATTAGAAATAAATATCTACACTAAAATCGGCGCATCTAGTGCAAATAATCAAATAGGATTAGAAATCACCATCTCCACTTATATCAATCCATCTAGTGCGAGAAATATTCCTCCCTCTCTCCACCCTCCATCCATATCTATATCCCCCTCCATCTATTCTTTTTTGTCTCTCTATCTCACCCCCCTAAACACACACGCTATCGCACTCCATATATAGCAATCTCTTTGTCAATCACCCCCTCTCCCCATCTCTCTCTTCTTCCCTCTCTTCACCTTCCATCTATATCTCTGTATTCCTCTTCTCTCCCTCTCCCTTGCTAATATCTCTCTTTCCTCCTTTTGTCCTCTCTCCCTCTCTCTCCATCTTCCTTATCACTCACTCTCTCTCTCTCTCTAGAAACCAACATCTACACTAAAATCAATGCACTTACTCAAAGAAATCAAATAGGATTAGAAATCATCTACACTGAAATCAATGCATTTAGTGAAAACAATCAAATAGGATTAGAAATCATCTACATTGAAATCAATTCATCTAGTGCAAGTAATCAAATATAACTAGCAATTGCACCATCACCAGATGTTGCAAAGGAAACGTCGTAAGATTCTTAAAGTGATCTAATAGTTGCTAAGAAAGATATCTATAGTGATTTTGGTCAATTTTAGTAATCTAGAATGAATAGAAATGTGTTGTAGATATCTGTAGTGATTTTGGTCAATTTTAGTAATGTAGAATGAATGGAAATGTGTTGTTAAGTACATAATTGCATGTCAAATAACTAATGTATGAAGACTCTGATAACTAGAAAAGTGACACAACTATGTCAAATAGAGAAAGTGTCCAATGAGCATAGTCGAAAAAGAGCATAAACAATATAAAATACAACTTAATTCTTCTCCATAAAATTTGAACCTATAACCTAAAAAAATCCTATACCTCATAAAAAAAAAACAGTATATAAATTAGTAAAACAACTTTTCAAATAAGTTAACAAATAAAGAAATTTAATTTGCCAAAATATTTTAATCACGAAAAACTGAAAATGAATCCAGTTCAATTCAACTATATTTGAAATAAATAAGATACAGCTATGCGTGAATTTTTTTTTTCTATAAGTTGATTTCATAAATTTCAAACCCAGCTGAAATTGATGGATAAATTTTGCACAATCAAAATGCTCTAAAATTTTTTGGTGCTGGTGCTGAATCTATGCAGTCAAAAAACTAATTTAAATAAGACAAATAAATATTTCACCTCAAATATTTTAGAAGCAACAAAAAAAATCGACCAAAATCTCAAAAAAAAATCAGATTAAAGAAAACTCTTTTATCAAAGAGTCTTCGGTGAATTATAAGACTGGGAACTGGAAATTAATTGTGGAAAAGGATCGATATTTGACTATTATAATCTTACCTAGAGGCCTGCACGCACCTATTTGAAGATCATCTGTCCTCCATGGAAAGGAAGAGGCAGGGCACCACGAGCACTCCCAAAACAAACGAGCAAATCGTGCTAGCTGCCAGATAAGCTTATAAGCGAGAGATATTTCTTTATAAGAAGAAGGAACCTGATATAACCTGCTGCTAGAGAAGCTTATAAGTAAGAGAGATTTATTTATAATAAGAAGGAACCTAATATAGCCCGATGCTAGAGAAGTTTATAAGCAAGAGAGATTTCTTTACAAATTTATCTAAAATAGGAGCTAAAAGTGTAAACTGAGCAATAATATACTCATGTTACAGTAGGATCTTCGATTCCAATATTGCAGACATGTTTATTAAAAGTATAATTTCATCTACAATTCTTACACTAAGCACAAACAGAGATGTATCTTAAACATGGCAATCATAATTCCTTTAACTGAAGTTTAAATTTCTAGCAAATGCCCTTCTAAGTGTTCATAGACACATACAGCCGATGGAATTGAGTCCCAGTTAATGTTCAACAGTGCCATTATTCTTCTAATGATCCTCCACAGAAAAATAGGAACTCTAAACGCTTTGTTCTTGGTCTTACTCTCCTGCCATCAATGTCAGTGCCATAGGAAATTTGAGCCCAGGCACTCAAGCTACGACTTTCAAAACTAATCATCCTCAAAGCTAGCAGCTATCTTTAGAAGTTCTGAATGAAGTAGAGGGCATTTCTCCATAAAATACTCAAAACCCTCTGAACGCATAACCTCTGCAAGATTTCGTGCAGCAAAATTGAGACATGCAACTTTCAAGTCAGTTGCATTGCAACTCTCAACCAGATCAAGAGTGGACGCAACTATATTTACAGATATGTTTCTCCATAACTTTGATTCACAAAGTATCTTCAATCGCGACAGACCATACGTATCCGCTACAGCAAGCAAGCATTCTGTCAATGTCTCAGTTGTTGAAGAAGAAGAAGAATTGGGCGATGACAATTCTTCATCAGGAAGGGTGTCTCTATAAATATAATGCAGCATAGCCTTGAATACTCTAGGCTACATATATGTAATAACAACTTCATTATTCCGCTCTGAAGAGTCGAAAAATTTTGCTCTGAATACTGGGGATCGTGCAGCCAAAACGAGTTTATGGGCATGGAATTTCTCCCCACCCACATGAAAAATTTCATCCGAGACTTCTTGATTTCCTAAAACTGCACGAAATTGGGAACCTAGTAGTGATTCAGGAGCAGGTGCTGGAACAGCTGCTGAGTGCAACCTAGCGTATTCGCTGGCAGAGAGCTCAGAAAAAAATGACGGTATGCTGCAAGCCAGAGCCATCCTCGTCGACACTGTCAGGAGCGAGGATGATGACTATGGAAAGTCATAACTGCTTGGCAACTGCTTTACAACTATCAACTGCTACAATTCAAATCCATGGCTGATGATGATTCAATCGTCTAACAAAAGATCAAAGAGCTCAGATTATGACACAAGGACACCCAGGAGGGTTGTTTTCAAATAAAGACACCTACGGCATAAATATTATGATGTGGTGTACAAGTTGATGTTTTGATTTGGAATTTTTAAAATTTTGATGATTATTTGATGCTTTAGTAGGTTTTTTTGTTTTGTTTTTTAGTTAGATTAAATCATGTTTATATGTGGTTTGAAAAAATATTATTAGATTTAAGCCATATCAATTATTATTAAATTTTTTCTTATTAAATTTATAACCAATAACTTTCACATCATAATAAATACTATAATATATATATATCTATCTATATATATATATATATATTATAAAAATAAACAATAGTTTTAAATTGCACATGAGTGATTTTCATCCTATCTCAAATTTAAAATACAAATTTTTTTTAGGCTCATCTTATCTCAAGTTTAAATTACAATTTTTTAGGTTTTTATCCTCGCTCAAGTTTAATCAAAAGCCCAAATCATATCATTAAAAAAAATAAAGTTTGTTTCTATTTTATGTGGTTAATATGGAAGCTCATTTATGGGAAGCAAAGACATTCATAATATGAAGTAAAATTATAAGTGGTATTTGTGGTTTGAAAAATTATTACTTAGGGGTATTTAAGTTATCAAAATCAATGGCATGGAGTCTTGGTTATACAAGCCTTTTAATATGATTGGATTTTTTCCCATATAGTTTGGAACCTGTAACTTTCACATCATGGAGTAACATACCAATACATCTCTTCACCATTTATTTTAAGGCTAAGCCCCTGAGAAAATTATAAATAAATTTTAAAAATCATATAAAAATAGTTCATATAATTCTTAAAACTTTGTATATTATAAAAACTTAATATTTAAAATAAAGATGATGATGGTTTCTGTCTATTAAGACCAATGCAGTCTATCGGACCTTAAGAGAGGAGAAAGAAACTAGTTTGATTCTTCAAAATATTGTTTCTATTGTCAAATATAAGGGAAATAAGTGCTCCAATATCGCTATAGGTGGGTTGGCTTAATAGGTCAAGAAGATTGAAAGAGTGGCAGATGGTAGGGAATTGAGAGCAAATTTGAGTAAGAGTCGGGTAGTCTAAAAGGAAGTATTTTTCATCTTCCACCTGCTTATAATCGCAAATCTAATAGATTCTATCATTCCAAGGGGTCTTGGGAATAGGCCACCATCAGGTCTCACTCCGAAGCTCATGGAAATTATTTCTTATCTTAGCGATGTTCCTTTTTTTCTTATTGCTGGAAAACACATAGAGATAATTCTGATTATCAAGGGTGGGGTTGATCACTTTCTTATAGTATCTTAGCTTCCTTTTACCCTCCATCTCCTAATCCTCCCACAACTTGTCCTTAAGCTTGGAGGTAATAGTATTTTTGATATTATCTTTGCTTCCCACACTGAGCCTTTCCTTAATTCCCCAATGATTGAGCCAAGACCAGGCATCCTTATGCCACCCGCGCTTGAGGCGAAGGTGAAGGTTTTGAATACAGTTAGAAGCAATGTTAGGAAGCCTTTTTGATTCCATGTTGTCAAGATTCTTCTTATACATCAGATATCTAAACATAGTCATACTTTCAATGGGGAAAAACCAGAGTCGATCAAGAGGATATGATAGGGAGTATTTCCCTTGATATTAAGGTTGTAGGTTATGAATTTCTTTTGAATCATCTCAATCATCCTCCATGACTCTCTGGATATACTGCAACCCCAAACTTCACATATGTATAAGACAACAGGGGTTACAAGGGTCTCAAAGAGGAAACTATTTTTACTACAAACGTAAAGATCGACCGATTTACAATTGTTTTCAAGCTCATAATAATCTTTTCAGCCCCCAATAATCCTTTTCTCGATGCTATAATTCCAGTTGAGATGATGAGGGAAGTCAATGCCCAAATACTTATAATAAGAAACCTACTCTAAGCACTGGTTATTATACACGAAAATACCATGGGCGATCTTTTTAGATTTAATGATCATGACTTTTGTCTTGTCGATATTAACTATCATACCAATGTTGGAGAGTAGTCATGAAGAATCTGGAGCTGTTTGGCAAGGTCATCATGAATTTTTGCAAGAAGAACGATATCATCGGCATAGAGGAGAAGTGTAATGAGAACACTAACAAGCTCGGTACCCTTTCACCCTGTAGATTCCAAACACTCCTCTAGCTTATTGATGTATATTACAAAAAGGGTAGGGGATAGGGGACACTCTTGCTTAACTCCAATATTGCATTTAATGTCTTTAGACCACCCCTCGTTAGTCTTAAGCTTGGCACTGATGGTCTCATAGAGACCGATCACAAAAATCCTCAACTCGGGCAGGACCATGATCTCTTTAAGTCTCTCCCAAATTTTAGCTCGAGGAACAATTTTGAAGGATTTTCTAAAGTCCACAAAGCAACAAAAGTGATCGTCTTTACTATTGCGACATTCCTCCACAATGATTCTAAGAGTGACCATATGGTAAATAGTCGAGTGAAGTCTCCTCAAAGCAACTTGTCCTTTAGCTATTTTTCTGTGGCTTTCAAGCCAAAGGCTAAGATTATTCTCCAAAATGAGCCCGTAAAGCTTGGCCATGATATGGCTAACCATAATGGTCTTGTAGTTAGATGGAACACTCGTGTCCCCATTTTTAGATATAGGTACAATAAGGCTCTGCGTCCAAAGCCGAGGGAAGCCATGCATTACAACCAAATTGAGAAGCCTATGGAGATAAGGAATGAGGATATATATTCCCATTTGAAGGATCTCAGCTTGGTATCCTTCAATATCTTTAGCTTTCCCATTAGCAAGCTTATTAATACCAGACTCAATGTCATAAAGAGAGAATACATCTTCCTTAATTGGAGTGATTAAGGTGCCCATAGTGTTCGAAGAGTCATACAACTTCTTAAGATAATTGTCTCATTTTTCTAAGGGGATAGAATGGTTATCTTAGGTTTTACGGACAAGAACATTCCGCCAAAACGTTTTGGACGCGACTTTAGAAAGGTGGAGAAGATCACCCCGTCTTTTATTAATATATCATATTTTCTTCCTCTTGATGATATTTTTGTATATATTGATAGTATGCAGCTTAATGAGTCCATTAGGAGTGACTCTGATCGCTTTCCTGTCAATTTCGCAATCTTTATCATACCATGGATTGGAAATTATATTCGACTGCTTAAACGAAATCTCATTAGAAAGCTTGCTAATGGTGTTGGGAAGGATAGTAGTGAAATGGTAATAAATTTGATCAATGTTATTATTATAAGAGGTTTCCTAATATTGCTTCAAACTCTAATTAAAACAACATATTGTTCAAGTTGGGTTGACAAGACAATGGAAGATTTGATGATACCAACAAGATTTGATGATACCAAATTTTGAATAAATCGATGAGGAATATGTATCTCAAGTGGGGTTAGCATAATGATTCCAATGTTTAACTAATGTAATGAGGAATAAAGAAAAATGTCAGTTTACATAATAATAAAATATCCTAGATCCATCTTAATCCCATATCTAGCAAGCTCCTAGAGGGATCAAATATCTTAATATGCAAACCTCTTTTAGAGTGAAAAGAGATTTTATCCCTCTTGGCCCTTGGTAAATCCCTAGTTAAGATGGATCTAGGTTGGTTTAATTTCTTCTTTAAATATGCTATGTTACACATGAAAAGAGATTTGATCCCTCTTCGCCCTTGGTAAATCCCTAGTTAAGATGGATCTAGGTTGGTTTAATTTCCTCTTTAAATATGCTATATTACACATGAATACCATGGGTTCTCAATACCATTAGACATTTTTAGTTTTATTATTAATTTATTTTTATTTTATTTTGACCAGGTTAAAATGGATGCATTACATTAATCTTTTTATTTAATTTACCTAATTTGACTTAGTCAAAATGTTAAACATTATATTACAACATCTCCACTAGGTTGGAGAGCCTGACCCAATTAGGTCATATGGACAACTAGTTAAATATGCATAACATATTTTTTTTTCTTTTTTATTATCGCTGGAATTTCTTTTCTATTTAGAGAATATTTTACTTTTACTTTAAGAGGGACAAACATACTTACACATAGCCTTCACACTGGGTTGTAGAATGAATATTATACTTGAACTTGTGATTTTGTGATTTTCATGACACTATTATACTTGAAGATTATATTTAAAGATGAAAATATTTCATATATACACCTATATTAAATCGCAATTTCAAAATATTTAATAATAACCATTTAAACTTTTTAACACACCAAAATTACATATATAAATATAGATATTTGCCCATAAACAACAACTTAATTGTAATTGCCATATTATAAAATCTTATGTAAAACCTTCAAATTCAAAGTTCATATTATATATAAATATATATATTTAAAATAAAATAAATAATTATTTTCCAAAAAAAAAAACATTTCGAAAAATAATGTAACAAGATTCTTACTCATAGAGATTTATCTTTACTTGACGGGGAAGATTATCCATAAATAAACTTTGTTATAATACCTTGAGCCAATACATAGTTTATCAATACCACATGTCTTTAAAACTATGCAAAAAAGATATAATTACTTTGGAGATAAATATCAACCTTTAATTTGTGAACATTATTAAAAATGTTCTTAAATATTTTATGATGGTTAATTCCATACCATTCATTTAATATTTATTAAAAAAACAATCAAAATTTTAAAAACCCTATTTCAAAACAAACATCCCTATCAACATAATTAAATTAAAATATAATTTTAAATTAAATTATTATAAAATAAATTGACAAACTTTCATTATTATATCTTAAGAAATGGAAATCGTACCAGAAAGTAAAGAAAATCGGAAAATACGAGCCAACTGTTGATAATGATTCCCTTTGTGACCATTGGGTCCTTGATTTGTCCTTGATTTAGTAAGGAAAGACAGAAGGTCCATGTGCACACCAGCCCATATAATGGTATTCTCATTATATTATTTTTAAAAACTGTTGAAATGAACCATAATTTGTTGTATAGTTGTTCAAACATTTGTTTAATGAATTCCATAAAGTGGCATTATTGTTAAGAAATAAATTTTGTAGTTTGAGTCAACCACCTACCTACGAGTGCATTTCATTTTTTTAACTTCAACATTTTAATTTTATAAAGACTAATCAATCAAAATGGTATGAATGTAATGGGTATCACATAGCCATTAGCCTTCCAAAGTCTGATATTGAATTTCAACATTTCAATTTTATAAACACTAATCAATTAATATGGTATTGAAATTATTTGATGGGAGGAAAATACATAGTTTAATTTTTCAAATTAATGTTTGAAAATAAATTAAGGTTTTTTTGGAAATTTGCAAATGCACGTTGGTTCATTATTATTTTTCAAAAAAATTTAAAATTGAAATTAACACTTCACAATTTTTTAATAAGAATGGAAAACAATGCCTCTAGATAGTGTTTACAAAAATTGAGTCGTAGAGTTTACATTGAAAATCTTATATCATTCAATTTTAATTAAACAATATAATTACAAAAATAAAAATAAAAAAATCTCTAACTACTAATAAAAATATCCTAGTAATCTATAACTACTAATAAAAATATTGATCTAAAATAATATATAGCTACTAGTAATCTAAAATACTCTATCACTATTAATAAAAATATTCTACAACTATTATAACTACTAATAAAAATATTCTAAAATAACTAATAATCTAATAATCTAAAATAAATAATAAGTAAAAATATTCAAAACTAAATAATAATCTATAACTACAGTTAAAAATATTCTAAAATATTATTTGAAAGTTCTTCACTTAATAATTATTAATAAATAAATTAAAAAAATTGAAATTGAAATTAACACTAAACAATTTTTTAATAAAAATGGAAAACAATACCTCTATATATAGTTTACAAAAATTGAATTGTAAAGTTTACATTGAAAATCTTATATCAATTAAAAAAAAAATTACATTCAAAAAAATAAAACAATTACAAAATAATATATATATATATATATATATATATATATATATATATATATATATATATATATATATATATATATATATATATATATATATATATATATATATATATATATATATATATATATATACTTTTTTAATTACTTAAAAAACAAATTACAAACACAATTTTATATCATTAAACTTAAAATAAACTGAAATACTGGAAATACATCTTTGAAAATTATCAAAACACATAAATAAAGATTTTGACTAAACATTAGAAATAAACACACAAAACTTAAAACTCACAATTTGATATTACTAACCCTGAAATGAATTAAAATACATCTTCAAACCCTTAGGAGCAAAAAGCGGAGTGGGTCGAACTTGTCCCCTAGAAGAATGTTGCTCCAGCGGTTTCACCAGAACTCCCTGCGCTGGCAGCACACAAGAAGAATGCCTTGTTTTCCCAATAGAGAGATTTTCATTCCGTTTGATGCACATTTTCCACTGATTTTTACTTTCTTCCAAAAAGCCTCTTATTCCATATCATATTTTACCTGGTTCAAAAAGTATTTAATTACACATAAACTTATTGTGATGTAAATATGCGCAGTAATGGTGAATATGCACCTGAAAATGTACAGTTTGATACAAGTTTGAATTGTAATATCATTAACCTGAAATAAAACGAAATACCCAAAATACATTTTTGAAAATTATCAAAAAGCATAAATAAATATTTTGACTAAGCATTATAAATAATCACACAAAACTTATAATTTTATATTATTAACTCTGAAATGAACCAAAGTACATCTTCAAACCCGTAGGAGCAGAACACTGAGTGAGTCGAACTTGTCTCCTGGAAGAATGTTGCTCCAGCCCTTGTTTCACCAGAACTGTCTGCGGTGGCACAGGAGAGGAATGCCTTGCTTTCTATGGCAAAAATATTTTCATTCCGTTTGATGCACATCTTCCACATATTTTCATTTGGTCTCATGCACATCTTCAATCTTTTCTTGTTCCTCTCTTTTCTGGATGTGATTCTGTTCTTTGATTATTCGCAGAGCTTGAATAAAAAAGAGATTAAAGTGATTGCATATGAATAAAAGAAATAAATTCAAGAAGGAGGTAGTTAGGTAGTTAGTAGAGCCTAAATGAATAAGGTAGTGGATCTAATGGCTTAAAACATTTCAATCGTCTAACATTTGATCCAATGGACCAAACAAAGACACATTGACATCTAGGGAAGTTGTTTTCAAATAATAACCCCTTACGGCGTAATTATAAATCGACATCTAAATTGAAATCAAAAAATTCAGTGCAAGCAATCAAATTGTATTAGAAATCACCACCTACACTGAAATCAATGCATCTATTGCAAGTAATAAAATATCATTCAAAATAAATATCTACACTAAAATCGATGCATATAGTGCATATAATCAAATAGGATTATAAATCACCATCTCCACTTATATCAATCCATCTAGTGTGAGAAATATTCTTCCCTCTCTCCACCCTCCATCCATATCGATATCCCCCTCCATCTCTTCTTTTTTGTCTCTCTATCTCACCCCATAAACACACATGCTCTTGCACTCCATATATATCAATCTCTTTGTCAGTCCCCTCCTTTCCCCATCGCTCTCTTCTTCCCTCTCTTCACCTTCCATCTATATCTCTATCTTCCCCTTCTCTCCCTCTCCCCCGCTAATATCTCTCTTTCCTCCTTTTGTCCTCTCTCCCTCTCTCTCCATGTTCCTTATCACTCTCTCTCTCTCTCTCTCTCTCTCTCTCTCTCTCTCTCTCTCTCGCTCCAAATTTATCTCTCTATGTATTTCTTCTTACCTCCCTCTCCCTCCCCCTCCAAGTCCATCTCTCTTTCTCTACCCCTCTCCACTCTCTCACATCCTCTCTCTTCCTTCGTCTCTTTCCCTTTCTCTCCCATCTCTCTCTCCCTCTCTCTCTCTCTTCACCCACCAACTATGTTACTATATCCCTCCCCCTCTCTTTATATCTCCTTCTCCCCCCCCTTATCTCCATCTCTCCTTATTTGTCTCTTTATCTCAGCCCCAAACATACACACTCTCTCTCTGTCTCTCCCTTGTCACTCCTTCTCTCTCTCCACTTCTCACTCTCTATATTCCTTATTTCCTACATCTCTCCCCCTCCGGCTCCATCTCTCTATTGATCCCTCTCTCCCCCTCTCTCTCAAGTCCTCTCTCTCGTCCTTCCTCTCTCTCTCTCTCTCTCTCCTAACTCCCTCTCTCTCCCCTGATCTCTCTCTCTCTCTCTCTCTCTCTTCCCTCCAACACTATCTCTTCCCCCATCACTCTCCTCCTCTCTCTCATCCTTCCTCTCTCTCTCTTTCTCTCCTACCTCCCTCTCTCTTTTCCCTCCAATCCTCTCTCTTCCCCCATCTCTCTCTCTCTCTCTCTCTCCCTCTCTCTTCCCCCATATCCCTTTCTTTCTCTCTCTCTTTCCGCCCCTCTCTCTCTCCAACTACATTACTATATCCCTCCCTCTCTCCTTGTCTCTTCTTCTCACCCCCTTCTTTCCATATATCTTACTTTGTCTCTTTATCTCACCCATAAACATACACACTCTCTCTCCATCTCTCCCTTATCACTCTCTCTCTCTCTCTCTCTCTCTCTCTATTTCTTCTTAGTTATGTAAACTAATGAGCATAAATATTAGTAAATATAAATCAGATTATGAAGTAAATATGAAAAGAGGTTTTATTTACTTACCATACCTCTGGTTTATTTATATTTTTATTTATTTACCATACCTCTTTTATTTACTATGGTATTTGGCCCATAGGCTTGTTATATAATTAGATTTTTATTTATAATCCTATTTTATATATTGTTATTTATTTACCTTACCTCTTTATACCTCTTTTATATTTATTTATTTACCATACTTATTTTATAAATATGGTATTTGGCCCATGCTATCAATATTAATTTGTCCCACGGTATTCGTCCCATAGGCTTCATCTAAATAAAACCTCTTTTTAAAGTTTTTTTTTAAATATAAAAAGGTTTATGGAGTAAATATAAAAGGAATTTTTATTTATTTACCATCATCTAGTTTATATATATTTTGATTTATTTACCATAGTTCTCGAGTAAGTATAAAAATAGGTTTTATTTATTTACCAGATCTCATGTTTATTTATATTTATATTTATTTAAATTTTAAAATATTTTAACTTTGATGGGGAAATATTTGTCTTTAAATATTTTAATTTATCCATAGAATATGGGTTTTCATTTTACAAATATTTAATTAAAAGAAATATTAAAAGATTTTGGATTTTGATTGTTTGTGTTGAATTAACACTTTTCCTTTGATTTAGGAAATGGCACTGGCTTTAGTAAAGAGTAAAGATGTTTAAAATTTTACTTAATTTGGAAATTCAATGTGGTAATTTTTTTTGTTAAAGGTAAATTTATGATCCATTCAAATTCATGTATATAATTTACTATCCATTAAAATTATATAATAATACATAGTTGTATTTTAATAGTTAATCTCAGCCCATTAATAAGTTAAAAAAGTTATATATAATCTAAATATTCAAGTTATATAAAATTCAAGGGCCGACATTAAAATAAATTTTATTATTTTTTGAGAACGTGACATACCCGACATCAGGGTCATACTGGGTTGTAGATTGCACCTCTCGGCTTAAAAATGCCAACATAAGATGATATTACATGGATTGCAATGATTTCTGGGTTTGGATAAAATGGGTATGTTGATGAGTCCTTCCATCTCTTCAAGAAAACATCTCATTGATTCATTGGTTGGAACAGCGAGCATTGAGATAGCTAAATTAAGTGGAATAAGGTGTGGATGAGGATCAATGAATGAGAAAAACAAAATATATCGAACAAGAAAACATATAGTGAACAATGAAATGTCAGAGTGTTTAAGGAAACCCAAAGTTTGTAAAAAAACCTTATTAGATGATTAAAAACATATTGAGAGGTTATCATCAAATCCCTAAATAAAAGTAACAAAACATTACATTATGAGTATATGATTTGTGAATTTTAATATATTTTTTAATTAAAATGTGTTTTTATTGTATAAATTTGTTTTTAAATACATAACTAAATCCAACACTATTGAAATATTTGAGACACTTTAATGATTTAGAGTTCATCTCAAATAAAATCTCCAATTTTAAATCAATTTAACAAAAAATATATCAAAACACACCTTTAAAATATAAAACACTTGAACTACGACATATAAAAAAAACTTCAAAATGTAAAACAACTAAACTACCTCATAAAATTATTACTCTAGGAGATTGATTAACTTTAGTAAAAGTGAAAATTTTTAAAATTCCACGATTAACTACTTTCAAGTAGTTTAAATTAAAATTGTACCTAGTATTTTATATTTTCTTGTTGATTCAGTTACGAACCTAAGAGAGGAAACATAGAAGACGAAATATAAGACAATCGTTGGTGATTATCGGAAGTCAAGAACAACATCCATATTTATGAGGTAGAAACCCTACTGAAATAAGAGTTTGGCAGAGCGATTTTTCTCCAACAAGGAACCCCTTGACCCTAGAAATAAACTTTATATCAGTAAGATTGAAATGCACAGGAGAAACCCTGTAAAATTTATAATCAGAGTTGAAAATAAGAGCAAGGGGTTTTGGCCATCAAACCCTAATTAAGAAGTAATGGCATGAAATACACTTGTTGATAAACCCTATGCATGTAATTCTAGATTTAACTGTCCAGACAAATGTCATGTTTAACAGTCTGTATAGATGAATTTTAGGTATAGATTGAGATTGGTGACTCTTCAAAATCCTTTAAATTAAATTCTAAACAATGTGGCCCAATTCTCGAATCTCTACGCTTGCCCTCTCCTAATATTGTGTACACCAAATTCCAACCGTGAACAGAAATTTTGACAACAAGTAACAAATTCTCTTAAACTATGGAAACATGGAAACAAAGGAGGAGACCTCATCCATTTTATAAGGGTGGTACACCTACTAAGAGATTCCATACCAGGTAGCTAAAGTGGGACAGATATGAGGCATAAAGGTGGTAGTGTACACATGTCAGTTGCAGAAGAAAAAGGTTGACAAAATTATGAGTTAAATTGATTCAAGAGAGAGGCCTATCGGCCTAATTAAATAATTCATTTAGAAACATGAAAATGAGTTCAATATTGATTATGAAATAATATTTGAAATTAACATTTAGAAATAAACTTCAATAAATAAAATGGAAGAATGTAACATGTTTTCCCAACATCTTGTTCCAATATTTGATTTTGTCTAGAATGTTGTCTTTGAACGTGTATTTGTCGGCATGATATTAATGGAAAAGCTAGTGTTGGCTGATTCCAAACCAAATTATGTTTTAAATATAAATATAAGTATAAATGAGATATAGATCATTTGTATTAATTAGTTGCTAATGTAGTCTAAAAATATCCATAGCATATATTTCTTTGAAATTATATTGAATGACATAGTAGTTTAATAGAACATGACTTATATATAGAATTGATAAGTAGTTCAATGGAACATGAAATGCACTAGAAGGTGAATAAATAAACATGTGTACAATACAAGTATGTGTTTTCATGTAAATCTAAATGACAATGAGTATATAATCATATGTACATGATGAGGCACGATATCGACAACACCAATTGATGTCTAATATGACTCCACGATGTGAAATTCGTTCTTCCCATTCAACCCACATTTTCCGATGTGAATATATTTCATGGATATGGATTATTTTTCTTTGTAAGGTTAGTTCTTGTTGTTGAATTTCCCGACAGCATTCATAAATCTTGTTTGAGTAGTGTGCATCCATATCTGTTGGTCATGGAAAAAAAGAAATAGTAATTGTTAGTGGAAGCGTTTGATGAAAGTGTAATATTTATAGAGTAAAAAAAATATTTAAAGTAAACATGAACACTTTTTTAAAATAAGAGTAAAATAGTATGAGGTTAAATGTAACAAAAAATAATTGTGTGGAATTTGGATAAGCCTTAAATGATGTTTACCATTGGTAAATTTGAAAGGAATGGTGTATTGTTGGTTAGAGTGTACTCTTCTACATAGATTTTGATGTGAGGAATGATTCTTCTTGTGTTCTGTGTCATAGATATGGATTATCTTCCATCCTTGATATGCACAAGAATGGAAATGATGGATTTAGATTCGAAGGTCCGACAAAGACCTTACTCTTGAAATGGTGGTGAATGTTAAACCTTGGCGTTCTTTGGGGCCAATGTCTATTGTTTATTTTTCTAATGTCATTACTTGTGACTTGTTTATTGTTAAATCCCATGCCATTCGAAGTGGTATTTGTCGGCGTGCACCTCTTGTGATAGGGGAACTGGGTACATTTTTTGAGCGTGAAATGTCCCATGGTGTTCCTTTGTATTTCGTGAAGTTGACTACCACGAAGGATGGAAATTATCGGGGCTTTGATTTAGGTGCATAAAATATTGAAATGACTTTGCGAAGTGTGCCATTAACAAGGCCTGCATGTACCCATAAGTTGTTGGTGAGCATAAATTTTTTTTCATTTCATAAGAGTACCTTTGTGTCTAGTTGTTCTTCTTCAGATGTAGTAAACGTTTGTTGCCTTTGTTTCTCCGCAGATCAAAGCACTACTGGCATGTTCAATTTTTTTAACATTGTTTTATTATGCAAGGAAACTGAGTTGTTTGTTGCATATAGGTGCATGGAGTCATGAAATTTTTGTTTCTCTTCATGCGTAATAGAGGAATTTGTCCTCAACATTAGGAGGTTCTAATATTCAAGTGCAGGTTTTCCATTTCCACGGTTTGTGAGAATCCGACGGAAAGAAACCTGAGAAGGGTCAACACCTTGTTGGTGAAAAATAGTTGTAAGTTTTAAAAATGTATCGAAGCTATGCCAAAGTGTAGTGACACATGATGTTCCAACATACAGAGGAATGTTCTTCACAGGTGGTAGCTGGCCTAAAACCCTGACAAGGATAATGGAGTGATTTCCGAATGGTACATTATAATGAAGGGGGAATGCCTCTCGTAGGCGATCGTTAATGCTTCAAAGCATTTTTGGCCCGATGAAGCTCATTTCATCAATGAGGATGTACTCTACATGGCGTAGCTGCTCTTGTAAATGTAGGAGCAACTATCCTTCAAGAAGATGCATTGATTGGATAGGGATGTGAATGGAAGAGTGGATTGTAAGGACATTTATGTTGAAAGCTGAAATGCTGGCGAGTGCGAGTAACAACAATGGGCTTGTGCTTGTTTGGGAGTCTTCCATAAATGCATGTTGGAAACATTTAATCAAGAAGATTTTCTTGTCCCATCTGTCCCTTGTTTGATGATTCTGGGTGGGGGTTTTGGTGAAGGGTTTTGGAAGTGATAAATTACAAGCGTAAAAGATTTTTGTTGGGTGGGAGATAATGTGTGATTTTAGGACAGGGTTGAAAAATGACGATGTTGTTTTTGAATATTTGAGCGGTTGAATTCAATGAAATTTATGGCAGTTTCTTACAAGTGGAGAGGGATAGAAGTATGTGAGCAATTATGATTAACATCAAAGTCACGATGGCCATTGATTTCAAGGTTATCAATTTCAATATTGTAGCTTGGTTGAAGATGAGAGAAGATTTCCCATTCATTCATTTGCATGGGGTCAAGGGGGAGGTCAGAAGGGGTAGACATAGGGGTAGATTGATCTTCCATTTATGGAGTTTTTGGGTTTTAAATTTCAGGATGAACATGCCATGTTGTATATGTCCCTTTCTTTTGTTCCTAATGTGCAATGATTTCCTCATTGGTGGATCCAATGCCATTGGGGAGTGTGCGGAAAGGGAAATACAATATTAATTCAGCCCAAAAAAAGGTGGCATAACAAGGATCATTAGGGGAAGGGATTATAGTCTATCGTGGCAAGACATGTACAATAATTGGAGGGAATATGTGTTTCCATTGGTTTTGTTTTTGACGAGCAGAGAATGAACAAGAGCATGCAGCTTCAAGGAGGGCCAACGATTCTAGTGAAGTAGGTCTATTCATGTATGCAAGACTGAAGGTTGGTGTTGAGAGGGGATTTTCAAAAGCATGAAAAACACGTCTAAAAATAGTTTTATTTACATTCAAAGAAACAAATGTGAGACTGCAAAGTGAGAGTGGTAAATTTTGTAACATGTGGCATATTTATTGTGCCTCAATGTCTCTATCTGCTATGGTTTCTGTAAGGAGTTTCCAGACAACAGTAATAGTAGGTGCTTCTGGAGTGGCGTTGTAAAAGAGTCATGATAAAATTTGGCAATGGATTTCTGATTTTGTTTCTGCTTTGGCTGCATATTTTGAAAGATAGCTTAAAACGGCATGGCGTGATAGAACTAGTTGGAAATCAACATTTTCTCTCTAGATGGAAAGTAAATCAACATTATGGATATTCAAACTGTCATCATTACGAGCGGGGTTGTAGATTTTCTGACCTATTTTTTTTATTAGCAGTGAAGATGTGGGGTTTAACTCCCACGGTATTCCATAGCGACAATTGAGAACATTGTTTTTTTGCGAAGACAAGAAGATTCATGACACTTTGTATGACGTTGGACACAGTTGACAAGCTCTTCATAGTCTTCATTTTGGGTTGACGTGAAGATTGATGATGTGTCAAGAAGACATGGGTTTTGCTCAGCTAATTGGTGAAGTGCAGAATCGTGATGTTGGGGGTTTCACGGGTTCCAAGCAGTCACGTAATGATCAAAATATCTCTGAGAATTGAGAAATTATGTTTCATTGTTCCGGTCGAGGGTGTTCATATTTAGTGCATCTCGCAGCCAAAGAAACCCATGTATGTGTGTATATCCTCTATGTCGCCATTCATACCTGAATGTAATATTGAAAATCAATATTGGTTCAGATGTGGTTGTAATATAAAAATAAGTGTAGAGAGGAATGGTAATAAAAAATACCTGCACCAATAATCAACTGCGTGGAGGCCTTTTTGTAGGACTTCTTCGAGGAAAATTGTAAGTATGCAATGCATATATTAGGATGTTAAATGTGGGTTTTTAATTCTTCATTTGTAGTGATTGTTCAAATTGGAGGAAACATTAGTAGGCACAATCTTGTGCAATTCATGCCATTTGGTATCAGTTGCACTGAGAGCGAAGAAGAATGTTGGGCTTCCAATTTGTGTGATCATGGAAGTTAGCTCATTCTGATGCTTATTCTAGAAAGAGTGTGTTCCTCGTAGGGCTGAGCCAAAGCGCATGACTTGTTCGAGAATTCTTGAATTTGGGAACTCATGAAGAAATTTTCGTAAATTTGAAACAATTGTTGGCAAGTTGTTCTCAATGTATTTTTTCACAAAAACAGTAGCAATTGATTGGCTATGGTGGCACATTGGTTCATGTCTCCCTAATCCTACCTTAAATTTATTAGTATGATTATTTGCAAAGAATATAATTCCACACCCTTCATATAGAACAAAAACCCCTTTTGACACTCCATTTAAAAAATAAAGCATAGGGAAAACTCTTATCAATTTATTCTTTAACCACCACCCCTACTAAGTTTTATTCTTTACCCTATGGGAAATGCCTCAATGTGATAAGCCCACTGGTTGCACACATTATTGTTGGAATGTTTTTTTTAAGTCCCTAACATTATTTATGTTTATTATAATAAATTGATATACATTATTTTTTTCACAAAGAAAAAGTTCGTAACTTTTCAATTAATGATCAGCTACGTGTTACATAATGCTGTAGTATAAACTACTGTTCAGTCCAAAGTCAAATACAGTCAGCCACACAATCAAAACTGTAGGCATTCACAGTCCCAAAACATGATACATCAGTAATGAAACAAGTCACATAGTAAGTTCGGTGCATAACTTACTACTTGATATACATTATTAATTTAATAGACATGTTTATTTTTTAATATAATTTTCAAATTTTTAATTTAAATATCTCTAATTATAAAGTAGATGGTAAATATTTAACCTCTAAGAATATGTTAGAATATTCATAAATTAAAATTTGAGATTTATCTTGAAACTATTTATATCTTTTTGTTCTTTTAATTAAATTAATAATTTATAAAAATGACCATAACATGGTATTGGTCCATCCATTTATAAATTGATATTCTCCATGGAAAAGTGATGTTAAATCTATATGGTTAAATTTTTTGTTACAGGTTCTTTTAAATATATTATTCGTATATAATTATTTTATTAATAATAATAATAATAATAATAAAAGTAAATTTTTATGTTTTTTCTTTTAAATTTTAGCATGTGAAATGTATTTTGACTTAAGTGTTTGATGTTTATCAACACTTACTAACAATTTAATTTATATGGTCATCCTAGTCTAGTTTATACATAAACATATGCCCCATTATCATTAAAAAATGACCATATATTATTCAATTAAATTAAGAGGATTCACTTTATAATTGTAACTAAGCTATAACTTAATTTTTTATAAGATATGACTTAAATATATTATAAAAATATTTTAATAAAGCATATTTTATGGTAATATATAAAAATGCAATTTAAATTGTTAATTTTTTTTGTGAAGATTAAGATGGAATATTATTACAAAGTATATCATGTCATGAATTCATAAATGCTATTTAAATTGAAATCAATATTTTCTTTTGTTAAATTTAAAATTATTTTAATAATAAATATAATAATCTAATTTCAAATTTATGGTTGTTTGTGAGATAAGGGGTTTTATCCACATAATAATGTGATTAAAAAGAATTTATAAAGTTTAAACATAACCTCAAACTCTAGTGTATGAAATTTTTGTTTATTTATCCATCTATTCTATTAGATGGACATGGGTACATGTACATATACATATGTATATGTACATAAGGAGACACCTGGATCAAAATATCTAGATGAATCAGTTTGTTCTCTTCATTCATTGTCAACATGTAATATTATAAATATGTGTTTGAAATATTCACTTTGCTATAAACATTATTCATTACATTTAAATAAAAAAATTTGTTACTTTTAAACCCAAATCACCATAAAATCACAAATATCTAAAAGTCAAAATTCAACAAAGCGTTATTTGTTATACATACATTCAATTTTTATTCTAAACCCAAATCACAAAAAAATCACAAACCTTTAATCAAGAATCAAACATCAAAAGTCAACAGAGAGTTATTTGTTATACATAAATTCATTTTTTATTCTTAAAAATATGTGGTTGAAATATTTACTTTGTTATAAACATTATTTATTATTTAGAAATAAAAATTGTTTATTACTTTTAAATTCAAGTCACAATAAAATCACAATAAAGCTTTAACTATAACATCCTCTTTTTCACCCTCTTGTAAATATTATTTTGTACACAGTTATGTAAACTGATGTAATTTAAGAATAATTGTAAAAGAGGATTATATTGAGAGTGGACACAAATTCAAATTCTGTGGAGGAGAAGTTGTTGGAATCTTTCTTTGGAAAAGAAACCTGATGGGGTCCATGAGGTAGAGTGACATGGCACACAAAAAGGGTGACACATGGAGGCACAATGTCACGGTGACAAGGTGAGAGCCACGGTGGGGGTTGAAAATGATTTTGCAACACCGTATACTCTAATCAATGGTTACATGGTGCTATTCCTTGCTGGTGTGGCCAGGTTTTATGTAAAAAAATTAAGTTGTGCGTAACTTCCGTAATATGAATACACAATTCTTTATATATATGCAACTTCTGTATATGCATAACTTCCGTATATGTGCATATCCTCTCTATATGTGTATCTTTTGTATATGGCATATACAGAATATATGCACATATATGAAAGAAGTGCATATACGAAAGATATGCATATTTACAAAACTTGCGCATATACAGAAGATATATATATATATATATATATATATATATATATATATATATATATATATATATATATATATATATATATATATATATATATATGGATCGAAAGATATGCGCATATAATAAAGTTGCGCATATACATAATATATGCACATATACAAAATATATGCATATATGGAATATATGTGATACAAAAGATGTAGATATATAAAAGTTGTGAAACTTCTGTATTGCACATCTTTCGTACATGTACACCTTTTTTATATGGGCATAAATTTCGTATGTGCGCATATCTTCCGTAAATGTGCATCTCTTCTGTATATGTGTATACATTTTGTATATGCACAAATTTTATATATGCACATATCATTTTTATATGCACATACCCATGCATAACTCTAACCTCCATATATACACTGTTTCCACATATGTGTGCAACTTCCGTGTATACGCATATAAAGAAGTTGTGCATATAAAAAATTTATGTGGATATACAGAAGATATGAACATGTACGGAAGTTGTGCATACACAAAATATATGTGCATTTATGAAATTTGTACACATACGAAATATATGCACTTTTATTGACGTTGTGCAGAACACCAACCTCTATATATGTGCATGCCTTCCATCTATATACTTCTTCTGTATATGCAAGTATTTAGTATAGGGACTAAATATATGGATTTTGTCTTATATGCATATATATGGAAATTACACATGCATACAAGATATGCACATGTCCATATATGCTGAAATTATGTATATAAAAACATCAGGAAATTGCACATATATAATAGTTGTGCAACTTCTGTACTTGCACATATTTCATACATGTACAACTTCTATATATGAGAATATCTTCCGTATATGCACATATCTTCCGTAAATGTGCATATATTTTGTATATGCGCAACTTTAACATGTGCACATACCCATGCACAACTCCAACCTCTATATATACATAGTTTCCAGATATGTGTGCAACTTCTGTGTATACACATATAAAGAAGTTGTGCATATAAAGAAGTTTTGCGCATATATAGAAGATATGCACTTATACGGAAGTTGTGCATATATGGAATATATGTGCATTTACGGAAGTTGTACATATATGGAAGATATGCGCTTATGCTGACATTGCACAAAACTCCAACTTCTATTTATGCACATGTCTTCCATATATGCATAACTTTCGTATATGTGTATGTCTTCTATCTATGAAATTCTTTATTATAAGCACGAAACATATGTAGGTTGTCTTATATGCATATATAGAAGATATGCACATGTCCATATATGCTTAAATTATGTATATGTGTAACATTCGTATGTGTGTTTCTTCCATGTATGTCCATATCTTCTATATATGTGGATATACGAAAGATATGCACATATATGGAAGTTGCGCATATACGGAAGTTGTACAAAATTTTTATATATGCTCAACTCTTGTATATATGCATATATAGAAGATATGCATATATGCAGAAGACATGCACAACTTAGATATATACACAACTTCTATATATGTGCATATATAAAATTTGTGTGTAACTTCTGTAATATGCATACGCAAGTCTCTATATATGTGAAAATTTTGTATATATGCATATCCTCTGTATATGTGTATCTTTTGTATATGTACATATTTTATCTATATGCACATATACAGAATATATGCACATATATGGGAGAAACACATATACGAAAGATATGCACATTTACAAAACTTGCACATATACAGAAGATATACACATATACGGAAGATAAACGCATATATAGAAGTTTCACATATACGAAAGATAAACGCATATAAATAAGTTGTGCATGTACAAAATATATGCGCATATATAAAATATCTGAATATAGGAAGATATCTGATACAAAAGATGCACATATATAAAAGTTGTGAAACTTTCGTACTTACACATCTTTCATACATGTATAACTTCTATATATGACCATATCTTTCATTAATGTATATATATTATGTATATATGAAAATATCTTTTGTATATGCACATACCCATATGTGCATATACGAAAGTTGCGCATACACAGAATATATGTGCATATACGTAAGTTGCGCATATACAGAAGATCTGCGTATATACGGAAGATATGCACATATACAGAACATATTCACATATATGAAATATATGCACAATTTAGATATATACAAAACTTTCATATATGTACATATATAGAAGTTGTGCGTAACTTCCGTATATCTCCAACTTCTTTATATGTGCATATCCTCCTTATATGTGTATCTTCTTTATATGTACATATCTTCTATGTATGGGCATATACAGAATATATGCACATATATGGAAGAAGCACGTATACGAAAGATATGCACAATTACAAAACTTATGCATATACAAAATATATACATATATACGGAAGATATACACATATACATAAGTTATGCATATAAGGAAGTTGTGCATATATAGAATATATGCGCATATACAGAAACTATGCATATATGGAAGATATGTGATACAAAAGATGCACATATATAAAATTTATGCAACTTTTGTACTTGCACATCTTTCGTTTATGTACAACTTGCATATATGAGCATATGTTTTATATGTGCGCATATCTTCTGTAAATGTGTATATCTTCTGCATAAGTGCAACTTTTATATATGCAAATATATTTTGTATATGCACATACCCATATGTGCATATACGGAAGTTGCGCATATACGGAAGATATGCTCATATACGGAAGTTGTGCATATATAGAAGTTGTGCCTATACAGAGACTTGCATATGTGTATTACGTAAGATGCAAAAAACTTCTATATATGCTAAACTCTTATATATGCGCATTTATAGAAGATATGCACAACTTACATATATATGCAACTTCCATATATGTGCATATACAAAAGTTGTGCACAACTTTAACCTCCTTGTATACTTAGCTTCAATAAGTATATAATATAATATTCATAAAAATTTATAACGTAAAATCGACATCATGAATTTAAAAGTCAATAAAGATGTTATTGTAAAAACAAGTCTAAATTCATGTATTAGTATTCAAAATTGGTCCAGCTATACATTTTTCATTTTTTAAAAATGGAACTTAATTCCCAACATAGATAATGGAATCTCATGCCCATCAATAACATAATGGAAAAATGACATCACGACTTATCTATAATATGGGTCTATAAGTCACCCTGGCCCCTCTTGACTCTCCCAAGTGCATTTCTAAATTGATATTGCTGCAAAAATTACATTAATCAATTATTTGTAAAAACAAAATGCATAAGATTAATTTCATGTACACAATACATTTACATCAATATCATGTACATAATATATGCTCTCTTCCAGGGAAAATTTAAAAAATGAAAAATTATCTTAAAGTTTAGAGCCCTTGACGAATCTTCCTATTTCGTAATATGAAAACTATAAAGGGATAGATGATATTTTTGTAAAAGTATTGAAATTTATAATGATTTTATGTTGTATCTATAAAATATTGACGATTTTTAGTGTAAAAAAAAAATAATTCCATAAATTTTGGGCGAATCATTTCTTAGAAAATATGGAAATTAGTGAATCGTTTTTGAAAAAACATGGAAAATTATCCCACTTGGTAATATTACCCATAAATTTTTCCTTGTTCTCTTAATGTACATGATACATCTATTATTATAAATAAGAAAAGTTCCATGGTAATGATATGTCTTCCATGCATTCAACATCGATCCAAGTATAAATATACATGATACATTTACATCAATATCATATACAAAGGTAAGATAAGGAGTTTTTTGTTGCTAAACGAGTGTGGTTATATCTATGTTTTGAACCGCAAGTGTAGCGTTAGTTACAACAAGTGTGATAGGTCTATGTAGTGGGTCGAGTGGGCTAGGAGAGCTTCTCTACCCTAGACAGAGTCTCTCCAAGCACAACACAGATAAAACATGGGTGTTAACCCTTGCTAGGAGGTCGTGACCCTAGCTGTAGCAGGTCTCAGGATTGCAGGAAGCCTTGAGGAGGTATCTCAGGCCCTACAATATTGTATTTGATGCCCGATGGGACAACGAAGGTGGCAAAAATATTAGGGTAACACAGTGATTTGAAGCAGTGGCTTAGGGCTAGTGTTGTTCCCTAATTGTTCTTCAGAGTGCACAGAAATTGAGGAAAGAGGGAAATAAAAATATGGTTGCAGATGGTCTCTTAATTGAAGGGTGAATTGCTAGTTGGATGGGTTTCCTAGTGTGGACAAAGTTATTGCAACCTGTGGAAGCCAAGGAGGTAGGGATGACATGGCATGTTATAAGCCTTAACTGGTGGGAAGTTTCCACAGTGAAGATTGGTGCCTAGATATGTGCAATAACTCCTCTATTGAAAAACAAAGGGTGGTTTATAAGATATTGTAAATTAGCCACTATTGGTCACCGACTAAAAAATGGTCGTTTATATGAAAATTGTAGTCATTTTTTTAGTAATTAATTAGCAATTTTGTACTAGTGATTATAAGCTTGCAATCCAAACCTTGATGAAAGGCTAACTATGGTGCATCATCTCCTACTCTCCTAACACATTACAACTCCATTTTTTTTTTTTGCAAAGACAAATGCTATAAGATTTTGGATATCTATATGTTAAGTTGGAAAATTGAATTAATCTATTTACACGTGCATACTACGAAATTATATGGATTCATTATTTATCGTGATGGAATGGGCTCTAAGAAGTATTTGATAGAGCATATGTATAATGTATTTACATAGCTAGTGTTTGAAGTTATCTACATAGATATGTATTTTTGGTTATTGTTGAGGTCATTCATTATTAGATAATAGATAGTTTATCCAAAATTAGCATATGGAGTTGAATTATTGCTAGTTTGAAGTTTAGAAAGGAAAGTGTGTATATCTCTAGTCAAGGACATCTATGTATCAATTCAATTTGAGTTAAATAGAATAAAAAATTCAATTTGGAGTGTGTTATGGTTGCAGTTTTCATGTCAACTTTGTTATTTTTTTTCTTATTTCTTTCTTTTGTGTTAAATTTTATAAAGCATTGTAGTTCTTTTGAGAGATGATTATAGAATCCACAAGAAAGAAAATTTATGTATATGTTCCTTATCGTGAGGCGCTCTCGGTAAGATCATTTCACAAGGTAATGGCACGGTGTTGTAACAACTGATGGTTGATTTTCTATTTAAATAAAAATAAAACTAAAGTCATGGAACACATATTCCAAGTTGAATGTTGAGAAAAAAAAAGTGATGGCTATCACTAGTGATTAATTAATAGATATGGAAATTGGAAAAAGAATTGAAAAAGGAAAAGAGACAATAATTGAGTTTTTATTTATGATAATAAATGAAATAGGATAAAATGGAGATGAAGGGTCACGGATCTGCATGAGAGTGAAAATGAAGGAAAATGAAAAAAATAGAGGCCTCAATGATAAAAAGGCTTATGAGAATCAATTCACAACCTTTTTCCAATTGAGTTTTGGAGCTCTCTTCTATTCTCTCTCTCTCTCTCATACTCTTGCACACTTAGAGTTTTCTTGGAACACTGTTGAATGATTTTTTTACATACTTTGGGTTTTGAGAATGAAAGAAAAGGAAGAGCAGGAACCGTGAGAATCAACAACTACAATGGATTTTATTTGTAGGTATCGAGTTGCATGTATGTTTTCCTTTCTATTTTTGGAATGCATGATGTATGCATGTGATTATTTGGTTATGTGTTTTCATTGGCGTGGAGGATTAATTGAATTGAAAGTGGTTTTAGCGCTACCTTTCAATTTCTTGGATAGCCATGTTGTTGTGGGTTTTTTTATTTGATTTTTTTATGGTTGGTGCTCATAATTCCTTATGGATGTGGGTTGGAACAAACTCTCTAGAAGCCTTGGAGAAACTTGGGCTGAGTTAGTAGTCCTGCAGCCTAGGTTGGGACAAATGCTTTGGAGCTCTAGAGTTGGTTTGGAAAAATTCTCTCAAGCCCTGAAGGTTGTGAGTTGAGTTACTAGTTCTTGGAGGCCTGAACAACTTGGGTACAGACCGATCTGGTTGGTGTTAGTGATGTATGACCGTTAGGTGGAATCATTGGTTGAGGGTTGAGGTGGTTTCGCCTCTGGAAGCTCTAGTTTGGTTTTTTTTGGTTTATTCCACCATATCCCTCATTCATGCTTGGAATATTGTGTGGGGGTGATTGACTGAAAGAGATATTTGGTTCAGCTCAATCTATGTTCAAGTGCTATGTGGAAGTCCATGACTTGGTTGGAATTTTCATATATTAATAAGATTTATTCTTCTATTATGATTCATGCATATTTGCAGCAATTATGTTGCTGATATTGTGGTTGATTTACCGATCCAGGTGGATATTGGTGAGCTTGGTGTCCAACATTGACTAGGGGATGGACCAAAATGTGTCGAGGAACCTGCTATCCTGATATAAGATGATAGGCTGATAGGAATGATCTAGGTGGATATTGGTCGCCACCTACCTATTCCATTTGAACCCCCACCATCTGTTCTTTCAGTTTTTCACTTTCAGCACAACTTACTATTTTTAGCAGGTTTTCGGGTCTTGAACTTCCGGAGCCGTTTTGAGGCCCTAATTATCCAAATGGATATTGGTGGCTACCCACATATTCCATTTTAACCCCCACCATCAGTTCTTTCCCTTTTTAAGTTTCAACACAAGTTACTATTTTTAGCAATTTTTCAAGTCCTGAACCTCCGTAGTCGTTTTGAGGCCCTAAACGACAGTTTTTGGGAAAATCAGGAGTAACATGGGTCTACAAATCGATTTTTCTCACTCAAAAGTTGTAGTCCTCAGATAGATATTTCTGACAAGGTATTGAGTGCGTCAAACAGAGATCGGATGCCAAAGTTACATCCCTAGAAAGTTGAAACACCAATTTACTCAAACAGGATCCACAGTTTTGATGCTTCATCTCCTAGGGTTAGGCTTTTGGATGTTTAGGGTTTTCCATTGTTTCTAAAAAATAAATAGGACTTTGAGCCTCATTGTAACACAGTTCAAAGGCCTGTAGTCATCACATCTCTTCTCAGAGATATGCTACGAGTGTCCTAGCTCGTTTATTTCCATTATCTCTGTAAGATCATTATGACAGAGTTCAAAGGCCTATAGCCATGACATCTCTTCTTAGAGATACACTACCAGTGCCCTAGTTCATTTATTTCCATTGTGTATGTAAGCTCATTGTGAATGAGTGTAGAGGCCTGTAGCTGTCATGTCTCTTCTCAGAGATATGCTACCAGTGCCCTAGCTTGTTTATTTCCATTATGTCTATAGGCATATTTCAGTCATTTGTTTTTAATAAAATGAAATTTTGTTTCCATTGCATCTTTGCATTTATGTCTATTTCTATATTTTATTGCGTTCCTACATAAATCCAAATAATTGGTATCTAGGCAGTCTTCTCTTTCTCTATTTTTCTTTGCATGTCCCCAACGCGGTCAGGGTATAAGGAGTTAGGGCTCGATCTGGTTGAAATGTTGCAAGATCGGCCTCACAAACCCTGGAAACCCCCCATGGCAGAAGGAAATAAATACGAGGGAGCAAGAGATCCTAAAAAAATATTTTTCGAGGATGCCCTCAAGAAACAGAGGAACGTGATGATGGATAACTTTACCTAGATCCTCGACCAACTGCCCACCAGTGACACATCTACATCAAGCATATCCTCCCATAGGTCCACAAAATATTCGACAAATCCAATACCCAGTTCAACAGAATTTGCTTCATCTCATGGAGGATCTCAACACAATGGGGACCATTGTTTCCTAAGGGGGGAGGAATGATCCAAGTGGGTATTGGTGAGCTTGGTGTCCACCATTGATCAGGGGCTGGACCAAAATTTGTTGAGGAACCTGCTATCTCGATCTGAGATGATAGGCTAATAGGAATGAGCCAGGTGGATATTGGTGGCCACCCACCTATTCCATTTGAACCCCCACCATTGGTTCTTTTAGTTTTTCACTTTCAACACAACTTACTATTTTTAGCAGGTTTTCAGGTCCTAAAATTCTGGAGCTGTTTTGAGGCCCTAATGATCCAAGTGGATATTGGTGGCCACCCATCTATTCCGTTTGAACCCCCACCATCAGTTCTTTCTGTTTTTAAGTTTCAGCACAACTTACTATTTTTAGCATTTTTTCGGGTCCTGAACTTCTGAAGCTGTTTTGAGGCCCTAAACAACGTTTTTTAGGAAAATCATGTTATAAAATTATATATATTACAGAGAAATTCAACACATAAAATATATGCGGAAAGCACAAGCACACAAAACACATAAAATTAGATAGATATAGATATACGTGGTTCAACCAGTTTGGGCTACGTCCACCCCGAACAGCCAATCCTTCCTTTCTATTATCCAGCAAAATGAAGAGACACAACCTATAGCAGATCCGCTGTAATATCCTCTGTTCTCTCACACAGTCTCCATATCTGTTTCTCACTCTGAGAATACACAAAAAATACACAACCGCAATACAATACCCTCATACAAAGCAAGGGGTTGCCTTCTAGGGAAAAAAACCCTAAACTAAACATAACTTCTACCATCAGATCATCTGCCTAATGAACGGCCCAAATTGACTAGAAATTATTATACTTTTACAAGGCAATTTTACATATGTTTTTAGCTTCGGGGGCGCTGCCCCCAAAACCCCCTAACAAGGGGGGGCTCCATAAAGTCGCAGTGACCCCCCCCCGGACCCCCCAAGCAGCATTTAATTACGGGCGGCATTGCTGCCCCATTAAGGTACAGGGGTCCAACGTTGTGATATAAAATACACAAGATAATCAAGCTCCACACCCAACAACTCAGGAGAAACATGGGTGTATCAACCAATGTTTCTCACTCAAAGGTTGCATTCCTCAGATAGATCTTTCTAACAAGGTATTGAGCTCTTCAAACGGAGATATGATGCCAAAGTTATGTCCCTGGGAAGTTGAAACACAAATTTACCCAAACGGGACCCACAGTTTTGGTGCTTCATATCCTAGGGTTATATTTTTGGATGTTTAGGGTTTTCCATTGTTTCTCAACATTAAATAGGCCTTCGAGCCTCATTGTAACACAGTTCAGAGGCCCGCAGCCATCACATCTCTTCTCAGAGATACGCTACGAGTGCCCTAGCTCGTTTATTTCCATTATGTTTATAAGCTCATTGTGATAGAGTTCAGAGGCGTGTAGCCATCACATCTCTTCTCAGAGATATGCTACCAGTGCCCTAGCTCGTTTATTTCCATTATGTCTATAATCTCATTGTGACATAGTTCAGAGCTCTGTAGCCATCACATTTCTTCTCAGAGATACACTACAGGTGCCCTAGCTCATTTATTTCCATTATGTCTGTAAGCATATTTCAGTCATTTGTTTTTAATAGAATGAAGTTTTATTTCCGCTACATCTCTATGTTTATGTCTATTTTTTTATTTTTTTGCGTTCCTGCATAAATTCGGACCAGTTACCATGGTTCCTATGCTGGTTATTTATCGGTTACATGATGTATATTATTTAAATGGCTTATGTTGTGAATGGTTTAACTATTAGTTGGTTGATGAATGTATGGCCTAATAAGTGTTGTTGCAGATATGTGGAGAGGGCATGGGCCATTTTCGGTGATTCTCAAATGAATCTCAAACTTTTATGACTAGATATGCATTCATGGCCTATAACTTACATGTATGCCATGTGTTTGAAGAAATTCCTAGTGTGTTCGGGTCACTCAAGGTCAAGTTTTGAGTTGAGATTGAATGTTTAGCTTTGTCATTGTGTCAAATATGATTCTCTAGTGAGCTTAATGAATTAATGAATAGATATGTATTTAAAACCTATAGGTAATATGTTCACAAAGTGGCTATATAAATGAGCAATTTGGATCTCTAACTTCCTTGGGTTATAACTTTGGAATAAGATCTATATTTAACTATTATAATGCCTTGTTTCTAATATATCCATGAGGAGACCAAAAAAAACCTAGTAAATTGGTCTTTCACTTTTTCGGTCTCCTTTTTTTCCCTAAAAATGTAGTTTATGACCTAAAAACGGCCTCATAAGTTTAGAACTTGAGAAAACTACCAAAAATAGAATGTTATATTAAATTTAAGGAGACAAAAATGAAAAGAAATAGTGTTGGGTCATGTTGGGATGATAAAATGTGATCATCTGTCACTGGGTGGTTGCAGTCATTTATAAACATATGGACCCAATTTCCCATAAGTTCATCTTGGCAATCAGATCTCACATAGTAACTCTCATCTTCATGTTTAACCTAGTGAGCAGGTTAAAGTGGGTAAATATGGGGTGAGGTGGTTACATGCGCGAGGTATTGTATTAGGGGATGAATGGGATAGGTCTACTACTTGAATGTAGAAGGTTGTGTTCTTATGAGAATGTTCATACAAATGGCCCCATGTCTATATGCATCTTATCTGCAAGAAGTGGCAAGAGACATATGGAATGGAATAACAATGTTTATGTATATGGCCCCATGTTTTCATGCATCTTAGAGACATATGGAATGAAATAACATTGGTGGATCATGGACAAACTAGTGCATCAATGAAAGGGTCAAGGAATAAGTTTTGTCATTAAAAGAGCTTATTAAGGTTTAGAGACTAGGCTAATAAATAATTTTAAATCCATTTAAAATATATAACAAATATGGAAAAGAAATTTCCATACATTAGAGATTTATGTTCTATCCAAGTTTTCCTCTACCATAGGGAAAAACCATTTGAAAAAAATTTGAAAATTGTGGTTTTTGTAATTATTAAAATTAATGAAATGCTATTGAAAATATATTATAAAACAACATAAAATAAAATCTTGACTAATTATACCCACTTGCGAAAATATTGATAAGAGAGACTCAAATATACATGTGTGTTTGTGACACAATCATTCATATATATATGTGTGTGTGTGTGTGTGTGTGTGTGTGTGTGTGTGTGTGTGTGTGTGTCTATATATATATATATATATATATATATATATATATATATATATATATATATATAGAGAGAGAGAGAGAGAGAGAGAGAGAGAGAGAGAGAGAGAGAGAGAGAGATCTAACCCTAAATATTGGTAGAAAATTTCCTTGAATGGCTGCTCAAGCCAAAATTGAAGTCCATGCAATTGGATCATCTTACGCAAATGTGATAGCACCATGCCAATGCCTTAGGGAAAAAAAACCTTGGCGGGAGGCTCCATAACCTTAACAAACTCAAAGAAAAATATTCACCAAGACATAAAAACTTAGGGCGAGACACCAAGGAAACCCTACATTCTCTTTGTAGACTAGAGTTCCATATACATAATGTGTCTTCACCATTATCTAAATGGGGAGTAGGATTCTAGAAATACCTCCTTTCCTCTCCCTAGGGCATAATAACAAAGACAAGACATAAAAGAAAATGAAAGAATGGAAATTTCCACAAAACTTAATGTAATTAACATATTTGCCACAACTTTCAGAGTTAATTGTTCCCTTCCAAATCATAATTCTCACACCAACCTAATAATGACCATAAAATTTTTTAAGGTAGGTAATATGTTTAGGCATATAACCTACTTCTATTGGAAAGACGACGCTGAATTTTAATTTTTTTTATTACAAATATTATGAGTATGTTCAAGTTTATATATATATGTATATTCATTGTTTAATGAAATGTTGTAATTATATTTATTAAGTTACTTGTACTTTATAAGTGTGGATTTATGATTATTTGTGTTATTAAAAGTTTTTTTAGTTGTGTAGATAACTTCCAACCCTAAAATTCGAATTTTTGCCAAGCATATTACCATAGTTGTCTTTATTTCTTGCATTTGTGTCCTAAACTTATGAGCATTATTTGACCTTTTAATTTACATGGTTGGGTTGGTTACCACAAAATTTAAACCGCCATTTAACTTACATGGTTGGGCTAGCCATTACAAAGTTCAATCCATGTTATACCCTTCTATCTAATAACTCCCACAAGTCTATAGGCAACACAGCTTCCAAACCATGTTATACCCTTCTATCTAATAACTCCCACAAGCTTATATGTCACACAACTCCCGCCTAAACTTGACAACATCACATCACTATCACCCATCAATAATTTTTTTTAGTTATATATATATATATATATATATATATATAAAATATTGGTGGGACTACATTTTCATCATATCCAATATATCACCCCGATCGTAGGGGACCATCTAACTAAACATATATATAAATTTTTAAAATATCAATTTATACACAATATAAAAAACAAACATTGATTTTTTTTATCATTATCATTAATATAAAAAATCATATTCATTTAAAAAAATATATAATGTATCAATATTTATAATATATTATTTTTGAACTTGCTACACCTGCAAAGGCCAAGTTGGCTTCGAAAATGGCATCAGGATTCTTCCAAGCGTTCGCCATTATCACCCTTTCTCTAGTGAATGCAGGAAATGTGAGGCCATCTGGAAAATTATTCTTACGTACTCATACAATCTTCCTTTGAAGCTCATTGTACCAAATTTTGTACGTGTCCATAACTAGATCATCATCAAGAGGAACAACTTCCTCTTCCTTTCCTGGAGCTAACTCTGCTGTTGGAGGTGGTGGAGACTAACTGGTGTCATGTTGTGTACTTGGCATCAAGTTGACATCTTGATTCTGTGGCCCCGGTTCCGCATCCATGTCATCGATCTCTATCAAATATTTCATCTACTAAGAAATCTCCTGGTCCTGCATTTGTTCGCTCTCCTCCTATGTTGATTGTCGAATTTGTTCTTTCTCCTCAGCTTGATTCTGCATTGTTTCTTCCTCCAATCTCTTCTTCTCTTATCTCTTCCTCCGTTATTCTCTCTACATCCTTTGTTTCCTCTTTACCTCTCTTAGTAAAGCCACTTTTTTAATAGCTGGATCCGCTTTCATCTTGTGGCTTCGTTCTCGCCCTGGAATATAAGCAACCTTTCTATTTCCCTTATCCTGCATGGGGTTGCTCTCATCTAGTGGCACTACTTCTAGTGCAGCTACCATCTGCGGATTCATCTGTGAAGTTCCTATAATATTGATCGGCTTACGGGATTTGGTGGCATTATAGAAATTCTTCCATGGACCCTCCTATGGCCAATGAAATGTCCCACTGAGGCACTGGAAGCGAATTCTTGCATAGTGGTATTTACAAATACCATGGGGATCATACAGATTAAAGTCCCAAGTACCGAATGGAAACTTCTCTATCTCATTTCCTTTGGTATTCGTGACTTTCAGGTTATTTATCTCGTACAACAAATTTTCATATGAAGAGGATTCCATGGTGCTTTCTTCTTCCTATGCAAATTTGTTGACAACATTTTTGACAGATGATATGAAACTAATTGCATGACAAGCATGCCAGTGGCATATCTTAGAAAATGATGCAACGACTTCTAGATGTCGAACACTCTAAGGAAGGTGTCAATCGGTGAAGAAAACCAATCTGTTATTTCTACTGCTGCCTCCATTTCTCCACGTGACATGCAAGGTGGTTCTTGCTCAAAGATCATCTTGTACAACGAAATGGGGAAGTGGTCAATTAGATTCTCTATAACTCCTTGATGGCTACAATATGAGAGAAGTCTGTAGTGGATGTACACGGCAGGGTCTTGAGGTGTCCAAGTCCATTCCATTCCAGGGAATGCATTATGTGCACGAATTGCATCCAGTAAATATGAAAACATGTATAATCTTGCTTGCCTGCCCTTGAGAGGATTATGGGAATTTTCTATATAGATTCGTAACTATCAAGCCAATAAATCTTACGACTTGAATGGCTTCCCCTCATTCAAAACCTAGTTCATTAAGGTTTCCCACCCTTTAGGAAGGGTCTCTATGCTCTAATGACCGTAGCTTCTGTAAGCTAGGATAACCAAGAGATGATAGGTCTTCCTAAGAGACATTTTCTTATATGTGTTGGTGGGCGTCTGTCGAAAAATTGATGGCTCTTTCACCCATCCTATAACAATTTCCTTCATGCTCAAATAATTGTTGGTGGCATAGAAATATGAATCCATGAGTTTTTCTCGCTCGGGAAAATGGTACATAATATGGTAATCTTCTGCCATAAAATTAACAAGCTTTTGTCTGCTGGCATTTTTCAAAGTCATGGTCTTCACATCAATATGTGAAACAATCCAATTGATGACATTTGAAAATGGGAAGTCTCGATATATGCATGCAACCTTGTGTAATATCGACCGCTGAACACTGACATATACCTAATAGTCCTCTAGATCTGCCTTGAAGCTCTGTTTTTTAAAAATATTTTTTCACTTTTTGCCATGTTAGATCTTATTCATTTTCCACAAAAAATTGAGTGTCTGAATACACTGGAAATTTTATTGACATAATATAAACTGATTCCCCAGTACTTCTTTTTGTGGTATCTTTTGAGGTAGCTCTCTTGGGTGCCATGGTAACAGTGATTAATGGAGAGAAATTTTCAACAACTATGGTGTGAAAATTCCAAGTCATAGATATGAAATCCTACTATAGCAAACTGAATTAACTTCACCTACTTGTGAATTACAGTAACAAGTTATTTGAATATTTCTTCTGTAAACACTGAAGCAAATTTCACTCAACTAAATTAATATGAAAAACAAGAAACTGAGAAAAAGAACAACATCACACAGGACATCATTGTTTTTGTAAAAATATCGCTGGAAAAACCGAATGCGGGAAAATCGGTGCAAAAAATTTGAGGGTTTTTTTTTTTTTGAAGCAACAGTTATATCTGAAAAAAATATATGGATTCCTTGCTTCCTATCTAGTACAAACAATACCACTTGGTAGAAGAAAGACAAATTTTGATATTACCTCACTCTGCTAGTCCCAGCTAATCCAGTAGCTGAAATGATGAAACCCCAACACCCTCTGTGGTGCCTCTGTGTAGTAATTGCATATGAATGTGTGGGGGTCTATGAAGGACTGTGTCGCTTCCTCTGCTAAATTTTTCATCCCTTAGAAATCTCGATTCCAGTTGTCTGGGCTTAGAATTTCGATCTGCCAGTTGAAACTTGGACTTCTGCTCAAAATATTGTGTTGCCTCTGCATGTGGTCTTTTTGGCCTTATGTCACCATCTCTGGCTGTTGCATCAACCTCTCTAAACTCTGCATTGATTCCTATACATCTTTCTCTACCTCTCTACTGAGTATTCTTGGCCCCGGAGAAGATCCTCCGACTAAAATGTCTCTGCCCCTTAACTGCATGAGAATCTCTTGATCAAAATTTTCCTCTGAGCACTACTCCTTCATAAAATTCGATCTCTTTATCTCTTGTTGTTTCTTTCCAAATGATCCTCAAGCCTTATTTATAGCCTTCTCATCGAGATTTCAATGCCCGAGATTATATCTCCAATCAACGGCTAATATTACATTTTGACTTGATCTAATTTTTTTAGAACATTCACACCCATATTCTATTAATTCACTTTAATTATTTTATTTTCCTAAGTTTAGAAATAGAGTTAGCTTAAAATAATTAATTCTCTTAATAAAATACAAGCTGGGTGGAATTTCTCCAAAAAAAATCTCGGTTATTTGGAATACATGTGTCTAAGCCTCTCCATAAAGTTTGATACTTATAGCACATCCGATGCTACCCCAAATCAACACCCCCTCTTAGCGAGGAACGTTCTCTAGAAAATATGCCCTGCTACACACTACTCTGACTCTGAAGCATCTCCCTCTCTATTTTTTATGTCTGACATACTATCCATCAACCACTGCCTTGATGTTGCAACTATATTGTTGTTGACCCTGCCACGATCGACACTGCATCAATATTGTAACTCCCTCTCAAATGTTGCATCTGCTACTAACACTTCCACTTCTAACTCAACACTGCAACTCAATTTCTAAGAGAAGAAAATGAAAAACATCCAAAATTATGAACAAGTGTTCATGATGCATCTCAATGCTGAAACTTTGACTATTTCTCATCCCACGTTGTCCCTCTGAAGCATCCCATTGTTTTTGCTTTGCACTATGTCCCTCTGCATTGCTACAACTCTACTTTATGTTGCTTAGATTCTTGTGTTGCTAACTACTACATCTGATGCTCCAACACTCCTTTGCATAAACAAAACCTCCTCCAACCTGCTACTTCTGATATTTGGGAACCCGTAGCAAGGTTGTGATACAAGAGGTGGACTCTTAAGGGATCCTTCCCAACTGAATTTATTGCAAACTTATATCTCAATATTGCCCCACTTCCCTCCTAGAGATGCATGGGTTCTCATGACATACTCATCCTCCTCGATATTTGTGGATGCAACATTTGGATCATGCTTCTCATCCTTGTCCTTTTTCTTCAAAGGAAATTGGGTAGTGTAGTGACCAATTTCACCACACCTGAAGCAAATTATCTTCGAGATGTCCTTCTTTTTTCTTCGCTGCTCCTCATTGCCTTTGGATGCAAGGGATACATTTTTCTCCTCCTCCTTCTTCTTCGACCCACTGTTGTTGTTGTCATTAAGATTGCACTTGACTAGGTCCCTCCTTAGATGTTCTTGCTGAAGAGCAGCCCGCATCTCTTCCTAGCCCGACAAGGTTGCTCTCTTGAGGATGCTCTGGAAAAAAACCTGTCATTACTTTGTGACTACATTAATAACCAGTCTCACCATTTTTGTAGGAAAAGGGGTGGATCCCATGACTGCTACCTAATCATGAGTTTCATGAAGACTAGGCAAGAGCAAAAAAAATACATTCCCCCATTTGCATCTGCGCCATCCTAAGTTTATTTTCTAAGTACATATTCTGTTGCTCGAAATATCTTTCATGAAATGCTACCAAGGATTCCCACATCTGCCTAGTTGTGTCCTTTCCAGCTACGTGGAACACAAAGTGATCTTTGAATCCATCAAGGAGAAAACTTTTAGCCTTCGCCATATCATAATTGTATTTCTTCAACGAATATGGATCTGCAAGGAAAACTACTGTACTCATCATGAAAATATTGAGATCATATTCATATAGAAGACATGTTATTCTCACCTTCCAGATTACATAGTTGGAGGCTCCCTCCAAGGGGTCCTGATCTCGAAGCCCATGAGATGTTATTTCTGCCGAAAAGAAAATGTTGAATATTCTCCCTCTCTCCCCCCTCTGCGCAACACTGGACTAGCTTACACACTCCTTGGTGGAGCTTGTAGATCTTCCATCAGGATCTGATGCTCAGATCATGAAAAAATGGAATTCCTCGACTAGGAACTCCCTGAGAAATAAAATTCCCTCATTGTGCTTCTTCTTTCTTTTTTGACGAATTTCTGCCAAGTAAAAAATTTCCTGCAGAAGAATTTGTGTCCCACAATCTCTTCACTAAGGCTTTGTGATGCTCCCTCTAACTCGAAAAAATCTTGATCTGGAAGTCCTACCTCTCTGTCGACTCACTTAGAGAGAGACATTCCGCAAAAATCCAGCCCTTCTGGAATGGACTATGCAATGCCTCCGGGGATTCAAATTGCTTCTTTCTGTAGTTATTCGGCCTCTTGCTCAGCATTGGCTCTTCTCTTCCTATTTCACCTGCAACGCTCTAAAACCATTTTAGAATTCGAAGCCCTAGATTTGGAATCCTAATACAACAAACTAAAGTAACTTCACAGTAAATTACATTAACAAGTTATCTGCATATTTATTCTATAAATACTAAAGAAATTACTAAAGTAGCATTCACTCAATTAAATTAATATGCGAAACAAGAAACTGAGCAAAAGAAAAACATCACACAAGAAACCATTGTTTATAGACAAATGTCCTTGGAAAACCCCATTGCGGGAAAATTGGTGCAATAGATCTGAGGGTTTTATTATTAAGAAACAATTATATCTAAATAAAATATTTTCTTTCATTGTTGGATATTGAGGACAGAGAATATCACTTGGCAGAAGAAAGACAAATTGTGAGATTACCTCACTCTACTAGTCCCGGCTGATCCGGTAGTTGAACTAACTAAGCCTTAACACCCTCTGTGCTGCCTTTGCATTGTAATTGCATAGGCCTACATGGTGACCTCTTAAGGACTGTGTCACCTCCTCTGTTGAATCGTTCAACCCTCAAAAATATCAATTCCATCCATCCTGGCTCAAAACTTCAATCTCCCAGCTGAAACTCATACTTCTACTATGGATATTGTGTTGCCTCTGCATGTGGCCTTTGTGGCCCTGCGTCACCCTCTCTAGGTCCTGCTTCACTCTCTCTGGGCTCTGCGTTGATTCCTCTACATATTTATTTGCCTCTCTACTAAGGATCCCTGGCCCTAGAGAAGATCCTCCAACCAAAATTGTCTATGCACCTCAACTGCATGAGAATCTCCCGATTAAAGTTTTCCTCTGAGCATGAATCCTTTATAAAATTTGATCTCTTGATCTCTTAGTGTGTCTTTCCTAATGACCCTCAAGCCTTATTTATAGTCTCCTCGTTGAGACTGCAACGGGAGATATTAGATCTCCAATCAATGGCTAAGATTACATTTTGACTTGATCTATTTTTTCTAGAACATTTACACCCATATTCTATCAATTCACTTTAATTATTTTATTTTCCTAAGTTTAGAGTTAGGATCACTTTAAAATAATTAATTTTATTAATAAAATAAAAACTGTGTGGAATACATGTGTCTAAGCCTATCCACAAAGTTTGATACCTAGAGAACATCCGATGCTATCCCAAATAAGCATGTGGTACCTGCAGGAGAGAAAAGACACTCATGGAAAGAAAACATTATCTTTTGCAAATCAACTTTCAAAGAAAGATCGGGAAGCAAACACATGAACTCATGATTCAGATTGCACAATTCTCATGATCAATTGTGGGAGACTGGCTAAGGGAACTCTGCATTTTGTAGTCTTGATAGCTAAGGATGCAGCCTAAGGATTGATTCTGCGCAATGTGTAGTTCTTCTTGGGAAGAGACATGGAAAGAATATGCCTTGAGCAGTCTTAGTTTCCAAGGTGGAAGACTGAGCCTTGGGACTGTGCAATGCAAATTTAGGCCAATCTATATTGCGCATTATGTAGTCTTAGAGGCTGAGATCTAGACTTGAGCCTTAAACTTGCGTAATGACTAACTAGGAAAGGCAATGCATGTTAAAGTGAAGTGCAAAGCTTCCCGGTGAGGGTGTGGGGAATAAGTAAATGTAAGTTAAAATGTAGGTTAAAGTGCAAATCTCACTAAGTATGGGCATATTGGTGCGAATCATGTGAAGAAAATCAACAAATGGAAGGAAAAATAAATATGTGAGGAGAGTCGTTGAAATGATGATCACTGATGTGAAAAAACAAGAAAACTAATGCGACACTTATGAAAGGTGAATGGAAAACTGAATCAACACTTCTACAAGGTAATATAATTTAAAGCACAAGCAACCACGAAGAGAAACAAACAAAAAAAAAAATTCGCGGAAGTGAAATGAAAAAAGAAATAGAAAAAGTGGCAAAAGGAGACAAAAGAAAAACTCACCCAGAAAAGTGACGCAAACTCCACCGAAGGCTCCTAGATCTCCTTGGGAATGCTATAGCTCCAAAATCGAAGGTACAAATTAGATCTAGAGGCATCAATTAAATATATTTGAGCATATTAGGGTTTATGACGTGCATGCCTAAAATAAAGGAAAAAGCGACACTTGGCAGAAATTTTTAAAAATATCAACTTTGCCACCTTCAGGAAATTAATAATGAATCCCTTTTTTCTAGGGATTTTTTTTTTCCTTTTTTTCAGGAAACTTTTCATGCACACTGCTAAGGAAGAATGCACAATTCTGGGGAACTGGGAAACATCTCGCATCAGTGCATTGCGCAATTTTTTATCTTAGTGTTGAGCTTCCATTCATGACTGTGCAATTCTACAACTCAAGCTCGAGCTGCAATTCTAGATTGCGCAGTTTCCATCAACAAGGATGGCTTACCCTCATGGATTTAAAATTTTATAGAAGAAAGTCGAGGACTGATGTAAGGCCAATTCAGAAGGATAACTTGTGACTAAAAATATTAGATAAGTGTGAAAAAAAGTAAACACAAGCACAAATGAAAATAATAAATCTTGATTAAATCGTGAACACATGATGAAAATAAAAGATAAGCTCCTGTAGAAAAAAGGGAAGGCTTCAAATCAAAGCATAGGAAAAAAATTGGAGGGTAGTTGTAGCAACTACAACACTTGGCGACACACTGGTAGAACTCCAACTCTCTATATGGTTCTTGTCTCATTCAAAATAGGTCTAACTCTTTAGGAGTTATAGTTTGGTTCATTGATTATCATAGAATCTTTACTTAGCCCACATTAAATATCTAATCCCTCCCATTCTCTTCATCAGAAACATGCTAAACCAAGCCAAGTCAAACTTAGTTGTTTCGATTGGGGAAGAGGAATATATCATGATGCATAAGTATAAGGATTTTCAGAGTCTTATTTTTCATATTTGGTGTTCCTCCACTGTGAATAGACCTAGACAGTGCCCCGATGGAGTCATTTTAGAAACACAAACATTGCTCCGTTGCTATCTAGCCTAGAAAATACCCCGACGAAGTTGTTTTCTTCACCTCCCTACGCATTAAGCCTTTCTCTTATTTCAACATTTATTTCATTTTTCATTTTTTCCCTTTTTGTTTTGTTCATAGAACTATGCAAAGGCACTTATTTATTTCATGGGGTGGAAGAGGGATCCTGACTTATTGAGAGAAGAAGAGGTTTTTCCTTCAGAGAAGGATTATATATATATACCTCTGACATGCCTGTTAAGGTTTACCTCCCTCCTTACTCTACGCGGCTTAATTGACATGGATTAACCAAAAAAATACAAGACTAATTAGAGTAGGTGGTACTAGTTATAGATTCAAGCGTCATGATTCCACTGTGGTTTTATTCGAAAAAGGATGTATTTTCCATTAGATTACCCTTGACTAAAAGGTGCAAGATCTACACGAATATTGGGAATAAACATATAGCCAAGCATTGATAGTAGTACAACTTCTTCTTAGACTTCAACATGCTTGATTCAGAAACTAAAAACGGTCTCATGTGGAAGCCATCTTATGACTAAAATGAAGTGAGTGAAAGGAGCGAAGAGGAAAGTAAATCAAAAGAAAACAAAAAAGATAAAAAAAAAATTACTCCTACTCCTAATCTAACAGAGAATAGGTCATACTTACTTAAAACCAAATTTCCAGTGAATTCAGTGGTGCATCATCTGGCCTATGTAAGCTAGGGAATTCATATCAAGAACAATATTTAGAAGCAAAAACATGAAAGAAAGATAAGGAAATACAAACTAAGAAGTTCAAAGTCTTAAAGTGAACACAAAAAAGTATGAAAGAAATGAACATACAAAGCATTTGCAGACAAATTACGATATTCAAACACACTATGACTCAAATACATGCAAGGACAAACTTCCAAACTACAGAAACTGGTGAACATAAAGAAATAATAAAACTTGTCTTTTTCGATGGTGCTCACCAGGTATGACTCCTCCAATGACTGAGAGATAGGGTCATGCAAAATTGATGGAGGATGGGAAAATTTTGAAACAAATTGATTTTCAATGTGTGCTGGATAGTTATGAGGAGCCTTGAAATATTCAACATTAATATGATCAAAGTTGGAACTGGCCTCAATACTACAAGAACTTGACATAACAATCAACTTGGGCTAAAGTGACTTGAAATCTTGCGGAAGCTCCAAATCATCAGAGGATAGATCATCAAATACTGGTGGATAAGAAAGATCAACCACAGAAAAATCACAGCTGTGACAGGATGAATCGGTGAAAATATCATGACAACCACGATAATAAAGTTCAAGATAAAAAATAGAGTCATCCTCATGATCTGACGAACCATAGAGATGGGAAGATTGAAAAAAATAAATTTCACCATCTATTTCTTCATAATGATGAGATGATAGATTGGGGAGATCAAGAAGAGAATATTTTTCCTCTCTACATTCAGATGTAAAACTGACATTTTGCAAGTTCTAAGAGTGATCAAAATTAATAATATCATCAGAAGGTAATTCTTTACAAGATTCAACAAGGATGATAGAATTGCAGGAAAATGTATTAATAATGAGGGACAAGTGCAAAAGGAAAATAATCATCCTTCATTGCAGATTCTTGTTCAGATGTGGACTCCCACACATATTCATCACAAATGATATTGCAAGTTGGTTTCTCAACACCAATTCCATTCAGAGTTTTCTCCTCATGAATATCAAAAGAAACATTTGAAACAAGTGAACACAACAACTCACTATCCGAAGTACCAAAAGAACCAAAGGAAGCAGGAAGAGGAGATAACACTTCATCGTGAACATCAGATTAATAGTCCAAATTTTTTTTGAAATTCTCAAGTTCTCCCACCTCAACCTGTGGAAATGGATTTGTTTGATGAGAAGGAGACGGAGGGTCACTCAGAACAGTAACTTCGTCCGTCATAAATTTTGAAGCTCTAATACTGCATTGTGTTGGGATACTTTCAAAAGATTTATATTCGTGTGGATTCATTGAAATGTGAATAAGATATTCAAATTTCTCTAGCAATAAAGGGCAATTGACATCATCCTCCGAAAAATTAAAACAAAAATGAATGAAACAATCGTGAAATCATCAAGAAATTCATCATGTTCATTTCTTAATTACATATTTTTCTTGAGCACATATTTATAATTCTACCGATCAAAGGCACAAAAAAGTTTTGGGGCAAGATGTTCGAAAGAGTGTATGAAAGTGAAAGAAAATGTGTAACTCCATTCCCTTATGCACCCTTCGAAATTGAGGATGAAAACCTACACACAACATCCTCAAAGTGGATATTGATTTTTTTGCAAAATCAAAGAAAGAGAGTGGTGTGCTAAAAAAGGTTGTTCCACCCTTGCCATTGAATTTTAGATTTGAAAAGTCATTAATAATTTCCACCAACACTTTCAGTTTTGCAGTTCTTGAAAAAAATGTTGGGGCTAAGAGATGGGAAGAATCCGTAAATGAGTATGGAAATTCAAACAAAATTTTTGGGCTCAGCGTGTCATCTGGTTCTCCTTCTAGAGCCATAAATGTTGACAATTCTAGACTAGCCAATATTCAGGGGATCTCCCTGATATGAAGTCCTAATTAGACCTCACACCGTTTGGTGTAGGAGTCCCATCTGGAAATGTGACCTGGTTATCGATGCAGTGGGTGTTAATGATATGCCTTGGCTGCAAATACACATAGAGTGATGTATGGCCACTTTGGTGAGAGAAAGTGTGTGACCCTGCGGAATGTCAAGTGCGATGCATGAAGGTTTAAACACAGGAAGGGAAAATAAGTGAGCTCCTTAGAATCTTGTAATAGTACGCAACTTGAAAGGAACACATGGGCATAAAGACATCACAAGCTAATATGTGAAATAGTTCACAATTTAACAATGATGAAATAATACAACATCACACATTCAACAAGATTCATACCAATCCAATTGATATATTTCATAAGCATAAGCATAAGTTAAATAACATACATTGCAAATACAACAACAATAGTCTTACTACATTCACAACATATAAATGAAAACATGTTGGTTTCGAAGTTTTATTAAAGTGAAAGTTCCAATAATACATATACCATTAATGGACCACTAGCCCCAATAGTGGAACATGATGTCAACATCACCTCCTACTCCAAAGAAATATACTCCATCTACACTATGGAGAAGCTAAGGCTCTCACAAAAACTCCCAAGCTCTTGATTCTAAGCCTAAGCCTAGCCAAAAGCTTGGCTCCCAAAAGCACTTTACATGAGTTATGATGATGTATGTATAACAAAAGGGGTGAATATTTACATATCCCTTTGTGGCTCTTGGACTTCTCTCATAACTCTTCAACTTCTTTACAAATAAATTTTCAATTACATTACATCGTGAATCTTCACATTCCACAATTGACACTTGGAATTTAACTTAAAAATTATTTACAAAAGAATATTACAATACACTCATACCCATATAAGACAAAATAGGGTAGAGACAACTTGAGAACCTAATAAGACAAAATATTATCATGGTTGAGTTTGACAAAACTCTAGCTCAACAACTTCCACTTGATGTATCTCGGTCATGTATCGGTGCCAAGCTTGGTACTGTGCGAAGACATCCCCAAACTATGCGATGGTATCTCAATGAAAGCAGACTCTAGCCTCCAAGGAATCTCAATACAATGATTTGGAACTAGTTTGAACTTCCTTCTGGAGTAGGAGCAACATTGTTCTCACTTGGACAGGGGCACCCATGTAGTTTTTCATGTTTTGTTTGTTCAAATCCAAATATTCCTTGGTGGAAATCTATCCATGTTGCTCCAAGTATTCTTCGATATCCTGCCTCACCCAGCTCCTGGGTTTAGATTCTATGAGTGAGCCAACTAATGGGTTCTTGTGTGTGTTCATAAATAAATATAGACTGTTGTATAATCGTACATACAAGGCCTGAATTCTACCAACGAACGAGGCGAGATACTTTTTGTTATGGATCAACATCTGAACTATTTATTTCTCCAAATTTTCCTAATGCTTATTTTTCTTTCCCAAGTTAAGTGGTGTCGCTAATTTGTATCTCATTTACCATTCATGCATGACAACAATGGTCATCTGTACATTCCTAAGATTTTTGGAAAAGCCTTTACATTTCTACTACATGCCATTCAAATGGGCAACGGTCTTATGTACGGTAAAAATTTCCCCATAGAGGTTTTGCATGGTGTCTCCAAGTGTCGATGCTTTAAAAAGTATTGTTTCCCTCATTTCCTTTAGATGGACCTTTGTGGAAGTTGCATTCTGAGTTGTTGCATAGAGATGTTCTACCTCTTTCTTAACAACCTGTAAGTTACGTATTAATTACTTATTCTTGGCAATCAAATATTGAATGTTTGACCTTGTTGCACCTTCTAAGGCCAAGTTGGTTGCAGAAATGACATTGAGATTCTTCTTGATGTTCACCACTATCACCCTTTATTTAATGAATGCAAGCGATGCGAGGTCATCCAGAAAATGCTTCGTATACGTGTGTACAATCTTCCTCTAAAGTTCATTGTACAAAAGATTGTATGTGTCCATAACTGGATCATCATTAACAGGAACAACTTCCTTTCCTAGAGCTAACTCTATTGCTGGAGGTGGTGGATACTAACTGGTGACCTGTTGTGTACTTGGCATCAGGTCTATAACAACCTAGTGAAAATTCCATGTAATAAAAATTAATAAAGGCAAAATAATAACCACGATTGATGGGATACTTATTCCAAGCTAAATGTTGGGAAACCATCCTAGTGAGGGTGTCCATTGGTTATTATGGCTAAAGGAAATTGGCAAAGGCAATGACAAAGGATTTGGAAAGGAAAGAGGTTTTTTTTGGCATTTATTTATGAAAATAATGGAAAATAGGAGAAAAGAAAAGTGAAAGGTCACAGGTTGCATGTGAAAAGGAAAATAATGGAAAATGAAGAAATTAGAGGCCTCATTAATAAAAATACTTTTGAGGATCAGTGGGCAAGCTTTTTCTCACCTTTTGTCAGTTCAGTTTTGGAGCTATCTAATTATTATCTCTCTCTCACTCTCACTCTTGGACACTTATATTTTTCTTGGGGCACTTTGGCATTGAAGGTAAGAGGAAGGAAGGAGCAAGAAAGGAAGAGCAATATAAAGCAACTACAACAGGATTATTTGCAATCATTGATTTGCATGAGTGATTTCCTTGCTATATTTGTCATGCATGGTATTTATGCGGTTCTTTTCTATCATGGCATGGGTTTTTCCTAGTGTGACATCCTTTTCAACCTAGCCTTTCCATTTCGAGATAGCCTTGATGAGATGGGTTCTCTTACTTTGGTTGAGCTGGATTGACGGATGGATTCGAAGCCGAGTGAGGTGGATCTTCGAAATGAAAAACACATGGCCTAGTGATCTATGAACTAGAATGTGGGTCATGGTAAAGCCACTGGCCTAGTAACCCTTGAATGAGACTATGGGTTGTGGTAAAGCTAGCATTGTTTTCCTCGGTGGGCCTAAGAATCCTTGTCGGTGAATGGTGGGTAGTGTCGTAAAGCAAAGAGGTGGATTTCTCTCCGTTGGGCCTAGTAGTCCCAGGATGGGATGTACGGTAAAGCCTGGAGATTTGGTCTAGGCATAGGGCCTAGTGATCTCTCGATCATACTACGGTTTACGGTAAATCCTAAGAGACTAGGAGCCAGTAAAATTCTTCACGGTGTAGGTGGAGATCTCCAGTAGCATCCATGCTTGTTTTGTTGTTTTTGGTTGTCATGCGTCCCACATTCATTCTTGGAATATGGCATGGGGGTGATTGGATGACGAGATATTTGGCTTAGCCAATCTATGGTCGGATGGAACACGGTAGTCCCATCTCCAGTTGGTTTTTACATTCATTAATGAGAAGTTCATTTCCATGGAATTTGATGTATAAATGTATTGATTTATATGTAGATCCTATGGCTGATGTATCCTTGATATTTCTATTGTTATTATGTTGGTTATGAACATGTATTCTGACAGTGATGATGTATGGCTCTCCTCGTGTTTTTATTTGTAAATGAATAAAAAATGTATCTATGACCTAATAGATGATATTACAGCTAATGATGTAAGGGAACAATGCTTCTTAGTGATTCTCAGACAAGTATGAGACCGATATGTTTAGATATGTGATTTAAACCTATAGATTACATATTTGCGACATGTTTGATGAAATTCCTGTCATGGCTAGTAGGGGTCTAGTCAATTCCTTATCCCAATATTTGATTTTACACCATTGTTTCGTTGTTATATTTCATGTATGAGCTTAACATTTAATTATGTGAAATGACTTGGACTCTAGGCCTAAAAAAGTGTCTCAAAACCCAGGGATGTTGCAACGAGTCTAGGAAATTGAGTCCCTAGATTCATGTTTGCATACTATCTGGGAGCATCTAGAGCCTCCCAAATGCACCCATGCCTATATTGTGGGAGCTTTTGGGTGTTCAAAGGCTTAAAACCTCATTGGAACCCATGATCTAGATGTCTAAGTGGTTGGGTTGGCTTCTCGAGGTCTTGTTGCTAATTTGGAAGGCATGTGCGATGTGTTTCTATCGATTCCATTTCCTTAAGGTCACCTAGGAGGTTGAATCAAATCATAGTAGTCTCTCGTCACATATTTACCCCGATTGGCTGGTTACTTGGGTATATGTGAGATGAGGGTGTTATAGAGTGGTATCAGAGCATGGTTCACCCCTTGGACTAGATGGGTGGCGTGTGTTGGTCATCCATTCATGTCAGTTGCATGTATATTAATCATCCTTGTCGTATATATGCTTGTTGCATATGCATGGTGTTGGTCATGGCTGCAGTGATGTTGCCATGTTAAAGAGGATGTTGTTGTTGTGAAGTGTGTCATGTCATGAGTATATGTTTGATTATGCATTATTATGTGTTTGTCATGCATACCTGTTAGTTGCATATGTGTTCTTCATGTTGTGGACTATGTGCTTGTTGTGCACGATGAAATATTGGTCGCCATTATCATATGATCGGTGGAAAGTGCAAAGTAGGTCTAGAACTATTTCATTTGTGTTGCAGTCTTGTAGACACAATTTTCAGTGTGAACAGTGCAAAGTTTTTGCAGGCTTTGAGATGATTAATGATGGTGAAAAGTAACGTTGTTTTGGCATCGACACATGTAAAGATAACAAGTGTATTGGATCTGTAGGACCCTAAACATGGACATATAGGCAAATGTATTTTAGTGATATCCAAATATTTTAGAAATTTGATGATAATGATAAACATGGACATATAGGCAAATGTATTTTAGTGATATCCAAATATTTTAGAAATTTGATGATAATGAACTGCAGCTAATTAACATGTAATAATATTTTGGAAGTAACTAAGTCAAATTTTTAAACTTATATTTTATTAGCCATATTTTTCAAATATTCTAAAATATGCTATCAAAATCAAAATCAAAATGACAATTGTTTTCTTATTTTAAATGCTTTTTGCGAGGCCCACCCAAGTCTATACACATAGTAGTAAATCATTAAAGATAAATTTAATATTCCAATATTGTGTGTTTTTTTTAAACCAAATTACCTTTCATTAAAGATAAATATAATAATATTTATAAACACATAGTCATTAAGAAAATAATTTTAATTTTCTAATATTTTATTTTAACTAAATTATTTTTGAGTAAAAGTAAATATAATATTATTTATAAACACACAATAATTATAATAATAATTTTATTTTTCTATCATTATATCAGTCTCGTGAATTGAATTTAAATATAAAAAAATAACAACTATTCCTACTATCCAACCTCAATATCAATAACCCCAATTCACAATCCTCCAATAATGTTAACGAAATCCAAAATCTCATCTGTAGTCAGTAGAGTTAGTCAGTATTAGTTTTGATTAGGGAAGTTCAAAATCTCATATGTAGTCAGTAGAGTTATGTTGGACGGTAAATTCCAACTGCGCAGTTGCAGGCGGGAGCACGGACAACCAGCAGATCGGCGGCAGCACAGTTGATCAGGCGCGGAAGGTTATCATGGCGGCAAGTTTTCTGAGATCGACGGAGTGCGGGGGGTCGAATAGCGCGACCGTTAACAAAACCATACCCCCCGCAGTTGACCAGCCGTGGGGCCTTTGACCGCAATCGTGTGGCTGATATTTAGTGCGGGGGGTCACATATTTGAGGGGTACGGACAGAACCATACCCCCCGCAACCACCACTTTGAGGTGGCTCCACCACATGCGTTCACCGCACCACCGTTCCGCCACCACCGCATAAAAAAAATAGCCGCTGCCAGCAAATTTAAAATTTGCCATAAATTTTTTTTAATGGTGCTGACAGAAGTTTTTAATGCCATTAATAAAAATTATAAGCGGTGATGTTTTTGGCAAATTTGTCAACGAATGTCATTAATTAGATTTAGATATTTTGTTTATAAATACAACAGAGGTGTAGTGTAATTTTTTTTTACACACAGAATGTAACGCACAGCAGTGCATTGTTTTTTTTTACAGAGTGCAGAATTAAAAATATACACAGCAGAGTATATTTTTGTAAAACAGAGAGCTGTTTATTTTTTTTTAATAGACAGAGATAGTAAGTGAAAATACACAGCAGTGTATTATTTTACAGAGAGAGACAGGAATTTTTTTTTGTTGAGACAGAGTGTTTTATTTCTGAACTGTGTTTGCAGCAGTCAGATTTTTATTGTAAATCCCTCTGCAGTGAGGAAGAAGTTGTAACAGTTTTTTTTAAGAAATTGAATATTTTTTTATGTGAAAATTCTGTCACTGTGTCTGCAAATTTTTAAATATTTCTCTGTGTTAGAAGAGGCAGTTTTATTATTCTGGAATTCTGAAAATTCCAACATGGTATCGGAGCCAATCCAGGCTATTTGAAGGTCAAATACGCTGAAGGAACAGAGTTCGTTTTTTGCAGCAGCCTCTCCTGCAGAGTGAAGGTTCAGTCAAAAGGAATTCGAAGGTATTTCTCTATACAGTCTTTGTGTAATTGTTGCAGAACAGTTAGTTAATTAAAACACACAGTCAAGTGTTTTTATCATAGTTAGAAGTGCAGAATGGCTGGTTCTAGCACAGGTATGAGTTTGGGAAGTGTCCATCTCCCACAATTTAATGGGAAGAATTATGACTACTGGTCAATAACTATGAGGGCTTTATTTGTCTCCCAAGAGTTATGGGAATTAGTTGAGGATGGCTTTGAAGAGCCAGCAGATGAAGCAGAGTTTTTAATGTTAAATCAAGCAGGAAGAGAACAGTTGAAGAACAATAGGAAGAGAGATGCCAAGGCTCTTTTCTTCTTGTATCAAGCAGTGCATGAGAGTGTGTTTCCAAGGATAGCAGCAGCCAAGAAATCCAGTGAAGCATGGGAAACTCTCAAGACAGCTTATCAGGGAATGGAGAAGGTGAAGACAGCAAAACTTCAATTGCTGAGGAGAGACTTTGAGACTCTCTGCATGAAAGAGTCAGACACTATTGACTCATTCTTCACTCATGTGATTGGAATGGTCACACAAATCAGATCTCATGGAGAGAATCTTGAGGACAAGAGGATTGTGGAAAAACTCTTGAGAAGTTTACCCTCAAGATTCGATGTAATTGTCACCACCATAGAAGAGACAAGGGATCTCACAAAGTTTTCAGTGGATGAATTACATGCATCACTGATTACCCATGAACAGAGATTGAGTAGGAGTGAAAACTCATCTCTTGAGCAAGCCTTTAAGGCCCAGATGTCTTTCGGAAGAGGAAGAGGGCAAGGCAAAGGAAGAGGAAAAGGCAGAAGCCAGAACAGAGGTGGAAGGAGCAGTCCTGCAAATGCTCAAGGAAGGGGCAGCAATCCAAATCAGCATCAAGGCCAAGGCAGCCAGCAAAGTGGATAGCAGAATGATCAAGGACAAAGGTATGATAAATCCAATGTTCAATGTTACAATTGTAAGAAATATGGTCATTATGCTAATGAATGTAGAAAGAAGAAACAAGATATGAGAAGTGGAACTAGTGCAAATTTCACAAAAGAAAATAGCAGCCAAAGTAATTTGTTTTTAGTTTGTAACATGGCTGAAGAAAAGAATGAGGATGTATGGTTTCTAGACTCCGGTTGTAGCAACCATATGACAGGAAACATAGCAATGTTTTCTATGTTAGATGAAAGTGTGCAGTCACAAGTCACACTAGGAACTGATAGCAAAGTTTCTGTTATGGGAAAAGGTGATGTAAATGTTTTAACAAGATTAGGTGCAAAGAAAACCATAGCAGATGTTTATTATGTTCCAGGAATGAAGTGTAACCTCTTAAGTGTTGGACAGCTTGTCCATAAGGGGTATAATGTTTTCTTTGACAATGATGTTTGTACCATCATGGATAAACCACCCAGCAATCAGTGTATTGCTGAAGTGAAGATGACAAGGAACAGGATGTTCCCTCTCAGAATGAGAGCAGACTTGAAGAATGGTGAAGAGAAAGCAGCAGTTGCACAAGAGACTTACCAAAGCGAACCAAAGGATGACAATTGGTTATGGCACTTGAGATTTGGTCATCTCAACTTTGGAGGTCTTAATTTATTGAACAGAAAAGGAATGGTAAGTGGTTTACCATTGATAGAGAAACCGGACAGCCTTTGTGAAGGTTGTATTCTTGGGAAACAACACAGAGAAAGTTTTCCTTCCGGGAAAAGCATAAGGGCAAAAGCACCCTTAGAAATTGTCCACTCGGATGTATGTGGACCGATGCAAACTCCATCACTTGCTAGCAGCCACTATGTCTTAACATTCATAGATGATTTTACAAGAAAAACTTGGGTTTACTTTTTGAAAAAGAAAAGTGAAGTGTTTGAAAAATTCCGCAATTTCAAAGCACTTGTTGAGAATCAGAGTGGGCTGCATATCAAAGTCTTGAGGACTGATAGAGGAGGTGAGTATATATCTAAAGATTTTCTACGGTTTTGTAGAGAAAATGGTATTCATAAGCAGTTTACAACTAGATATACACCGCAGCAAAATGGAGTGGCCGAAAGGAAGAACCGAACCATAATGGACATGGCGAGGAGTATGTTGAAGGCAAAGCATTTGCCGAATGATTATTGGGCTGAAGCTGTACATTGTGCAGCGTATATTTTAAACAGGTGTCCTACAAAAACGGTAATGAATAAAGTGCCGGAAGAGGCATGGAGTGGCGCAAAGCAAAGTGTCACACATATGAAGGTTTTCGGATGTGTGGCTTATGCACACATTCCGGATCAGCTAAGGAAGAAGTTGGACAGCAAGGGGGAGAAATGTATTTTCATTGGATACAGTGAGGAATCCAAGGCATACAGGTTATACAACCCATCCAGCAAGAAGTTTCTTGTGAGCAGAGATGTTCACTTCATTGAAGAGGAAGCTTGGGATGGAAGCATAGAGAAAACAGTGAATGTTAAACACTGTTTATCTCATGATGAGAATGATGATGAGTTGGCTGAAATACATCCCCAAACAACAACACCAACAAGAGAGCAGCAAAGCACACCCTTGAGGAGAAATGAAAGTGCTTCTCCAAGCAAACCACAAGGAGGAAATTCAAGTGCTTCTTCAAGCATTTGTACACCTACTGAAAGAGGTAAGAAATTCAAAAGTTTGAGAGAAATTTATGAACAAGATATAGCTAATGAAGGTATCAATTCTTTGTTTGCTTTATATTGTCATGTTGATGATCCTGTTCATTTCGAAGAAGCCATCAAGGATAAGAAATGGATAGAAGCTATGGATGAGGGAAATAAATGCCATAGAGAAGAACAAAACTTGGGATTTAGTTGAACTCCCAAAAGGTAAAGATGTCATTGGTGTTAAATGGGTCTACAAGACCAAGAGTAATGCTGAAGGCAAGATAGAGAGACACAAGGCAAGGCTTGTTGTCAAAGGCTATAAGCAGAAGCATGGCATAGATTATGAGGAGACTTTCGCACCGGTTGCAAGAATGGAAACCGTGAGAGCAGTGTTGTCTATAGCAGCACAAAACAAATGGAAAGTTTACCAAATGGACGTGAAGTCGGCATTCCTGAATGGAGTGTTAATGGAAGAGGTTTACATTGATCAACCTCTCGGCTATGAGAAGAAAGGCCAAGAGCACAAGGTATGCAAGTTGAAGAAAGCTCTTTATGGGCTGAAGCAAGCGCCAAGAGCGTGGTACAGTAGGATAGACTCATATCTACTGGAAAATGGATTTGAGAAGTGTGAGGGAGAACCCACCCTCTACATCGAGGAACAAGATGGTAAAATTTTGATTGTAGTATTGTATGTTGATGATGTTATTTTTACAGGTAATGATGATTGCCTTATTGAACATTTTAAAACAGTCATGAAGGAAGAATTTGAAATGACTGATATGGGTTTGTTGAAATACTTCTTGGGAATAGAAGTAGAACAAGATGAAAGTGGGATTTTCATCTCACGGGCAAAGTATGTTAATGAGGTGCTTGAAAGATTTAACATGCAGGAGAGCAAAGCAGCAATCACTCCCACAGTGATGGGATTAAAACTCAGCAGAGAGGACAGCAGTAAGGATTTTGATCCTAGTCTATACAAAAGCATAGTTGGCAGCCTTATGTATTTGAATGCAACTAGGCCGGACATAATGCATGCTGTTAGTTTGATTTCCAGATTCATGGAAAAGCCAAAAGATACACATTGGCAAGCAGCAAAAAGAATTTTGAGGTATGTTAAAGGTACAAAAAGGTTTGGTATTTTTTATACTACTTCAGAATGTTCAGATTTAGTTGGATACACTGACAGTGATTAGGCTGGAAGTGTTGATGATCGGAAGAGCACTTCCGGTTATGTTTTTCACATGGGTTCAGGAGCCATTTCATGGGATTCTAAGAAACAACCCATCGCCTTTGTCTCGGCGACGAGTATAATGCGACTACGACGACGGCGTGTCAAACGGTTTGGATGCGGGAAAATGTTGAAAGCTTATGTCGAAACGAGGTAAAAGGGACCAATTGATATTTTGTGACAATAGCTCAGCTATTGCATTGTCTAAAAATTCTGTTTTTCATAAAAGAACAAAACACATTGACACCAAGTTTCACTTCATACGTGAATTGGTTAGCAATGGCGAGATCGTTTTGCAGCATTGCAGAACAGAGGATCAATTTGCAGATATCCTCACAAAGCCACTTGCGCAGAAAAGCTTTGAACATTTGAGAAAATGCTTGGGTATGCAGGAAAACCCAGCAGTTGAATTTAAGGGGGAGTGTTGGAACGTAAATTCCAACTGCGCAGTTGCAGGCGGGAGCACGGACAACCAGCAGATCGGCGGCAGCACAGTTGATCAGGCGTGGAAGGTTATCATGGCGGCAAGTTTGCTGAGATCGACGGAGTGCGGGGGGTCGAATAGCGCGACCGTTAACAAAACCATACCCCCCGCAGTTGACCAGCCGTGGAGCCTTTGACCGCAATCGTGTGGCTGAGATTTAGTGCGGGGGGTCACATATTTGAGGGGTACGGACAGAACCATACCCCCCGCAACCACCACTTTGAGGTGGCTCCACCACATGCGTTCACCGCACCACCGTTCCGCCACCACCGCATAAAAAAAATAGCCGCTGCCAGCAAATTTAAAATTTGCCATAATTTTTTTTTAATGGTGCCGACAGAAGTTTTTAATGCCATTAATAAAAATTATAAGCGGTGATGTTTTTGGCAAATTTGTCAACGAATGTCATTAATTAGATTTAGATATTTTGTTTATAAATACAACAGAGGTGTAGTGTAATTTTTTTTTACACACAGAATGTAACGCACAGCAGTGCATTGTTTTTTTTTACAGAGTGCAGAATTAAAAATATACACAGCAGAGTATATTTTTGTAAAACAGAGAGCTGTTTATTTTTTTTTAATAGACAGAGATAGTAAGTGAAAATACACAGCAGTGTATTATTTTACAGAGAGAGACAGGAATTTTTTTTTGTTGAGACAGAGTGTTTTATTTCTGAACTGTGTTTGCAGCAGTCAGATTTTTATTGTAAATCCCTCTGCAGTGAGGAAGAAGTTGTAACAGTTTTTTTTAAGAAATTGAATATTTTTTTATGTGAAAATTCTGTCACTGTGTCTGCAAATTTTTAAATATTTCTCTGTGTTAGAAGAGGCAGTTTTATTATTCTGGAATTCTGAAAATTCCAACAAGTTAGTCAGTATTAGTTTTGAAAAAAGCCCCAATTGATAATCCTAAAATAATGTTAACCTAATCCAAAATCTCATTCGTAGTCAGGATTAGTTTTGATTAGGGAAGTATTCAAGTGTTTGAGTTTTTCTCTCAGTATCAATTACGGACGCCTTCGTCTACCTAGCTGTTGAAGTAGATTCTCTCCTAAGAGATTCTCTTGGCGAATCCAGAAAATTGGGGTATACAGAAAGTTGAAAATGTAGCTACCTTTTGTTTAATGAAAGATAGTCAGTTTTTCCACGCTAAAAAAAAAAGGTCGGTAGAGTTAATTACCATATGGCCGATAAAACCATTTGGAATGGGGGACAATAAAATAAATTAAATCATATATGCAATGTGAATGGAATTTAGAATTAACCAGGCATGCACCTAAGAGTGCAGTTCCTAATCAAATAAAACAAGCTTCTTCGACTTCAGTCTGCTACATACTTTATACGAATTTTCCAACTGTATTCGAAACCTTATCTGAATGTATATCTCACTTCAATATCGCAGATTTACATTTTATTTCAGCACAATCTCTTCATAATTTAGTTTATTGGTTTTTTCGGTAGCCAATTGGCAATGAATTTGTTACAACGAATTAGAAAAAAATGTTCCTAAACCTTAATTGGCCTTCCTACAGTTGTTGCGTATTTGTCCGCTGGTACCAGTGAGAGGAGAAATATTCCCCATCTTCACCATGGCTGCTGCAAAGTCCGTAAAGAATGTGTTTTGATTAGCGCTGTAGGTGGTGACCTGGGAATTTGTAGACCCTCCGCTAAACAGTTGCTGATCGGAGTGCAGAAGTCCCTTTTGGCTTCTCAAATCAGTGTAATACTTACTGTCAAATGTGGTAGGCGTGGCCAGATCTAAGGGCGAGAGGGTGTTGTCGCCACCAGCGCTTGGGCAGTTTGCCTTCACCGAAGTGGCGAACGAAGTGTCAATGTTGGATTCGTTGTAGACGCGAGCTCTGAATGTGGTGCACCGCGCTTGCCCAATTGTATGACCGCCTGTAACACAAACAATATTACCAGAAGATAATTATTATTAAATTTGAAAATAGTGCAATATGACACCGCAGAATCAATCATTCATTTGATGGCACGGGATTTGTGGCGTGAGTAATGGCATACCCGAGAGTGCAACAAGGTCCTTGGTAGAAAGTCCGTGAGCTGTAAAAGATGAGATGAGGGCGCTGAGATTGGAAGCCGGAGACGGAATGTTGTTGTTTGCGGCGCTTAAACTCGCAGTCGTCGAGTCTCGCCTTCCCAGAAGTACCGTCCATGTTGGGCCTCCCAGCTGCCAAATTGCAACCACACATCATGAACAATGTTATTTCCTTCCAATTCCTCCAAGAAAAAGCATGATATTATATTTACGAATAGTTAAACAAATGGTGAAGAGAAGGGGGAATTAATACTTGGACGACTGAATCGCGAGCAGCAATGGCGAGAATGTCGGCACATGACACGACACCACTGCAGGCTGCCTCAACTTGTGTTTTGATGGTGTCTATTACGTCGAATCCTCTCACAGAATTAGCATTTGGTCCTGCACTCTTTTCTCCGGTGAACGTTGAGTTATCATCCAACAATATCGACCCATCGCAGCCCTGCAATAAACAGAAACCCAAATTAAACATCGCGCATTAAACAAAATGACGGAGATGATTTGATTTAAGCGCCAAATGTGGGTATATTCTAGCCAGATTATGATCAGTTAAATGAAATTCCGGTTTTGATTTCTTACATTAACGAAGCAATCGTGGAAGTGAAGGCGGAGCAACGACGCCCCCATCCGTTTCTCATTGTTGACGGCTTTCGTCACTGCGGCTTTCACTATCGAAAGCGCCGTCGGACACACTTTGTTGTAAAATGTAGAGGTCAGCTGCCCATGCGCAGCGTTATTAATAGAGCTAATACACAGCACACAGACAACAATAAATACCAGAGTCTTCATGACTACAAAAAATAGCTTCTAACCAGGAAAGGAAAAAGGAATGAGAAGGGAATGGAATGCAGATGAATTGAATTGAATGGAATGTGGGAAGACAGTGTGTGGAGAGTGGGAGTGACTGCAGGTTTTATCGTGAAATACGCTACAGTGTATCGATTTGAAGTGGCTCATTGTCAACGCGAATGACAGCTATCAAAATGGACAAAATAATATTGAAATGGCGGTGAAGGTGAAGATGAAGATGGGTGCGTGGGGCTGAAAAGATTGGAAGGGTGGGTGTGCAACGCGTCAAAATGTGCCGAAATTTTGATCGTGTGTGACCCACACGCAATTACCGATCAGAATCCGTGACTTTTGGTATGCGTCAAAAGGTGCGTGAGTGAATTAAGAAATAATGGTCGAAGGAAAGTTTGCATTAACCACTCGGTATCGGAACCTTCACATGTCCCGCCGCCGTAACAATCGAAGATCCGATTCCTTTCTCTTGTTGTTTACATTGGGTGCCAAGCATTCATGTGGTTTTAGTCTTTCATTCGGTATAAGAGTTTGACTTATTTATCTTAAATTATACCTAACATCTTTTCGTTGGGTGCGTAGGTGTGTTGGCTAACCTCATGATCAAGTTGCATCCTGGTGTTCTAATTGACAAGCCAATTAGGACCATTGGCTCATGATTGCATAGTTGTCGACATGCCACCTTTTAAGGCGGTGTTAGTGAAGGAGGGTTAAGAGGTAGGGGCAAAGTTACCATTAAGAAACACCGCGTTAATATTATAGTGTTAAAACGTCGTGACTTAAAATTAAGATATTATTTAAAGATAAGGGGTAATGATTAAGAGTGTGAATGAAGTAATGGTAAGAGTAAGATTAAGATGATTGGTATTATATCATATCAAAAAATACAATATAAAATTGTGTGGATATGTTTATTCGTTTTGTTCAAGTAAAGAATTAAAATTGATTAAAAAAACTTATTAAATACTATTGGCTAGATATATTAGTTACTATTCTCAAGGCTTGAGAGCTTTTTATATCATCATTTATCACAAAATTACTACTAATAAATATAATAGTAATTGTCATGAACAACTTCTATTCACCACATAGATTTGAATGGATTTTGATTAGTGGACATGTCTCTTTTATTGAGATTTTGTTGGAGAAAATCTCTTGGATATGCCAACAATAGGTTTTGTTGCAAAATTGATAGCATCAAATCAGCTTGAGGAGATATTCTATCCTAGTTTGGTGTGATAGAATTAATTATTCAATTTCTTCTCTCTTCTATAAATTGTAAGCCTGTAGAGGCAAAACATATGAGATGTGACGTGTGTGAAGAGGAAGTGCAGATGAGTAATTCTGCTGTTGCAATCTCCTGTTGATGAATAAGATCGCCGATACCTCTGTTTGGTGGATGTAGCCCGGATTGGTTGGGTGAACCACGTTAAATTTCTCGCTTTCATGTTTGATTGTTGTGTATTTTTTATTTGTTTTCCGCTGCGTAACTCCTACAATTGGTATCGGAGCTAGTTTTGAAAAGTAAGGGCCGGTTGAAGGCTGTCGTTGACTGTAGTATCAACGAACCCACAAACTGAAGAACGTGGTTGCATGCGTGGACCATGCCTCCTGCGAACTGTGAGATCGCATAAATGGCCATACGTTGAAGCTATCCATGGTTTAGCACACATCAAGGCTAGATTCGATTATTTTGAGTATGTTATGAGACCCTGCCAAATGCAGCAGGGTCATGTGTTGATGGCATTATAAGCCACTAACGATATAATATTTTACAAAGGAGGAAGAGTTGCATACAACCATTGTGTGGGGACTATGAATGGAAATCACATAGCTGGCGATAAAAACAAAGTTTGCGATCTCCTGTAGTCGCAAGGTCACATATCGAGCTCACAGCACCAGACATGTGACTGTTGAATTGAAAAAGCCCATGGAATGTTGACTTGAAAAAGCCGTGGATGAGGAGAGCCGACGTCTGTGTGGAGGAGCCATAGCAAAGCCGTGAGCTGGAAACAGTGTTGTGAGCTGGCGGCATTAAGTGTAGAGGAGTCACAGCAAAGCTGTGAGCTGGAACCGGCGGTGATTAATGGCAAGGAGGTGTTTTAATGTGTTTTAAAATTGATTTGTATTGAACGATTAAACAAAGATTTGTATTGAAATGCCTTTCGCCATTTAAAATCAATTTGCATGTTAAATTTCCATTTAAAATCGATTTGTATTGTAATATGCCATTATATTGGGCCTAGGGCCTAGGACTAAGCTTTTCGATGGTGGAATGTGCGGAAGGAATTGCATAATTTTTTTTTAAAAGGGCATTTTTTTATCAAAATTATTAATTTTGATTAAAATAAAATCTTCATTTAATTAAGATTTGAAATTGGAAATTTTTTGACACAAACTCCTCAAAATGTCAAAAACTCAAAGTGCTCAATTTGAGATCGAGAAGTTTAATGGGAAAAATAACTTCGAGATCTGGAAAGTTAAGATGCACGATCTACTCATACAACAAGGTGCGACGAAGGCACTTTTGGGAAAATCCAAACAACCTTACACCATGAAAAATGACGAATGGAGTGACATCAATAACAGAGAACTGAACGGCATACGGTTGTGTTTGGCGGATGATGTGTTATTTAACATCGTGTCAGAGAAAATAGCTACTGGTTTATGGAAAAAGTTAGAAAAGTTGTACATGACAAAATCCTTAACAAATAGGATTCTTCTGAAGAGACAGTTGTACAAATTGCGCATGAAGGAAGGTACGACGATAACTGATCATCTGAATACCTTTAATAATCTCTTGGTGTAGTTAGAAAGTATAGAAGTAAAATTTGATTCAGAAGATAAAGCTGTAACTTTATTATGCTCGTTGCCTGAGTCATGGGATCATTTTGTTACTTCTATAAGTCTTCGTTCATCAGAAACCCTTGAATTTGATGATGTTGTTGGAGCTATGATGTCTGAAGAAACTAGGAAAAGGTCAAATTTAGAAACCTCTACATTAGAAGAAATGATGGTTAGAGGTCGATCTATAAACTTAAAAACTTTTAAGTTTATAGATCATAATGATATATGATGGGTTCCACCCAACCCTTCAACCTTTGGTTGTTGATCCTTCAACCTTTACGCTTCAGTCAGAAGAACAACTCTCGGTCAAAATCGAAAGGGAATAAGAGTAAGCTAAAATGTTGGTTTTGCGACAAATCGGGACATTTGAAGAAGGACTGTTGGAAGAGACAGCAAACATCCAAAGGAGACTCTTCAACAGAAAATAAAGAGGCAAACACGACAGATACAGGTTCAGGTTCAGCATCTGGTTCAGGTATAAGTGATGAAGTTCTATCAGTTAATTTGTTAAATCATGATCAACATTGGCTATTAGATTCTAGTGCGTCCAATCACATGTGCATTCATAAAGAGTGGTTTAAATCTTATAAATCAATCAATGATGGAGTTGTTTACATGGGTAATGATTTCTCATGTAATTTTGTGGGAATTGGAAGCATCCAGATTAAAATGTTTTATGGGACAAATAAAATCTTAACTGATGTAAGACATGTTCCTGAACTCAGAAAAAATCTTATTTCTCTAGGAGTGTTAGACACAAATGGATATAAAACTTTTATTCAAGGTGGAGTAATGAAAATTTACAAAGGAATCCTTTTAGTAATGAAAGCAAAGAAGGTTGGAAATATTTTTCAGTTAGAAGGAAGAACAGAGTCAGATCATGCTTCTACTGTATCTGAAAACGACAGTGATTCTATTCGACTATGGCATCAACGGTTGGTCCATATGAGTGAAAGAGGATTAAAATTTTTATCTGATCGTATGTTACTTCCTAGTTTAAAATCTTCTAACTTAGATTTCTGCAAACATTGTATATATGGGAAACAAAGCAAGCAGAAATTTAAAACTGGAAAACATACTAGTAAGAGAATCCTTGATTATATCCATTCTGATGTTTGGGGTCCATCTCCTACCAGCTCATATGGAGGATCATCATATTTTGTATATTTTATAGATTATTTCTCTAGGAAAGTATGGGTCTACATGTTAAAAAGAAAGTTTGATGTATTCACAATTTTCAAGTAGTTTAGAGCATTAGTTGAAAACATCACTGGAAGAACCATTAAATGTTTAAGAACTGACAATGGTGGTGAGTTTACTTCAAAGGAATTTGATAATTATTGCAAGGAATCTGGGATCAAAATACATAGAACTACTGCTTATACTCCTCAAAAAAATGGAGTGGCTAAACGCATGAACATGACTCTTTTAGAAAGAGCAAGAAGTATGCTTAGTAATGCCAATTTGCAGAAGGAATTATGGATAGAAGCACTATCTATGGCTTGCTATTTGATAAATCGATCACCATCAACTGCAATAGGATGCAAAATTAACTGGGTATGGAAAGGTCATCCTTGTGATTATTCTAAATTGAAAGGTCATCCTTGTGATTATTCTAAACTGAAAGTTTTTGGTTGTGATGCATATGCTCTAATTCTGAAACATCAGCGTTCTAAATTAGATCCTAAATCAAAAAGATATATCTTTGTTGGATATGGGGATGGGATTAAGGGATACAGGTTGTGGGATCCTACTACTCACAAGATCATCATTAAAAGAGATGTTAAATTCAATTAATCTTCACTTGATAATCCAGATGTAGATGATAAATTGAAACAAGAAAATGTACCTAAGTTTCAACATATTCAGTTTGAAACTAGTTCAAATACTGATGATAGTCCAAATGAACAAGTTTCAGATGTATATCATGAAGAAGTTCCCACATATAATAATCAGCAAATTGTGGAAGAACCAGAAACATCTTTAAGGAGGTCCACGAGAATCAGACATCCTCCTAAAAGGTATGATGACTATGTTACTTCAGTTGCTTTAACCGCTAATGATGATGAACCTTTATGCTATCAGGAAGCTGTAGAAGGTTCTAACAGTAATAAGTGGAAAGAAGCTATGAAGGATGAGATGAAGGTATTAGACAAGGATGCCACATGGGATTTGGTGGAACTTCCTAAAGACAAAAAAACTGTGGGATGTAAATGGGTTTACAAATTGAAAAGGGGTGTTGATGACAAAGAAGACAAGTACAAAGTGAGGCTGGTCGCAAAAGGTTTTTCTCAGAAAGAAGGAATTGACTTTCATAAGATATTTTCACCAGTTGTTAAAATTGTTTCAATTTGGATTGTCTTAGCATTAGTTGCTTTACTTGATTTAGAATTACAACAACTAGATGTTAAGACTGCATTTTTACATGGAGATCTAGATGAAGAGATTTATATGGAACAACCTGAAGGGTTTGTTCAAAATCGCAACAAGAAATTTTTCTGTAGGCTCAAGAAATCATTGTATGGTCTGAAGCAGTTGCCTCGACAATCGTACAAGAAATTTGATTCTTTCATGAAGAGCCAAAAGTATATAAGAAGTGAATATGATCATTGTGTTTACTTTAAGAAATTAAGTAATGGCATATTCATTATCTTAGTGTTGTATGTTGACGATATTCTTTTAGCAAGCAAAAGCATAACTGAGATCAATAGGTTAAAGGCTCAGATGGCTAGGACGTTTGATATGAAAGATCTAGGAGTAGCAAGACAGATTTTGGGCATGGAGATTTTCAGAGATAGGAGCAATGGTAAGTTGTGGTTATCACAAGATAAGTATATTGAGAAAATACTTTTAAGGTTTGGTATGAACAATGTGAAACCAGTTTCAGTCCCTTTAGCTTCCCATTTTAGGCTTTCTTCAAGTTTATGTCCTAATACAAATGAAGAAAAGGAATATATGTCTCGAATACCTTATGCCAATGCAGTAGGAACTTTGATGTATGCGATGGTTTGTACACATCCAGATATTTCACATGCAGTTGGGGTTGTCAGTAGGTATATGGAAAATCCAGGGAAAGAACACTGGGCAACAGTGAAATGGGTGCTTTGGTATCTGAGAGGCACAAGTGATTATTGTATCACTTATGACAGAAGTAGTGAATTTGTTTGCGGATATGTTGATTTTGATTTTGCATGTGATATGGATAAGAGAAGTTCAAAATCAGGATATGTATTTACTCTTGCAGGTGGAGCTATTAGCTGGATGTCAAAACTACAAAACATTGTTGCTTTATCCACTACATAAGTAGAATACATAGCTGCTTCACATGCTTGCAAAGAAGCGGTTTGGTTGAAAGGTTTGTTTGGTGAGTTTGGTAGGTTGCAAGACAACATTAAGTTATTTTGTGATAGTCAAAGTGAAATTCACTTGGCTAAAAAGCCTGCCTATCATAGTAAATCAAAGCATGTACCTATAAAGTACCATTTTGTAAGACAGGTTATCACTGAACGGGGAGTCTCTCTTGAAAAAGTGCATACAAAGGAAAATTGTACAGACATGTTCACGAAACCAGTTTTATTAGAGAAGCTATGATGGTGTCTAGCTTCTCTTGGCTTGCAAAGAAAATAAAAATAATAAAGGAACGAGGTATCAAGCTAATTGTTGTCAAGGTTGAGATTGTTGAGATTTTGTTGGAGAAAATCTGTTGGATATGCCAACAATAGGTTTTGTTGCAAAACTGATGGCATCAAATCAGCATAAGGAGATATTCTATCCTAGTTTGGTGTGATAGAATTAATTATTCAGTTTATTCTCTCTTCTATAAATTGTAAGCCTGTAGAGGCAAAACATATGAGATGTGAGTTGTGTGAAGAGGAAGTGCAGATGATTAATTTTGTTGCCGTGATCTCCTGTTGATGACTAAGATCGTCGATACCTCTGTTTGGTGGATGTAGCCCAGATTGGTTGTGTGAACCGCGTTAAATTTATTGTCTTCATGTTTGATTGCTATGTATTTTTTATTTGTTTTCCATTGCGTAACTCCTACATCTTTATAGAGTCTGTGAATTACTAATGGACAAGCTCTTTTTCCATTTTTGTCATTATGTTATCTAACTTTTTGATTTGTTTCTTTACATCATCGAAGCACAATAATATTTCATGTTGCTCTTCGAGTTTGTCCTTTCCCATTATGGTTTTGAGTTGGCAATATATATATCAACCATTTGCATGTATCTGGTATTCCTCCTTCACATACTTCCTATGTTTGAAACCCAATGACCTCTTCATTTGTTATAAACCTATGCTCAATTTTTGCTTTCCTCCCATCTTCCACAATTTCCTTTTCAATCACTGGAGGGGTATTGTTGTAATAAACATTTGTGGAATGTTCTATTGTCCTATATGATTAAGAGGTGGATGGTACATTGTTATTGCAACAACTCCTACCTCGAGCCATGTTTTTCCATAAGTAAAGAGAATTGTATCAATGAAAACTAAAGGAAGAGTGTGGATTTCTCAATGAAGTATAAGACTTTATATATAACTTTATAGGATATGACTAAGCTTGTATACCCAAAGAGAGGGAATAACCTCAGGCTCACAAAATTTCCACAATAGGGCCCAGACCAACACTAGTTTCAAAGATATGACAAGAAGATTGAAATTTTTTGAGAAGAAAGGGATGGATAATTATAGAAAATATAGACATGAGTTGGACCCTTCCAAATTCACCCTAGCAAAGCCCCAGATGCACAACCAACCACCCTAGATTAGAACTTATGAATTAAGAAAGAATGAATATGTGAGCAAAAATTACCTTCCCATGAATGCTCAACTGAGTCTAGTCGCTTATCACCATGTTAGAGGTGGTGTTGTATTTAGAGCTCCTTTCCACTACAACAAATCTTTGAAATTGGAGATATGGAACCCAAGACAAAACCCAAACAGTGTTTTCCCTAGTCAAGTGAGATATTATAGTCTAAATATCCCAAGTTAATAAAAATAAAAAAACCAGAGAGATTGAAGACAACCATTGGACAACTCAAAGAGGGCATTTGTGAAACCGATTACAAAATGAGTGTCTCCACCAAACTATATTATGTTGAATATAGGTAAAATCAGACAAGGAAGAAACCAATATGAAACATTTCCTTGAGCTAAGACTCACAAAATAATGAGAGAGAGAGAGAGAGAGAGAGAGAGAGAATAATGAGATAGCTCCAAAAATGAACTGAAAAAAGGTGAGAAAAATCTTTCCAACTGATCCTTAGAAGTCTTTTTATCAATGATGCCTCTAATTTCTTCATTTTCCATTATTTTCCTTCAATTTTCTCTTCACGTGCAACCTGTGACCTTACACCTTCCTTTCCTCCTATTTTCCATTATTTTAATAAATAAATGCCAAATAATGCCTCTTTCCTTTCCAAATCCTTTTCCATTTCCTTTGGTAATTTCCTTTGGCCATAATAACCGATGAACACCCTCACTAGGATGTTTTTCTTAACATTCAGCTTGGAATAAGTGTCCCATCAACCGTGGTTATTAATTTTCCTTTATTAACTTTTATTACATGGAATTTTCACCAGGGTTGTTAGAGAACCCTCCTCGGTGTTCAATGACACCTACAAACCAACAACCTTCTATGACAAAAAATACTTCCTATGGGGATTTATGACATGTCATATCGTTGCATTATTTACAATGAACATTGTTGAAACATGAAAAACATATCATTTATTGGAGCTTTGTAACCTAGCTCATTATGGTATTTACAATAACAACCATATATACAACCATACTATCTATGGATCTTTATAAATCCAGCTTAGTACAATATTTACAATAATATACACATATAAACATATGCACATTTTCTCAACCATCAAATAAAATGATATGATGCTTGTATCAACAACAAGGGAATCCAGAGGTTAACACCTCCACCCTCAAAGTAATACTAGGATTCACCTCCTTCCAAGGAATTCCATAATTCACTACCAAGGTCAAAGCTGCATCCAATGTCCAACGCTAAAATCTTGCGTCACTTGTCCTCTAAGTGAGGATTTACCCACTCATTTTTCCAGGGCACACTCCAAATGTGCATTTGATTCCATATGGAAATGCTATTGACCAAAAAATATCCATCCCCAACCTTCCCTTCTCTGCTACAAATATCCTCGGTCAATCTGGTAATCCCCTTTCACGCATTCACTCACCTTCCAAGTTCCCCAACATCCCCTACCTTGGGTGATCCATCCCTTGGCAAGGCTTTGTTGCATTGGAAGTTCAAACAACCAAGGCATATACCTTCCTCAAAACCATCGTACCTGTCATAGCATGCTCATGGAAATCAATGGAAACTATTGGGTACCAGTGTCCCACAATGGACCTGCTCCTGAAGTTCTCTACCAACATACTTCTTCCTATTTCAATTCCTTTTGTTGTTGCTACTAATGCTTGCAATGAGTTTCAACCATCTAAATGGGAATTTTTGTGCTTTCCTATACCAAGAACATAATTCCCATTAGACTCAAAATGAATTGAATAAACTCAAATCATACCTCATTGGTAGCTTGTCAATAGATACGCTTGCACTTCCATTTACTTCATATCAGAAAAATCAAACTAGTTGTTTGATCAAATCATCACATATAAACATATCACATTTTGTTATCTCAAAACACAACCATCATAAATTAAAACCATGAATCACGTGAAATCACCATAAACCATAATCATAAATCACATGTAACCATCACAAGTCATAATCGTAGATCACGTGCATAATAAAGCTAAAATAAAATATTGATACTTATCCTTCATCGTTCCTTACTTTTGCCTTTGTTCTTTCTGTACACACATCAGATTGGTTGCCACACTTGGAGGGTACCCAATGCCTTTTCTCCTCTTCAACCACTTACACATGCACACAATGTACATCACAACATGTACACCCACATACGACATACCAACATACAATACATGCACCCACATTGGCATAAGACACATACGCATACATCTAGTGTACAATACAACATGATACATACGCCTACACTGGCATACAACACATAAACCTACTCCCGGTGTAAAATACAAAATAATAAATATACATATACAAAGTACAACACAACGAATAAACATGTCACAATACCACGACTACACCATGCACATACATAGTATGAATGATCTGAAATGATTGTATTATTTTTGCTGTGCTAAGGGTATTTCAGTTTTAAAAACATGTGCATAATTGGTTCATTAGTTTTCATAAGGATTGAGGAGTTTTTTCATGAATTATAGATGAAATTTAGTGAATTAGAAGCATAAAATAAGTCTAAATAACACTGAACAGTAGTGTAAAATAGAGAAAGAAGTCACCACATGAAATTTACACAACAGGCATGATGAAGCAGTTCACCCCTCCTGGGCTACATCCACTGGTCTAGCTCCCAATGGCTTGTCCATATTTCATTATGCTCAAAATTTTTCTATTACATGTAGTTATAGTTCTCTAATGGTTGTTTTATCTGCACCAATGGCTTCAGAATTCTCCAATTAGTCAAGAATGACTCTTCATTCCTCTGAATGGTCAAAAATTGAGCCTCCTACACTTTTGCCCAATATCTCCTAGGAATACTCTGCTAAAAATGTGAATAAATCCAATTAAATGGAGTTAAATTAGGGTTTACCACCAAATTTGGCACACCCCTATCCGCTTCACCTATCAAGTCGCACACTTAGACATTACAGTTAGGGTGGTGGCCATATGCACACCCCCAACCATTAAGTGGCTTGACCAGAACACTGCGGAATACAATTGCGGAGTTTATTTACATACATACATGAAACAACCAACAACACTCTTGATAACAGAACACGCATAACCTTAAATAGCTTTACATACATGCGAAATAGGGTTCTCGGGTCCCACAACATGCCAACCAATCACAGCACATCAATCACTTCCTCGCAAGTTTACCACTCTACCAATATCGATAAACCATAACTCTTACGAAGTGTGCTCGTGCGCAATGCCAAAACATGGCATTCCCTTGTCACATCGCATATTTCAAATCTTACCGCGTTGTAACCAATTTACCTTCCGAACTCTTAACGATATTCATTAATATTTGCAAAATGTGACATCGCGACTCATCGTCCGCCGTTGATTTGCGTACGATCTAATGGTCCTCACCTACTCACCCTTCTTTGCATCACAAGATATATATCTTAACTTGTGATGAATGAATGGTAAACATGACAATCTCTGATGCAATGTACGCTCGTCCATCCATCCTCGTTGTTGCTTCGTTCACTTCGTTCTACAGTTTGAACTTGTTGTTTGTTCCACATTCAATATTTCCACGGCTATGCAATCCTCGATTCTATATGCAGAGTTTAAGACTCCATGACAGTCACCAATTCGGATTTGATCCAATTTTGAACCTATTTTCCATTTCGAACCCAATCCTGTAACTTGAATTTTGAGAAAAATTTATGAACTCCCGATCATTCCTCCCCTTTGGGAAGCTTTTGGACCCCAAAAGACTTGATTACTTGTTTAGTAGATGAGAGTACAACTTCCTCACCTTTCCAATCTCCATCCATTTTTCCTTGCTTGGTTTAGTGCCTTTGAGCCCAACTCGAAGGTAGTCAACACTTTCCCTCTTTTATGCTCTTCTCCTCCTGTCAAGAATTGTACCTTCTTTGATCTCATCCAGAAATTTTGGTGAGAAAAATTCAATAGAAGGTATTTGAACATCACTTCCTTGATCATCGATCAAAGGAGCCTCATACAAGCGTAAGTTTTCAACATTAACAACTAAATACATTTGCATGTAAGAAGGAAAATCAAGTTGGAATGCATTATTACCAACTTTTTTTATGACCTTCAAAGGACCATAGCGAATGGGTTTGAGTTTTTTACCTTCCCCTTGCATCCTTTCTTTGCTAATGTGAAACCATACCTCATCTCCCTCTTGGAACTTGTGATCAACCCAGTGTTTGTCATGCCTCTCTTTTTATTTTATTTGACTTTTCTCAAGATGTTCTTGAACTTGTTGATGTATCATCTAAATTTTCTCAATGAAATTTCGAGCTTGATCATTATCACTATGGCCATCAATTGCAACATCCTTCCCCAATATGAAGTCTAATGGCTATTTTGGCAAATACCCAAATCATGCTTCAAAAGGTGAGGTTTGTGTTGAAGATTGCTTTGCCCGGTTGTAAGCGTGTTGAGTGTAATGCAGTTGTTCATCCCACAACTTAGGATGTTTTCTGCAATATCCTCTCAATAGATTCACAATTGTTCTTTTCACCACTTCAGTTTGTCCATCTGTTTGTGGATGAAAAGTGGTACTCTTTTTCAATTTTGTGTCCATCATTCTCCATAGATTTGACCAAAAACTCTCAATGAACCTGGAATCCCTTTCACTAACAATAGAAGTGGGAAATCCAAAATGAACCCAAAACTTTTGAAAATAAAGTTCAACAGTATGTTCAGCAGTAATGGTCTTCTTACATGGCATAAGTATACACATTTTACTGAATCTATCCACAACTACAAAAGATAATCGTGTTGCTTTCTTGACATAGGTAGACCTCCAACAAAGTCCATGGAGACGCTCTCCCATGGCCTTTATGGTACCGGTAGTGGCGTGTACAATCCAAGCTTCCTATTACTAGGCTTACTTGTTGCACACTTAGAACAACTTCTTATCAAATGTGACACACTATCTATCATGCGAGGCCAATAACAATACCTCTGTATATGCGCCATTATTTTTCTTACCCCAAAGTGTCCAACAATAAGAGAAGAATGAGCTTCTCTCATGACACTTAGCCTCTCTCCTTGTGGAATACATAGCTTTCCCAAATGAAACAAAAAATTGTTATGCATGTGATAATCTCTTTCTTCAACTTGATTCCCTTCACTCAAACTAGCATACACATCTTTGAAATCAACGTCATGTGCATATTGTTCTATGTAACTCTCATGTACAACAAAATCATTTTTGAGTAAAGTAGAAGCACTAAAGATTGTTCTCGAAAGAATATCTGCAAATTTATTGAATATTCCTTTTTTGTACCTTATAACCAAGTGAAATTGTTGAAGAAATCCCATCCACCTGAAATGTCTTGATTGAATTTTGTTTGCGACTGCAAGTATTGTAATGGTTGGTGATCGGTGTGTACAATAGTCTCTTTACCCATCAAGTAGTGTTTCCACTTCTTGACACTTTGTACCAATGCATGTAGTTCTTTGTCATATGTATGAAAATTAGTCACAACACCATTAAAATTTTCTAAATAAAAGGTGATAGGCTTACCATGCTGCAATAAGATTGCACCCATGGCATAGTCACTAGCATCAGTTTGTATCTCGAATGGTTCTCTCAAATTTGGTAGTGCAAGGACTGGAGCTAAACCAATATCGTCTTTTAAAGCTTATAAAGCTTACTGCTGTTTTCCTCCCCATTGGAAGCCTTTCTTCACACTTGTCACTGCATGCATAGGAGCTGCGATGGAAGAAAAGTTGGCAATAAATTTCCTCCAATATTGAGCTGCACCTAAGAAACTTGTTACCTCGGCAACTGTTTTGGGTGTGGGCCAATTCAAAATGGACTCCAATTTAGAAGGATAAATCCTCAATTCTCCTCCTCCTACAATATGTCCCAAAAATACCAAAGAAGACTTTCCAAACTCACATTTAGACATCTTAAGAAACAATTTGTCTTTCTTCAAAATGTCAAGCACTCTATGTACATGCAAGACATGATCTTCTCTTGTTTTGCTGAAAACAAAAATGTAATCTAAGTACACAATAAAAAATTCATCGAGGAATGGTCGCAAAACATTATCCATAACCCGCATAAAATTTGTTGGTGCATTACATAAACCAAAAAGCATAACTAGCCACTCAAAGAGTCCTTGTTTGGTTTTGAATGTAGTTTTCCATATATCACTTTCTGCAATTCTTACTTGATGATATCCACTTCGTAAATCAAACTTAGTGAAAAAATTTGCTTCTTTCAGTTGATCAAGCAAATCATCTATTCTTGGGAATGGGTAATGATTTTTACTATAATTTTGTTCAAAGCTCGAAAATCTACACACATGTGCCAAGTCCCATCTTTCTTTGGTATCAATACTATGGGTGAACCACATGGCAAGGTGCTTTGCCTTATGATACCTTTATCCAACATCTCTTTGATTTGCCTCTTTATTTCAACATTCTCCATTATCGACATGCGATACATACCGATGTTTGGAAGAGGACAATCCTACTGCAACTGAATCTCATGTTGAATTTCCCTTTTTGGAGGCAATCCTATTGGCTCCTTAAATATCTCATGATGCCCATTAACCACATCATATAATTCTGTTTTCAACTTAGGATCACATCCCTCAAAAAATTCATGATTAATATCATCTTTGGGCTTAATCATAAGTAGAACAAAATTCTTACTTGAATTTACCAGCTTCTTTACCTGTCCAGCATTTACCAAAGCAATATTTGTCCTCTTGCAATGTGCTCTAACAATGAATTCCTTGCCATCTATGAATAAATGATACTTGTTCTCATGGAAATAGAACATCACTTTCCTTTCATACAAGTAAGGACTCCCTAATACAATACCAGTTTTGTCAAGTGGAACCACATCTAATTCAACCATGTCAACAAAGCTTGCTGTGATTGCAAACCTCAATATACATTTCCTTGTAACCTGTAAATTTTCATCCTTACAAATCCAACCCAATGGATATGGTTTTGGATGTGGTATGGTCTCAAGGTTAATTTTTTTGACCAAGTCTTCAGAGATTAAGTTTTCTTGTGACCCACTGTCAAACAGTGTGTCAATATTGGTATGCTTGGATATGACCCACACATGAAACAAATCTATTCTTTCTTCTTCATTTCGAGTGTTTATGTGACAGTTTGATGTAATGGTACTATATTTAGCTTCAATTTATTTTCCCTTCATGTTCTTAAATCTCAGGGCTATAATTTTAGTCTCATCACCTAAATCAGACCCTAAGTCATGTTATGTTGTAGCTGCAGTTTTCTATTTCCCTTCGTTATTGGGTTTTTGTTGTGTAACCAGCTCCAAAAATAGAAGAAAAGAGATATCAATGCCTTAGAAATAAGCCACTTCGAGGGGGAAACCTCCAATGCATTACATGAATGAACAATTCTTGGATGATCCAATTTACAAAACCTCCTTTCTATATATAGGATTCCATGGGGACATAATGTAATCCTAGTGGGCCACAATGTAATCCTAGCCGACCTAACAATAATAATTTAAGGGCACAATAATAATAAAATGGGGGTTACAAGGGTACAATAATAACAATAAGGGGGTTACACTAACAACATGAGCCCTTGTTTTTAGTGTAACCCCCTTATTGTTATTATTGTACCCTTGTAACCCCCATTTTATTATTATTGTGCCCTTAAATTATTATTGTTAGGTCGGCTAGGATTACATTGTGGCCCACTAGGATTACATTATGGCCCCATGGACTCCTATATATAGAAAGGAGGTTTTGTAAATTAGATCATCCAAGAATTGTTCATTTATGTAATGTATTGGAGGTTGCCCCCTCGAAGTGGCTCATTTCTAAGGCGTTGATATCTCTTTTCTTCTATTTTTGGAGCTGGTTACACAACATTTGGTATCGTATCTTATTATCCTTCCTGGCTTCCCCGCAATACCCCGTAATTCGACTTCCTTTCCTTCTCAAAAAAATTTCAAGAAAAGTTCTTGAAAATTAAAAGCTACCGTCCCCAAAGATTGTAACCATTGTACTCCTAGTACAACATCAGCACCTCCCATAGGAATGGAAAGCATTGGACCAGTCAATACATATTCCCCCATGGTTAGCTTGATATTATGGCATTTTCCAGAGCAATTTATAGTTCCTCCATTTGCAACCATCACTTGACATTCTGGTGCTGGGTATAGGAAACGATTTAATTCCTTGGCTACCTTATAATGAATAAAATTATGGGTGCTACCTGAATCAATCAACACTATTACCCTTTTCTTCTTTATATGTCCTTCTATCTTGAGAGTTTGAGGAGTGGTAATTCCTGCCAGTGCATTACACGATATGGTCGGATTCATTTCTTCCTCTTCTAGGGGTGGTTCCCGGTGTATATCCTCTTCTTGTTCATTTTCTTCTTCTTCTTCACAATCTATGTAAAATAATTTCTTCTCAGCACACTTATGACCTTTAGTGTATTTGCTATCACAACTGTAGCAAAGCCCTTTTGCTCTTTTTTCTTCCAATTGTTGTGGTGTAAACCTTGTAGGTTTTGGAAATCTAGACGTAGCAACACTTCCTTCTTTATAGAATTGAGTGGTAGGCTTCCCTGTCGCCATTATTTTACATTCAAATTTTCTTGCCAACCTGAATGCCTTCTCCAATGAATCCGGTTCCAAAACACGAACTTCATGTTGGATGTTATCCTTTAAAGTGCCTATGAAGAGATCGATCCCGTGTTCCTCTGGAATATCAGTTACCCTTATATTCAATTTTTGGAAGTCCTCAATGTGCTGCCCCACTAAACCCTTTTGTTTGAGATTTATCAATTCACTAAAGAAGGTGTTGCTCTTTGTATCCTCATAATGTGCTATCATTTCCTCCGTAAAAATTGACCAAGTGACAATTTTTTTACGGGAGCAAAGCCATCGATACCATACAAATGTATTTTGTTCTAAATGTAAAGTTGCAATGCGTACCTTTTGTGTGTTTTGCACATTATGGAGATCAAAATATTGCTCCATCCGTAGTATCCATGTTACAGGATCCTTTCCATCAAACTTCCTCATCTCCATTTTTGGAATATGGTGGTTCTTCCCGCCAACATTAGAGTTTATGAAATCACAATTAACATTTATTTTTTTCTCATCATGAGTTTCTTCTACTATCTTTTCACCATTATGAAACATTTCTTGTATCAACTTTGTCAAACCTTCCATGTCTACATTTAGATCCTTCTTCATGTTTTCCATGTTGTCTTTCATGTCATCCATCTTAGCTTCCATGCCAACTTCCATGCCATCCATCTTAGCTTCCACGCCTTTCTTCAAAACTTCCATTTCATTTTTCGTTGCTCTTTGCGAGAGTGAAATTTGTTGCACTTGCTCTTGTAATTTTGATAGATCATGTTGCAATTCTTCATCTTCAAGAGTCATAGTAGAGCCTTCTGAAGGCTTAATGGGTGTTGAATTATTTTTACAGGGCATCTTTTAGAACCCAATACTGATATCTATTCTACAATATGCCCTTGGAATCAATTAAAATTGATTCTTCAAACAAGACTTATGCAATTCGGAAAAAAAATACACACCTTTTTCTTGCTTTTGAGGAGCTCGATATTGAAATTGGATTATCTCTGTGATTGCAACACTTCAATATCTAAATTTTGGTTCCGATGTAGCCCTCTGAATTATCTTTATAATGCCACAGGTCTGACCTAATTTGGATTCTCCAAGACAAAGTTGTGTCCAATCTCCCACAATGACCTAATTATGGATTGGCTCAGTAGAGCAAACTTGTACAACTTGCCACGTATCACTGTTTCGTCCTTTGTCTCTGAAATTGATAGCAAAGAAACTAAATTCTGTGTACTTGTGACCACTTTTTAAGGCACTCCAATCTGATGCCTAGAGAGAGAGTTATTGAACTTTTCCCACGATCACCTCTTTGAGATGCAATTCAGGAGCCTGAAAAAACACTACCTTCCACAGATCATATCTCCAAAAATATTGCGAACCAAGCTCTAAACGTTTTTGACGCATTTCCTCAGAATTTCAGCTTCGCACTATATGAATTTCATATTTTGACCCTTCGTAGAAAAAATGTTATAGCGAAAATTCCACGATGACCTGTTTAGGAGCCTGAAAAAAGACCTAACTTCCACAGATCATATCTCCGAAAATATTGCGAACCAAGATCTGAAATTTTTAGAAAATATTCCTCAGGATTTCGGCTTCACACCCTAAAAATTTCAGCTTCTGAAACTTCATAGAAAAACAGTTATAGCAAAAATTCCACGATGACCTGTTTGGAGCAGCGAAACCCTAGAATCCAACCCTCTGATACCAAATGTTGTGTAACCAGCTCCAAAAATAGAAGAAAAGATATATCAACGCCTTAGAAATAAGCCACTTTGAGGGGGAAACCTCCAATGTATTACATGAATGAACAATTCTTGGATGATCCAATTTACAAAACCTCCTTTCTATATATAGGAGTCCATGGGGCCATATGTAATTCTAGTGGGCCACAATGTAATCCTAGCCGACCTAACAATAATAATTTAAGGGCACAATAATAATAAAATGGGGGTTACAAGGGTACAATAATAACAATAAGGGGGTTACACTAACAACAATAAGGGACTATACTAGTAATATAGGGACCTAACAGTTTCTTTGGCCTCAATTATGGATGTAACTTTCGACAATGAGTTTCATCATGGCCTTCTTTTGAACAATGTTTACAAGTCACTTTTTCTCCCTCTTTCTTAACAGATGCATTCTTTTTGTTTTTAACTTTTGGGGTTTTCTCCTTGGATTTACCCTTAAAAGGTTTCTTCCTACCCTCTTCAGGAATGTTCTTCCCTCTAGCTTCTAGATGCGTGGCCTAAACACAAACTTCATCTAGACTGGTGGGGTTAAACATGAGAATAGTATGTTTTAGGTAGCTATGTAAGCCTCATATGTACTTTAGAAAAGTGTCTTGGCTCTTCAAATCCACCCCTAATAAAAGAGCTCTTCTCCTAAATTTCTAGGTGTATTCTTGCACATTTTTTCCCTTTAACTACCTAAAGTTCTACTAGTTCATGATGGATTTTTTCATATGAGCTAATGGATAAAATTGTCGTTTAATAGTAGCAATAAAATCTAACCATGATAGAATAATCTTACCATGTTTCTTGATTTCCTCCCGTGTCTTGGCTTCCCACCAAACAAGTGTTGCATCTTCCATTCTCAAAGAAGCTAATTGAATTTTGGTATCATCATCTTGAAGGTTCCATATTCTTAAATAGAACTCCAATTTTTGAATCAAATTATCTATCTTGTCTGCATTTACTTCACCATTAAACATTGGCAATTCGAACTTAACATCAAGTTTTAATAAAGGAGATTTACCAGTGCTCTTGGACTTGTGTGGCTGATGTACTGAAGAAGAGGTAGAAGATGATGATGATGAGGGTGAAGATGGTGGCTCTCCATTGCCTCCATTTTCTCCATTTCCCTTCTTTGACTTGTCTTTATCATGTTGACCTCCTGAAGATCCTTGTCCTTGCTTTTGGAGTTTAGATCCTTCTCCTTCCAGTCTCTCATTCCTTTCTTGATAAATAATTCCAACCATCTTAGTCATGTCAAGAAATGATTTCCTAAACACTCTTTCTTCCTCCTTAGGGTCAACTTCTTCATGAATTTCTTCTTCCTCATGAGGCATGCTTAATGGAGCTTCTGCTTCTTTAGGAGGTGAACTAGGTGGTGGAGATTGTAGCAATATTTTTCTCCTTTTATTTGGCTCCTTTTCAGGCCCTCCTTCTTCCACCAATTTTTCTTCTCCCCTTTTGAGCTTGAGCCTTGTAAGCATCTAAAACTTGCAAAAAATTAAACAATTATTTGCACTAAACAACACCAAAGAAAAAATCTAGCTCTGATACCATTTAATATGAAATGACTATATTAGTTTTGTTGTGCTAAGGGTCTTTTAGTTTTAAAAACATGTGCATAATTGGTTCATTAGTTTGCATAAGGATTAAGGAGTTTTTTCATGAATTATAGATGAAATTTAGTGAATTAGAAGCACAAAATAAGTCTAAATAATATTGAACAATAGTGTAAATTAGAGAAATAAGTCACCACATGAAATTTACACAGCAGGCATGATGAAGCAGTTCACCCCTCTTAGGCTACATCTACTGGTCCAGCTCCTAATGGCTTGTCCATCTTTCATTATGCTCAAAATTTTGCTATTACATGTAGTTAAAATTCTCTAATGGATGTTTTCTCTGCACCAATGGCTTAAGAATTCTCCAATTATTCAATAATGACTCTTCATTCCTCTAAATGGTCGAAAATTGAGCGTCCTATACTTTTGCCCAATATCGCCTGGGAAAACTTCGCTAAAAATGTGAAGAAATCCAGTTAACTAAAGTTAAATTAGGGATGACTGCCAAATTTGGCGCGCCCCTATCCACTCCACCTATTAAGCCATGCATTTAAACATTATGGTTAGGGTGGTGGCCACATGTGCACCCCCAACTGTTAAGTGGCTTGAACAGAACACATCAGAATACAATTGCGGAGTTTATTTACATACATACGTGAAGCAACCAATAAAGTTCTTTATAAAAAAACACACATAACCTTAAATAGCTTTACATACATGCGGAACAGGGTTCTCGGGTCCCAAAACATGCCACCAAATCATAGCACATCGCAATCTCTCTCCCGTAAGTTTACTACTCTACCGATATCGATAAACCATAACTCTTACGAAGTGCGCTCGTGTGCAATGCCAGCACGTGGCATTCCCTCATCGCATCACATATTTCAAATCTTACCGTGTCGCAAACAATTTACCTTGCAAACTCTTAATGATATCCATTAATATTTGCGAAATGCGACATTGCGACTCGTCATCCATCGTTGATCTACGTCCGATCTAACGATCCTCACTTACTCACCCTTCTTCACATCACAAGATATATATCTTAAATTGCAATGAATGAATGGTAAACATAACAATCTCCGATGTGATGTACACTCATCCATCCATCCTCAATGTCGCTACATTCACTTCGTTCTGCAATTTGAACTTACTATCTGTTCCACCTTCAATATTTCCATGGTTGTGCAATCCCCGATTATATATGGAGAGTTCAAGACTCCATGACAGCCACCAATTCGGATTCGATTTGGTTCTAGAATTTTTTTCCCATTTGAACCCAATCCTTTAACTTGAATTTTGAGCAAAATTTATGAACTACCGATCAATGGCATGCCCATGACACAACATGTATGACATGCACACAATACCACATGCACATAGTACCACATGTACACAACACTACCTGCAAAACGTGTGCACAAAATCACATGTACACAACACCACCTGTACAACGTGTACACAACGCCAAATGTACATCGCACCTCCTCTACAATGTGTACACAATACCACATGTACACAACACCACATGCATGACATGTACACAACACCACATGTACACAACGTCACATGCACAACATGTATATGACACCACCTACACACAACACCACATGTACAACATGTACCCAACACCACATGCACACAAAACCATATATGCATAGCACCATATTTACAACATGCACACAACACACACACAACACCATATGTACATAGCACTACATATACAACATGTAAATAGTACCATACATACACAACACTGCATATCTAACATGTGCACAAAACCATATGCAAATAATGCCACATATCCAACATCAGCACAGTACGATATGTACACAACATCGCATATCCAACATGTACATAGCACCATCTATACCTAATACTGCATATGCAATATATACACAACATCATATATGCAACAAACATACAAAATCACATGTACACAATACTAGATATGTTACATGTACACAACACCATAGCTACAATCACTGAATATACAACATGCACAACATATACACAACAGGAGTATTTCACATCCATAGAGCACACACTAACCCCACAAACAACCTTGCTTCTAGTTTCTTTCCAATATCCATGCTTATCCTAGAATGTCGCAGATCACACTACTTTCACTTCGTTGATGTGACCCTCAATGTTACCTGTCCATAACATAAATATAGGCGCAGTGAAAGCTTATAATATCAATTGATATCCAAATTATATTTAGCTCATATATCTGTTATATTTACTCTTCCCACTTGATTCCTCATAAGACCAAGAACCTCTTCATGCCATTCACCTGCATAAGCAATCATTCCTCCATAAGAATTATCTTTGAAAACCTTGTCATACAATGACATAGATAAATACATACATACATATATAATCGTTAGCATAAAACAATCCTAATGACCTTGTCAATCAATTACATACATATATACACATAAAAATTTAGCATTAAACAACAATGATCCATGAATACCCTGTAAGACATGACATACATACATACATACATACATACAAGTATACATATATAAATATGAGCATAATCATGATCAAAACATAATTACTAGATAGCATAAGTTCAAGACTGAGAGAACTTCCTTTATCTGTACACACCATGCACAACATTGAAAACAACAGTTCCCAACATAGCCAAGGTATATGACATCTCAAGTCCATTTACTTTACCCTTCTGGTTACCTTTCTCATGTCTGTACTTCCACCGTCCATTTACCACAATGGATCCAACCGGTCCAACCGAGTGCCATATTCTTACCTTCCACTACCCTTAATCATGCATTGAGATTCATCTATGTCTTACATTACCTGTTAGGTACCACACAACTATCCTTGAGCTCCATTAACTTTCCTCTTTCCCAACAAATTCTAAAGACTCTCAAAACATAAAAGGAAAGAACAAGAGACAAACAAGAATAAATACATGAAAACAAATAGCTATGCGATACCACAACAAAGTGTTATGGCCATACACTAGATATAAAAAAAGCCACAATCAAACACAAAAAAACACAAAATACAAAAATCACAAGACTGGCAACAAACAACATGACTTAATCCCCATGGGTCCCCAGTGCTTTTGAAGGAAAAATGAACCCAATCCTTCTCCAATATTTCATGGCAGTCTCTTTCCATGAAATCCCTTGCATCATATTTCCATAACCACACAACTGTAAGAACATAAATACATAAAAATATACCAGTTATATTACCTTGTTGTGTCAAACACATTTCCTTGTATCTAAACACATACATATATCATCTCTCAAGGGAATCCAATCCCTTGACGAATACAGCCATAACTAGAAACCGACTGATATACATTTCAAATACATGTTCATGACTATAGAACATATCCGAATAATGTAAGAAAAAATCAAGGTTAAGAAGACTTCTTGTATGAAAAGAACTCATTTGTTTGGAATTAGGGTTTCCAAACATAGATAAAGGAATTATTACCCAATTCCTTTCTTTTACCATCATATCACCTATACGTTAATTATATAAACACATAAACTATTACCTTGTCATGCTAATACTAAGCATGTTTCCCTAAAACTATTCACACACATCAATCACATATTCCAAATATCAAGACATCATATCTATGAACTAAAATCAGCCTCTACGAAGACTAACAACCATGTCATAAGAAACTAATAGTCAAGATCATAATACTACAACTATCACCTTTTTGCACTCAAGGACATATCAACTATCTCAACACATGTTTGTTAGTACAACGATATTAAAAAAATATCATTTCTTCATGTAATATTATAGGCACATATACATATCATGCAAGTAATAAAACATTCAGACAACAGATAAATGACATAATAGAAATCAAACACTCAAACACTGAATAAGTGACATAATCAAACATTAAAACACCAATTAGACGACATAAGAAAACTCATACCTTGATGTATCTTAGAGGAGGCTATCTTGTTTGCGCAATCAATCTAGATTAGCACGATATAAATTCACACCACGTCAACTTAGACATAAATAAGGTCATGATATCCATAACAATAACTAGCTAACATGTTCACATCATAAACTCATAAGCAATTGTCACTCATGCATAACAATCACATATGCACAGTTAGTCTATATTAATACAACATAATATCACTACATATTAACTCCTACCTGAATGTCATAACCACAACCATTTGCATAGGCCAATCTAAATTATCACGATACATATAACATCAATATCTTAATTCCATAACCATAATCATCAATTTAACTAACATATAACAACAAAAATTCAACACATAACATACTCATCAAAAACATATAACCTAATCATCAAGTTTAACTAGCATAAACCACCAACAACTTACTACTATGCATGAATATCCAACAAAATTACATATGACCACACAAATTCACTAACATCTATCATACATGTAACTGCAACAACAATAAAATGACAAGCATGTATATAAATAACCTAATTATTATAACAACCATTAACCACATACCTGCATGCAAAACATACAACCTGGATGACGATCTGCACTTACCCTGAAGTCTAGTGATGCAACTTCACTTCAATGATATACATCTCCTGCTCTATCTCAACCAACACATCAACATCATAACATACAAACAACATCATGATGACCTAAAATGTGTACAATGACCTCATGGACAACAATATTAACCATGACAATGCATGCATAACAACATATAGACAACAACATGTATAAAAAATGCATAACTGACATGCACTCATGACGATCACATCCCACAACAACACCATCAATTTCCACATTGCGCCACAACTGCAAAAATGACCACCACCATGCATACACAACAAGAACATAGTCCTAAACATGAATAACACATATGCAACTAACATGTATGCATGAAAAACACATAACAATGCACAACCAAGCATACACTCATGATGACACATTTCACAACAACAACATCCTCTTCACATGGCGACATCACTGCAGCCATGACCAACACCATGCATATGGAAAAATAATATATACCACAAGGATGATTAACACACATGCAACCGACATGAATGCATGACCAACACACACCACCCATCTAGTCCAAGGGGTGAACCATGCTTTGATACAACTCTGTAACACCCTAATCTCACATATACGCAAGTAACTGGCCAATCAGGGTAAATATGTGACGAGAGGCTACTATGATCGGATTCAACCTCCTAAGTGACCTTAAGGAAGTGGAATCGATAGAAACACATCACACATACCTTCCACATCAGCAACAGGACCTCGAGAAGCCAACCCAACCACTTAGACATCTAGATCCCGGGTCCCAATGAGGTTTTAGGCCTTTGAACCCCCATAAGCTCCCAAAGTATAGGCATGGGTGCATTTGGGAGGCTATGGATGCTCCCACATAGTATGCAAACATGCATCTAGTGACTCAATTTCCTAGACCCGTTCCAACATCCCTGGATTTTGAGCCACTTTTTCAGGCCTAAAGTCTAGGTCGTTTCGAATAATTCAATGACAAGCTCATACATGAAATATAACGACGAAAAAATGGTGAAAAATGCAATACTGGTATAAGGAATTGATTGGATCCCTACTAGCCATGACAGTAATTTCATTAAACATGTCACAAATATGTAATTTACAGGTTTAAATAACATATCTAAACATAGGGTTCTCATACTTGTCTGAGAATCACTAAGAAGCATTGTTCCCTTACATCATTAGCTGAAATATCATCTATTATGTCATAGATACATTGTTTATTCATTTAAAAATAAAAACATGAGGAGATCCATACATCATCACTATTAGAATACATGTTCATAACTAGTATAATAACAATAGAAATATCAAGGATACATCAGCCATAGGATCTACATATAAATCAATACATTTACACATCAAATTCCATGGAAATGAACTTCTCATTGATGAATGTAAAAACCAACTGGAGATGAGACTACCATGTTCCACCCGACCATAGATTGGCTGAGCCAAATCTCTCTTCATCGAATCACCCCCATGCCACATTCCAAGAATGAATGTGGGACGCATGACCAACCAAAAATAACCAAACAAGCATGGATACTACCAGAGTTCTCCACCTACACCCTAAGTAATTTTACTGGCTCCTAGTCTCTCAGGATTTACCGTAATCCATAGTCTAATCCAGAAATCACTAGGCTTTACCACAACCCACAGTTTGGTTCAAGGGCTACTATGCCAGTGGATTTACTTGGATCCACATTTTTGTTCAGGGATCACTAGGCCATGTGTTTTTCATTTTGAAGATCCACCTCACTCGGCTTCGAATCCATCCGGTAATCAAGCTGAACCAAAGCATGAGAACCCATATCATCAAGGCTATCTAGAAATGGAAAGGCTAGGTTGAAAACACTATCACACTTGGAAAACCCATGCCATGACAGAAAAGAACCACACAAATACCATGCATGCCAAATATAGCAAGGAAATCACAAATGCAAATCAACGCCTGCAAATAATCCTATTGTAGTCGCTTGATATTTCTCTTCCTTTCTTGCTCATTCCTTCCTCTTACCTTCCTTTCCTTTCTTGATCCAATGCCAAAGTGCTCCAAGAAAAATAAAGTGTCCAGGAGTGAGAGCATTAGGGGAATTTTGAAGTCTAAAATGGGTCTCTTAAGAAAATTGTACAACTGAAATAAGCTTTATAAGAACCAATAGGATTCAAAATGATGATGTCAACCATGGGTGGTGATTCACCATTTTTTAAGTAAAAGGGTAAAAATATTAAAAAATAATAAAATAATAAAACTACTTTTTCAACTCATATTTTCAACTTATCTCCCAAAGTGTTTACTCAAACTTCGAGCGGGAGTACTCTTTGGATGAAAAAATTAATTCCTCATCCAAGGAGTACCCATTTTGCATACTTTCGACGGATCCTGCTACACGCAAAATGAGAATTACATGAAAAAGCGTGATTGCAAACACGTTTTTCATTTATTTCTCATTTTTCATGTAGTAGGGTCCATCGAAAGTATTCAACATGAGTACTCCTTGGATGAGGAATTAAAATTTTCATCCAATGAGTACTCCCACTCGAAATTTGAGTAAAAAATTAGGGAGATAAGTTGAAAAAGTAGTTTTTTCTTTTTTCCCTCTAAAATTTGATGATGTAATCAAATCATTATTTTATTATTTCCATTATTATTTTATAATTTCCTTACGAGGCCCATTTTAGACCTCAAAATTCCCCTAATGAGAGAGACAGTGATATAATAATGAGAGAGCTCCAAAAATGAATTGAGAAAAAGAGAGAAAAATATTGCCAAATGATCCTCATAAGCCTTTTTATTAATGAGGACTCTAATTTCTTCATTTTCCATTATTTTCCTTCATTTTCCTCTTCACATGCAACTTGTGACCTTTCACTTTCATTTTTTCCTATTTTCCATTATTTTCATAAATAAATGTCAAAAAATGCCTCTTTCCTTTCCAAATCCTTTGTCATTTCCTTTTCCAATTTCCTTTAGGCATAATAACCAATGAACACCCTCACTAGGATGTTTTTCCCAACATTCAGCTTGGAATAAGTGTCCCATCAACCGTGGTTATTAATTTTACCTTTATCAACTTTTATTACATGGAATTTTCACCAGGGTTGTTATAGACTTGATGCCAAGTACATAACAAGTCACCAGTTAGTCTCCACCACCTCCAACAGTAAATTTAGCTCTAGGAAAGGAAGTTTTTCTTGTTAAAGATGATCCAGTTATGGACACATAAAAAATTTTGTACAATGAGCTTTAGAGGAATATTGTACAAGTGTGTACGCAGAATTTTCTGGATGACCTCACATCGCCTGCATTCATTAAAGAAAGGGTGATAGTGGTGGACACTAGGAAGAATCTCGATGTCATTTCTGCAACCAACTTGGCCTTCGAAGGTGCAACAAGGTAAAACACTCAATATTTGATGGCCAAGAATAAGAAATTAGCACATAGCTTATAGGTTGTTAGGAAAGACTTAGAACATCTTCGTGCAAGAAATCATAATGCAGCTTCCACAAAGGTCGATCTAGAGGAAATAAGGGCAGAAATACTTTGTAAAGTATTGGCACTTGGAGAGACCATGCAGAACCTCTATGAAGAGCTTGTTACCATACATAAGACTGTTGCCCACTTGCATGGTTTGCAACAGAAATTTAAAGGCTTTTCAAAAAATATCAAGAATGTACAAGCTACCATTGTCGTCATGCATGAATGGCCAATGCGATACAAATTAACGACACTTCTTGACTTGGGAAAGAAAAATAAAAAATAGGAAAATTTGGAGAAAGAAATAGTTCAGATGTTGATCTAGAACAAAAAGTATCTCGCCTCGTTCATTGGTAGAATTCAGGCCTTGTATGTATGGTTATACAACAGTCCAAATTTATTTATGAACACACATAAGATCGCATTAGTTGGCTCACTCACAGAATCCAAACCCAAGAACCGAGCTAGGAAAGAGATCAAAGAATACTTAGAGCAACAAGGATAGATTTCCACCAAGGAATATTTGGAGCTTAGCAATCATAACGTGCAAAACTACATCGGTGGCCCTGTCCAAGTGATAAAAATGTTGCTCTTGCTCCAGAAGGAAGTTAAAACTAGTTCCAAATCATTGTATCAAGATGCCTTCGAGGCTAGATTATTCTTCCATCGAGACACCATCGCACAGTTTGGGGATATCTTTGCACAGTACCAAGCTTGGCACTGATCCGTGACTGAGATACATCAAGTGGAAGTTGTTGAGCTAGAGTTTTCCCAAACTAAACCATGATAATGTTTTGTCTTGTTAGGTTGTCAAGTTTTCTCTACCCTATTTTATTTTATATGGGTATGAGTGTATTGTAATATTCTTTTGTAAATAATTTGTAAGTGAAATTCCAAGTGTCAATTGTGGAATGTGAAGATTCATGATGTAATGTAATTGAAAAATTCATTTGTAAAGAAGTTGAAGAGTTATGAGGGAAGTCCAAGAGTCACAAAGGGGTATATGAAGAGTCACGCCTTTTGTTATAAATACATCCTCATAACTCATGTAAAGTTCTTTTGGGAGCCAAGCTTTGGGCTAGGCTTAAGCTTAGAATCAGGAGCTTGGGAGTTTTTGTGAGAGCCTTAGCTTCTCTGTAGTGTATAGGGAGTATCTTTCTTTGGAGTAGGAGGTGATGTTGACTTCACGTTCCACTATTGGGGCTAGTAGTCCATCAATGGTATATGTATTATTAGAACTTTATCTTTAATAAAAGCTCAAAAAGAACATGTTTTCATGTATATGTTGTGAATATAGTAGGACTATTCTTGTTGTATTTGCAATGTATGTTATTTAACTTATGCTTGTGCTTATGAACTATTTCGTTTGGATTGGTACGAATCTTGTTGAATGTGTTGTTGTAATATTTCATCACTATTAAATTGTGAACTATTTCACATATTAGCTTGTAATGTCTTTATGCCCATGTGTTCCTTAAAGCTGTGTACTATTACAATATTCTAAGGGGCTCACTTATTTTCCCTTCGTGTGTTGGAACCTTCATGCATCACACTTGAAATTCCACAAGGTCAGACACTTTCTCTCACCAAAGTGGCCATAAATCACTCTATGTGTATTTGCAACCAAGGAATATCATTAACACCCACTGCATCAACAATCAGGTCGCATTTCCAAATGAGACTCCCACACCAAACAGTGTGAGGTCTAATTGGGACTTCATATCAAGGAGATCCCCTGAATGTTGGCTACAATTGTCAACATTTATGGCTCTAGAAGGAGGGCCAGATGACACACTGAGCCCAAAATTTTTGTTTGAATTAGCACACTCATTTATGGATTCTTCCCATATCTTAGCCCCGACATGTTTTTTAAGAACTGCAATACTAAAAGTGTTTGTGGAAATTATTAATGACTTTTCAAATCTAAAATTCAATGGCGAGGGTGGAACACACTTTTTTTAGCACACCACTCAGTTTCTTTATTTTTTCAAAAAACACAATACCCACTTTAAGGATGTTGTCTGCAGGTTGTTCATCCTCACTTTCGAAGGGTGCATAAGGGAATGGTGTTACACGTTTTCTTTCACTTCCATACACTCTTTCGAAAATCTTGCCCCAAAACTTTTATGCACCTTTGATCGATATAATTATAAATATGTGCTCAAGAAAATTATGCGATTGCGAAAAAGTACATGATGAATCTCTTGATGATTTTCACGATTATTTCATTCTTTTTTGTTTTAAATTTTCAGAGGATGATGTCAAATAGCCTTTATTTCTAAGAAATTTGAATATCTTATTCACATTTCAATGAATCCACATGAATATGAATATTTTTTAAGTATCCCAACATAATGTAGTATTAGAGCTTCAAAATCTGCAACAGACGAAGTTACTGTTCTGAGTGACCCTCCGTCTCCTTCTCATCAAACAAACCCATTTCCACAAGTTGAGGTGGGAGAACTTGAGAATTCCAAAGAAATTTTGGACTATGAATCTAATGTTCATGATGAAGTGTTATCTCCTCGTCCTCCTTCCTTTGGTTCTTAGTGAGTTGTTATGTTCACCAGTTTCAAATGTTTCTTTTGATATTCACGAGGAGAAAACTCTGGACGGAGTTGGTGTTGAGAAACCAACTTGCAATATCATTTCTGATGAATATGTGTGGGAGTCCACATCTGAACAATAATCTGCGATGAAGGATGATTGTTTTCCTTTTGCACCTCTTCCTCATTATCCATACATTTTCTGCAATTTTGTCATCCTTGTTAAATCTTGCAAAGAATTACCTTTTGATGATATTATTACTTTCAATCATTGTTAGAACTTGCAGAATGTCAGTTTTACATCTGCATGTAGAGAGGACAAATATTATCTTCTTGATCTTCCCAATATATCTACTCATCATTCTGAAGAAATAGAGGGTGAAATTTATTATTTTCAATCTTCCCATCTCTATGATTCTTCATATCATGAAGATGCCTCTATTTTTTATCTTGAACTTTATTATCATGGTTGTCATGATATTTTCACCGATTCATCTGGTCACAACTTTGATTTTTCTACGGTCGATCTTTCTTATCCACCAGTCTTTGATGATCTATCTTCTAATGATTTGGAACTTTCGCAAGCTTTTGAGGCACTTCAGCCCAAGAAGACTTTTATGTCAAGTTATCATAATATTGATGCCAGTTCCAAATATGATCAAAACAATGTTGAATATTTCAAGGCTCCTCATAACTCTCCCACACACATTGAAAATCAATTGTTTTCAAAATTTTCCCATCCTCCATCATTTTTGCATGATCCTATCGCTAAGTCATTAGAAGATTCATACCTGGTGAGCACCGGCGAAAAACACAATTTTTCTTCTTTCTTTATGTTTACCAGTTTCCGTATTTTGGAAGTTTTTCCTTGCATATATTTGAGTCATAGTGTGGTTGAACGTCGTAATCTGTCCATAGATGTTTTGCATGTTCATTTCTTTCATACTTTTTTGCATGCACTTTCAAAATTTTAACTCGTTAGTTTGTATTGCCTTATCTTTCTTTCCTCTTGTTGTTTCTGAATAAATTTATTGATATTAATTCCCTCACTTACATAGGCGAGTCGATGCACCAGTAACTTCATTGGAAATTTGGTTTTATATAAGCATGACCTATTCTCTATTAGATTAGGAGTAGGAGTAGTTGTTTTTTTATCTTTGTTGTTTTATTATGATTTACTTTCCTCTCTACTCCTTTCTCTCACTTCATTTTTGTCATAGGATAGCTTCCGCATGAGACCAATTTTAGTTCTTGAATCAAGCATGTTGAAGTCTAAGATGAAGTTGTACTACTATCAATGCTTGGCTATATGCTTATTCCCACTATTTGTGTGGATCTTGCACCTTTTAGTTAAAGATACTATGATGGAAAATACATACCTTTTCATAGAAAACCACAGTGGAATTACGAAACTTGAATCTATAACTAGTACCACCTAATTTAATTAGTCTTTTGTATTTTTTGGTTAATCCATGTCAACTAAGTTGAGTAGAGAAAGGAGGGAAGAACATGTTAACAAGTATATCAGAGATATATATATCAAATCCTTCTCTGAAGGAAAAACCTCTTCTTCTCTCAATAAGTCAGGATCCATCTTCTGCCCCATGAAATAAATAAGTGTCTTTGCATAGTTCTATGAACAAAACAAAAATGAAAAAAATGAAAAAAAATAAAAATAAAGGGTGAAAGAAGAGAAAGGCTTAATGTGTAGGGAGGTGAAGAAAGAAACTTTGACGGGGTATTTTCGAAGCTCACTAGCAGCAGAGTAATTTTTGTGTTTATGAAATGACTATGTCGGGGGTACTATATAGGCCTATTCACAGTGGAGGAACACCAAATATGAAAAATAAGACTATGAAAATTCTTATACTTATGCATCTATATACTCGTCTTCCCCATTCGAAAAAACTAAGTTTTACTTGGCTTGGTTTAACGTGCTGCCGATGAAGATAATGGAAGGGATTAGATCTTTAATGTAGGTTAAGTAAAGAAGCTATGATGATCAACGAACTGAACTATACCTCCTAAAGAGTTATACCTATTTTGCATGAGACAAAAACCATAGAGAGAGTTGGAGTTCTACTACTGTGTTGCCAATTATTGTAGCTACTACAACCACCCTCCAAATTGTTTCCTATGCTTTGACTTTGAAGCCTTCCATTTTTTCTACAAGAGCTTATCTTTTATTTTCATCAAGTATTCACGATTTAATCACGACTTATTATTTTCATTTGTTCTTGTGTTTGCTTTTTTTCACACTTATATAATATTTCGAGTCACAAGCTAACCTTCTGAATTGGCATTACATCAGTCCTAGGCTTGCCTCTAGAAACTTTGCAATCCATGAGGGAAATCCAGCCTTGATGATGGAAACTGCGCAATCTAGAATGGTAGATCGGACTTGAGCTGTAGAATTGCGCAGTTAGGAATGGTAGCCGAACACTAAGATCCGAAACTACATAATGCACTGATGCGAGAAGTTGCATAGTTCCCCAGAATTGTGCATTATTCATTAGCAGTGTGCATGGAAAGTTTCCCGAAAAAAAAGAAAAAAAAGAAAAAGAAAAAAAGCATCCCTAGAAAAAAAGGGATTCATTATTAATTCTTGAAGGTGGCACAATTTCTATTTTTTAAATTTTTTTCCAAGTGTCACTTTTTCCTTGATTTTAGGCATGCATGTCATAAACCCTAATATGCTCAAATATATTTCATTGATGCCTCTAGAGCTCATTTTTACATTCGATCTTGGAGCTCTAGCATTCCCAAGGAGATCAAGGAGCCTTCGATGGAGTTTGCATCGCTTTTTCGGGTGAGTTTTGCTTGTCTCCTTTTGCCAATTTTTCTGTTTCTTTTCGTCATTTCACTTCTATGAGTTTTATTTTTTTGTTTGTTTCTCTTCATGGTTTCTCATGTTTTAAATTATATTACCTTGTAGAAGTGTTGATTCAGTTTTTCATTCTCCTTTCATAAGTGTCGCATTAGTTTTCTTGTTTTTGCACATCAATTATTGTCATTTCAACGACTCTCCTTACCTATTTATTTTTCCTTCCATTTGTTGATTTTCTGCACATGTTTCACACCAATATACCCATACTTAGTTAGATTTTCACTTTAACTTACATTTTCACTTACACCTACTTGTTCTCCACACCCTCACCGGGAAGATATGCACTTAACTTGATCATGCATTACCTTACCCAGTTAGGAATTGCGCAAGTTTGAGTCTCAAGCCTAGAGCTTAGACTTTGAGACTGAATAATGTGAAATATAGGCTGGCCTAACTGTGCATTGCGCAGTCCCAAGGCTTAGTCTTCCACCTTGGAAACTAAGACTGCACAATGCATAATATTTCCATGTCTCTTCCTAAGAAGAACTACACATTGCGCAGTCTCAAGCCTCAGGTTGCATCCTTAGCTAATGAGACTACAAAATGCGGAGTTCCCTTAACTAGTCTCCCTCAACTGACCATGAGAATTGTGCAATTTGAATCATCAGTCTGTGTGTTTGCTTCCTGATCTTGTGTTGAAAGTTGATTTGTAAAAGCTAATGTTTTCTTGCCATGAGTGCATTTTCTCTCCTACAAGTACCACATGTTTATTTGGGGTAGCATCGGATGTGCTCTAAGTGTCAACTTTATGGATAGGCTTAGACACATGTATTCGAGATAACCCAGAAATTGTTTGGGGGAATTCCAGCCGGATTGTAATTTATTAAGAAAATTAAATATTTTAAAGTGACCCCAATTCTAAACTTACAAAAATAAAATAATTAAAGTGAATTAATATAATATGGGTGTTAATGTTCTAGAAAAATCAGATCAAGTCAAAATGTAATCTTAGCCATTGATTGGAGATATAATCTCTCTCATTGAAGTCTCAACTAGAAGAATATAAAGAAGGCTTGAGGGTAATTAGGAAAGACATGATGAGAGATCAAGAGATCAAATTTTCTGAAGGATCAGTGCTTAGAGGAAAACTTTAATCGAGAGATTCTCATGTAGTTGAGGGGCAGAGAAAGTTTTGGTTGGAGGATATTCTCCTGGGCCAAGGATCCTTAGTAGAGAGGCAAATAAATATGTAGAGGAAGCAACGTAGAGCCCGAAGAGAGTGATGCAGCACCCAGAGAGAGTGGCACAGGGCCATAAGTTCCATACGCATAGGCAGTGAAGTATTTATAGAAGAAGTATGAGTTTCAGATGGGAGATCGAAGTTCTGAGCCAAGATGGATGGAATCAATATTTCTGAGGAGATGACATAGTCATTCTGAGGTCACCACACAGGCCTACGTAATTACAATGCAGAGGCAGCACAAAGGGTGTTGGTTTAGTTAGTTCAGCCACCATATCAACCGGTACTAGCAGAGTGAGGTAATTGCACAATTTTCCTTTCCTCTACTAAGTGATATTCTTTGTTCTCGATATTCGACAAGGCAACAAAAGATTGTATTCAGATATAACTGTTTCTTAATAATAAAACCCTTAGATCTATTGCACCAGTTTTCCCGCATTGGGTTTTTTCAGGGACATTTTTCTAGAAACAACGGTGTCCTGTATGATGTTTTTCTTTTGCTTAGTTTCTTGTTTCACATATTAATTTAATTGAGTGAAGGTTGCTTCAGTATTTACAAAATAAATTTCCAAATAACTTGTTAATGTAATTTACAAGTAGGTGAAGTTAATTTAGTTTTTTTCAGTAGGATTTCGGATCTAGGAATTGCAATTTTAACATTGTTTCAGAGTGTTGCAGGTGAAATAGGAAGAGAAGAGCCAACACTGAGCAGGAGGTTGAATAACTACAGAAAGAAGCAATTTGAATCCTTCGAGGGATTGTGCAATCCATGCCAGAAGGGGTGAAGTTTTGCAGAAGGTCTCTCTCTGAGTGAGTCGACAGAGAGGTAGGACTTCCAGATCGAGATTTTTCCGAGTCAAAGGGAGCATCACAAAGCCTCAATTCAAAGCTGGTGGGACACAATTTTTCTGCAAGAAATTTTTTGTTGGGCAGAAAGTCGTCAAAAAAAGAAAGAAGAAGCACAATGGGGGAATTTTCTTCCTCAAGGAGTTCCTAGCCGGGGAATTCCATTTTTTTTTATCTGAGTAGCAGATCCTGGTGGCATATCTACAAGATCTGGTAAGGAGTACGTAAGATAATCCAGTGCTGCATAGAGGGGGAAGAGGGGGAGCATATTCAATATTTTCTTTTCAGCAGAAATAACATCTCATGGGCTTCGATATCAGGACCCGTTGGAGGGAGCCTCCAACTATGTAATCTAGAAGATGAGAATCACATGTCTTCTATATGAATACGATCTCAATATTTTCGTGATGAGTACGGTAGTTGTCCCTGCAGATCCAAATTCACCAAAGAAGTAGAATTATGATATGGCGAAGGAAAAAAGGTTTTGCCTTGATGGATTCAAATATCACAATGTGTTCCGCATCGCTGATCAGGACACAACTAGGCAGATGTGGGAATCCTTGGCAGTGTTGTATGAAGGATATTTTGAGCAGTGAAATATGTGCTTAGAGCATAAACTGAGGATGATGTAGATGAAAAAGGGGGAATGTATTGTTCTGTTCCTGTCTAGGCTTTAGGAAACTAATTATTAGCTAGCAGTCATGGGGTCCACCCCTTCCCCTACAAAAATGGTGAGATTGGTTATTAATGTATTCAAAAAATAATAATAGGTTTTTGTTCAGAGCATCCTGGGTAGAGAAATCTTTTCGGGTTGGGAAGAGATGTGGGATTCTCTTCAGCAAGAAGAGCTAAGGAGGGACCTAGTCAAGTGAAAACTTAACGACAACAAAAACAGTGGGTCAAAGGTGAAGGAGGAGGAGGAAAATGTATCCCTTGCATCCAAGGGGAAGTAGGAGCAGCAAAGACGAAAGAAGGACATCTCGAAGATAAAGTGCTTCAGATGTGGTGAGCTTGGTCACTACGCTACCCTATGTCCTTTGAAGAAAAAGGACAAGGATGAGAAGAATGAACTGAAGGCTATATCTGCAAATATCGAGGATGATGAGTATGCCATGAGTGCCCATGCATCTCCAGGAGGGAAATGGGGCGATATTGAGCTATAATTTTGCAAGAAATTCAGTTGGGAATGATCCCTTAGGAGTCCACCTCTTGGATCATAACCTTGCTACAAGTTCCCAAATATCAGAAGTAGCAAGTTGGAGGAGGTTTAGATGGGGCAAAGGAGTGTTGGAGCGACAGATGTAGTAGTTAGCAGCACAAGAATCTGAGCAGCGTAGAGCATAGTTGTAGCAGTGCAGAGGGACACAATACAAAGCAGTAGCAGTGGGGTGCTTCAAAGGGACAACGTGGGATGAGAAACAATTAAAGTTTCAGCATCAAGATGCATCCTGAACACTTGCTCATATTTTTGGATGTTTTTCAGTTTCTTCTCTCAGCAATTGAGTTTCGGTGCTGAGTTAGCAGTGGAAGTGATAGCAACAGATGCAAAATTTGAGAGGGAGTTACAGTATTGATGCAATGTTGATCATGGAAGGGTCCACAACAATACAGTTGCAGCATCAGCGCAGTGGTTGGTGGACAGTATGTCAGACATCAACAACACAGAGGGAGATGCTTCAGAGTGAGAGAAGTGTGTAGTAGGTCATATTTTATAGAGAACATTCCTCGCTAAGAGGGGGTGTTTATTTGGGGTAGAATCAGATGTGCTATAAGTATAAAACTTAATCGAGAGGCTTAGACACATGTATTCCAAATAAACAGAAATTGTTTGGGGAAATTCCACCTAGATTGTATTTTATTAAGAGAATTAATTATTTTAAACTAACTCTTAGTCTAAACATAGGAAAATAAAATAATTAAAGTGAATTAATACAAAATGGGTGTGAATGTTCTAGAAAAACCAGATCAAATCAAAATGTAATCTTAGCCATTTATTGGAGATATAATCTATGGCATTGAAGTATCAAGGAGATGGCTATAAATAAGGCTTGAGGGTCATTTGGAAAGAAACACTGAGAGATCAAGAGATCAAATTTTACGAAGGAGCAGTGCTCAGAGGAAAATTTTGAACGAGAGATTCAAATGCAGTAGGGGGGAAGAGGCATTTTGGTCGAAGGATCTTCTCCGAGGCCAAGAATAATCGGTAGAGAGGTAAAGAAAGATGCAGAAGAAGAAGCACAGAGCCCGGAGAGGTTGACGAAATAACTTGTTAATGTAATTTACAAGTAGGTGAAGTTAATTCAATTTGATGTAGTAGGATTCCATATCTAGGACTTGGAATTTTCACACCACAATTGTTGAGAATTTCTCTCCAGTAATCATTGTTACCATGGCACCCAAGAGAGCTTCCTCAAAAGATACCATAGAAATAAGTAAGAGGGAAGAAGTTGAGATTATGTCAATAAACTTTCTGGTGTATTGAGACACTCAAATTTTGTGGAAAAGAAATAAGATCTAACATGGCAGAAAGTGAAAAAATATTTTTCAAAAAATAGCTTCAAGGCAGATCTAGAGGAATATCAGGTATATTTCAGTGTTTAATGGACGAGATTGTTGAGATTGCAACAAGATGATGAGTTTAGTGAAAAGAGTCGCCTTCACTAAGTGGGCCCGCGGGCTTTTTTTGGCGCAAGTCTATTTTATGTCTATTTTCAGACATGTCGATCATATTCTATGAGTTGCAGGATGCTATTTGTGGATGGTTGGTAAAATTGGAAAAATAGATGGACTTATATTTTTAGACATACTGGGCAAAATCTATTTTTATATTGCCAGTCTAAAAATAGATATGTCGAATATTATTAGCTCTTAATAATATTTGGACTATAAACATTATCTTTATTTCTTGGAGCACTTCAGTTAAGTGCACAGATGTGGCACAGGAGCTGACAGAAGGAATTATGCTATTCCTGAGGGTTAAGTGGAGCTATTGCATGGAGACTTCAGTTAGAACTCATGTGACAGAGTTTGGTGGAGTTATTAAGGTAGTTGGTGGAGTTGTGTTCAGTTTAACTCAGTTAGACACAGTTGAGCTAGTTGTATCTAGTCTAACTGATTGATACACTAGTGAGAGTGGTGTGAATTAATTATTAATTAATTCACTAATTATTAACTCATTAATCAACTGAAGAATGCATCAGTTAACTACAATGCATGGATAATTTCAGTGGAGACCAGTGGAGAGGTAGGTGAAAGAGCAGTGTGACTATCAGTTGTGACTATACTGGTGCATGAGTTTGCACCACACATTGATGGAGATGCCAATGAGGATTGCACAGTGCAAGCCAACTGGATTCGAGTTCATTCATAGCCCATATTAAACAGGGATTGCGCAGTAGAATCAGGCTAGCAGGTGGTAGAGATCGGTGCATGGGATTTTCTAGATCGGACCTTATTAGTGTGTAGCGATTGGAGATTGTACTGAGAGCTAGTGAGAAGCTTTGTATGATGATTGTTACATGATCTCTATGACATATATTATACAGATAGTTGGGGGTTTTCAGCTTTAAGCTTTCCCATAAATTACTATGTTCATATGTGTGAATTTTATGGTTTTAATGTGTGCATGCAATTGATTTAATTTCTGCAAGTAATGATCAATAGTAGAAGAGATTTTGTATTATGCATGAAGTCAAATAGTGTGTGATCAGGAGAATCTTGGATGTATAACGCATTAGTTATATAATTTCTACATGGTATCAGAGCAATATTTATCATTGGAGCAATTGCAAAGCATTGAAGCGGTTGAGTTTTGTGCTGGTGGAATTCGAATTTGCAGCAGTGTTTTCTTGGTGTCAAAGTTGAGATGTCTTTCAACGAATTGCGATTGGAGTATGCCCTTGAGGGCAGCTCGAATTATATTGCATGGAAGGACAGGATGGAGGCGGTGCTGGATGACAATGGGTTGAAGGAGTTCATAGATGCAGAAATTCCAAAACCTACTTCTAGTGATGTTGCCGTACTTGACGCATGGCAAAAGAAGACAACAAAGTGTCGAAGGATTCTGTTGGAAGGTGTGAAGGATCACATAGTGTCCAGCCTTCATGGTAAAGCTTCTCCATTCTTGATGTGGAAAGCTTTGACATACTTGTTCTAAAGCAAGAGCGACCAGAGGAAGTTGGCGCTCAAGGATAAGCTCAGGAAAATAAAAATGGAGAAGGGCGAGAGTATACCCAAGTACCTCACGAAGTTCGTCCAGTGTAGGGATGAGCTGGGAAGTGTGGGGGTTACTGTAGATGAAGAGGACTTGGTGAGGTTGGCTCTCCTTGGGCTTCCGAAGAGTTGGCATTCCTATGAGGACTCTGTCAATGGTCGGGAGAAACTGCCAGGATGGGAGCGACTTTGGTCGGATCTTGTGCAGGAGGAGATAAGGCAGAGTACCAGGGATGGATCTTCATCGAAGAATGAAGATGAATAAAATTGCGCTTTGGTTGCCAAAGCAAGGAAGGGGAAGAGCAAGAAGAATACTTCTCAATCTGGTGTGAAAGGCAAGAAGCAGGACATGTCCAAGGTGAAGTGCTTTCACTATCACCAACACAGACATTATGCCACTAATTGTCCACAGAAGAAGAAAAATAAGCAGGCTGCTGGATTCGTTAAATGTGGAGAGGCCTTAGCCTCGTATTTTGAGTCGGTTTTTCAACGTATCGTATGCTTGGTATCATGTGATGAGATGGGTTCGGTGGTTTTCAGAAAGGTGCTATTTTTTCATATGACCAAAGACAAAGATTTGTTTAGTGATCAGATGAAGGATGTTGGAGTGCACATCGAGATTGGCAATGATGGTAGATACACCGTGACCGGTATCGTGACCATTTCCTTTGAGAGGGAGTCCGGTAAACTCCTCATATTGAAGGATTGCATGCATGTTCCAAAGATTGAAGAAGAATCTAACTTTGATGGTGGTCATGTTGAAGACAAGGGATATGATGTTGTCTTTGCTTAGGAAAGGCTTTAAGGCAAGAAGGCAACGTAACCCGGAGGATAGGGGTTCGAGTTACTTAACCTTTATCGATGTATGTAGATGGCCGCGTAGCAATGGGCTGCATATGTATGAGTGGTGAGCCGGGATGAGGGCGAGCTATGGCGTAGGAGATTGGGCCATATTCACCATGGTGCTTTGAAAATTTTGTAGCAGATTTCTATCGGGCTTCCCAAAGGTACACTTATGCAGTCAAATCAGTGCAAGGGATATACTTTGGGAAAATTTGTGAAATCCACCTTTCACGAGAAGGATAGTCGCGCCACGACGATCCTTGAGAGAATTCACACAGACATGTGTGGACCTTTCTCAGTAGCTTCGACAGCAAAGCACAGGTATTATGTGATATGTGTTGATGATTTTTCTCGTAAGTGCTGGATCTTCTTCATCCAAAAGAAGAGCGAGACATACTCAAATTTCTGTGAGTTCAAGGCTCTGGTTGAGAAAGAATCGGGGAAGCAGGTGAAGGCTCTAAGGAGCGACAATGGTGGTGAATTCTTCTCTGGCAAATTCAAGGACTTTTGCAGCGCAGAAGGAATTCGAAGAGAGCTCATAGCACCTCATAACCCACAGTAGAACGGGGTTGCTGAGCGGAAGAACAGAACAATCGTGGGTGCTGCACGGGCGATGTTGCATGATCAGGGCCTACCCATACACTTGTGGGCTGAAGCATGCAATACTGTATTCTATGTGCAAAACTGTTGTCCTCACAGGATACTTGGCATGAGTACACCCGAGGAGGCATTTTCTGGTAAGAGACCTGATATTTCTCATTTGAAGATTTTTGGCTCACCCGTTTACATTCGTGTGAAAGGATGCTGTGAAGAATCTACGACTGGGCAGTAGGTTGGGATATTTGTGGGGTACACTGATACACCCCACAACTATCGTGTGTATTTTCCAGACAGTCGCAAGACTGTTGTGCGATGGGATATCAAATCTCATGAGGAGAAAGCCATGAAGTGTTCACTTGAGAGGGAGCCACACTTGCATGCACATGAGGAGCTATTAGTTCCTAAGGATGAGCCTCAAGATGTGGATCAACCACAATAGGAGGTTCATGGAGTGGAAGAGACCACTCATGCAGTACCAACCAGCAGAGGGCGGAAGCGCACTACAGAAGTTGAGCGACTGATTTAGGATGCAGAGAAGATTGTAGGAGCACCTACATCACAGCGTAGACAGAGGCAGTCACCTGACTGGTATACTAGATACATGGCTCTTATGAGAAAGTGTATCGTGATAGAGCCATCCTCTTTCGACGAAGCTGTGGAGGACCCTGCATGGGTAGATGCCATGGTGGAAGAGTATGATTCAATTGTCAGAAACAGTGCATGGGAGATTGTCCCAAGGCTGGAAGGGAAATCAATGGTAGGTTCGAGATGGACCACGAAATGAAGCAAATTTAATTTTCCGGAGTGTCGAGAAGTACAAGGCAAGATTCTGTTTCGGCTTTCGCGTATAAATGCATGGTCACCATCGTAACGTAGCAATTGCCGCAAGGTATTCCACCACACGATGATTTCATGCCTTCTCGCTCAGACAGAAGCAGATGGATGTGAAGACTAAGTTCCTCAATGGATTGATTGAGGAGGAGGTGTACATAGAGTAGCCTGAAGGTTTCGAGATCTTTAGCAGCGAGTCGCATGTGTGAAGGCTCAAAAGAGCATTGTATGGGTTGAAACAAGCACCTCGTGCTTGGTACACACGGATTGACAATTATTTCACCGGACTTGGTTTTACCAAGAGCAAGGTGGATCCCAACCTGTACTAGATAGTGGTTGAGGGTAAGTTGTTGATCATTGTACTTTATGTAGATGATTTGATACTGACTAATGATGAATAGTTGATACTCTCATGCAAGGCTGATCTTGAAAAATATTTTGAGATGAAGGACTTGGGCCTCCTTCATTATTTCATGGGATTGGAAATTTGGCAGCGCATTGATGGATTGTTTGTGTCTCAAGGCAAGTATGCCCCAGAGATACTGGACAAGTTCAACATGCATGGCTGCAAGCCTATCGACACTCCTCTTCCTGGTGGTTGGAGGAAGGAGGATGCTACATCGGCAGAGGTAGTGGATGCCACTGTTTATCGACAGTTGGTTGGTTCGCTCATGTATCTAGTTAATACACGACCGGACATATGCTATGCTATTAACCAGCTTTCACAAGCTATGGTTAAGCCTACCAAGCTCTTTTGGAAGACGAGGAAGCATGTATTGAGATATCTCAGAGGCACATCGGGATATGGATTATGGTACAGAGAGTCAGATGAGGTGAAGCTGTGTGGCTTCACGGATGCAGATTGGGTAGGGAGCCCAACGGACAGAAAGAGCACATCTAGAGGGATTTTCAGTATCGAGTTGACAACATTTTCTTGATACAGCAGGAAACAGAGATCCGTGGCACTCAGTTCAGTGGAGGTCAAGTACATGGCAGTGAGTTTGGCTGCATGAGAGGCTATATGGATGAGGAAGATCTTGGTCGGGTTGTTCTGTTCACACTTAGATCCTACTGTGATATATTGTGATAATCATAGTTGCATCAAACTCTTAGTTAATCTAGTATTTCATGATAGATATAAACACATTGACATCCAGTATCATCATATCAAATATTGTGTGCAGCAGAAGATCAAAGGCTTTATATTCCCAGGATCAAGATGCTACATTCGATTACAAGCCTACCAAGGAGAAAATTTGAATACCAAGTGAGGGCAGCATCCCTGGGTGTTAAGATAATCCCTATCTTGCTGAGAGGGAGTGTTGAGATTCAACAAGATGATGAGCTTAGTGAAAAGAGTCGCCTTCACTAAGTGGGCCCGCAGGCTATTTTTGGCGCAAGTCTATTTTTAGACTATGTCTATTTTTAGATAGGATGATCATATTTCAGAAGTTGCAGGATGCTATTTGTGGATGAGTTAAAGTTAGAAAATAGATGGACTTTCTATTTAGATGATATCAAGTAATCTATTTTTAGATCACAAATGTAACCCATATACGAATATTATTAGCTCTTAATAATATTTGGACTCTAAACATTATCTTATTCTCTTGGAGCACTTCAGTTAAGTGAAAAGAAGTGGCACAGGAGCTGACAGAAGGAATAATGCTATTCCTAAGGGTTAAATGGAGCTATTGCATGGAGACTTCAGTTAGAACTCATGTGACAGAGTTTGGTGGAGTTATAGAAGTAGTTGGTGGAATTGTGTTCAGTTTAATTCAGTTAGACACAGTTGAGCTAGTTGTATCTAGTCTAACTGATTGATACACTAGTGAGAGTGGTGTGAATTAATTATTAATTAATTCAATAAATATTAACTCATTAATCAACTGAAGAATACATCAGTTAACTATAGTGCATGGACAGTTTCAGTGGAGACCAGTGGAGAGGTAGGTGAAAGAGCAAGTAGACTATCAGTTGTGACCATAGTGGTGCATGAGTTTGCACCACACATTGATGGACATGCCAATGAGGATTGCAGTGCTGCGGGATTCGAGTTCATCGTGAGAATATGTATTCACAGGATTACAGAGGCAGCCAGGTGTGGCAGAGATCGGTGCACGAGATTTGCTAGGTCAAGACCTGATTAGTGTGTAGCAATTGGAGATTTAACTGAGAGCTTGTGAGAAGCTTTGTATGATGATTGTTACATGATCTCTATGACATATAATATATATATAGTTGGGGGTTTTTAGCTTTAATATTTCCCATAAATCATTGTGTTCATATGTGTGAATTTTTATGGTTTTAATGTGTGCATGTAATTGATTTAATTTCCGCAATTAATGATCAATAGTAGAAGAGATTCTATATTATGCATGAAGTCAAATAGTGTGTGATCAGGAGAATATTGGATGTATAACGTATTAGTTATATAATTTCTACAAGGATTACATAGGGTTGCATGCATATATCGAGCCTTCCCATTTTCAAATGTCATCAGTTGGATTGTTTCACATATTGATGTGAAGACCATGACTTTGAACAACACCAGTGGACAAAAGCTTTCTACTTTTATGGTAGAATATTACTGTCTTATGTACCATTTTCCCAAGCGATAAACACTCATGGATTCATATTTCTATGCCACCAAAAACCATTTGAGCATGAAGGACATTGTTAAAGTATGGGTGAAAGAGCCATCAATTTTTCAATAGATGCCAACCAACACATACAAGAAAAATTCTCTTAGTAATACCTATCAGCTCTTGGTTATCCTAGGTTACAAAATATATGTTCAATAGAGCACAAAGACCCTTCCTAAGGGGTGGGAAACCTTAGTGAACTAGGTTGTGAATGAGGGGAAGTCATTCAGCTTGTAAGATTTATTGGCTTGATAGCTAATAATCCATATAGAAAATTCCCATAATCCTCTCAAGGGCAGGAAAACAAGGTTCTAAATGTTTGCATATTTACTGGATGCAATTTGTGCACGTAATGCATTCCATGGCATGGAATGGACTTGGACACCTCAAGAACTTGTCGTGTACATCCACTGCAGACTTCTCTCGTGTTGCAGCCATCGAGGAGTTGTGGAGAATCTAATTGACCACTTACTCATTTCGTTGTACAAGATGATCTTTGAGGAAGAACCACCTTGCATGTCATGTGGAGAAATGGAGGTAGTAGCAGAAATAGTAGAATGGTTTTCTTCACCGAATGGAACCTTCCTTAGAGTGTTTTGCAGTTATAAGTCGTTGCATCATTTTCTAAAGTATGCCACTGACATGCTTGTCATGCAAGAAGTTTCATATCGTCTCTCAACAGGGTTGTCAGTAACTTTGCATTGGAAGAATAAATCACCATGGAATCCTCTTCATATGAAAATTGGTTGTACAAGATAAATAACCTGAAAGTCATGGATACCAAAGGAAAGGAGATACAAAAGTTTCCATTTGGTAGTCAGGACTTTAATCCGTATGATCCCCATGGTATTTTCAAATACCACTGTGCGAGAATTCACTTCTAGTGCCTCAGCGGGACATTTCATTGGCCATAGGAGGATCCATGGAAGAATTTCTATAATGCCTCCAAATCCTATGAGCCAATCAATTTTGCAGGAAATTCATAGATGAATCCAAAAAAGGTAGCTACACTAGAAGAAGTGCCACCAGAAGAGAGAAACCCTATGCAGGATAAGGGAAATAGAAAGGTTTCTTATAGTATAGGGGGAGAACAAAGCCGCAAGATGAAAGAAAATATAGCTATTATGAAAGTGGCTTTACCAAGAGAGGCAAAGAGGAAACAAAGGATGTAGAGAGCATAATGGAGGAAGAGAGAAGAGAAGAGGAGATTGGAGGAAGAAACAATGCAGAATCAAGCCGAGGAGAAAGAACAAATTCAACAACCGACATAGGAGGAGAGCAAACAAATGCACGACCAAGAGATTTCTCAGTAGATTAAATATTTGATAGCGATTGATGACATGGACGCGGAACCAGAGACGCAGAATCAAGATTTAAACTTGATGCCAAGTACAAAACATGTCACCAGTTAGTCTCCACCACCTCCAACAATAGAGTCAGCGTCAGGAAAGGAAGAGGAAGTTTTTCCTCTTGATGATGATCTAGTTATGGACACGTACAACATTTCGTGCAATGAGCTTCAGAGGAAGATTGTACAAGCACGTAAGAAGAATTTTTCGGATGGCATAGCATTTCCTGCATTCATTAGAGAAAGGGTGATAATGGCGAACACCAGGAAGAATCCTGATGCTATTGTCACAGCCAACTTGGCCTTTGCAGGTGTAGCAAGTTCAAACACTAATTATTTGACAGCCGAGAATAAGTAATTGGAACAAAACTTATAGGCTATTAGGCAAGAGGTAGAAGAGATCCGCGCAACAACTTAGAATATAGCTTCCGCACAGGTCCATCTAGAGGAAATGAGGGTAGCGATACTTGGTGAGTTATCGACACTTGGAGAAACCATGCAGGACGTCTATGAGTAGCTTGTTACCATACATAAGGAAGTTGTCCACTTGCATGGCTTGCAGTAGAAATGTAAAGACTTTCCCAAAACTCTGAGGAATATACAAGTTGCAATTTTCATCATGCATGAATGGTCAATGCGATGAAAAGGGGCACCACCTAAATTGTGAAAGATAATTAAGCAATACGTATAGGTGGAGAAATCAAGATTTTGGATGCTAATCTAGGACAAAAAGAAGCTCACCTCGTTCATTTGTATCATTCAGACCTCATATTTAAAATTATACAATAGTATGGATTTCTTGGTGAACACAAAAATGATCCAATTAGTTTTCTCACTCATATCATTCAGGCCTCGTATTTAAAATTATACAATAGTATGTATTTCTTGGTGAACACAAACATGATCCAATTAGTTGGCTCACTCATAGAAGCCAAACCTAAGAACCAGGTTAGCAAGAGATCGACGAATAATTGGAGCATCTTAAACAAATTTCCACCAAGGAATATTTTTTATAACATCATTTATCACCTTTATATACTTGATGAATTATGCATTGGCCTTGGGCAGCCCTTCCATTCAAACTTGATCACACTTCTTAAAAAAAAAAATTAAAATTCATACGCAACTCTGCCCAGTTTTTTCTGCGTGCAGATGTGGGTCCATCCATAGCTAACCCGCGTATGTTATTTAAAATATTAAAAAATATATAATTTCTCTATTAATGAGGTGGGGTTTATGGTTTTCCCTGTAACTTAACTACCCCATCCCATGGCCTAACTGTTCCCCAACTGAAAAAACTAATTTTAGGAAGTACAAATGCACCTCAAGGGAATGGCCTAAGGAGAGAGAGAGAATGTTATTGATATTATAGTCTGTTATAGCCCTAATCAAGTATGATATTTCCCTATGCCTCCTACACTTCCCAGGTTCAGGAAACCCTTGTTTCCTTGTGATGATCACCACCACTTTATGTGACATCCTTTGTGCACCATTTATGGAAGAAGCTTTGTGAGGCTAGGGCTGGACGGATCCTGAGGATGATTTTTCTCAAGGTCATGGCAGAGCTCAAGTGATTTCTCCACTTTCTCTTTACATATTATCAATAAAAGAAGTATTTTCATATTCCTGATGTCTTTGTGTTATATGTCTCTTATATATGTTGAATTATCTTTAATGGATTATTTCATGTTATTTTTATGATATTATATATGCTAACATGATGACATCTAGGACATATATGTTGTGCAAATAATTTGTGTGCTTTGTCTTGACTAATTTGTAGGTTCTGGAGCATGAGGAGTAGTAGAGGGTTTGCACCCTACAGGATCAACCTCAAATGAAGGACAAACGAGTAAGGTACTCTATCCTCATTTTTCTAGTTCAAGCATAAAAATTGATAATTAGAATGCTTCTTGTGATGATATGCCATCTGCTCTGTTAGATCCTTCAACCAAGACCTTAGGGTAGCTTTGACCATAACAGAACTGGAAAATCCAGTGGGTATTAAATCCATGTAATTCCTAGTTTGGGTTATTTTATCTGTCTTGTGGGTTCCCTGACAGTTTAATCACTTTTTCAGTCTAGTAGGTTCTTTTCCCAACTAGGCAGAAATCCTGATCTTCTGAATCAGGCCTCGGTTTTTCTTTTTTCCTTATTTCATTTTCTATATGATACTTCGTCTATAAAAAATCATGTATACCTAATATTTCTTCCAAAAGAACCCGCGTATACGCGTGTTTCTTTTGATACAATCGCGTATACACGCTTGTTGCACACAACGAACCCACATATTCCCAGTAAATTTTGAAAATTTGAATTTTGAGGCCCTGTAATTATTTCCTGTCTGTGGTTGGTCATCCCTGTGGAACCTCTTAGGTGTATGGACTATGATTCTTGTGGTTGTATGTCAGTTCCTCTCGTTTTCAAGTGAAGACCTAGTCATTCTAGGGTTTTTTGCTGTTTGGTTAAGTCTCAATTGTGGTTGTAGCACTAGAACTTCTTACTAGAGTTCTTGGTTGTTCTGACCATTTAGAACAATGAGCCTTTGTCTGTTTGCTCGTGTTTACCTTATGCATTGCTTCACTTTTTGGTTTTGTCCTTCTTGACTTCTTCGGTTTTCTTGTTTCTTTGGATTAGCCTTCTAGTGAATCTTGAAGTTGCCTTTTCTTGGTTTCTTGAAGTTTTGTTTGCTATAATTTTGTGCTACTATTCTGAATCAATTTCTTGGCTCAGTTACTTCTTCTTGTTCATTTGAGTCTTTCTACAAAAGTGGCATAGTTGGCTTGTGCATTTTGAAGTCTCCATGTTGGCTCATTTTCTTAATTTTGGACCTTTGGTAGTTTTGTGCTTGTCTCATTGAAATTTTCTTGTTTCCGTAAAAGTGAAAATCCAAGAAACATCTTTGTTTTCCGTTTGATTTTTATTTGGTTTTATTTTTACAGTTTTCATCTATTTTGTAGAAATTTTCTAGTTTCTCGTTTTTGGTTCATTTGCTTGGTTTCGAAAGGAGTCCTTGTTTGGATTTCTCTCTCTTTTATATCAAGTTTGTTTTGGCATCATTGTGTGCAAAGGAGTTCTTGTTGGGACTTGTCTATGCTTGTCTTTCAAAGTGATCATACCAATCTTGTTTAGAAACTCTCTTTTGCTTCCTTAGTGATTAGTCCTAGGATTTGCATATCATTGGTAGTTTTTGAATTAGTTGCACTGAAGCATTTTAATCTTTTTGATATTTTTCTGAAGTCTGTGAAGAGTAATAATTGAAAAGAAAGAAAGAAAAAAATGTTTATTAATAGCTTCATAGAACCCATTTAGAAATCTCTTTTCATCGAAAGGAAAAAATTGCATCTTCATGTAGTAGGTTTTCTATTGATTTCTTTTGCATAAAAAAACATCATAAGTTTCTTCTCCATCTACCTGTGAGTTAAGTAAGAACCATTTAAAATCAAGCAATTTAACTAAAATGAATTAGATTTTTTTGTATTTTCATTAATTATACATCAACTAGTCTACATCATAGGGCCTTGGAATAGGTGAGTTGAGAGTTAACTCTCCAAGGCCACTCAAAACTGTCAAACATAGAAAGTTGATTAATGAGTGAAATCCAATTCCATTAAGTGGACCGGGAAAGCTCTACCTCCAGAGAGTCAAGCGTGAGGGATAGTGAAGGTAGAGAAGAGAGATACCCCCTCTCCTATTTTAAGACCGTTCCGCATGGCTTCCGATATGGATTGGTGGCCTTAGTTTCCTTTCCTAGGGACCATATAGGTGACTACGGGAAGGAATACTCGTGGTACCTAAGGGAGATGTTGTATCACTTTCATTAGTACTTATGGAGGGTTTCCTTGCGATGCTCGTGTAATTGCACCAACAAAGGATTTTTTGAGGAGGTCAGCGTAACTGTTTATGTTACCTTCTCTAGTAGGCCTGGGGCGTAATTACCCCAGAATATTTTTGGAATGTCGTTTTTTTCGTTTTCTTGTATTTTGGTGTCCGGTCCTCATCACCTGGAGCAAAAATACCTGAAGTTTGCTTGATTGCTGTATCTTAGGGAATTTTGATAGAGTGTGCTCTTTGCTCCTAGATTTCCATAGATTCTTAATTTTTTGAGTCTAATTGATCTCATAATTATTAAAAGTGGCTAACCGATCACCTCACCGATCAAGGAGGCTTCGTGGTCTTTCTCCTGTGAGTGTCGAGCCTTCTTTAAGAAGGCACAAGAGAAATTCAGTGGGTGATTTTCATCCAATAATTTCGAACGCAACGGAGAGTGATCCTCCGTCTGGGGTTTTTATTTATACGAATGGTACTAGTAGTAGTGGTATTGTAGAGAGGAGTATTCCACTCATCTCTAGACTCTTGTTTCTGGCAGAAGAAGTTGAAGTCGAAGAGGTTCCTCGACCTCTTGGTAATCCTTCATCTCCTCTTCCTGCCATTTTTCCAAACGTTATTTTGTATATCGGGCCTGCATCTCAGAGACCAACTAGCCCCTATCCTCATCCCTTTATTTCGATGGCCACGACTGGGAACACAAATTTGGCGATGAGAACTGCAAGTGTGCATACTTCTCTTTCAGTTGAAGGAGGAGGTACTATTGATATTTCAACAATCACTTCTAGTGCTGCTATGTTTGGCTCTGCCTCTATTCCGTCTACAAGTGGGGGTACACAAGCATTTGCTTCTCATTCTAGCCCCTTTTATTTTGGAATTCCATCTAGTGTGATTCAGCTATCTCTGTGCCTGTGCCTTCTATGACTAGTGGATCAAATTCATTTTAGGGTTTCCCCTTCGGAAGTGGGCATATTCCTCATTCGAAACCTTAGGATCTTTGCATTTCACCTCTCAAAATCAAGGATTCAATCCTTTCATCAAAGGTCAAAGATTTAATTATTTTCAGGCTGGAACCCTAATTTTATAGGGTTAGGACTTGGGAGTCATTTTTTCTCTAGTCAACAAGGGAATGTACCTTTCCCTTCTGTAGGTGCTTCTCAGGGATTTTATCCATTCAATAATGCTTAGAAACCTTACCAAGGGGTTTTTTCTTCATTTAACACTTCGATTGGATGGAATATCTATGTTTATAGTAACCTTATGATGGCAAGGGGGTCCTTCTTTGAATTTTGGGTCACAAGGTTTCTCTTATGGCACAACATTTTCTACGAACAATATCTAGCAACCTCGTGCCTCAACAAATCCAGGGTATTCTTTTCAAAATGTTGGGAATCCTTCCTATGGGGGATGGAATTCTCAAGCTCCTCCACGCTTACCTTTCCTGGAAACTTTAAACTCGCTAGATCTATCGAAATTGACGAATGATCCTATTCGGTATAGTCCAGGTTGGCCTCCGCTCCCTACTAATATTCCCTCAGATAGTCCAAAGTTTGAAGGGAAGATCGATGAGGATTCGACTGACCATGTCACCACTTTCCACTTATGGTGTTCATCGAACTCCCTTATAGACGATTCAATTAGGTTGAGGCTATTTCAACGAACCCTAACTGGGAATGCCGCAAAATGGTACATTGAGCTGATAGGGGGAAATTTTGCTACATTTGGCGAGTGGGCTACTATGTTTCTGAACCATTTCTAGCTGCCTGTCTGTTATGATGTCAGAACTGATCTCTTGGCCAATTTCCAATATGAAAAGTCAACTCACATTTCTGATCATATTCAGGAATAGATGAGAAGAAAGATTCTCATCAAAGCCCAAATTCTGAATTAGTTCCTTCTCGAATGGTTTCTTAAATCTCTGCAGCTAGAAATGTCGAAGGTTGTATCCCTTTCCGGGGTATTTTTTGAGGAACAAACTATCTTTAGGGCTCAGCAGTTAGAACTGATCTATTCTCAGTCTGGGGTCCTTAATAATATTTTTCCAAATGCTCCTCATTCCAAGCTATATTTATCCAAAACTAAGCTAGGTCCTCATGCTCACGAACTTATCGATACGATTGATAGTGGTACAGCTAACCTGCTAAATCAATTGTAGAAGTTGTCTATACAACCTTCTCCTTCTGGTTAGGCTACACCATCGGTGTCGACTCCCTATCAACCCTTGGCTATTAATTTTGTTTAGGCTTCTAACCCCAAAGGTAATCAACAATCCGATGGGAAGAAGAAGGGACGAAATAATAAGAAGAAATACAAGGATTGGAAGGGAAATGCGAACAGATCCAATGATGGTGTTGGAAAGGGTAAGAGGGATAATAAGAAGAAGGCTAAACTTCCCTGCAATTTATGCACCAGAGATCATCTTACTGACCTTTGCCCAAAAATTCAGGATGCTCAGCACTTGTTAGCTCAGCAGGGTTCTTATAGTTCCTAGGTTGTCCTGACAAACCCTTTTCCCCAAGGGCAACAGCTGCTTGCTGCGCGAATGCGAATACTAGAGCTCCCACAGGGGGCAACTACGAAGGGAAAAATTCATCGAATGTATATATGATGAGTGCTCACACTGATATCGCTACAAGATCTCGTGGCTATGTCAGAGCAGAGTCTTCCAAAACTAAAGGTGCTCCTAGTAAGTCTGAGCCACTCCATATCGAGAGGCCTGCAGTTGAGTCTATACCTCGTATGCTGAAAGGGTCTACAATGTGTACGTTGATTAATTCTAATGCCAAGGCTTCCAAGAACTACTCGATTATAGAAGATCTAGCTCAAATTCCATGTGCCATGTCTGTGTTAGAGGTACTCAGTCGTGCCCAACACAAAGGAGTGCATTGCTCACGACCATTGGGGATGTTGATCCAAAAAACTCTCTTATGATCACATTTGACATGTCGACTTTTAAGAAGATAATTCCTCATCATATGCATTTTCAGATTAATTCTACATATTGGAAGATCAATATCTTTCGAACAATATTCGATGAGGGTGCTTCCACGTGTGTGATGTCTATCTCATGTTGGAAGGCTATTGGATATCCTTCATTTGTCCCTTCAGCTACTCTTCTGACTACATTTGATGGTCATTCTCATAGGCCACATGGCATTGTTCCAGCATTACCCATCTATGTTGGGGGTAAAAATGTCAATATTGAGGTCAAAATAGTTGATGCAAATTTAGACTACAACCTTTTTTTGGGGCAAAATTGGATTTATGAGATGGATGCTATTGCTTCCTCATTATTTCACATCTTGTGTTTTCCCCATGAAGGGAGGATTGTCACTGTTGATCAGATGGGATATTCTCCTGTAGATCTGAATGCATCTGCTTACTCGATTGTACCCTTGGTGAATGACACCAAGAAACCTATTGATATTTTGGTTGTTGGAATGTATACATAGTTGATGGGTACTTTTGATCTTTCGCCTCCTTCAGTTCATATTCATGCTATCTCATCCTCTAGGGTTCCTTCCCAAAGAGACTTCTTTCAAAATCATTATTTTTCAAACCCTTGGAAATTGCCTTCTCCTACCTCCACATTAGAGGAAGATCAAGTGGGTGGAATGACATTTCCTATGTCTGCAGCTAAGATTTCCTATCAATATATTGTTGACTCTGTAGACTCCATTACAGTTTATCTTTCAGCAGAGTTGTTGGATGGAGATGTGGCTCTGGCTTGGACTCTTAATTCATCTTCTTCCCATGATTGCCTTGATACCACTCTCCCATCTGAAGAGGCCATCCTTGAAGCAATGAATGGTGTTGAAATACGGTGGGATGATTTGCATCATCGGTCCTATTCTCTACCAAACTTGCGAGAAGTTGAAACAAGTTTGTCTAGACTTCACTCTTTTGGTCCTGTTCACCCAGTCTTGAACCCCTTAGCACCAGCACAGGTTTTTGCTGAAGGGAACATGGCTGTCATTTCTGCTACTACCTCGGTGAACATCTCCAGAGATCCCAACATCATTGAAAATTTCGTCATTGGAGCTAAATGTTCGCGTGAAGAGATTTAGACTTACATTGATCTTTTTCAAGAATTTTCGAGATTCCTGGTATAGATCCATATATTTTCCATCATGAGATCAAGACTTACGAAAATGATAAGCCTATTTAGCATAAAATTCATCTAGTCAACCCTAGGAAGGCTGTAGCTATCAAGGCCAAGGTTGATAAGCTAGTAAAGGCAGGTTTCATATACCCCGTTCTGTTAACTGAGTGGGTTTTGAATCTAGTTCCTGTGGACAAGAAACATGGAATGATCCAAGTTTGCATTGATTTCAGGGATTTGAATAAGGCATATCCTAAAGATAATTACCCCACATCGTTTATAGATCATATTATTGATGAGTGTGTGAGAAATGAGATTTTCTCCTTCATGGACGGTTTCTCGGGAGACAATCAAATCACTATCCGCCCTGAAGATCAGCATAATACTGCTTTTATATGCCCCTAGGGTACTTTTTCTTACAAAAATATGCCTTTTGGCCTTAAAAACGCTAGAGCTACTTTCCAGCGGGCTATGTCCTATGCCTTCCATGACATCAAGCATATTTGGATGATCTAGCTAATCGTTCTTGAAAGAGAATTGATCATCCTTCACACCTTCGTCAGGTTTTTGAATGGTCTCGTTATTATAAAATTCAGTTGAACCCTAATAAGTGCATTTTCCCCATCACATTCGGTTGGGTGTTGGACTCATCATGTCTACGAAAGGGATTCGGGTAGATCCCTTCAAGGTTGAGGCGATACTTTAGTTGCCTCCCCCGTCTTCAATTTGTCAACTTCAAAGTCTACAAGGTAAAGCAAATTTCTTACAAATATTTATCATGAATTATGCCAAAGTGAAGAAAGAATATATGAGGATGTTAAAGAAAGGAGTTTCATTCTTCTTGGATAACTTTTCTCAACGTTCATTCGATGCTTTGAAAAAGGAATTGACCTCTGCTCCATTACTGAGTCCATCGAATTATAGCTGAGACTTCCTTTTGTATCTCGCTGTAGCAAAATATACTATTGGTATGGTTCTGGTTCAGGAAGATGATGATATTTGTGAGCATGTTGTTTACTACCTTAGTCGAGGCTTGGTGGGTCCTGAACTCTAGTATTCTCCAATTGAGAAATTAGATTTGGCAGCTATCCACGCTATCCAGCAACTTAGGCATTATATCCTTCTTCGAAAAACTTATGTTTTGGTAGCAGTTAATCCAGTTCAGTTTGTTCTCAATAGGCGAGTGATTGGGGGAAAATACAATCGATGGATTGTCATTTTGCAAGAGTTTGATCTTGAATTTCTGTTTGCCAAATCCAAGAAATCTTTGGTATTTGCGAATTTGATTTCTGAGTTGCCCTGTAGAGATGAGATTGTTTATGAAGATTCTTTCCTTGATGAACATATTTTCCTCATTTCTTCATAGGATCCTTTGTATGGAGATCTTATTTTTTATCTCTAGACTGCGAAGTTTCCCTTAGCTTTTTTGAAAGACGAGCGTTGAAAAATGTGTCAATTAGCTAAAAGTTACCTGATTATCGGTGACACCCTATATCTTCATGGGGTCGATTCGATCCTTAGGCATTGCTTGAATCTTGAAGAAGCTGAGGTTGTGATGAATGATTGCCACAATGGAGCTTGTGGTGGTCATTTATTTAGGCTTGCTACAACCCAAAATATATTGAGTGCAGGATATTTTTGGCCCTCGATTTTCAAATATTATATTGAGGCAGTCAAAAAGTCTCATCCTTGTCAAATCTATACTCGGAAGATGTGCACTCATCCAACTCCACTCTTTCCTGTTGTAACTGTCAGTCCGTTCACAAAGTGGGGTATTGATTATACTACTTGTAAACCACCTTTAGAAAATGGTCATAAGTACATTATCATAGCAGTAGACTATGTTGGGATCCTGTGATTTAGTAGATTGGCATACTAAATGACAAGGAAACATATAAATTAGTCTTTAGAGCTCTAAGATCTAGCCCTCCAAGTCTCAGAGAGGGATCTCTCAATTTTTTGCAAAGATATGACTTGTTTGTTTGGAAAAAAAGGTTGATTTTAGGCTAGTTATTAAGCATGAGTTTGTTTGATTGTTTGATGGGACATGATGATCTAGGAAGCATAGATAGAAAAGGGAAATCTCTAGGTCATTGGGCAATGGAGTCAAGTAGAATTTTGTAACAAGTTTGTAGATGAATCAGGGGTATCAAAGGGCAAATCTAACTTGGCTATTGGATCTACAAAGTCTTTCAGGTGAAATGAAATGAACATTAAGGGTTTAGAATGAAAAGTAGAACTAAGGGAAATTAAGAATCCTTAATTATATGTACTTCTCAACAAAGGGACTTAAAACATCATTTGAACATGAAGAAGTATTTTATAGATAGGGCTAACCATGAATTCTACAAATCATACTTCAGCAAATAACAATTTCAAGAAAAAAATTCAAAAATGAAATCTAGGAGTCGAGGAACACTCTATTTCATCCAAAGATTTCACTTTCAAGGATCAGAAAACATTCAAGATTTAAAAATAACTACATTCATAGAAGAGGGAACTCCTAGAAATCTTTGATTACAGCTATAAAGACCTTAAAAAAAATTATTTAAGAAATAACAAAGGGTATGATCAAAATAGATCTCTTTGGCAGACTATAAACAATGGTACTTTAAAGGGAGACTTCAAAAATAGTTTTTAAGTGGCAGCAAATAAGCAGGGAAAACCATAAATCATTCTTCAGACCAACTATTTGAGCTATTCTTGAAATAAACAAGCTTAAGGGTTGAAAAGCAGTCAAACTACTCAATAAAACCTTCAGCAGATGAAAACATAAAGACAGTGAAGAGTAAACAGGTCTAAGGTGCTTCTAGCAGACATTTCTTAACCTAAACTTTTTACTCTACTGCAAGCAAGAATTGATGGAAACAGAATGGAAAACAAGAAAAACATTAACAGATTAGAATGCTTCACCAACAGCCAAGCTCAGGGATGTAGAAATTATATGCACTAAGCATGCATATGTCCTAGATCCACCTGATCTCACACTATTTAACTTTATGCAAGATACTGAATCATTCCACTTGTTAATATTTTGCGGAAAAATTAATTGCACACACATGTAAAGCATAAATAAAAATAATCACACATAACACAGTTTTTAACCGGGAAAACCTGAAGCGGAAAACCCCAACTATATATTATGTATCATGGAATCATATGACAATCCTCATACAAAGCTTATCAAGCTCTCAGTACAGTATAATCATCATACACTAATCAGGAACAATCTTGCAAATCCATGCACCGATCTCTGCCTCCTGCTAGCCTGCCTCCACTGCGCAACCCTGCTGAAGAATAGCTCTGAATGAATTCGAATTACCCTTGCCTTGACTACGCAATCCTCATTGGAAACTCCAATGTGTGTGTGATGCAATCAATGCATCACTATAGTCACAACATATAGTCTATCTTGCCCTTTCACCTATCTCTCCACTGGGTCTCCACTGAAACTGCCATGCACTGTAGTTAACTGTTGTATTGTTTAGTTGATTAATGAGTTATTATTTGTGAATTAATTAACTAATTAATTCACTCCACTCTCACTAGTATATCATTCAGTTAGACTAGATACAACTAGCTCAACTGAGTCTAACTGAGTTAAACTAAATACAACTCCATAACTACTTCTTCCAACTGTGTCATAACTCTGCCACTTGAGTTCTAACTGAGTCCTTCATGCATTAGCTCCAGTAAACCCTTAGGAATAGCGTAATTCCTTCTGTCAGCTGATGTGCCACATCTGTGCACTGAACTGAAGTGCTCCAAGAGAATAAGTTGTTGTTTAGAGTCTGATTATTATTAAGAGATAATAATAATCGACATGCATCTATTTTTAGATTGACGATCTATAAATAGACTTCGCCCAATATTCTAAAAATAGAATTTCATCTATTTTTCCAACTTGATCAACCATCCAAAAATAGCATCCTGCAACTTCTGAAATATGATCGACATGTCTAAAAATAGACTTGCGCCAAAAATAGCCTGCGGGCCCACTTAGTGAAGGCGACTCTTTTCACTAAGCTCATCATCTTGTTGAATCTCAACACTCCCTCTCAACAATATAGGGATTATCCTTCACCCTGATCCTGCCTCTATGGTATTCAAATTTTCTCCTGGTGAGTGCCTTCGTCAAAATATCTGCATCTCGATCCTCCGTAGGAATGTACTGAAGCAACATGATCTTCCGCTGCACACAATCTCTGATACGATGATATCGGATATCAATATGTTTAGATCTATCATGAAACACAAGATTAACCGAGAGTTTAATGCAACTCTGATTATCACAATGTATCACTATGGGATCTAAATGTGAACCGAACAAACCAACTAGAATCTTCCTCATCCAGATAGCCTCACATGCAGCTTGACTTGCTGCCATGTATTATGCTTCCGCTGAAATAAGTGCCATGGATCTTTGTTTCCTGATGTACCAAGAAACTGTCATAGATCTGATACTAAAAATGCCTCTTGATGTGCTCTTTCTGTCTGTTGGGCTTCCTGCCCAATCTGCAGCCGTGAAGCCATGCAACTTCACCTCATCCATCTATCTGTACCATAAACCATACTCAGATGTGCCCATGAGATATCTCAGGACATGCTTTCCTACCTTCCAAAATATCTTGGTAGGCTTAACCATCGCTTGTGAAATCTGGTTCACCGCATATCATATGTCCGGTCTTGTATTAACTAAATACATGAGCGAACCCACCAAATGTCAATAAACAGTGGCATCCACTACCTCTGTTGATGTAGCATTCTCTTTCCTCCAATTTCCTGGAAGAGGAGTGTCGATAGGCTTGCAGCCTTGCATGTGAAACTTCTCCAGTATCTCCTGGGCATACTTGCCTTGAGACACAAACAGTTCACCTTCCCACTACCATATTTCCAATCCAAGGAAATAATGAAGGAGGCCCAAATCCTTCATCTCAAACTCCTTTGCAAGATCTACCTTGCATGAGTGTATCAACTTCTCATCACCTGTTAGTAATAAACCATCAACATAAAGTAAAATGATTAAAAGCTTTCCCTCCACCACAATCTGGTATAGGTTTGCATCCGCCTCACTCTTGGTGAAGCCAAGTCCAGTGAAATAGCTATCGATCTGAGTGTACCAAGCACGTGGTGCTTGTTTCAGCCCATACAACGCTCTTTTGAGCTTGCACACATGCGACTCGCTACTGAAGATCTCAAATCCTTCAGGCTTCTCAATGTACACCTCTTCCTCAATGATCCCATTAAGGAACATAGTCTTCACATCCATTTGATGAATGTGCCAATCCATCTGCGCTGAGAGAGCAAGGATGGTCCGTATGGAAGAATACCGTGCGACAGGTGCAAAGGTTTCTTCATAGTCAACCCCCTCAATCTGTGAGAAGCCCCAGGCAACAAATCTTTCCTTATACTTCTCGACACTCCCATCAGTAGCTTGCTTTACCTTGCAGATCCATCTTGATCCTACAACTGATTTTCCAACTGGCCTTGGAACAATCTCCCAAGCATTGTTTCTGACAATGGAGTCGTACTCCTCCACCATGGCATCTACCCATGTGCGCTCCTGCACTACTTCTTCGAAAGAAGATGGCTCTATCACGATACACTTGCTCATAAGAGCCATGTATCCAGTAAATCGGTCAGGTGACTGTCTCTGTCTGCACTGTGATGTAGGGACCCCTACATTTTGTGCCGCATCAAGCTCTAGTCTCTCAGCTTCTATGGTTCGCTTTTTGCCTTGTTTGATGTTTGGTTCTGCATGAGTGGACTCCTCCACTCCATGAATCTCCTCTTGTGGCTGATCCACTTCCGAAGGCTCATCTTTTGAAACAAGCAGTTCCTCCTCCGCATTCAAGTGTAGCTTCCTCTCAAGCGACAACTTCATGGTTTTCACCTCATTGAATTTTATATCCCGTCGAACAACATTCATCTGACTGTCTGGAAAATACACACGATAATTATGGGGTGTTTCTGTGTACCCCACAAATATCCCAACTTCTGCAGTCGGCTCCAGCTTCTTCTTGGCGTCCTTTGTCACATGAATGTAAATAGGTGAGCCAAAAATCTTCAAATGAGAAATATCAGACTTCTTACCAGTAAAAGCTTCTTCGGGTGTACTCATGCCAGGTAATCTATGAGGACAATATTTTTTCACATAAACTGCAGTGTTGCATGCTTCCACCCATAAGTGCATCGGTAGGCCCTGGTCATGCAGCATCGCTTGTGCAGCACCCATGGTCATTTTGCTCTTTCTCTCCACGACCCCATTCTGCTGTGGGTTATGAGGTGCTATGAGTTCTCTTCGAATTCCTTCTTTGCTACATAAGTCTTTGAATTCGTCCGAGATGTATTCACCACCATTATCGCTCCGTAGAGCTTTAACTTTCTTCCCCGACTCTTTCTCCACCAATGCCTTGAACTCACAGAACTTTGAGAACATTTCAATCTTCTTCTGCATGAAGAATATCTAACATCTACGAGAATAGTAATCAAAAAATATAACATAGTACTTGTGTCTTGCTGTTGAAGCAACCCAAAAAGGTCCACACATGTCTATGTGAATTCTCTCCAGGATCACTGAAGCACGGTTCTCCTTCTCATGAAAGGTGGTCTTGACAAACTTACCCATAGTACATCCCTTGCACTGATTTGACTGCGCAAGAGTACCCTTGGGAAGTCCAGTAGAAATTTGTTGCAAAATATTCAAAGCGCCATGGTGAAGATGGCCCAATCTCCTGTGCCATAATCCGCCCTCATCCTGGCTCACCACTTCTTCTGCTTTGCCCACAATTGCAGCGCAGCCATCTACTTCCAGCTTGTAGAGATTCTTAATTCAAACCCCTATCTTCTTGGTTTGACCCATTGTTTTATGTCGAAGGAAGGCTTTTCCCTCACTGAAAACAACATCATAACCCTTGTCTTCCAGCATTGCGATTGAGACCAAGTTCTTCTTCAGACCTAGAACATGCATAACATTCTTCAACAAGAATGGATTACCAGACTCCCTCTCAAAGGTAATGGTCCCAATGCCAGTCACATTGTACCAACCATCGTCGCCCATCTCTATATGCATCTGGAGGTCCTTCTCCTCCAAGTCACTAAACAACTCTTTGTCTCCCATCATATGGAAAGACACACCACTATCAAGATACCACACCGATCCCATATAGATTGAAACCAAGCATGCGATCAAGGAGAAATAAATTTAAAATTTCGAGGCTAATGTCTCTAGCTGCAGATCCATCAGCCTTCTTGTTCTTCTTCTTCTGTGTACAGTTAGTGGCAAAATGTCCATGTTCGTGACAGTGAAAACACTTCACTTTGGACAAATCCTGCTTCTTTCCTTTAGCATCGGATTTTGAAGCATGTTTCTTCCCCTTCCCTTTCCTTGATTTGGTAGCCAAAGCGAAATTCTCTCCATCTTCATTATTTGATGAAGATCCATCCCTGGTAGCCCGCCTTATCTCCTCCTGCACAAGATCTGACCAAATTTGCTCCCATCTCGACAGTTTCTCCCGTCCATTGACAGAGTATTTGTAACTATGCCAAATATTTAGAAGCCCAAGGAGAGCCAATCTCACCAAGTATTGTTCATCAACAGTAACTCCCACACTTCCCAGTTCATCTTTGCAATGGACAAACTTCATGAGGTATTTTGGAATACTGTCGCCTTTCTCCATTTTTATTTTTCTGAGCTTGTCTTTAAGCACCAACTTCCTCTTGTCACTTCTGCTTTGGAACAAATCTGTTAAAGCCTTCCACATTAAGAATGGAGTGGCTTTCTCGTGAAGGCTGGACACAATATGGTCCTTCACACCTTCCAACATAATCCTTCTTGTCTTTGCTATATTATTTTTCCATGCATCAAGTAATGTAGCATCGCTAGATCCCGTCTTAGGAACATCGTTATCGATGAACTCCTTCAGTCCATTATCCTCCAGCAATGCCTCCATCCTGTCCTTCCAGACTATGTAATTTGAGCTCGCATCAATTTCATACTCTAATCTCAACCCGTTGAAAGACATTTCAATGTATACTCGACTTCTGCACCAAGAATCTTCTTTAGCAAATTCGAATTGTCCACTAGCACAAACTCACTTTACAATTGCAATATTCAATCAACACTGCTATGATACCATGTAGAAATTATATGCACTAAGCATGCATATTTCCTAGATCCACCTAATCTCACACTATTTAACTTTATGCAAGATATTGAATCATTCCACTTTTTAATCTTTTGCGGAAAATTAATTGCACACACATGTAAAGCATAAATAAAAATAATTGCACATAACACAGTTGTTTTTAACCAGGAAAGCCTGAAGCTGAAAAACCAAACTATATATTATGTATCATGGAATAATATGACAATCCTCATACAAATATTATCAAGCTCTCAGTGCAGTACAATCTTCATACACTAATTAGGAACAATCTTGCAGATCCATGCACCGATCTTTGCCTCCTGCTAGCCTGCCTCCACTGCGCAAACCCTGCAGAAGAATAGCTCTGAATGAATTCGAATTACCCTTGCCTTGACTGCGCAATCCTCATTGGAAACTCTAATGTGTGTGTGACGCAATCAATGCATCACTATAGTCACAAAAAATAGTCTATCTTTCCCTTTCACCTATCTCTCCACTGGGTCTCCACTAAAACTGCCATGCACTGTAGTTAACTGCTATATTGTTCAGTTGATTAATGAGTTACTATTTGTGAATTAATTAACTAATTAATTCACTCCACTCTCACTAGTGTATCAATCAATTAGACTAGATACAACTAGCTCAACTGAGTCTAACTGAGTTAAACTGAATACAACTCCATAACTACTTCTTACAACTGTGTCATAACTCTACCACTTGAGTTCTAACTGAGTTCTCCATGCATTAGCTCCAGTAAACCCTTGGGAATTGCGTAATTCCCTCATTCCACTGATGTGCCACATCTGTGCACTGAAACAAAGTGCTCCAAGAGAAATAAGTTGTTGTTTAGTGTCTAATTATTATTAAGAGCTAATAATAATCGACATGCATCTATTTTTACATCATCGATCTATAAATAGACTTCGCCCAATATTCTAAAAATAGAATTTCATCTATTTTTCCAACTTGATCAACCATCCACAAATAGCATCCTGCAACTTTTAAAATATGATCATCATATCTAAAAATATTCATAGTCTAAAAACAGACTTGCGCCAAAAATAGCCTGTAGGCCCACTTAGTGAAGGTGACTATTTTCACTAAGCTCATCATCTTGTTGAATCTCAACAAGGGATTCAATGACAAAGATTTCTTCATCAACAAATAGGTCAAAACATCCACAGGTTCCAAGACATCAAATTTCTTTCAATTTCACCAGAACTATGTATTACTTCAAAGAGTTATCAAATGCCCAACATACAATGAGTTCAAATGCAGTATTTATGCTGCAAATGAGGAGGTGGAACTAATCTAGGGTCCAAGTGTTATTAATGACTGAGTAAATGCATCCCTGACCTTGAAAACCATGCAAGGCATAAGGTAGGAACAAGTGTGCAACTACTTCTCTGTTTAATAACTTTGTCTTAACTTTCTAAGGATAAAATAGGTGAAAAGTTTTACTTTGAGGTCTATCTTTATCTTTACATTAACTGTCTTGACAACTTAAAATATCTTATTTTGTGCAATAACTACTAATCTGCCCTTTGGGACAGAAACTAGGCCACATATGTCAATTTGATATATAAAGGGAATAACTGCTCCTTTTGATGTATCCGAGGCTATCTTTAAGCCTACTTTGCCTTTATTTCATCATTAAATTGTATTTTAAGGCTTAATTTTGCTTTGGTTTACCTTTTCAATTGATCATCGTTGTCCCTTTCCATTTATTCACTGCTTTAAACCCTTTATCCTTTGACCTTCAACCTTTATAATTATCCTTTGCTGACCTTTTAATACTTCTCGGACTTCTTTTAAAACTTTTGTTCCTCTCTCTTTAACTGTATTTTCTCCTTTAATCTGCCAATTAAACCTTTAAATCTTTTGTCTTCTGACTTTGTTTTCTTGTGTGTAGGGTTTTCTTTATGCGTAGGAGGTTTTCATAACCCGTCGAGGGTTTGAACTTTTATACAACCCCTTCGGCTCTTTGATGTAACTTTTTCCTTATGGATCATAATCCAGAGGATATTCTGGTCATTGTAATGCCTCTCTGGGCATCACCACCATTAAATCTGCAACAAAAACACAAAAATTAATTCAAAAACTGTGTTCTTTCACTAAATTGCATTTTAGAGTTTCAGGATGGGTTTGAGAGCGATTGCAGAGGCAGAGGATAGTGCGCAGAGGAGGGATTTCATAGGAAAGAGGTTCCATGGCAAAAAACCATGAAAATAGGTTTAAAAATGGATTTATGGTGCAAAAGTGCATCGGCGGCTTTGCAGAAAACCAGGGTGGTTTTTGCGCGAGGCAACGCTGGTAAGCAGTTTTGCCACGATCGAACGCGATACCATGCATTGATCGCCACATGTCCCGCATGAAACCATCAATTTTGCATGGATTTAGGTTGTTAAACCCCAGGAGTAAATCGCGCACGAAACACGATGTGAATCGTTGGATCTGGATAGGCCAGATCAACGGTGAGGGAGGAGCGCGGTGGGGGAAAGGTGCGCGGTGGAAGGGGGATGGTGGATGCCAGGTGTCGGACGTGGATTGGACGGGCGGCAGGGTAGTGGATGGTGGGGCTGAGCTAGCATCAACTGCTTTGTCATGGATCAGGTTTATGTGATTGGCGGGGTTAAATGAGGGCCGTCAGATCATGGGTGATCAACGATGGAGATCGATCGAGGAAGGCAGATGGGAGGATAATTGAGGGAGGAGAGGGGTGACGGTCGCCATTGGATCTACATGATCAATGGTTGAGATCGAACTCAAGGGTTATGGAGTGGGGTAAGGGAAAAAAGGGAAGGGGGCCAGTAAAGGCGCTGGGGCACGATCCTATGGGTGGAGCAAAGGATCGGGGGCAAAGTAGAAGGGGCTAGGGACTTGGCGGGGAGAAGGTCTCGTGGGTAGGTTATATGAATAGAGGGGCGGAGGAATTTAAGCCCTCGAGGGCTTAAGGCCCAATTTTTGTAGAAATATCGGAAAAGGCCTAAAGAAGGTTTTTTAAGCTTTTTTTTTTCAAAGCTTCCGATAGGTAAAAATAGGGATTTTTAAACCATAAAAAGGGATTTTTTACAGGTTTAAAGGGTTTTTGATGATTTTAAAAGGGTTTTTTAGGGAAAATGGAGGATAATGAAGAGGAAAAAATGACTTTTTAGTAGGGAAAAAATGATTGTTTGGATAAGTGAAAATGAGTGAAAATGGGCAGATATGGCCTGAAAACAACTTCTTTTTGAGATGGTAGGATAACTTGGAGGATTTAAGTGAAAATGTTCAGTGAATTGATAGGCTTAGGATAATGAAGGCTATGAGATTTCTAGAATTCACAATGTTTATGCAATATTGTTCTAGAAATCTGGGATTGTCAAATTTATTCATCTTTGGATAAAGTCAAAATTATGGATGACTAATAGTGGCTCCATTTGGGGAGGAAAGTTGTCCTTTTAGATGTCCAGAACCTTAGATTATAAATCTCTGGCTTTTAGTAAACTAGTGCCTCATCCATTGGGAAGATTTCTTCTCTTATTGCTGATCTTTCTCTGAAAAGGACAACTTTTATCAATCCGCAACATGTAATTTCTTCAAATAGCATCTCTTCCTACCCAATCCTACTTGTCCTAGCATTTTTTCTCCTTCCTTTGAGTGCATTTGAACTAGAAAACTCTCTGAATTTTTATTTTTTGAAAACATAAATAAACTATCTAATCCTATCCTTGTTTCTTCCAATAGTCTAGATTAAACTGTTGAACTCTTTATTTTTCTACCTAAGTTACTATCTGCCAATATTAAGCTGTTTGACAGATTTTATTCTCTATTTCTAAAATAGGAAATTTAAACATAGTCAAATCAGGATTAGACTATCTGATCTGCTATGGTGTCTATGGTTGTATGTACAAGCTGCACATAGACTTTATTTGTAGAAAAATAAAACAAAATTGTGAAGTCTTAAGATCTGAAAATTATAAACATCCTTCTATTCTTTTTCCAGCTCTGTTTTTTATCTATTTAGAGCTATATTTTTCTTCTTTACCCGGTTCAAGTTTTCAGCATGTTAGAACCAGTCTTATTTGTATCTTTGGCTCAGGTTTTGATCTGATTAGAGCCATTCTTTTTGTTCTTTCTTGGTTAAGGTTTTGAGCCTTATTTGAACCATTCTCTCTTCTATCCTAATCTATTCTACTGATAAACCAAGATTAGATTGTTTGGAAAATCTGATTCACTAACCTATCAACAGTAAATTGAAATCTATCTAGTCATGATTAGGCTATATGACTAAATAGCAGTGTTTTCTTTTAGTAGTGGCATTTAAGCTTGCACACTTTCATATTTTATCTTTTTGGTATGGGGTTGTACCTCTTTTGAATCTTCCCTCTTTTCTTTTTATATTGTTTTTCTTTTTTTTCTTTTTTTAAATTGAGAAGCAATGTTATATACAGTGAAAAATAAAAGCTTTGAAATTTAGGACTCTTGGCAAATTTAGGACTCTTGGCAGAAATAGTGCTTGAGCATCCTGCCATTGACAGCACCTCCAAATAGATCTTCTCCATTCAGATCTTGCAAAAGGAATGCATTATGACCCTTGATGGAATAAATAATGTAGGGACCTTTCCACAGATTTTCAAATTTGCCATGTTTTCCCTTTTCTTCCCTTCTAGAATCCCACTTAAGAACTACATTTCCAACTTGGAAATCATTTGCTTTAGTCCTCTTATCAAATAATTTCTTGATTCTTTCTTGGTCTGTTTGTGTTATCTTGTACACTTCCTCTCTAGATTGATGTAAATGAATGGTCTGATTTATCCTTCTCTGCATATCCTTCTCTTCAGTTTGTACTTCTTGAAGGAGTTTCATGACTAGAACTCCTAAAGAGGTTGGGAATACTGCATCCATGCCATAAACCAATTGATAGGAGGACATATTTATTGACTTTTGGGTGGTTAATCTATCAGCCCATAAAGCATGAATAAGCTTATTATGCCATGATTTCTGATTCTGTTCCAACAGTTTTTTTATAATATTGACAAGGCTCTTGTTGGAGGATTCAGCTAATCCATTTCCTTGAGTATAGTAGGCAGTGGAATGACCCAAGGTGATATGATATTTATGGCAGAAGTCAACCATTCTTTTAGACTTGAAAGCAGTAGCATTATCTGTGATAATTTTTCTAGGACAACCAAATTTGGATAGTATGTTGGTTTCAAGGAACTTGATAATGACAGAGTCAGTATCATTCCTAGAAGGTTTGGCTTCTATCCACTTGGTAAAATAGTCAGTGGCAGTGAGGATCCACTTATGTTGGGCTGATGAAGATGGGTGAATTTTCCCAATGAAGTCCAAACCCCATTGTTGGAAATGAGCTTCAACACGATGGGATGTAAGGGTAAAGGTAGGAGTTTTCTCTTGCCATAAAAAAATTGACACTCATGTCAAGACATGAAAAGTTTCTGAGTGTCTGGGAAAAGGGTGGGCCAATAGTAACCAGATGTGAGGATTTTATTTGCTATAGTCTTCCAGTAAAGATGTTCTCCACATTATCTCTCATGCAGCTCATGCATGATTTTTCCTGCATCAATCTCAAGCAAACACTTAAGAAATATTCCAACAACATTCTTCCAATATAAAACCCCATCTAGTATGCAATAAATTAAAGCCTTCTGCTTCAAAAATCTAGCTTTAGTTTTAGACAGAGAAGGAGGGGTATTCAGATAAAGCAACACATATATGATATCAGCATACCAAGGTGAATTCACAAAATTTTCTTCAATAAATGGAGTTGTAAATTCTTTTGTTTCTTCCAAAAATTCAACCATATTCATATCTAGTGCTTGGAAGTTTGATTCAGCCATAAGTTTTGCTAATCCTTGCCCTTTGATTAGTTTGGTAGGCCTGATTTCTAAGTCATAATCTAAAATAAAAACAATCCATTTTCCCATTTTACCATCAGGGTCTTGACTTAGAATATACTTGACAACAGTGTGTGGGACAAAAGCAATGTGTGAGAATGTAAAATGTAGACTCTAAAGTCTTTCAATGCTTTGACCAATGCTAATGCTTGTTTCTCCATGATGTTATACTTCAGTGGAGCATCTCTGAAGGACCTACTAAAAAAGGATATTGGTTGTTCATGCCCATGTTATTCTTTTGCTATAATACTGCAGCTATTGTATGTTCAAATACAAAGGAAAAGATATAAAAATATTTGGTGAAATTAGGACTTATGAGAACTGGTGTTTGAGTAAGAGATTGTTTCACTAGTTCAAACGATTGTTTATCTTGTATTGTCCATTTAACACCTATTTATTTCTTAAGCATGTTTGTGATATTTCTTAATAGCTCAGCAAGATTAGGGATGAATCTCCTTAAAATTTTTATCTTCCCAATGAAAGATTGTAATTCTTTGAGGTTTCTAGGATGGTTGATTTTCAATATGCCATCAATCCTTTTAGGGTCTACTTTGATTCTCTCTTGAGAAATTATGTGGCCAAGAAGCTTTCCTTCTTTGAGACCAAAGAGTGTCTTTTTGTGATTCAAATATAAGCCATATTTTCTAAATTTCTCAAAAACTTTTCTTAAACGAATCAAGTGTTCTTCATCAATTTTAGAGACAAAATTAATGTCATCTAGGTAAATGATTATAAAATAGCCTATATCTTCTGAAAAAGTTATGTCCATGGACCTTTGGAAGGTGGCCCCTGCATTCAGTAGACCAAATGGCATTTTGACATACATGAATGTACCCCAAGGTGTAGTAAAAGCAGTTTTATGTTGATCACTTGGGAGTACTAATACCTGATTGTAACCTGAGAACCCATCCAACAATGAAATTATTTTAGACCCAACCACCCTTTGAAGTATATGATCCATTTTTGGCAAGGGATAGCTATCTTTAAGGGAGGCTCTATTTAGATTTCTGAAATCAATGTAGAGCCTAATCTCCCCAATATTTTTCCTAACAGATACTAAGTTGGAAACTCATTCTGAATACCTGAGGGGAACTATGATCCCAGCATCATACATTTTATTAATTTCTTTCTCAACTAAAGGCAATAAAACAAGGTTTATCCTTCTGAGTTTTTGTTTGAAAGGTTTTTGATTTTCTTTAAGAGGAATTTTGTGTTGAATGATGTTGGTATCATATGATTTCAGATCCTTGTATACCCATGCAAACACATCTCCAAATTCCTTAAGAAGTTTTATGTATTTCTGTTTGATATGAGCTGGGAGAGTGCTGGATAGTTTTATCATTTTGGGTTCTGCTAGGCTGCCTATGTTATGTTCTTCTATGTTTGTTTCTATAGGCTCCATTCTTGGCTCTTTGGCTACATCATTGAAATCAAAAAGCTATTCTAACGGTGTAAGACCTCTTAGAATTGTATCATTTTTACATTGTAAAACTTCCAGGTCTTTCTGGTCTGTATTGTCAATTATTTCTGCTCTAAAAGGATGTTCAAAATGGTTTATATCAGCAGAAAAGGACAGCTCTGTTTCAGGGATTTGTTCTTCATTAAAACAGTTTTCCTTATGGCTTGAAGTTGGTTTTGGTATGGCAAAGTCATTCTTTGATTGCAGAAAATCATCTATATGTTTGTCTCCTTCAAACACTTTCCAATAATCTTCATTGTCAGGTATTGCAGGTTTGTTTTTTACCTTTATATCAGATTGTTCATTTGTCTGTGGTATTTTCCAGTTACTTGCAGCAAAGGAAAGTTCATTTGCTAGATGATTTTGAGCTCTTGAGATGAAAATGAGTTCATATTTTTCAAAGGTTTTCAGGAGATCAAGGGAAAAATTTCTATATTCTCTAGTTTTGGGTTTTTGGTTGAATACTCCCCTTTAATCTGTCTAATACTTAGCTTAGAATCCCCTTGGAATGATATTATTTTGGCTCCTAAATCTTTGAGTAAGTGTAGGCCAATAAGGAGGGCTTCATATTCAGCAATGTTATTTGTGCATGGAAAATCCAGTTTATAGGAAAATCCTTTGTTTGTGTTCTGTATCCATATACCAGCCCCTAAACTTAATTTGCTACAAGAGCCATCAAAGTTTATTTTCCAAAGTATTTCAATCTCATTTTATTTTTCTTTCTACTATTCAAGGCTGCTAAAGTTTGAATTGTTCTTCTCTTGAGTTGATGGCAGATTTAAATGCTCTAGTAGACTAAATTCTCCTTTGTTTTCCTTTTCTTGTTGGTTGATTTCATCTTCATTATATAAGATAAAGGAATCCAAATTTGAATGGATGGAGTAGATAAGAGAATTTTTTGGTATATATATGTTGCTCACCATGTATTTCATGTGGGATTCCCTATATAATCTTCTAGTTTGGTTAAATACTGGGATGGTGGCATAAAACATGTCCATTTGAAGGCTCCCCTGTAGTTTGGCTCCCCATGATCTATATAGAATCATGCCATACTTAGGGGGAATGTTAGCTACTACTATTTCCATTACTAGACTCTTAGCAGGAATTTTTGCCAAGTTGACACACAAATCTTTGATTAGGCCTAAGCATTTAATCCTGCTTGAATCAAAGGAGTATAGGTCTTTGTATGGTTTAGTAATTTCTAAGCTTAGGCTTTCCATTAATATTTTGGGCATAAGATTGTGTGAAGCACCTGAGTTTAGCATGGCATTATGCAAGATTTTGTCATGTATATTCAGGCTGACATAGAAGGGAGGGACAACCCCTTCTTGGTATTTTCCTTCAACTTTAGGACCAAACAATAACTCTGGTTTATCATTTATCAAGTTTAAAGTATCAGTCACTTCCTATATTCAAAGCTTTCAAAACTTGGTTTTTATATACATCCTGAGTTACTAGTTCAGCTAAGGGTATGGTGATTTTAATCTTGGCAATTTCCCCTTCAAGGCTGAAAGGAACTATTGTTTTTGACAGATTTACATCTGTTTTGTCATTTACAACTCTTTCAAAAATTATGATTTGCTGAATTTTATTTGGACTGCTATTTGGGACAAATTTGTTAAGGCCATTAGCAGAAGTACTAGGGCAACTTTGTTCAACACTTTGATAATTGTTTTTGTCTTTATTTATATATTTTTTCTTGGCCACAGTGTTGGTGTTACTGGCTATCTTTTTAGGCTGATTTTCCAAAGTTTTCTTAACAACAGTACTAGTGTTTTTGTCATTAGAAATATCCGGGCTCCCTTTGCTTCTAAGATTATATTGTTTGTGTACCTCCATGATTGCATTTTCAAACCCCAATCTGTAACCTTCAGAATCTTCATGGTTGTTTTCAATTTGTTCTGAAGAGAATAATCCTTGTTCTTCTTCAGTGAGAAAAACATTTGTCTCACTCTCAGATCCTATCAGATTCACATGATTTTCTTCCAACCTTTCAACTTCCCTTTCTTCTTCTTTATCAACATAGTCTTGTTGAAAGGGAGGCCTAATCTATTGGTCATTGTCTCTTTTCCTATCTTGATTAGGGTCTCTTCTGAAATTTGTGTTTCTATTTATGTTTTGGGGGTTATTATGGTTTTATCTAGGGGGCACTCTATCATTCAGATTTATCTTTTCAAGCATTCTCTCCATTACCTTCACTAAGTTATCAATTTTAGTATCTGATGATGAGGTTGATGCTATTGTATCATCCCTGTATGTAACTCTTTTCTCTACCCTCAACCTAGCTCTTTTCTCAATCAGATTTTCTTCTACACTTAAGGTTCCCCTCTGCATATCTTCTAAAGTTGAGGGGTCTCTTTTTCTTAGCTGGTAGGCCATTTCAGGATCAAAGCCCTCTGGAAATTTAGCCAAGGCTAAGCTTAATAGAGGTTTCATGTATGGAGGAAGTGCATTATAAACACTATTGAATCTAGTGTAATACTCTTGGACACCTTCCCCACTGTTTCTTTTGAGATTGGTATATTCTAAAAGGATTTGGAGAGGGTTCTTCCTAATTTCCCATTTGTTTATGAATGTTTGATATAAAGAAGGGAGATCATTTATGCTGTGAGGAGTTAAGCCCTTAAACGATTTCTTGGCTTCTCCTCCTAAACTTTGAGCAAAAATTCTCATCTTAATGGTCTCTTATTCTATTTCCATGTAATCAAAGGCATCATTCATTTTATCTACATTTTGTTGGGCAGTAGTAGGTTCATTTCTATTGAAATGGGGAATTTTGGATTGGTAATCATTGGGTAGGGGAACCAGAGGTTGTGGTAACACTAGTGGGGCATACCATGCTGCCATGATAGGAAATAATGGGGGATTTACAAGAGGTGGATTAACAAGAGGGAAAGTGGGCTGAAATGGAGTGTTTTGAAAAGTGGATGTGTGGATAGGAGTAGAATAAACACTTGAGCTAGCAAACTGATGATGAGAAGATTTGTTATGTAAGGAGCTGAAATGATGAAGAAGCTAAGAATCATGTGGAGTAGAAGGTGAAGCTTCTCTACTAAAGCTCTATTGCAAATCTGTGGTTTCAAGGTCAGCTTGATTTAAATCACTTTGAGACTTATTTCTGAATAGGTTCTTTGTGTAAGGTAAGTCAAAGTGAGGATCTTCCAAGATTGTAAGATTTTCATGGACAAATCTTATTCTTAGGATGGTCCTATTAGTAGTTGGTTTTCTAGATCTAGAAGTTTACCACAAAATCCTTTCTGGATTGTCAACTATGGTAGGAGGGTTAGGATCTGGATGGGATTTGGTATGGACCCTATGTGAAGCCAAATTTCAGTTTCCAAAATTTAGAGAGGCTGAGCTTTTTAGGACTATTTTTCAAGATTTTTCCTCTCACAGTGGTTTCTATGATAGGGGACTAGGTTTCTAAACTTCCTCAAGGCTGGTTAACACAATCCTAAGGAAATCTGGAGCACTCGTGAGGTAATAGGCCTACTGGGGCTAGTGGAGTCGCCAAGTGGAAATTTTTAGCTTTTCTGAAGGTAAAATGTTTTATGGCCTACCACTAATGGTTTATTTGAAAACCAATCTGAAATTTTTTGGGATTTTCTGAGTTTCTTGTAGTTCTATGGTTGTGAGAGTGTCCTATACTTGGTTCAACACTTAGCTAAGGTGGTGAAACAAACAAAGTCTACTTTATGGCTTACTAGCTGATTTCTTCAAGGTTTGATAAGGGTCTCTTAGAATCCTAAGGGTTACTTAGATTGCCACTGATTCAGGTAGGTCCTATCATGATCACCATTATGCTATTAGTGCCTAAAGAAAGATATAGTTCACTTGAATGATTACTGAGTGTATTTCTTATGGACTTTTACTCAAAAAGGTCCCACCGTGATCGCCAAAATGTTGGGAACCTGTGATTTAGCAGATTGGCATACTAAATGACAAGGAAACATATAAACCAGTCTTTAGAGCTCTATGATCTAGCCCTCCTAGTATTAGAGAGGGATCTCTCAATTTTTTGCAAAGATATGACTTGTTTGTTTGTAAAAAAGGTTGATTTTAGGCTATTTATTAAGCATGAGTTTGTTTGATTGTTTGATGGAACATGATGATCTAGGCAGCATAGATAGAAAAGGGAAATCTCTATGTCATTGGGCAATGGAGTCAAGTACAAGTTTGTAACAAGTTTGTAGATGAATCAGGGGTATCAAAGGGAAAATCTAACTTGGCTACTGGATCTACAAAGTCTTTCAGGTGAAATGAAATGAACATTAAGGGTTTAGAATGAAAAATAGAACTAAGGGCTATTAAAAATCCTTAATTATATGTACTTCTCAACAAAGGGACTTAAAAAATAATTCGAAAATGAAGAAGTATTTTATAGACAGGGCTAACCATGAATTCTAAAAATCATACTTCATCAAATAACAATTTCAAGACAAACTTTAAAAAATGAAATCTAGGAGTCAAGGAACACTCTATTTCATCCAAAGATTTCACTTTCAAGGATCAAAAAACATTCAAGATTCACAAATAACTGCATTCATAGAAGAGGGAACTCCTAGACATCTTTGATTACAACTATAAAGACCTTCAAAACAATTATTTAAGCAAGAACAAAGAGTATGATCAAAACAAACCTCTTTGGCAGACTGTAAACAATGGTACTTTAAAGGGAGACTTCAAAAAAAAAAATTAAGTGGCAGCAAGTAAGCAGGGAAAACCATAAATCATTATTGAGACCAACTATTTGAACTATTCTTGAAATAAACAAGCTTAAGGGTTGAAAAGCAGTCAAACTACTCAATAAAACCTTCAGCAAATGAAAACATAAAGACAATGAAGAGTAAACAGGTCTAAGGTGCTTCTAGGAGACATTTCTTAGCCTAAACATTTTACTCTACTGCAAGCAAGAATTGATGAAAACAGAATGGAAAATAGAAAAAAAATTAACATATTAGAATACTTCACCAACAGCCAAGTTCAGGGATCCAATGACAGAGCTTTATTCATCAACAAACAGGTCAAAACATCCATAGGTTCCAAGACATCAAATTTCTTTCAACTTCAGCAAAACTATGTATCACTTCAAAGAGTTATCAAATGCCCAACATACAATGAGTTCCAATGCAGTATTTATGCTGGAAATGAGGAGGTGGAACTGATCTAGGGTTCAAGTGTTATTAATTACTAAGTAAATGCATCCTTGACCTTGAAAACCATGCAAGGCATAAGGTAGGAACATGTGTGCAACTACTTCTCTATTTAATAACTTTGTCTTAACTTTCTAAGGATAAAATAGGTGAAAATTTTGACTTTGAGGCCTATCTTTATCTTTACATTAACTGTCTTGACAGCTTAAAATATCTTCTTTTGTGCAATAACTGCTAATCTGCCCTTTGGGACAAAAAGTAGGCCACATGTGTCAATTTGATATATAAAGGGAATAACTGCTCCTTTTGATGTATCTGAGGCTATATTTAAGCCTAATTTTCCTTTATTTCATCATTAAACTGTATTTTAAGGCTTAATTTTGCTTTGGTTTACCTTTTCAATTGATCATTGTTGCCCCTCTCCCTTTATTCACTGCTTTAAACCTTTGTTATTTGCCTTTATCCTTTGACCTTCAGCCTTTATAATTATCCTTTGCTGGCCTTTTAATACTTCACGAATTTTTTTTAAAACTTCTATTCCTCTATCTTTAACTGTCTTTTCTCCTTTAATTTGCCAATTAAACCTTTAAATCTTTTGTCTTCTGACTTTGTTTTCTTATGTGCGGGGTTTTCTTTATGCGCAAAATGTTTTCATAACCCGTCGAGGGTTTGAACCTTTATACAACCCCTTTGGCTCTTTGATGTAAATTTTTCCTTATGGATTGTAATCCAGAGGATATTTTGGTCATTGTAATGCCTTTGTGGGCATCACCGCCGTTAAATCTACAACAGAAACACAAAAATTAATTCAAAAACCTACGTTCTTTGGCTAAATTGCATTTCAGAGTTTCGGGATGGGTTTGAGAGCGATTGTAGAGGTGGAGGATAGTGCGCAGAGGAGGGATTTCATAGGAAAGAGGTTCCATGGAAAAAAACCGCGAAAACAAGTTTAAAAATGGATTTATGGTGCGAAAGTGCATCAACAGTTTTGCGGAAAACCAGGGTGGTTTTCACGCGAGGAAATGGTGGTAAGCGGTTTTGCTGCAATCTAATGTGATACCACACATTGATCACCATGTGTCCCTCATGAAACCACTGGTTTCGCGTGGATTTGGGTTGTTAAACCTCGGGAGTAAATCCCACGCGAAACGTGATGTGAATCGTTGGATTTGGATAGGCTAGATCAACGGTGAGGGAGGAGCGCGATGGGGGAAAGGTGCGCAGTGGAAGGGGGATGGTGGATGCCAGGTGTCGGATGTGGATTGGACGGGCGGCAGAGTAGTGGATGGTGGGGCTGAGCTGGTGTCAGTTGCTTTGTCATTGAGTGGGTTTATGTGATTGGCGGGGTTGAATGAGGGTCGTCGGATCATGGGTAATCAACGATGGAGATCGATCGAGGAAGACAGATGGGAGGATAATTGAGGGAGGAGAGGGGTGATGGTTTCCGTTGGATCTACATGATCAACGGTTGAGATCTAGCTCAAGGGTTATGGAGCGGGGTAAGGGAAAAAATGGAAGGGGGCCAGGAAAGGCACTGGGGCACGGTCCTGTGCGTGGAGCAAAGGACCGAGGGCAAAGTAGAAGGGGCTAGGGACTTGGCAGGGAGAAGGTGCGGTCCTATGGGTAGGTTATATGAACAGAGGGGTGGAAGAATTTAAGCCCTTGACGGCTTAAGGCCCAATTTTTGTAAAAAGATCGGAAAAGGCCTAAAGAAGGCTTTTTAAGCTTTTTTTTTAAAGCTTCTGATAGGTAAAAATAGGGATTTTTAAACCATGAAAAGGGATTTTTTACAGGTTTAAAGGGTTTTTGATTATTTTAAAAGGGTTTTTTAGGGAAAATGGAGGATAATGAAGAGGGAAAAAGGACTTTTTAGCAAGGAAAAAATGATTGTTTGGATAAGTGAAAATGATTGAAAATGGGTAGATATAGCCTGAAAACAACTTCTCTTTGAGATGGTAGGATAACTTGGAGGATTTAAGTGAAAATATTCAGTGAATTGATAGGCTTAGGATAATGAAGGCTGTGAGATTTCTAGAACTCACAATGTTTCTGCAATATTTTTCTAGAAATATGGGATTGTCAAATTTAGTCATCTTTGGATAAAGTCAAAATTATTGATGACTAATAGACTACTTTACAAAGTGGGCTGAGGCTATGCCTACTTTTGCATACGATGGTGAAAAAACAGGCTTGTTTTTATTCAACCAAGTCATTTCTTTCTTTGGTATCCCCAAAGAGATTTTCATTGACCATGCCAGTCATTTTCAGAACAATATGATGGCTGAATTGGCTCTCAAATTGGGTTTTCGGCAGGAGAATTCATCTCCGTATGATCCTCAAGCCAATGTGTAAGTTGAAGCCGTAAACAAGTCCTTGAAGAATATCCTTCAATGGAAAATTGATAAAGCCAGATCCAATTGGCACGTCATGTTGTACTTTGCAATTTGGGCATATCGAATGTTTATGAAGACTACAACCCATTTTACTCTGTTTCAAGTAGTTTATGGGCTGGAATCTATATTTCTTGTCGAATGTGAAATTCCTTCCCTTAATCTGGCAGTTGAGCTTCTTCCTGAAACTTCTAGTCTCGAAGAATGCTTTGTCCATCTAGAACATCTCGATGAGCAACGCCGAGATGAAACTATGATGAATGAGGCTCATAAGAATTGAGTGAAGGTTCAGTATGATAAGGTGGTCAAACCTAGGGTTTTCTCTGAAGGTGACCTTGTGTTGTTTTATGCCCAAGACAAGGTCGCCTTGGGGGAAAGCAAGTTCAAATCCATGTGGTATGGCCCTTTTATTGTTAAAAAGGTCCTGAAAAAGGGATCTTATGCCTTGGTTTATTTCGATGGAAACGAGCTAGCAGAGCTCAGAAATGGGCTCTATTTAAAGAAGTATTATGCCTAGGTTTTGACCTAGAATTTTCTTTGTCGTATATATTGTATTTTTGTACATGTATGCTCATCGATTTTTTATGTGATTTTGATGATTTTGATCTGCTTTGGCATATGATTTTGGATGAGATGGGTCATTTTGGTTACCGATGGTGCTAGTAGACATGCCCGGAATATTGCTTTCGTGGCTTTCATAATTCAATATCCATCCAGTCAGTTTTTAGTCTCAAGGGGTGTATGCATTGGTCTTGCTTCGAACAATGTGGCAGAGTACACTGCAGTGGTCAACCTAATATCAGAGGCAATATCTCTTGGTGTTGATTCGTTAGTAGTATACTTGGATTCAAAATTGGTGGTTTTGCAATTAAATAACACCTATCATGTTAGAAACCCATTTTCGCATCGATTATTTCTAGGAGTGTGTTTGTTACAATGTTCATTTCAATATATTATGTTCATTCACATTCCTCATTCAGATAATTGGTTAGCAGACTCATTAGCTAATCAAGCACTTAATTGGCACATTAATCATTCAATACTTTAAAAATATCAAAAACATCATTCATCATTGTACATTTGGGACAATCAAATGATATAAAATCGCTATGTATATATATCTATATAGATCATAGTGTGTTCAAAATATACAAAAATTGGACCATCATGTCCTACAAAACTAGGGCTTATGCCCGATCATGTCTATCATCAAAAATATTACAGTCATCTGATCAAATATAAAATATATCCGTGAAGGCCTTGCCCAGGATAGGTGTTTTGAAAGAACACAATGGTAGTAGCTACATTCTGATTAGCCACACTGTTTCGGGGAAAATCACCCTAGAGGTTCGTTGGGTTACAACCTCCACATAGCAGGGGCATGCTACTTAAGAAGGACTCACACAACCATGCATGTTCAGAAAAACTAAATAGAGTAGAATGAGGAAGTTACCCATAGGTCCTACAGTTGAAGCAGATCCCGCAGGGTCCAAACCCCCAGCAACCGTCCTTCCTTCTTAACCTCAAAGACAAGAAGAAAAAAGCACGAAGAACTGGTTGTACAGCATATATCTACTCTAAATGTTAGTGAAATTCATATAAAACATCAAATAAATCATAATGAATTCTTAAATAACAATTTTCTCATATATGTAAGCAGACACTAACACGTATATTTCGGGAACAAGATGGTACTTCTGTATTATAAATAGCATGTACAAAAGTAACGAGTGGAGAGATCACCTGAATCCTTCCACGATCTTCGACGGGCAAGTACGTGGGATCCGTCCCGCCCTTGCCTCGCTAAGACTCCTTCAGGCGGTGCATACGAGATGACATATCGGAGATGAGAATCTCAAGAAGCAGGGGTTTCACCTTATTGTATTGAGAGGGTGCAAGGGCACGGGGAATCGGACTTGGATAGGGAATACCAACGGTATAATATCAATAATTCTCTCTCTCTCTTAGGCCATACACATGAGGGGTTTTTATACTCCCTCCAAGTAGTTTCAATAGTTGGAAATAGTTGGCCACGTGCTGGGGTGGTTGAACTACCTGAGTAACCATCAACCCAGCCTGAAAATATGGAATTTTTATATATTTTTTCATAATTTTAATTGCATACGCGGAAAAGTGCAGCTGGACTCGCGTATACACGCGTAAAAGTATGGGCATAATCGCGTATGGGGATTTTTACATTGTTTTTAAGTGAATTTGTCCAAGTCTGTAGGAATGGGTGCCCAAAACCATCAAAGCAATCATGAATCATGTGAAGGTGAGAAATGATGCTATAACACACACCTAGTCACGTGGTACTTCAGCCACTCGTCTCTGGATAGCCTCTCGGAGATACTATATGGTCGCCATAGGGACTTGGCGAATCAAACTCTCCAAATTTCTCTAAATGGCATGGAGGGTCAGGTCTTCAACAACATCATCAACCTCTCTTTTGCGGTGCCTATGTCTATGGAAACTCTCAGGTCTCATCGGTCCCATGTCTGCATCATGATCATAAATTTTTGTAAGTCATATTGTCCTAACAAAATCATTTTTCATTTCCATATAATTTGAAAAAAAAATTATATAATCAAAAAATTATTGTGTAATCTTACCAATTTCACCCCATGCTGCACCGAGTGGAAGAACCAAATCTAGATCTGCTCTGAAATCCATCCCAGCATAGGGATAGTCCTGTACTGAGATGACCTGTTCTCCCCACCACTGGAAGAACTCATCATCACATGTAGTCCAGGGGACCTCATCACCCCCTAGTCTCTTCATCATGTCTACCCATCTAGCTATTTGTGGATCATGAGGGATTCTAATGGTAGAGATGATCCTGGGACGAAGCCCTGGAACTCTCTCAAAGAAAAATGTACAGAGAATGGTACCATAGCCAAAATGCATTGTTTTTCTCTGCCAGGTAGAAGTCAATTGTTTCTTTAGATTTTCCAATAAGGTTGTGTACCAATCATAGAGCGTGGTCAAGCAATCCACTACCAGACTCATGTTGCCTCGTGAGGCTTGGTGTAGGGATGTTGATCCTGATACTTTAGCAATGTTGAAAAGGAGGGTTTTCATGTGTAGAACTCACACATCTTTTATTGGGATTTGTGTCCCCACCTTTTTAGTACCCTCAACACAGTAGACCTGGATATAGTCATCAACATTAAGCCCTCATGTGGGCTTTCCCTGCACGTTAACTGGTTCCCCTCTCCGGGAGAGTCCAGTTATGAAATAGATGTCTTCCACTTCAATTCTTAGTGCTATTTGATCTATCACGAAGAAATATTCATCTGGATCCCAATAATTCAATAAAATCTCGAGAAATCATGTGTTATTTTTCATATTCGACATTTTGAAGAATTTTAATAATCCGCGTCCCCAAAGGATATCCAAGGATACCTGGTCCTGCATGGCCTCATTATCAATGGTACTATGTTCTATTTCCCTCTAGGTGATTTTCATCCTGAATCATTTCATCCATTAACCAATTATAAATCAATTTTAAAATTTCGCTCTATGCATACGCGACTTCATTCTGACACAGTCGCATCTATACACGATTTCCTCATGACGAAACCATGTAGACGCAGAGGGTTCCAGAAAAAATATATATTTCTATAGTGAAAAATCCAAAAATTTGATTAAAATCATAAAACAAAATTGATAAACAAGCTGAGTATGAGGCTTACCTGATTGATTTGGATCGATTCGGTGGATGATTGCTCCGTTTGCAAGAAAGGGTTTTTTTGCTCCAGAGAACTTTCTCAATTTCTTTACAACACAAATGTCTAAATATGAGTCCAAAAGGTCTATTTATGCCCAAAATTCAATTTTTTTTTGCAAATTTCGTTTGTGTTTATTTTTTAAATTTGTTTACCTGTTTAACCTTTTGGCTTTAAGTGTTGGGAAAAGTTATTTTCAGGTCCATTCTGGTGATTTTGGAATATTTCATATTTTTGCTTCGGATCCATGACCGTTGACCTATCATGGCAGGTGTTTGATTCTAAACTGGAATATAGGTTAGGGAATTCACTTTCAATTGCACTTATGCATACTAGCCTTCATTCTGAAAACTTGCCATAGGGTTGACCCCATCATATTATGACTATTTAACCAATTTCACTTGCTGATTTTATGGTAGAGCCATCCTTCACATGGGCTTCCTAGTTAGTTCCTTGCTACCATTTGTCGCCCATGCTACAATATATGTAGGCTCGGGAGTCCTCTTTATTCGCGTCATGAATTATGCCTTGAAGCTTCATTCTTCTTCTTCTTCATTATTTTTATTTTGGCCATATACCTTAGAGGCTCCCATTTTATTGTCGAGTTGTATTGTTGCATCACATATTGACCACTTGTTTATCTTGGCCTTTAGCCGACTTCATTTGGACTCATGTTTAAGCCATCTTTTGACCATGTATTTCTGCAAAGTTAACCGTGCAATCACTTAGCCTTTGAAACTTGACACCTTTACCCATGGATGGAAAATTCCTCTGAGTGTCACTAACCAGTTTTCACCACCTTGCATTGAGCACATGATTGTTCCTATCCCAGGAACTAGTGCATCTATTCACCAACACTCGTTCTATCCATTGTACTACCATTGTACTATAGGCATTCTTTTATTCTTTTTCAGGCTTTGAAATATGAAAATGACAAAAAAAAAATTAATATTTGAAAAAGAGAAGGAATGAGACATTACTTCCATATTTGATGGCAGCTAAAGAGTTAGTTGTGTCGCCCTTGAAAAAAGCACAAAAAAGCTAAGTCTTTTTCCATTTATGATGGTTTTAGTTTTTGACTTAGGAGAAGCCATAACCTTGTTATTGAGTCAGTACTTCCCCGGTTGGTTATCTCTTCCAATCATATGGAGGGTTTTTTTATGCCTCCTACATGACAACCTTATACACAGTTATCATTTGCTTCCATAGTCAAAATGAGTCGTGCGTTTTTTCAAGGGAAGTTAACCTGGGTTGGCCTTTCCGCAGTGTCTCTTAACTCATTTTTCAGTCGGCCATCCTGGTTTGTTCGAGTCTTGTTCTATCACATCAGCTATTTGGTCCTTTGCTTATGCTGGTTTGAGAAGGTCTCCATTGACTTCTTGCCTGTGGGTTTGTCTCTTATCAACGTCGACATATTGCTCTGAGAGTCAACCTAGAGCACCATCCTGGCCCTATTTACATCATTGATAGGTGACCTAGTGCTCACCATTTGATCAACATCATGGGTCTTTGACTGAGTGGTTTCCCTTGTATTTGACTTCAGCTTACATTATCACACTTGATATTCGTGTAGTACCTTGATTTCCATTTGACCTTGTCGGCGGATATCTCGCCTCTTTTTCACCTTTCATTATTGGTTGGTTCAGAGGTTTTTTGCCGTGCACTAGCTACATTTTGTGCATGTCGGAAACGTACTTCGAGGTTGTTACTTCACTTTGCTTCATCTTATTCCTTCCAAATATTGGCCTACGGGTTACACTCACGCTGGATTGATGTGGGATGCCTTAATGCCTTCCTTCCAGCAGATATTCTCCCATTGACTTTGACTCGGTTCTCTAGGAATAAGGTCTAGAGTCCTATTGTCAATACCTTAGGGTTTGCAGTCGTTAGTGGTAGACTCCTTCGCTATCGATAGTGAGAATACATTGATGTCTCCTGATTGGTAGATTCTCTCAAGTGTTCAACTTAAACTCATTTATTTGCACTTTTTAGATTGTACTGGGGCACCTTGACGCTCATTATCATTATCAGTGAGTTGTCTCACATTTTTTAATGGTATACATCAATGACCGGTAATCAAACAATTTCTCACATGGTCGACCTCAGCTCGTTTATTCCCATTGTGTAGAATTGTGCCATGGTGATCAATGAAGACCTCCAGTTTGCATCAACATGTTTTTGGTTCACTTTGACAACTCCTTTAGTTTTCTTCTAGTGACACAATCCACCCTTATACATTGCAATTTCATCATATCAACATCTTATATGTTGGCACCTGAGTTGCGTGTTGTACCATTTTTTCCACCACTTATGATTTGGTACTTGGAGATTCAGTTGTTACTTCAGTGATCAGATATCTTTGCAGAATCATTGATCAATCTCTTATATGTGATACTTGGACATGATTTTTGACTTCTACTTCTGAGCAATGATCAGATGATTCATTATGTACTTTATAGTTCAACTATACTTGTATACATATTGGATCCACTCCATACTTTATATGTAGACATTCTTTTATTTCACTGAGCATGGGTATGCCTGCCTTAGACATGGGCTATCTTTTTGATTTCTATCACTGGTTTTTTGTAGGCCGAAATCTGGTGGAGTCCTCTCTAGTCCTCGCAAGGTTCTTTCTTATGCACATAATACATTTCGGCCATCATGTACCCCTTCTGACCTCATATATTAGGGGGCATCTGTTATAGCATAATTTACCACCTCTATATACTTGATGACTTATGCATTGGCCTTGGACAACCCTTCCATTCAGACTAGATCACAATTCTTAAAAAACAGTATTTTAAAATCTATACGCGACTTTGCCCAGTTTTTTCTGCGTGTAGACGTGGGTCCATCCGTAGCTGACCCCTGTATGCTATTTAAAATAGTAAAAAATATATAATTTCCCTATTAATGAGGCGGAGTTTACGGTTTTTCTTGTAACTTAACTACCCCAGCACGTGGCCTAACTGTTCCCCAACTGAAAAAATTAATTTTAGGAAGTATAAATACACCTCAAGGGAATGACCTAAGGAGAGAGAGAGAATGCTATTGATATTATAGCCTGTTATAGCCTTGATAAAGTTTGATATTTCCCTGTGCCTTTTGCACTTCCTAGGTTCATGAAACCCTTGTTTCCTTTTGATGATCACCCCGACTTTATGTGACATCCTTTGTGCACAATTTATGGAAGAAGCTTTGTGAGGCTAGGGCTGGACGGATCCAGAGGACGGTTTTTCTCAAGGTTGTGGAAGATCTCAGGTGATTTCTCCACTTTCTCTTTACATATTATCAATAAAAGAAGTATTGTCCTATTCCTGATGTCTTTGTGTTATATGCTTCTTATACATGTTGAATGATCTTTAATGGCTTATTTCATGTTATTTTTATGAGATTATATATGCTAACATGTTAACATCTAGGACATAAATGATGTGGAACTAGTTTGTGTGCTTTGCCTTGAGTAATTTGCAGGTTCTGAAGCACGAGGAGTAGCAGATGGTTTGCACCCTACGGGATCGACCTCCAAAAAAGGACAAACAGGTAAGGTCCGTTATCCTCATTTTTCTAGTTTAAGCATACAAATTAATAATTAGAGTGCTTCTTGTGATGATATGCCATCCGCTCTGTTAGGTCCCTCAACCCAGACCTTAGTGTAGATTTGTGCGTAACAATATTTGGAGTTGAACAAACAGAACATGGAGAACTACATCGGTGGCCCTATACAAGTGAGAAAAATGTTACTCCTTCTCCAAAAGGTAGCTCAAATTGGTTCCAAATCATTGTACCTGGATGCTACGGAGGCTAGAGTTCGCTTCCATCTAGACACCATCACGTAGTTTTGGGATGTCATCACATAGTACCAATCTTAGCACCGATACATGACTGAGAGACATGAAGTGGAAGTTGCCAAGATAGAGTTTCCCCAAACTCAAGCATGATAATGTATTGTCATGTTAGGTTGTCAAGTTGTATTTACCATCTTTTTTATTTTATGGGTATGAGTGTATTGTAATATTCTTTTCTAATGATTTGTAAGTGAAATTACAAGTGTCAATTATGGAATGTGAAGAGTCGTGATGTAATGTAATTGAAAATTTATTTATAAATAAGTTGAAGAGTCACAAGGGAAGTCCAAGAGTCACAAAAGGGAATGTGAAGAGTCACCCCTTTTTTCATATATACATCCTCATAACTCATGTAAAGGGATTTTGGGAGCCAAGATTTTGGCTAGGCTTAGGCTTAGAATCAAGATCTTGGGAGTTTTTGTGAGAGCCTTGTATTCTCCGCAACGTAGATGGAGTATCTTTCTTTGGAGGAGAAGGTGATGTTGACTTTGTGTTCCACTATTGGGGCTAGTAGTTTGTCAATGGTATATGTATTATTGGAAATTTCACTTTAATAAAAGATTAGAGACGATGCATTTTAACTTTTCATGCATATGTGGTCAATATAGTAGGACTATTCTTGTTGTATTTGCAATTTATATTATTTAACTTACATTTACGCTTATGAACTATTTCATTTGAATTGGTACTAATCTTGTTGAATGAGAATTGTTCTATTATTTCATCACTATTAACTTGTGAACTATTTCACATAATAGATTTTGATTTCTTTATGCACATGTCTTCTAAGAAGAAAAATCCGTCACACAACCATCCCAGTCGCACATGGGATTCTGAAAAACTCGGGATTTTATACATAGTGGCCAACAAATACCCACTTAGGATCGACCCTTTTGACAACACCCACAAAGTGAGTGAAGTCTCAAACGCGATGCTAATGGGTGATTGTTGGAATTAGGTTTTTTCATTCTAACATGATTGTCTTATGGATGTGACATGTTATTCCTAACTGAAACATGCTCCAACACCCCACTATGACTACGCACTACGCATGGCATTATAATTTCTTTATTCAACCCAAGATGCACACTCACAACAACTATGTGTGGTATAAGAACCCCGACATGGACCCCCTATAATGAAGGCCGAGTTGACCCTAGACTCTACTAGTTTTGCAATTGGCACCCATGGCCTCGACCAACATGTTATACCTTATCATTCAATTGGCCCTTTATGCTCATTAAGCCATATTTATTATACACAAAATAACGGGTCCATACCAGACCAAATCACCACCATAAGCCATCATTCCAAAGAACATTAATAACATAAACATTTCGATTATCTAACAGAGTTATAAACTAATAAGAACATTATAAACCATTAACCCGGTGCACATAATATCATAACCTAAAACAACAAAATTCATACAGATACACATCAAAGGCTAAAAAATCTTTTGCAACATCATTTCATATTCAATTCGAAGATGCATAACATACATAATTACATAAGTTAATTTAACAGACTCACTGACCATCCATAATAACAACAAACAACAATAAAAAATAGATTGTGAACCATTTACAACCAATTTATATAACCATAGGCTAATCTCATTATATCAAGGCTACAAAGCAAGGACAAACTTAACTACATGTCTACAGGTTTCATCTAACAGGAACTGGCACATACATTGACTCTAGACTCGAACTCTTCTATGCCCGACCGACGAAAAACTACTTAACATTCCATTGCCATTTACTCCTAAGAACACTTCCTACCAACTTATCCAACTCTAGCTTCATCTTCAATGGGATGTCTTATAGCTATTTGGAACCCTCTTGAATCCTCCAGGTTTCCCACCCAACCAGTCCAATTGTCCTGAGAGGTTGTTAAGATATTTCTCTTATCCTTCTAAGCTGTCCCATGCGTACTAACGACTATCCAAAATATCTCTCCCCCTAGTTGGCTCCACTCTGCCTCATCTCCTCCTAGTTCAAAATATTTCCAAATGTCTGCTTGCCATGATTTCGTTGGTCGTCTATGTCCTTTGTAGAATCATAACTATCAATATTTTGTGCACGTGACCTCCTCCCTCAAGCTCCAATGCGACCCCTCTGCATGGTTTCCATCTTCGTCATGCCCTACTCATTGCGCCTTGTCCTTTCAGTGCTCCTCATCTCTGTTGCACAGTCCTACAAAGCCAAAATTTCTCAAAAAAGTTTTGAACTGCAACAATGTGCCAATTACTCAAACCAAATTCCTTCATTTTTAGTTATATATATAATATTAAATATATAAAAAAATTAATATTATAATTATTTTTAAAATACTAGATTTTTTATAAATCAAGAATTTTATATTAAACTTTTAAATAAAATGGAAAAAATAATTAAAAAAATGCTACAAATATGAGTTTACCACCTTACTCTCAAACATTGTAAAATGATTAGCTAGCTTACTACCTTTCAAGTCAATGATTCACTTACTACTTTTCATTTTTTTTCATCTTTTTGTTATTTAATAAATAAATAATAAGTAAAATTGGTAGTTACTTATTTAATGGACTAAAATAATCATTAATTAATTTATTTAATGAATAAATAGTAAAATAATCATTAACTTATGGCACGAGAATACTTAAATAAATGAATGAGTAGTAAACCAAAAATAATCGTTAACTTATGGCATGAGACTATTTAAGTAAAGAAATAAGTAGTAAACCAATTATTAATTTACAACATGAGGTTGAGTGAGGGAAAATGGCAATGCTTCACTTACTACTTTTTCATTTTTTTCATCTTTAATAAGTAATAATTAGTAAAACAATAAATAGTAAAATAATCATTAACTTATGGCATGGGAATACTTAAATAAATGAATAAGTAGTAAACCAAAAATAATCATTAACCTATGGCACGAGAATACTTAAATAAGGGAATAAGTAATAAACCAATTATTGATTCACTGCATGAGGTTGAATTAGGGAAAATGTGAATGCTCCACTTACTACTTTTTCATTTTTTTAATCTTTATATTATTTAATGAATAAGTAATAAGTAGTAAAACAATTATTGATAGTTACTTATTTAATGGACTAAAGTAATTATTAATTAATTAATTTAATAAATAATTAGTAAAATAATCATTAGCTTATAGTATGAAAATATCTTATTTATTATTATTTAATGAGTAAGTAGTAAACTAATTACGCTGAAAGCGTTCCCTTTATAGGGTTTGCAATTGCGATTTTTCGCTCAGCTAATGAGAGCCCGCTCTCATCGTTCTTACCGCCAATAAAAAATTGACAAGTGGCCGCTCACTGTTCGACCTCCCTCCGCCGTGCTGCTGTCAAATCGTTTGACCTTCGCGGCTGTCGTTTGCGTGCCCACGACCTTCGCGCCTGTCGTTTGCGTGCCCACGTCATTGACGTTGGGGTGGATGATTGACCAAATGCTTAATTTTTTCCTACCTGCGATCTGTTCTTCACCCAAAGTCTTCTCTGAACGCTCTGCTGAGTGGAAACGGCTGCCCCGAGCGCAGCGACTCCAAACCTGGCCCTCTTGAGCCTACACCTCTCCATATCGTCCATCTGGTTATAGTATTCCTGCATCCGATTATAGTATTCCATCATAAACTCAATCTTTCTCTTATGATTTTTCTCAAACATTTCCCTCTCAAGCTTGTAATTCCTGTCCCACTCTTCCTGCTCCTGTTTCTGTTTCTCCTCGAACATCACCAGCAAAAGCAATAGCTTGAAGATGGTCGATTTCTTGAGAGTCCTCCTCCGCTTTGCTATCGGACCCATCTCAGAAGGATCCTCCAATTTCCTCAGAGCCAAGCTACCGGGAAAGAACTTCATCAATTTATCAATTTAATGAAAGAAAGAATTGGATTGATGGGATCCACAGTTCCCAAACCATGCAGGTTCCACTTATCAGTTTTCTCCAAAACACGGGAAAAAATTATGCCCAACTCTAGAAGTCTGTTTTACTCCCACCGCCCTCGCATTATTGCAATCAATCGGCTCCTATTTCAGTATTGTAGATTTGGGTTTTTATCAAACCATTTCAATGTTGAGATTTCAGTGAAAACAAAGGGATTTTTTCCACAAATGTGAACAGGGAAGTTTCCAGAGAAGAAATTTCCATATCAAGGACTCTGGAGTTGACCGGAGGTCGTCCTCCGCGTGGTCTCCACCATCACAATCACATGGAATCGAGTGGGGAGTGGCATGGCCGTCTCTCGCCACACCAGGAAGCTACCTTGCGTCTTCATTCCATTGACAGGATTCCTTCGATAACGTGTGGATAACCACGAAGAAGTCAAAACAAGCCTCAGACCATCCAGGAAGGAATGAACACGCGGACCCACCGACTCTATAGTTAATTTTTTTGTCTGGTACCATACCGACTTACCTACTCCGCACAGTGAATAATTTGTCTGTACACCATCAGAAAACTCAAAGAAGAGAATCTGTGAGTCGGTTTCATTGAGCCATGTGAATTTAGATAAGATTAATGGATAAGGTTAGTAAAATTAACCAGTTATATATTTTTATTTTTTTAATTATTGTTATTGGAATTTGATTATATAAATTACAGTTTTTAATTCGAAACAAATTAAAACATTTGAATTATGCAAATTCAATGAAATACGTTATTCCAATAATGATGTAAATAATAATAATAATATAAAACATGTTTAACGGTTTTTAGTTAATAAAGTAATATTAAAAATTAATGATATTGTAACGTTTATGACACTAAGAATAGTTTATAGGATTATTAGTTTTTTTATTTTTTGCTTTATGTAATTACGCTGAAAGCGTTCCTTTTATTACGCTGAAAGCGTTCCTTTTATGGGCTTTGCAATTGCGATTTTTCGCTCAGCCAATAAGAGCGGGTTCTCATCGTTCTTACCGCCAATAAAAATTTGACAAGTGCCCGCTCACTGTTCGACCTCCCTGCGCCGTGCTGCTGTCAAATCGTTTGACCTTCGCGGCTGTCGTTTGCGTGCCCACGACCTTCGCGCCTGTCGTTTGCGTGCCCATGTCATTGACGTTGGGGTCCTCATCCGATTCCTCCAAAACGCGTTCCCTTCCAACTATGAGGTCCAGCTCCTCCTGTGCCCTTTTCAGCACATCGGGGCGTTGCAGCAGCGTTGCCATAGCAGGAGTTTATAAAATCTCCAATCATACGTGCAGGAGAATAGCAACGCTAAGCTTATCTCCTCCAAAAGCTGGAATAACAAGGGTAGAATAATGAGAAAATTGGCAAACTCAGCCATCTCTGAGACAATTACGCTCTAATAATCCTTTCACGTAATGCAGAGAATAAGCATACATGGAAAAAAAGGGGTTTCAAATAACGCTGGTCGCAATTTGAACTTCCTTGACCATTCCATCTTGAAGGAGTTCGGTAGCTTCTTAAATTAACCCATAACGCATTGTAGCGCTTAAAATTTTACGTCCAAGAGACACAAACCCATATTCCACAGAAATGAAAATAAAAAAGTGCACATTTAGAGAGAGACATTGAAGCCATTAAATAAATGTACAAAAGAAGAAACTTCTAGAGAACCTACAGAGTTATAGTCGAAATCTCCACCAAAACAGAGAACTAAAAGCTCGATCAGCTCGTCCTGAGGGGAGGGGGAGGGATCGAGTGCCCTTGCCTCTCCCTGAATACCAGCAATCACGCCATTAAGAAAAACCTGATCACAAAACCCCCAATTTGACTCATACTACTAGTTCACTTGTGCAACTTCAACTTGAGACCGCAAATGCAATCAAGAAACAAGGAACTTCTCTCTCGTACAAACCAGAGCGGAGAAGAGGGGTGCATTGCAAAAGAGAACAGGTGAGGGCCACGACACGCACTAACAAATAAACTATGATTGGTGCGCAAATAACCCATTTCATTATCATGTTTTGTGAAAGTCCACCATACAGCATGGGCCCATCCCATTTTCCAGCATCGCTCTTTATGTGTATTTCTAATGGTAATGCTCCGAATATGACTGGGTATATACCTCGCCTCCCTTCAGACTTTATACTTGCCTTTCCTTTCATCGCTGCACATGCACTTCCACCTGCAGTTGCATGCAATTACTTTATGGTGTGTGCTTCCACCTTCAATAACAGCGAATTACTTTATTTATTGTGTGCAGCGCCATCTTGATTTACATGGAATTACTTTATTGTCATCCACCTTGGATGATGTTATTGAACATCACATTAACAAAGTGTACATATGCTTTCTCATTTGGTGAGAAGGTAGATATACGTGTCAATGATCTGATGTCTGTTTGTGCTTTGCAACCAGAAGAAGCTTCATATTTACGTTGAAAGCGTTCCCTTTATGGGTTTTGCAATTGCGATTTTTCGCTCAGCCAATGAGAGCGGGTTCTCATCGTTCTTACCGCCAATAAACATTTGACAAGTGCCTGCTCACTATTCGACCTCCCTGCGTCGTGCTGCTGTCAAATCGTTTGCCCTTCGCGGCTTTCGTTTGCGTGCCCACGACCTTCGCGTCTGTCGTTTGCGTGCCCACGTCATTGACGTTGGGGTCCTCAGCCGATTCCTCCAAAACGCGTTCCCTTCCAACTATGAGGTCCAGCTCCTCCTGTGCCCTTTTCAGCACATCGGGGCGTTGCAGCAGCGTTGCCATAGCAGGAGTTTATAGAATCTCCAATCATACGTGCAGCTGAATATGTAGTGCGATTGAAGAAAATGAACGAGAGCCATGGCATGTCCTCCAGGCTGGACAAAGGCCAAACCGCACAACTGTGAGAGATATTCATGACGTTCGACAAAAAAACATGACGGGAGATTGACACAATTGGAATTAGGGTCCCTGTTAAGATCCCTGGGGTTGAAACCGAGCCAGTATCAGATAGAAGCCCTTATACAGAAGGCTGACACAAACAATAACAGGCTATCGAATTCTAGGAAATTGCCTCTCTTCGCGCCCGAGGGCATTTCGGCGCCGCTCTCACACACAACAATAACAAGACTCCCACACAATACTACTCATCGTGGAATAAGATGATTATCCAATTACATACAATGTCTGCATAAGCACATGGAAAAATTCAAATTCATGTTTTTCAAAAGACCCATCTCTATAGGAATAGATAAACCAGTAAAGTTTTTGAAGCTAACATCTAAATGCTGCAGGGTCGTCAATTTAAACAGTGCAGCAGGGCGCAGGATGCCACTCAAACTGCAATTATGCAAATCCACCGCACCAACAACGCCGGTTCGACTGTCACAGGAGACACCTTCCCACTAGCAACATCTGAAAGAAACATTCCAAGAAGCCAAATGTTCAAGATCATACAAACTGTTTTTAAAAGCCAGAAGAGATTGCATTTTGTGATTCAAACAATCATAGACTTTGCCTGAAACGGTTGTAAAAATGTTGGATACAACTAGCCACGCACTGAACATTTGAATAACAAAACAGAGGAATCCTTTTTGTAGAATGGTCATCCTCCCTGGTTCTTGGTGCAAGGCTCTGTATTGCATGGTGGATATCACCATCATAATAATTTTGTCGGAAACACAGGTCTTTCAGTTCCTGCAGCTGTATATGTATCCTAAACCCTCTGTATTCCTCCTCTTGAATGAACAATAAAACCCTTGGTGTCTAGCGTCTGGTCTGCTCCAAAGATCCCTTCTTTCAAGCCTGGTTTGAAAGCGCATTTTCTTACCTTGAAGGGATTTTTCTTTGTTGTCATTGGTGAAGAGAATTTTGTGCAGTCGGTATATATTGAGGTTTTCTGGCCTAGAGGTTTGCAGGAGCCAGTGTAGCATAGCAAAGAAGAATCTGCTGCCATGTGAGCCCAAGTCTTGTGCAACCAGGCGAAGGCACATGGAGATCCGGAAATTCAATTTCATCACAATGTCTCCCATCTTGAAGCCCACTGAAATGTCACTGACAAGACTTAAATTTACCGTTTTGGGCCATGATTTTTCCAGGGATTGTGTGAACGCTATTGAGAGCTCAATGCTGAGGCTGGAGTCAGCTTGCATCCAACCACAAATGAAGCTTCAACTTCTGGAAATGAAGAAAATGCATACCTTTCAGCCTTTTCGTTAACTATCAAAGCAGAGTTGCAATGACTTGGATCGACAAGACTCAAAGAAGACGCTGTGTAGGTGTTGATAATATTTTTCCAAAACATTCTTTTGTGTCGATTTGTGGAAGGCGTCTCCTAACCATTACTGTATTGATTTATCAAGTCTGGATAATCTTGCATGCTTTCAAAATCAAGTATGCTTATTTAAAAGTTAAAAAAATGAATTTAATTGCAATGCAAACTTCGTGTCAGAGCATCTACACTCATTTCGATTGGGGTAAACTTTGTCTCAAAGCATTTGCACTCATTTCTATTAGGTGTAAACTTGTTCTCAGAGCATCTGCACTTTATTTCTATAAGAGTTTCTAACTTTTGTAAAAGCAGGCCTTACAAAAATGTCAAATGGGAATGTCCTTCGAAGATTTACTGAACAAACTTGATTCTTCTGGTCAGACATGTTTCTCTATCCTTTGAGTTCATTCAAAGCAGTATGTTCATATATATAGCGAGAATACATAGAAATAAAAGAATATGGCTCCTTTACAAACAAAATTTTCGTTCCCCATCATTCCTTAGCCAAAATACACACATTGGGTTTAACTACATATACTAATTTCAGTAAGCTCTAACAAAATCTTCACCTTTTCAATAGAATGGTGTTTGGGTATTTTCCATGCCCCATCATTCATTAGCCAAAAATACACATTGTGTTTAACTACATATACTAATTACGCTGAAAGCGTTCCCTTTGTTGCCTTTCCGAATGCGATTGTTCGCTGAGCCAAACAGAGCGCGTTCTCAGCGTTCTTACCGCCACTCAGAATTTGACATTTGCCGTCACGCTATTTCCCACGCAGGCACAGACTGGGCCGTGCTTCTGTCAAGTCGTTTGCTCCTTCGCAGCGCGGGGGTTCGCCTCTTTCACAATCGCCTCCAAATACTTCAACTTTGGGAGATCCGATTCCTCCAAAACGCGTTCCCTTCCAATTATGAAGTCCAGCTCCTCCTCTGCCCTTTTCAGCACATCGGCCCGTTGCAGCAGCGTTCTCAGAGAAAATTGTGGTGGAGCTAATATTTGATATTATGGTGAGATTAATCCTCAGTCGCAAAAGCTACCTGGGCAGCGAAGAAGAGGTGGAAAAATTTTAAATATTTATATTTCTTTTAATAAAAATATTTATTTTTAATTTTACTATTATTCATTTGTTATTTATGTAATTTTATTTTTATTTCATTTTATTTATTTGTTTCTTTATTTATTTATTTATTAATCTTTATTTTATTTTATTTCTATTTATTTATTTATTATATTCTTGTTTTTGTAATTAAGAATTTAATTTTTATTTTATTTTATTTAATTTTATTTATTTATTTATTTTTATCTATTTTATTTTAAATTTTAATTATATCTTTATTTTATTTTATTTCTATTTATTTATTTATTTAATTAATTTTTACTTTTATTTTTCTTCTTTTTTTATTGGTTTTGAAATCTTTTCTTATCCTAGCATGTAATTATTAAAAATAAAATAAATATATAAATTCAAACTTTAATTATTATTTAATTATTTTTAACATTTAATTTATTCGATAATAATAAAAAACAATTGAATATCCTTTGAATACTGCACAGAGGCTATCTCTCTCTTTTATAAAGTGCTTGAATATTAATAGAAATCCTCCCCTTGTAAACTGTATTAAAAGGCAATATCCTCTCATTATATTTTGATGTTCGAACTTCTTAGACCATAACCCCAAGCAATAGCAAGTATACGCCCTCCCGAAAGCCTACATTCCATTGCTATGTTACTAGAGACGGCATGATAGTGACTTCGGTTGATTTCAGTCCCTGGAGGCCATTTATTCTTCTCCCTCTGTTCCCCTAGGAGGAGTTGGAGAAGAATTAACTCAACATCTACCTTTTTTTCCCCTTACATCATTGGGCGGTTTCCTTTCAGCGTTCCTTTGCACCTCCCGGTGCAATTGCTAGTTATTAATTTACTACATGAGATTGATTTGGAATTTTTTGGAACCGTAAAGACCTATAAGAGAGATGTGAAAACCCTCAGATTTAAAAATAGGTTTGTTTTAAAATTTGAATACATGTGCTGAACCATGTACCCATTAATTTTCTCAATTCAAAACAGAACAATCCATCACCAACATCGGAGGCGTTTTCTTTGCTGGTTTGGAGTGAGAAAAAACTATTCAACCCAGCCAATCTGACAACTTTAATTTTGTCATTTTAACCTATCCAAATTTGACACGTGGTTATTTCTAATTGGTTCAGTTTCTATTCATTTCTCTCTCGGCAGAACCTGATTGTTTATAAACGTAGTTTCACTATACATGCCAGCTATAAACGCTAAAAGTAAAAAATTTAGAGCGAAAACCGTGCATGTAGTACTGTGGCAGACGAGACAGTGAGAAAATATGCATGTATATGTCTTTAATTTCATGGTCAATTAAAATTCATATGTCAGCTTACTTTTTGCCCACGTTTTGTCAGTGTACTTTCTATTTCTGAAGCTATGTCCCTTGTCCTTCTTCGTTCCACAGTTGGTAGCAGTAACTGATAGATTTCAGAGTATGATGCATCAGTGTCAAGTCCCGGAGGGTCCCTGGGGTGACGAATGACGAGGAACGTTTTGCAACAGAGAATGATAGGGTTGTCGATGAGCTAGTGGGTTATGAGGAGATGTTGGCAAAGGAGTAGAAATAACAGTTGGACCAAGCGCTGAGCATTGGGGAATTCAGAGACCATCAAAGAGGAGGGGGCGATATTCTCTGGCCCTGTGGATTGGGATGTATACCATAAGAATGACAGGTTGTCGCTTTGAGCATGGGGAATTCAAAGGCCATTGAAGAGGAGGGGGCAATATTATCTGCCTTGTGGATCAGGATGAATGCCATTAGAATGGCGGGTTGTCAGTTTTTGCAGGGGATCCTGATGCGTCTGAGGCCTCTGAATCCAATTGTGATAAAGATAGTCAAGGTTGGTTTGGGTGGAGCAAGAAGATGAAAAAAAATTATGGATTGAAGCGAACAACACTGAATTCAGAAATTAATAAGCTTGATAAATAGCTAGAGAAATCCTTGCCTGAATGGAATGGCAGTGGCACTTTAGTTAATGAGGATTCTTTGAGGATACTGAGGAAGTTCCCTAAGTTAGCTCCAAATAGCAGTCAGAAATCAACCGGCCACCAACCATCAGAATTTTAGAAGGATGATGTTGTGGGTATTAGAAAGGGCAAATAGAAGGCTAGTAAAAGAATTAATAAGAAATATTCAAGTAAAAATAAAAGGGCCGGTGGAACAAATGACATTAAGCAAGAAATTAAATACAAGAAGGGGTTAAGGCTTGTGCTTTGGCTGACGCCTAATTTTCCTCTCAAATAGAAGAGTTTATGCCTTTTCTTGACATTTTAGCCAATAAGGTAAAAGTTGTCCGGAGATTGAGGGAGCTGTTGACAACTAAGCTACCTCCCAGGACTTTTCCTGTTAAGTTAAGTGCTGAATTCCATTCTTGAGATTGCCACAACAGCCAAATATGTGCAAAGCATATGAAAGCAAGGTTCATGTGGCTTGAACAGTTGCCCACTAATGATGGGATGTGTGATCTCGTATCTTTTCCTGTTGCCGAAGGGCTTGCCGTGTGTCACATAAATCTGTCAAAATTCCCGACTTTTGGGCAATTGGGCAGTTGTTTCCAGTGATTCCTATCCATAGGCTCAACGAGCCACCAACTGTGCATGCCATTCTATAATACCTCACACCTGTGACAACGATGCAAAGGTGGACACTTTCATATCTGAAAACGATGGTGGTGGAACCTGTGGCTTGCCTCTGCATTCTTTCAAGGAGAGAAGTGAGCCATACTATTTTGTAATGTTCTTCAGCATGTAAAGGAGGTGCGATTGTCATGGGATTCCTTCACCACATCAAATAAACCCTTCCCCTGCTCAATAATGTAAGTAGTCCATCAAATCTAGTTGTACATATTATTTTCACAATTCTCCTTTCACTGTGTTTTAAGGAAATCAACTAAGCAGAACAATGAATGGAAATAGAGTCCAAAATGGAGAATTTACGACATTCAGATATCATTTCTGAGGAAAATTTTCAAACATTTTGGTAAATCCTTTTGGCACGGAAATCAGAATGTGGTCGTCTCAATTATCAATATAATACTCTAGACATACTTGTGGTAGCATCTACGACATCACACAGATAGTCTACTTGTGAAGTTGTAACATAAATATGCCAAATCCTTGTGACCAAGTTCAGACCTCCTTACCAAATGAACATCTTGAAAAACCATGGTCAAGACTCAATAAATTATGAATTCTCACTTATGACAAGCCAAGAATGGAATTCCCTGCTTCACTAGGCGTTCTTGTGTCATCGTTGACACAATTTGGGTTATGTGTTGGTTGAATTCCCCCTCCTATATACATGGAAGAAAAGTGTGCAATTTGTAGGCAGATATGGGTAGAAGCATGAGGAGGGGCCATATCCAAAGGGACAGAAGATGAAATCAACACCCATGAGACCTTCAACATCAACAACAACTCTTTGATCCAATGGAGGAAGACACTATCGCAGCTGTTGGAAAAAATCCTCCTCACCTGTGTTCTCAAGGTTACTGCAAATTGAGTTATGTATATTCTAACAGATTTCCTATCGGAACCTTAATTGCTTTATTTACATTTTCTTGAAAGATCCTCATGCGAAGCCACTTAGAATTAAAAAATTTGACCAGGAATATTCTCAATACAAAACCAATTGTAATTAATTTTTTAGAAAAGATATTTCCAATGCAGGAAAATGCATTTGGTGTAGCTTAGAGAGCTGATTAACCATAGCTAATTTTTATTTCTCTATGATTTCACTTCTACTTGATCTTGATCGAATCGAGATCCCAATTATGAAGCTAAGTGATGCATGTAGTTGATTACAATATTGGTTCCTGCCATAATGATATTCATGTTTGAGGGATCACAGAGGATGCTGACCTATAAATCTCAAGGTTGGTGTGACATTTTATTGCAATTTTTTTTTCCATTTGTTAGGATTTGGTAGGTGACATTGTCACTGTATATTATGATATTTGCAGACAGAATCATGTTAAGAGCATATGTGATGTAACAACTTTTGCATATAGATGCATGGTAATCTCAGGTGATGTGATCTGATTTTTAGGTGCTTTTTACTTTTCCAGGTTGCTAAGCGGAAAAACCTTTTGGGATAGCAAAAAAAGGAAATAAATCCTTGAGTAACATGAATAACCTTTTGGGATAGCAAAACAAGGAAATAAATTCTTGAGTAACATGAATTTTTTAAACCAGTCTATTCCATTATCAAAATTCCATATCAGATCAGTACTATTCTCAATAACCTTCCTTGGTTTTGTATATTTCTCACTATAAGCCTCTTGGAATTCAACGATATGTTATGGGGCTTAAAGTATTTATAGAGATCTGTTATTTTTGATGAATTCGATTTAGGTATTGCTTTATTAATATTTATTCAGTAGTGAATGTAATTGGGAATGTTTGTTTACCAAGTTGATACAATGTTACCAAATGTATCATAAAAAACCAAATCTAAGATAGTTTTGGGGACCTTTTTTATATCCACACTCATTTATATGATTAGAAACATGTATTTTAGGGATTATTCCACTTGTTGAAACTTGAAACACTTGTTAGAGATACCTGATGGACCAGAAAATTTATTAGTTTCAGCGATTTTTTTTTTTGAAGTCAATGTTGATAAGACATGGAACTTTTGTCATTACAAGATATCTGAGTACTTGAGTAGGCTGCCATGGATCAAAGGTTTTGTCCTCAAACTTAGTTTAGTTGGAAGGGGTGATAGTAAAAAACAAGGCCACTTGTTATTACTTTCATGTTGTGAAGTTTAATTCAGAACAACTCGATATGATCTGTGGCTTATCTTGATGTCTCATCCGAGGTTCCTAAAGCTGAAGTAACGTCAAGAAACCACAAGAAAGGGAAAAGTAATATTGATCACTTATTTTTCTTGAACTATCTAATCAATACCAATTCTAATGCAACAAAACATCTATTGTATTTTTTTTTGGTAAATAGAAACATATTTTGTTAATATACAAGAAGGATTACAAGGATTTTAGATAGATATCCCCTGGGATTTTAAAATTCATCATAAGATGCAATTCTTCCTGAACTCTAGACATCAAAACATAGTTTTGAGGATAAGTCCATCTTTCCATTTTAACAAAAATTACATAGATTCTAAAAGTTTATGAAAAAAACCCAAATGGATAAGTTAGCAATATCTGTTTATTTGATTCTATCTTTTTCATGTAAACAACCTAAAATTACTTTCATATTTGATAAGGATAACTACTATTTATTTTTTAAACTATAAATCAATAAACCAAATTACTACTGCATTATCCCATGTTATTACTTTTGTTGTTATCTAAAAAAGAAAGCTCAACAAGAGAATATATTTCCATGGGACATAGATACTCTTGAGCTGCAGACTCTCCTTGTGTTTGGTTCTCCATTGTTGTAGGATGGATCATAGTCTTCCTATTTCCAGTCAGCGTATTGACTCCATCTTTTGCCAAATATAATGGTCATGCTATAGAAGTTTGTAAAAATTGCTACTATCAAATGTAGAAGGGATATGATTTATGCCTATCATCCTTGTTGGGATCCCTCTCTTGCTTGGTGTGATAATGAGATGGACCTGAGCCATTTTGCATGAAGGATCTGAGGGGCTGGTGCACCGGTGGGTTGTGTTTCACTATCCTTGCACTGCATCTTGTAAAATATTTCCACCACGAAGTAAAAACTTAAAAAAAAATACAATTTATGGATTTTCCCTTCGTGAATGGCTTAGTTTGGTTTTAACCTTTTGATATGAATCTCACTTTCCTTCTGATTGTACACTCTCTTATTTCCATATGTAAAATTAAATTTTGTTACAAGTTCTTTGTCGCAAACTATAGCAAATACTGTTGTCTGCACTATTTTCTAGAAGCAAAATATTATAAATAATTTACAATCCAAAATCTAAGAACATTGAATTGACTTGAATATTATGTTGTAGAGGAATTATTGAATTGAATTCAAGCCCTTTCTTGAGCTGCATTTTGTAAAAATTACAACCTTGTAGTAAAAAACTTAAAAAGAGAAGACAATTTGTGGATTTTTCATTCATGAATGGCTATGTTTTCCTTGAATTTCTTTACAATGAATGTTACTTTCTCGTTGATAGTACAACCTTGTATCTCTTCTCAAATATGTATGTGAGATAAAATTTTGCTACAAGTTATTCACTTTAAATTATAGAAAATATTGTTTTGGATAGTACAAATTGGAAAATAATTTCATCAGCTTTGCTCGAACGCTACATCTCTGCTTCCTTTGTTTAATCGATTACAGGGCACATTCTTGATTCCTGTTGCATCTCATAGAAAAAAAATGTTGCTTTCGCTAAATCATCGCCACCCCGTGTTTCCATGGTTTGCTAGATTCTTTATTCTAATATTCCCATGATCGCCATGTGGAAATGTTATTTTTGCATTGATGTTGCGATGATCTATCTACCTATTACTTTATGACACTATTTTGGTTTTCTAACAACAGAGAAACGACACAGATTATGCAACCAGATTGCAAGTTCCTTGTTTGCAGGAACTAAAAAGAGTGGTCTTGGGAGGCAATCCACAATGTACCCTTCGATTACCTGACATTAAATTTGATTTAGGAATTGAAAACTTGTAATTTCCTAAGCAATCCCTCGAATCAGTTGAATCACTCAATGTCACATTTGCAGGGATCCACGTCAGTATTAATGTTACAATGAAAATTGTCACCTTGACGTTTTTTTGTCTGTATGAGCTCATTATCACTCATACATTTCTCCCTTGCAAGTCTAAACACATCAGTTCCTAATATCAAGCCTTGAAAATAAGAGAAAATCTCATAAAAGTTCTTAAAACACTTGTACCGCACTTTCTCTTAGCTTTACCTGCGGTACCGCACCTTTTGTAAAGGAAAACTGCAGTACGTACCACACTTTTTATTCATTAAAAATGCGGAGCCCTATAAAAGATAAAAAGGCACAAGTAAAATCTAGAAGCTCAGTTTGAGTCATTTTTGGAAGCTTCTAGAAACATTCCTGCGGTGGAAAGTCCTCTCTTTTCAGGTTCATGCATCCCATCCATTAAGGAGCTAACCCCTTGATGTAAGGAACTAATTCCTTTGAAGGAGGATTCTATCCCTTCTTGTTTGGAGCTGTAACCTCCTCTCTTTCACTATAAAAAGAGGCATAGGGCAGCCTCAAAGGGTTAACAATTAGTGAGTTCAAGCTTTAGTATTGTTGGAGGTGAAATGTTGTTGGAACTTAGACTCTTTTAGCTGAGATTTTATGTGGGAAAGATTACATACCTGTATGTATCTCGGTTGGAAGAGTGCAAGGCTTCTCAGAGTAAAGGAGATTCCTGCTTCAGACCCCAGGAAGACTTGTACAACATCAAGGCGGACACGGTTGTAAGGTTTTTCTTACTATTCAAAGTTAATACAAATAAGTCTGTTTTTCTCAATAAGTTGTCAATTGATTGGTTTATTTTATGGATTCCTTGATCACCATAATAGATATGATTTATGAATAGATGCTATGCAGGTGTTATTTGATGTTTGCTTGTTTGTGATTGCAGATCTTCGAAGGCAACTCTTTCGGTTGACTGAAGGACTACTACTACAAACAAGCGTTGGATCAAAGGTAGGATCGTTAAGCCTTTATAGCATTTAATTATGAATCATAATATATCTAGAGAAAGATAGATTTAATTGTCCATTTGTTGCTAGCTGTCTGTAGGACACTTGGGAGGTCTGTCTTGTCCGCAAAAACAACTTATCCGTCCAACAAATTGGCGACTCCACTGGGGAATGATTGGATTTTTGGTTTTCCTTTTGTTTTGACTTGAGAAAATGATTTTTCTGGTTCTTGATTGATGTATACTGGTTTGGGTGGCTTAGTTTAATTTTTCTATACTTTGAAAAGTTTTGAAAAGTTTTGTTTTCTTGAAGTTTTCTGATCTCTGCACTTTGCATTCACGCACAGTGCAGTCATCTCCGCAATTTTCTTGAGTAACCAGTGTGGTACCACACCTGTTTACTCTGGAGCTTGTGGACCCTGGGAAAATTTTATGAAAACTTAAAATTTCCTTTTCAGGGTTAGTCTAGATTTAATTTAGGATTGTTAGCATCTACCCAAATCTGTATTTTTCTATCAAAAAGCCTTGTTTATGATTTTCTTTCGGCAAATTTTTCATCTCATCAATCTCCGTTAAGTTAATTGGGTATTTTGAGTCTCTTTTTTGAGAAATTCTTAATTTGATTTCCTTTGGTCATTACTTGGAGGTTTGTCTCGGTCTTTTCACAATTTTGCATCTTTTTTTTTCTTTCTAAATTGTGTATGAGTGTTAATCGCCTTTGAGTGTTTTTATTTTTTGATCTTTGGAACTCTCACCCAATGTTCTTTAATTACACTTGATTGGTTCTTATATTACATTAGAATCATCTTGTGTTTGAGAATTCTCTTGCATAGATCACATTTGCATAATAGAATTCTCATTTTCAGAATATAAATGAAAAATGTGCATAGATTACATTTGCATACTTTTCAAGTGAATTGTGCATAGATTACAACTGCATAGTTTACATTCTGAAAAATCAATCGTAGATTTCGATCAGTTTCTTTAATTTGAATTTATATGTTTTTATGCTTGTTTTAAAAACACAAAAATAAAAAAATATTTGAATTGATTAGCATTAGTTTTTCTTGAAGAAATTAGTGCATTAGAGAATTTGTTATATTTTCTCTTATTTATCAATTTTTGCATTGTTGGAATTGAATGGAAACTCTCTCCTTACTTTAATTAGGATTCATCGAATTGAAAATATTACATTATCATATTCTATTGCATTCAGTTTTGGGTCGGGTCATAACACCATTGGTTTCATATCCATTTACCCTTTGAGCAATAACAACCTAAATAACACAGTGCTTAATTAAAATTCATCTAGAAATTTTTACATTTTTAGGATTCTTTCCACCAACATAGCTTAGGCTAGTGTCTTGGAATAGGTTTTAGTTAACTCTCCAAGACAGTAAAACAAACAAGTAGTCGATCTTGCGGTAGGAAAATTCCAATAGTAGCATGTATGCTTTGGGAAGCTCCTCCTAAAGGAGTCAAGCACGAGATCATATCTGAACCAGTGAGGTAATCAATCCTTCCTCATTGGGAACGATAGAATATATACACGTATTAACAACGGTAAACCTCAGATTGACCATTGTCGAGGAACCTGGAGTCACTTGTCGGTAAACCTTGGATTAAGGAGCCTTCAAGGGGATTGAGTTTTGTTACTCTGCCCTTGGGTGTGTGTCAGATCATAGACTATTCCCCTAGGTATATTTGTTTATGTTGGTGAACTTAGTGGCCATAATCTATAGGATTCTTTCCCAAGGTGACAGTGGAGGGAAGATCCCACTATACCTGGAGCAGACGTTGACTAGACTCACTTGGACTCTCCGGAGGGTTCTCTTCACTCGAGATGACATAGTGGAGAAACTTGCACTGGTTTGTTTCATTAAGCAGGTTGTCGGGGTAATCAGGTATGAATCCTGACCCTCTTGCTTTTGATGTCCTCATTGATGCCCATTGCAATAATAACAACATTCTAGAAGCTCTGCAACTACTTTCTTATATGTCGGAACAAGGAAATGAAGCTCTGACACTCTGGGATTCAGCAGTATGCAATGGTTGGGTTCCTGATTTCAACATTAAAATTCTACGATGTTGGATTTCATCACCAACTAGTGTTTTTAGTGTGGGAATCTACTGTTTGTGTGTGGTTTGACTCCTAGATTTGATAGCGCGTGTTCATTTGTTTGTTTTTACTTTTAGAGACCATAGGTGTGAATTGTTAATTTTAGTTTTAAAATTGTTAATAAAATTCACTGAAGTTGCATATAATGGAAACTGCTCCAGAATGTACCAACCAAGGAACCTCTCTTAACGAGAATCCTAATACTTTTCCTTGCTTTGTAAATGTTGGTCCTCTTTATATGGCTACATTTTCATTACCTGGATTTACAATAGGTTTACCGGTATGGTTATTTTCAACTTCGTTGGCCCCGAATACTCCAATTGTTCCACCTCAACTGGATGCTTCACCTCAACAGAGTTCACCATCTCAACATCACCAACCTCATGTTTACCCTTTACCTTCTTCGCCCAATATTTCTTCCTCCATTTCTTCCTCTTCGCTTGGTAAAAGCCTTGACACTAGTAACCAAGTGGCTAAGAAGAAGAAGAAAGGGAAGAAGAAGAAGAAGCCAAATAAGAAAGAATTCAACCAACCAACCATGGTTGTAAGTGTTAGTAATGTTGAGGAAACCTCCAACATGCATCATAAACCCAAATACCCTTGCAGGCTTTGTAAGGGTAACCCCTTCCTTATCAATTGTCCCAGTATTCCAAAGGTCTTGGAAGTATGGTCAGAAAAATCTTGTCAACTTACCGTTGATCCATGAACCAGTGATAGTCAGGTTCCTGGGAAAAAGGGTAAAGTTAGGTTTCCTTGTAGGTTATGCAAATGGAGTCATCAAAATCACATTTGCCCTGACATGGATGAAGCCTCAAAATTGTTGGAAAACCTTACTGTTCCACAGCAAAAACTTCCAACTGGTTACTGTCAATTTTCTCCCAAACTACCGCCAACTGATGGAGGGATTGATCTAATTCCAAGTACAGTCGATCCCACTCTTCCATTTAAGAGTGAAACTCATATCACTCAGGTTGATGATCCATTATTTGATCAAGTGGTCGATTCGATTTCACATTCGGTCGATCCCACTCTCCCTGAAGAGAATGAACTTCATACCGCTCTGGTTCTTCTTGTTACATCAGATTCTTCTACGTCGGGGGGCATTTCACCTGTTCCTATAGAACCCCCTCCAAGTACTTGTTCCTACATTTTCCTTTGATTGGAATAGGCTGAATGAACCTCGTCTTCCTTCTTCCATCCCTTTCCAAATCATTGTGCAGGCTTGTCGTAAGAATATATGCCGCACACATGTAGATGAAGGTGCTTTTGTTAGTATTTTATCCTCAATTTCTTGGAAAGCTTTGGGTTCCCCTCAACTTGTGTCTGTTACACAGAATCTGAAAGATTTTAACAGAACCATTAGTGAACGTTTAGGGATCCTTCCTAAGTTTTCTATTACTTTGGAAGGCAAAACTATCTGTATTGATCTTATGGTAGTTTGAGGCCCCCTTGGATTTCAATTTACTCCTTGGGTGAGACTATGTCTATGCAATGAAAGTTGTCGTATCGACACTCTTTCGTGTGATGTCTTTCTCTCACAATGGAAACATTGTGACTGTTGACCAAATTTCATTCCCTTGTCTTGATTCGACTACCAATAATCCGACACCCCTAAAATTTGCTTCTACTAAAGTGGTATCTACCCCACCACGGGTTAATTATGTGGCAACCAGTCCCATGTTTTCAGTTACCAATGCAAGCGAGCCTCTCACTGTTTTCTCGACTTCCTATGACTTAGATCTGGAAATTGACATGGAAAACCCTATGGGGGTATTTGAACATGATGTTCTTATCCCTATTAAGTCCCTTAGCATGGATTCCTTCCATAAAACTATTCTTCCATCTGATGAAGACTTCTTGAAGGCCATGATTGAGGAGTGTCCCTTGAAATTTCTTTCTTCCAGTTGGAAGCCATGACAAGGTCATCAAGAGGAAAGTTATTTTCCTGTGTCAACCTTGTTAAAAAATGAAACAGATTTCTGCGAGGATAGTTCCTTTTACTGTGTCAACCTCGTTAAAAAATGAATCAGTTGGTCAGAGGATAGTTCCTGTTACTGAGTCAACCTAGTTAAAGAATGAATCAGGTATGAGGACATTTCTTTTCCTGTGTCAACCTCATTAAAAAATGGATGAGTAGGTAGATTGTAGAGAGTAGAATTATAGATTAGAAATAAGTAGTTTTTGAGGATGGTTCCTGTTACTGAGTCAACCTCGTAAAAGAATGAATCAGGTATGAGGAAAGTTCCTTTTACTGTGTCAACCTCGTTAAAAATGAATCAATGGATCCAGAGGAAAGTTCCTTTTACTGTGTCAACCTCGTTAAAAAATGAATCAATGGGCCATGAGGATAGTTCTTTTCCTGTGTCAACCTCATTAAAAAATGAATAAATAGGTTATATAGGTAGATTTTAGAGAGTATATTTGAGGATAGTTCTTTTACTGTGTCAACCTCGTTAAAAAATGAAACATGTAGGTGAGGATAGTTCCTGTTACTGTGTCAACCTCATTAAAAAATTAAACACGTTGCCATGAGCATATTTCTTTTCCTGTGTCAAGCTCGTTAAAAAAAGAAACAAATCCTCCCCAAATTGAGTCAAGTCTTTGACTAGATCTCGTAAAAGTTAAGTCGTATATTTAGGTTAGTTATTTCAGTTTTTGCATAATTTTCTTACAGTTTTAGGTCAGGTCTTTCATATGATCTCGTAAATGAACCTTTATTCCATCTAGATATTAATTACCAGTAGTTTATTTAGTTGAATGAAATGAAGCTAGGGGGGCATGCACTCTAGCAGTTATGCTTGTGGGGCATTAAAAACTTATCTCAAGCATGATTTTTCCTTTCTTTCAAGCTTGTGTAAAAATGAAACAAACCAATCTCAAGCACAATTTTCTCTGTTTCAAGCTTGTGTAAAAATGAAACACAACACTTTTAAGCATAGTTTTTCCTATGTTTCAAGCTTTTGTAAAAATGAAACAAACCCTTTTTCAAGCACAATTTTTCCTATGTTTCAAGCTTGTATAAAAATGAAACCTATCTTGAGTCCATTTCAGTTATTATTTTCAAGACTCGTTAAACTCATGAAAATCCCCAGATTATTTTGCTATCTTTCATTCTCATAAAACACATGAAAATGCCGAGTTCTTTCCGTCTTTTCTTGCTCGTATATTAAATTGAAAGTCGGTCAGAAGAGTATACTTTTATCACTTTTTTGGGCTCTTTAAAATTTACGAAAAAGTGAAACCATGGAGTCCTCTTTTAAGCCCTTTTCAGACTCTCTAAAAATGAAAAGATTACCGAGTACTTGACTATTCAAACTCGTTAAAGGAAATGAACGGTCGTCCCTTCAGTATAAGTTTACCCCTTTTCCGAACTGAAATGGACTGTTTACGAAAAATGTATACATTGACTAATCATGGTCAATAGATTTCTCTCTTGCATTATTTTATCCTTTTTCAGGCCTGAGAGACTAAATTTACGAAAAAGTACACCCATGGAGTTTTCTTAAGTTTTTTCTTCTGACTCCCTAAAAATGAAAAACACCGATTTTCTCCTATACTGGACTCGTTAAAATTTAACAATAAAGGATCTATCGATTACAAATAGGAACAGACCACTCCTTCTTAGGGTTCGATTTTAAACTAAGTTGGACTCATCTGAAGGATGAGCTTATAAACAAGAAAATGTTATCCTCCTCAAGCTTGTAAAAAATAAAGAGGTACTTGCCAGAAATGGTGGGGGAAAAGAGAGAAAACAGATTCATTTGTTACACTTTGATTTGTAAAAGCATTACACCACTCTTGAACACGACACTTTTTGTCACACTTCCACCTGGGTTGGGAAATCCTTTGCCTATCAATTAATCAAACCACATTGAAGGTCTTCAGTTGGTTTCTGGGTATTAGCTTAGGGAAACTGTCGCCAACCCATCTACAGTGTCGTTATGTGTTCAAGAGGACAGTCAAACAAACCATTCATCTGCAAACATTTGTCTCCATTCGCGTTGACCATCCCTGAGTCAGTCCTTGCAAAAAAATTATTCAAAACTTGATCTATGGTTTCGTGTCGTGAGCTTACTTATGAGGGATCACTTTCTATCGACGACAGCTCATCATCTAGGAAGTTGATCTAGAATCCGTCAGTACGTTGAAATCTGCATGCCTTAATGGCAGGTTTCTCGCCTTCGACGACAGGTTGCATCATTGACTTTCGATCAAACGATTTCGTGAAATGTTCGACTTCAAATCACTTATTCACATTTCATGGATTGTAATGAGTTCTTTGAGAGCCATTGTAATTATTGGTGGTTTCTCTCACACTTGTTAACAGTTCACATCATTGACTGGTAATCAAGTGGGTTCTACCATGTTCGACTTCAACACATTTAATCGCATGGATAGAATCGTACTAGTTCAGCAAGTAGAAATCAAGACCCTGGATCTAGTTTCCACCATCCAGGTTGCGAGGAGTTTTATTATTCATTATGCAGTAGAATATTCATTACATGTGGCTGCGTCCATGTTGTGTCCACAATATTGATGTAATATTAAAATCATTTCTGTATCAGAAAAAGTTTAGTTATTTTTTGATTTGAGTATGGGAATGCCTACCTTAGCGATGATATATATACATATATACTTTTTTCATTGAATGTTTTTACAGGTTCCGACTGGGGTGTCCACAGGCTGATCCTTGAAATGATAAAGTACTTCACTCTTCATACATTACAGACTCTATCTTCATCTATTACAGACTTCACACTTTAGGGGGCAATCTGTTACACTGAAAATTGTCACCTTGACGTTTTTTTGTCTGTATGAGCTCATTATCACTCATACATTTCTCCCTTGCAAGTCTAAACACATCAGTTCCTAATATCAAGCCTTGAAAATAAGAGAAAAGCTCATAAAAGTCCTTAAAACACTTGTACCGCACTTTCTCTTAGCTTTACCTGCAGTACCACACCTTTTGTAAAGGAAAACTGCGGTACGTACCACACTTTTTCTTCATTAAAAATGTGGAGCCCTGTAAAATATAAAAAGGCACAAGTAAAATCTAGAAGCTCAGTTTGAGTCATTTTTGGAAGCTTCTAGAAACATTCCTGCGGTGGAAAGTCTGCTCTTTTCAGGTTCATGCATCCCATCCATTAAGGATCTAACCCCTTGATGTAAGGAACTAATCCCTTTGAAGGATGATTCTATCCCTTCTTGTTTGGAGCTGTAACCTCCTCTCTTTCACTATAAAAAGAGGCATAGGGCAGCCTCAAAGGGTTAACAATTAGTGAGTTCAAGCTTTAGTATTGTTGGAGGTAAAATGTTCTTGGAACTTAGACTCTTTTAGCTGAGATTTTATGTGGGAAAGATTACATACATGTATGTATCTCGGTTGGAAGAGTGCAAGGCTTGTCAGAGTAAAGGAGATTCCTGCTTCGGACCCCAGGAAGACCTGTACAATATCAAGGCAGACACGGTTGTAAGCTTTTTCTTACTATTCAAAGTTAATACAAATAAGTCCATTTTTCTCAATAAGCTGTCAGTTGATTGGTTTATTTTATGGACTCCTTGATCACCATAATAGATATGATTTATGAATATATGCTATGTAGGTGCTATTTGATGTTTTCTTGTTTGTGATTGCAGATCTTCGAAGGAAACTCTTTCGGTCGACTGAAGGACTACTACTACAAACAAGCGTTGGATCAAAGGTAGGATCGTTAAGCCTTTATAGCATTTAATTATGAATCACAATATATCTAGAGAAAGATAGATTTAATTGTCTGTAGGACACTTGGGAGGTTTTTCTTGTCCGCAAGAATGACTTATCTGTCCAATAATTAATAAAACACAAGATACATGTTCAAGCATTCATCTGCTCCAATGTTTACGTACCTTTCTGAAAATCTAGGATGTCCCCAAGAAGAGGGATTGGATGAGGAACATGGAATGTTTTTCCACCTGGGAACTTGCAAGCAACACCAAATAAAGGTTCTGCTTCAAAATATACACTTAGAGAAATTCAAATGCCTATCCCTCAGACACCTTCTCCTGATCAACAATGTAGTGATATTGGTGCAACAAAAAAAAATATATGGAGTTGTGAGTGGGGCTATTGGAGATGAATTGGGAGGGTAGAAGAGGCGAATTCCATTGGTATCTAATTCACTTGTAGGTAAAAACAAGGAGACTAAACATTCCAACATGAATTGTTGTTTGGGAACAACAACTCTTCATCAGTCTATAGTGAAATTTGTACTTTAGCTACTCAACATTTTGGGAGTATCTGTGAAGCCCTCATAGAAAAAAATTGTGCCATCTACTCTAATATCTGGCTTCCTGAATCCTTGTTGAGACGCATTAGTAGTGGCCATAGGATTAGAGCTATTTTTTGTGACTGATGAAACAATTATGGATATGTTTGTTGCACCTGGTGCTGTGGACCTTCTTAGGAATGAACAGAAAGTCATGCATAAACATATGAAGATTTTGAAATCTTCCTTGAATGAATTTTGGAATCTTTCTTATGCACTTTTATTTGGATCGATATGTCAAATCTATCACTACAAATATCATATCCAATGGTCATGGCTATCTTTGCGGACTTCTTTGCATGACATTACTCTTATCTTGTGGTTTGATTAACAAGGCATGGGTTTAGTTGTTTGAAAAACATTTCGATTTCCAAATAATCAAATGATTGATGTTGAAATATCAGGCATATCATTGGGGTTCACCGAATTCCAAAAGTTTCTGAACAAGGTGATGAGCCACAAATCCTATTCCTCTCGTCACAACACATCAATCAAATTCCAATGCTGGGATTTTTTTAAAACCCTCCTCAATCACCATTGAGGGATCTCAAACACTTTGCACACTAGTTATAGACTTTTTTTGAATCGAAATGTGATCATTTCAATTATCAGTCTAATACTCTAGACATATTTGCGGTATCATCTAGGATGTTAGACGGACAATCTACCTATGAAGTTGTAGCATAAATATTCCAAATCCTTGTGACCAAGTTCAGACCTCCTTACCCAATGAAAATCTTGAAAAACCATGGTCAAGACTCAACATCTTATGAATTCCCACTTATGACAAGTCAAGAATGGAATTCCCTGCTTGAATAGGTGTTCTTGTGTCATCGATGACACAATTTGGGTTATGTGTTGGTTGAATTCCCCCTCCTATGTAGATGGAAGAAAGTGTGCAATTTGTAGGCAGTTATAGGTAGAAGCATGAGGAGGGAATTCCAAGTAACGTCAAGAAACCAGAAGAAAGGGAAAAGTATTATTGATCACTTAGTTTGCTTGAACTATCTAATCAATACCAATTCTAATGCAACAAAACATCTATTGTATTTTTTTTGGTAAATAGAAACATATTTTGTTAATATAAAAGAATGATTTTGTTAGATAGATATCCACTGGGATTTTTAACTTCATCGTAAGATGTAATTATTCTTGGATTCTGGACATCAAAGCATAGTTTTGAGGATAAGGTCATCTTTCCATTTTAACAAAAAATACAGAGATTTTGAAAGTTTCTGAAAAAACCCAAGTGGATCAATTAGCAATATCTATTTATTTGATTCTATATTTTTCATGTAAGCAACCTAAAATGTGTTTCATATTTGATAAGGACAACTACTATTTCTTTGTTAAACTATAAACCAATAAACCAAATTACTACTACATTATCCCATGTTTTACTTTTGCTGCTATTTGAAAATGAAATCTCAACAAGATAATATATTTCCATGGGACTTAGATACTCTTGAGTTGCAGACTCTCCTTGTGTTTGGTTCTCCGTTGTTGTAGGATGGATCATAGAATTCATATTTCCAGTCAGCATATTGACTCCATATTTTTCCAAATATAATGGTCATGCTCCGGAAGTCCGTAAAAATTGCTACTATCAAATGTAGAAGGGATATGATTTATGCTTATGAAATTACAACCTTGTAGTAAACAACTTAAAAAGAGAAGACAATTTTTGGATTTTTCCTTCATGAATGGCTATGTTTGCTTTGAATTTCTTGACAATGAATGTTACTTTCCTACTAATAGTACATCCTTGTAGCTCTTCTCAAATATTTATGTGAGATCAAATTTTTCTACAAGTTCTTTACTGCAAATTATAGAAAATATTGTTTTGGCCAGTACAAATTGGAAAATAATTTCCCCAGCATTGCCCGAATGCTACATCTCTACTTCCTTTTTTTAATTGATTATAGGGCACATGCTTGATTCCTGCTGCATCTCATCGACAAAAACTGTCTATTTCGCTTAATCATCGTCACCCCGTGTATCTGTGGTTTTCTAGATTCTTTATTCTGATATCCCCATGATCGCCATGTGGACATGTTCTTTTTGCCTTGATGTTGCGATGCTCTATCTACCTGTTCCTTTATGACACTATTTTGGTTTTCTAATAGCAGAGAAATGAAACAAATTATGAAACTAGATTGCAAGTTCCTTGTTTGCAGTACCTAAAAAGAGTGGTGTTGGGAGGCAATCTGCAATGTACCCTTCGATTACCTGGAATTAAATTTTATTTAGGAATTGAAAACTTGTAATTTCCTAATCAATCCTTGGAATCAGTTGAATAACTCAATGTCACATTTGCAGGGATCCGCGTCAGTATTAATCAAACACAGGATACATGTTCAAGCATTCATATGCTCCAATGTTTATGGACCTTTTTGAAAATCTAGGATGTCCCCAAGAAGAGGTATTGGATGAGGAACATGGAATGTCGCTCCACCTGGGCACTTGCAAGAAACACCAAACAGAGGTACTGCTTAAAAATATCCACTTACATAAATTCAAATTCCTATCCCTGAGACAACTTCGCCTGATCAACAATGTAGTGATATCGGTGCAACAAAAATAAATAAATATGGAATTATGAGTGGGCCTATTGGAGATGAATTGTGAGGGCAGAAGAGGCTAATTCCATTGGCATTTAATTCACGTGTAGGTCAAAACAAGGAGCCTAAACATTCCAACTCGAATGTGTTGTTTGGGAACAAAAACTCTTCATTAGTCTATAGTGAAATTTTTTCTTTAGCTACTCGGAATTTTGGGAGTATCTGTGAAGCCCTCATAGAACAAAAGTGTGCCATCTGATTTGATATCTAGCTTTCTGGATCCTTGTCAAGATACATTAGTAGTGGCCCTAGGAGTAGAGCTATTCGTTGTGACTGATGAAACATTTGATATGGTTGTTGCACTTGGTGATGTGGACCTTCTTAGGAATGAACAAAAAGTCACGCATAAACATATGAAGATTTTGAAATCCTGCTTGAATGAATTTTGTAATATTGCTTGTGCGCTTTGAGTTGGATCGATATGTCAAATCTATCACTATGCATATCACATTCAGTGGTCGTGGCGAGCTTTACGGACTTCTTTGAATGACATGACTCTTATCTTGTGGTTCAATTAACAAGGCATGGGTTTAGTTTCTGAACATCATTTCGGTTTCCAAAGAATCAAATGAATGATGTTGAAATATCAGGCCAATAATTGGGGTTAACTGGATTCCAGAATTTTCTGAACAAGGTGACGAGACACAAATCCTATTCCTCTCGTCACAACACATCAATAAAATTCCAATGGTGGGATTTTTTTAAAACCCTCCGCGATCGCCATCAAGGGTTCTCAAACACTTTGCATACTAGTTACAAACATTTTCCCCTTGGAAATTCATAACAATTTAATTTAAATTAGCCTCACCTGTATTTATTTCATTGTCCATATATTTTGCTTGATTATTTAGTTCCACAATCTCCCCACTTATCCTAGGGGTATTTCAGTGTTCCTTTACACCTATGGGTGTAATTGCTAGTATATTTATTACACAATTGATTTTATATTTGACATAAGAACGCGGATTCAGTAGCTTCACGTTAATCGAAAGGGAAAATCGACGTTTGCATGGAACCATGAAACTCCGATTTAGTGGACATCATAAAGTAGATCTAGAAGAACTTAATTGGCCATAGAATTATCATAGGTGATCAATATTTCATAAGCTATAGGATATTTAATAGCTCACCAAATAGATTCTTAGAGTACCATATGGCCATCCATCCATCCATGGGGCCATTGAGCTATGTTGCATGAATTTTGATTTTCTGGCAAGGTCACAACTCATCATGGTTGATGCAATTAATTTAGTTACTGATGCAGTTAATGCACCCAATAGCACCATTTATCCATACATAAACATGGTATGGGTCATTCGTTTGCTGAGATGTGAAGCGACCATGGTGAAGATATTTCGTGTGATTTCTCCATGACCATACTATACCAACGAGAAGACTCATGGCCATAGCATATATGAGATTGCCAAAAAAAAATGTTTGCAGTCATACATGGGCATGACACATATTATCATGTCCTTCTATACATGTGTACATAACGTAATCTAGTCTAGCGACATTTGAATTGGATTTATATTGGATTCGAATTTGAATTTAAAAGCACGCTATTTTATTCATATAGATTTCCACGATTCACGAGGTTCATCGGCAAACCCCACCATGTGTTTCTTCTTCATTACTTATTCAGGCCTATGGTTCTCGTATGGAAGGCAAGAAAAATGGAGCTAGCCTTTAGCAAAGTTTAAAAAATTATAGAGAAGTTGGTGAAGTTCCGTCGAACTGACAATAGGTGAATATGGCAAGCTGAGTTGGGCGGCGATCAACACAACCGATGCGGAAATGGGCAGAAATGGGAGTCCATATGTGTATAGTAATCTTCAGCACCTATAAGAATCTAGAATCCGCATGAAGCCAGGAAGATTTTGGGGGCGATGTGATGCTCTCCATTGGGTTGTTTTCTATACGATAAGCACAAAGGTGGGAGGAGAAGAGGTCAACCAACAGTTTCGAACCAAGAAGAGATCCATTGATAGGATCCGCCCCAAAGGAAATAAAATCTTGTCAATAGATACAATATTTCCTATAAAAGATCCCAAGAAATACAACTTGGTGAATCCTCAGCTTCGTAACACGGTGGCGTTGTTTCCCTATGGATGGACTGCTCTGTGGTTCAAGGCAGACAATCCACAGGTGTGGGCTTTTCACTGTCATTTGGAAGCCCATTCCTTCATGGGGATGGGGTGATTTTTGCAGAAGGGATTGAGAGAGTAGGAAGGTTTCCTCTTTCGGAAATGGGATGCGACCTGACCCTTAACAAGACGGTGCATTATTGGACCATACTTATTTAACTTATTGTAATTCATATTGAAATTTGACATTATTTATTCATTATTGTTAACATCATACCTTTACCATATATGTTCTTCCTAAAGGAGAAAACGAAGGTAGGTGTTAGCCAGCTATAAATTTTTTTATACCAAATGCTGGCTAAAAATTCTTTGAGCCTTCAAGGAACAAATTTTCTGAATAAAAAATGTTGGCTCTTGAAGACTCTTGGAGGCCTCCTGTCTCTATCCCAATCTTCACTACTGTGCCTTTTTTCCCCATTCAGAAATCCTGTTGTTTCCCAAGAAAGAATACTGCTGCAAGCACCATTTCCCTCTCTCCCCTCTTCCAAAACTAACCTCAGTTTTTATCCCTCCATTTCCCATGAAAAACCTTCATTTTCATGTTTTTCCCTTTTCCCTTCTTCAAAATCCCTTTGATAAGGTTCAAAGACTCCTTCTTTGCCTTATCGAAACCCTCAATTTCCCTTGAAAATCATTCAAAATCCATTAAAATGCATATTTTATATGTATTATGGACTTAAGCCCCCTCGGGCTAAGTCTTTAGCCTTTCCCCTCCATGCGTCTTGGTGTTAGAACCAAGCACTAACCTTTCAGGCGCTTATCCGTTTTTAAATTAATTATCTTCGCCCAATGTTCAAAACCTTAGTTTTATTTAAAAATGTCGAATTTATTATTTTCTAAAGTCTTCTACCGATCCGACTTGTAAATCATTCTCCACCGTCGATCTGATCTTCAGATCGACGACGCGGAGTCCATCAGCCCGGTGGTCCCCGCCAACCACTCACCATTCCAAAAACCACACGGTATTCATCGCACCACCTTTGGGCGAGGGTGGTTTTCTTTCGAACGACAACGATTCCATACGCTGGCCGACACGTGTCCTGGGCACTGTTCATAAAACCTCCGTCCATGATGCGTTAACGTTCAGACGTGGACTCGGCATGATATTGATGTGTGCCATCCGATCTGAGGTGGCCCATCCAACGACTATCGCTCACTAAAGATGCCCGACAGATAACCGGGCTACGGTGCGGAATTTAATGAATCTCCGCTGTCAATCTGATATGCAAATCGACGACCCACATTTCATCACCCTATTTTCGATTACCTAGTCAATGTTTTCCATTTTGACTTCCCGTTTCCACTCTCGACCGTTGATCTCTGCGTGATCGACGGCTCTGATTTAACAATTCTTCCGCCTTCTCTATGACTTCTCCCGATAAATCCTGACCGTTGGATGATGCCATCCAATGGCCATGCTTCCTCCACATGCCTTCTGCAGCAATAAACCTATATATGTAGGATTTTTTAATATTTGTTTGTATTTTGCAGGGTTTAAATGATTTTTTCGCCATTTTTGAAGAAAATTCGAAAGAAGAGGGTAACGATCCTCCTACCTTCGATTCACCAAATAAAATGATCACAGGGTGTTAAAACCAATTTTTCTTCAATCGCTCATGAGGCATTGATGCCATATCGCCCCTGCGTAGCCCTGTACATCAGCAAAAACCATGAATCGGGCACAGTAAGAAGAGTATTAGTGACGAAGATCAAGATGAACCAGGACAGAGGATGGAAGATATATTTGCGGGGATCACGGCTAATTTTTTTTATCAAAAGCCTTATCCCCAATTAAAATACAGTTTAAAGACAATCTTAAGGGTTTTTATCAACAGGAAGGCCTCCATCGCCACATCTAAGGCAAATTGATTCCTCCCAGCTACTGAAATGCCACCTATACCTCAAAGTGTTCAATCAGAGGCTGAATTTATTGATCAGGACTGGATATCTGCCTCACAACATAGCCAAAGGGTAAATTCTACAGGCAAATTAATGACAAAAATCTGCAGAGTTACTTCGACGCCACACAGAGCCTCAAAGGTCAACAAAAGCTCCCACCGAGCTTAAATATTTATGTAAAACATTTAATATAGAGTACACCCATGTAAGTTTCTTCATTGAGCCCCCCAAAGGCCAAGAAGCCATTAAGTCTGTATTAATTGTAATTGGAGATCTTTTATCAGATCTCACCTCCTCATTCTTCTATATATACTTCTGTAGAAGATGAGTTGTTTGGTTGGTTGTTGTTTGATCACTAGTTGTAATATTGGAACTCTTTGAAATAATACATAGTCTGTTGAAATTGAAGAACAAATTGAAGTCTTGGAAGCCCTGATGATGTTGTTGCATGCTTGTGACTGAGAAGGCTCTATCATTGGATCCATGAGCTTGGCTGTTGGTGAAGTATTCTGAACTGTTTAATGTTTTTCCCCTATTTTCATTATGTTCCATAATTTCTTACTATAGTAGGATAGAAAGTATTAGGCTAAGAAATGACTCCTGGAAGCACCTTAGACCTATTCATCCTTCACTATTTTATGTTTTCTTCTGCTGAGGTATTTTAGAGTCTTCACTCTCTCTCTTTAGTCCTCATGCTTGTTTATTTCTATAATAGCTCAAATAGTTGATTTCAGCATGATTTATGGTTCTCCCTGCTTGTCTGCTATCACTTGAAAGCTCTTATTGAAGTCTCCCTTTGAAGTACCATTGTTTTAAGTTAGTCAAAGAGGTCTTTTTCGATCTTGCCCTTTGTCATTGCTTGAAAAGTTGTTTTGAAGGTCTTTTATAGTTGTAATCATAGATGTATTAGGTGTTCCCTCTTCTATGACTGCAATTATCAGTGATCTTTTATGTTTTCTAAGTCATTTAAAATAAAATATTTGAGGAAATAGGGTGTTCCCCGAATCTTAGATTTCATTTTGAAAGTTGTCTTGAAGTCATTATTTGCTTAAAGAATGTTTGTAGAATTTATGGTTAGCCCTGTCTATCAAATATTTCTTTATTTTTCAAGTTATGTTTTCAAGTTCCCTTCGTTGAGAATTAAACTTCTCTTTCCAAATAATTGATATCCATCTCATTCCAAAACCAAAGGATCCTGTGGCCAAGTTAGATTTTCCCTCTGATATCCCATATCCATTGATGAGTATGTTATGACCTCTTTTTGACTCCATTGCCCAATGAACCAGATGTTTTTCCATTCTGTGTATATTTCCAGATCTTTCATGTTCTGCTATATCGATCCGACCAACCAACCAAACAAACAAACACCTGCACTTAATAACTAGTCTAAAATCCATTTTCCAAGCACACAGGATAAAACTTTGCAAAAAAAACATTTGAGAGATCCCTCTCTGAGAACAGGAGGACTAGATCCTGGAACTCTAAAGATTGGTTTTGATGTTGCCTTGTATTTTGATTTGCCAAAATATCAAAACATGGGACACCAACATAATGGCGATCACGGTGGGACCTTATGAGTCAATGACAATCTAAGTACCCCTTAGGACTCTAGAAATCCCTTATTTTTAAAGAATACCTAGTGATTATTAGCCACCTCATCGCCCCAAAATAATGGCGATCACGGTGGGACCCTGAGTAAAATCTTCGAAACAAAACACTCACTGTCTAAGTATAACATAAGTAACCTCCCTCAAGCACTACCAAGAAATGGTAATCATGATAGGACTTAATTGAATCAGTGACAAGCTAAGTAACCCTTAGGATTCTTATTAAACCTTATCAAACCTTGAAGGATTCAGTTACCAAGCCATAAGAGTGAACTCTATATGTTTTGACACCCTAGCTAAGTGTTAAGTCAGATTTAGAACACTCTCATAACCTATAAAATCAAGAAACTCAGAACAACCCAAAAACATTTCAGTTTGGCTTCATAATAAACATGGTGGTGGAACCATAAAACATTTTACCTTTACAAAACTAAAAATTTTCCACCTGGTGACTCCACTGGCCTCCAGTATGCCTATTTCTTTATTAGTCATTGTAAGCTCCCTTGGGAATGCATTGAGCAAACCCAATCATGCTGTTGGTGGACATCAAATTTCAAAATCTTCCACCTAGCGACTCTACAAATTCAAAAGACCTAATGAATCCGCTGGTAGAAGAATCTGAACTGGTTGAATAGACACAGTGACCTCTTTCTTGATTTATAAAATTATTCCAAGGATACAACGAAGGTATGCCCCAATGAGCAGGGAGCATATCCCTGGATTCCCACACAAAATGCCTGAAGTAGATTGGTTAGAAAGCTTACCTACCTTTCAGGGCGAAAATGTTGATAACCCCTTGCTACATCTCATCAAGTTTCATATACATGTGTGGAAGTTAAAGGTTCAATGGCACGAAGACTGCCTAATGAAAATGTTCATGGCAACATTAGAAGGAAAAGCTAGGAATTGGTATGAATGGTTAGAACCCAAAAGTTTGTTTTCTTTAAAAGACATGCACCAAGTATTTTACAAGAATTATAAAGGAAACTCTCCATCCTTGTCATGGGATTGTTGTGATCAATCTCAGAATATCATACAATACCTGTTAGATATTGATGTGGATTTTATTAATATGCATCCTGAAGATTTGTTAACAGCCATTCGAGAATTTCATATGCATCCTAGCTATCACAAGAACATGGATGAAACAACTGAGGAAGAAAACAATCAAGAGACCGCAGATATTCCTCAAGATATTCCTGAAAACTCAGATGTTGATCCATCATCCCTTATAGCTGAGGCTCAAGAAGACATCCAGCCTCAAAATAAGTCTTCACAAGAGACAGAGATCTACTGTACTCCTATTCAAAGGAACATAGAAACATCTTCCCCTTTGACAGAAAAAGAGATAGATCAGACTATTTATAAACAGTCGCTCTCTAAAACTTTCTGCAAAACAAAAACTCCTGCCCATTCACATAATGAACTTTGTTGTAAATATTTGGAAAGTTTTTCTATAAATCAAAATAAAGAAAGACCCGCTGATAACCCAGTATGTTTGATTGGTAGTATTACTTATATTTATGATTCTCCTAAATTTGATCTATCTAGTGATGATGCTTCCCAAACAGAAGTTAATTTTGCAGGGTCATCATTAGTAGATTTATGGGAGGAAGATCAGTTCCTTCAAAAAAGTAATGAACCAGTGTAGACTGTTTATGATACTGATGACGAAAGTTTTCAAAACTTAGAAACTTTCAGCTCAAAGGTTGAGGGGGAAAGAAGTGAAGAAATTTTTGAGCAAGTTGAAACCAAGAAGCCTTCTCTTGAAAAAGAGGAAGCAATAGAACAAACCCCTGCTCCAGAATACATTGATATTTTCATAGAGCTCAGCCTATTAAATTAGAATATCTCAGAGCTACAAGAGGACAACACTGTAATATATGATGAGTCCTCCAGTTCAGATAATAATGAAGATGAGGAAGTTTGTCCTCCTCAAAAGAATCTTTGCCGTAATCCCGTGGAGAAAAAAGAGATGATCCTGGTTGAAACACATCTTCAAAACACTCTTGACCAGGCACTATTTCAAGATCCCTATGCTCACTTCTTGAAGGAATTTGAAGAAGGCATAAAGGTCATTAGGAGCAATGTATTACCAAAGGCAAGAGGATTATTTAGCACTACTGCTAAAAAACAAAAAGAATGGGAGTGGCCCTGTTTATCCAACCTGCCCAAGGAGATGAAGAAGGACCAATCATGGAATCATTTGCTGGATTGGTTGTACTGGAAAAGAGAGTTCATCAGCTAAAACATGTAAATGTTCCAAGTTAGATTAGGTTAGATAGGAAAGCAATAAAGCTCAGCTTTGAGCATTTAGTTAGTTGTTGATTTTTGTCTTGTAAGAAAAAGAAAAATCTAAAAACAATAGAAAAGAGAAAAGAGGGCAGATTGTCAAAACAAGAAAGGTATAGCCCCATACCAAAAAGAGAAACAAATCTGAAAGTGTGCAAGATTAAATGCCACTCCTACAACACACACTTCTAGTTAGTCAAACAGCCTAATCTTGACTAATTAGTTTTAAATTTTCTGCTGATAGGATAGTGAATTCGATTTGCCAAACTGTTTAATCTTGGCTTATCAGTAGATAGATTAGGCTAGAAATTAAAGGTTCAAACATGCTCAAAATCTGAACCTAAGTTCCCAAAAAAAGAATGACTCACATATGTTTTAAATTTCTGAGTCAAAACAGGGTAAAACTGGTTCTTATCATCTCAAAACCTGAACCAGATAACAAAGGAAAAAAAACTCAAACAAGCTTAAAAACAGAGCTGTAAAAAGAGAATGATGTTCTTAAACAAGCTTAAAAACATAGCTGTAAAAAGAGAAGGATGTTCTTAAAATTTTTAGATCTTAAGCCTTCATCATTTTGATTTAATTTTCTGCAAATAATAATCTATGTGCAGCTTGTTTTTATGCCATAGATCAGCATCAAGTTAGACTGTCCAATCGTAACTTGAATGATTTTCAATTTCTGTTGTAGAATTTAGAGAATAAAAATCCGTTGGACAGTTTAAACCCAACAGATGGTAGAATAGGTAGAGAAGCGTCTGAACTCAACTGCTTAATCTGAGTTCAGGGAGAAATAAGGAGTAGAATTAGATTAGTTTTATATTTTCAAAAGAATAAAATGTTGTAAAAAGAGTTTGCCAATCCAAGTGCACTCTAATGAAGATAAAATGTTAGATCAGTAAGATTGGGTAGGTAGAAAGCTTGTTGATGAAAGAACCATTGTTTTTATGGCTGCTAATATGTTTTCAGAGAAAATCATCTCAGCAAAGGAAGGGCAGCCTAATGGATGTCGCAATTGATCAGCCTCCCAGAGAATCCAAGTCTGAAATTCTTGATGCCTTCAAGAAGGCATCATCCCCAAGTGGAGCCACTGTTAGCCAGCTATAAAATTTGTTATACCAAATGCTGGCTAAAAATTCTTTGAGCCTTCAAGGAACAAATTTTATGACTAAAAAGTGTTGGCTCTTGAAGACTCTTGAAGGCCTCCTGCCTCTGTCCCAATCTTCACTACTGTGCCTTTTTTCCCCATTCATAAATCTCGTTGTTTCCCAAGAAATAATATTGCTGCGAGCACCATTTCCCTCTCTCCCCTCTTCCAAAACTAACCTCAGTTTTTATCCCTCCATTTCCCATGAAAAACCTTCATTTTCATGTTTTTCCCTTTTCCCTTCTTCAAAATCCCTTTGATAAGGTTCAAAGACTCCTTCTTTGCCTTATCGGAACCCTCAATTTCCCTTGAAAATCATTCAAAATCCATTAAAATGCATATTTTATATGTATTATGGACTTAAGCCCCCTCGGGCTAAGTCTTTAGCCTTTCCCCTCCATGCGTCTTGGTTTTAGAACCAAGCGCTAACCTTCCGGGCGCTTATGCATTTTTTAATTAATTATCTCCGCCCAGTGTTCAAAACCTTAGTTTTATTTAAAAATGTCGGATTTATTATTTTCTAAAGTCTTCCGCCGATTCGACTTGTAAATCATTCTCCGTCGTCGATCTGATCTACAGATCGACGGTGCAGAGTCCATCAGCCCAGTGGTCCCCGCCAACCACTCACCATTCGAAAAACCGCACGATATTCATCGCACCGCCTTTGGGCGAGGGTGGTTTTCTCCCGATCGGTAGCGATTCCATATGCTAGCCGAAACGTGTCCTGGGCACTGTTCATAAAATCACCTTCCATCGTGTGTTAACGTTCGAACGTGGACCTGGCACGATATTGATGCATGCCGTCCGATCTGAGGCCGCCCATCCAACGGCTATCGCTCACTAAAGATGCCTGACAGATAACTGGGCCACGACGCGGAATTTAATGAATCTTCGTCGTCAATCTGATCTGCAGATCGACGGCCCACATTTCATCACCCTGTTTTCGATCACCCAGTAAACATTTTCCATTTTGACTTCTCGTTTCCACTTCCGACCGTCAATCTCTGCGCGATCGACGGCTCTGATTTAACAATTCTTCCGCCTTCTCTATGACTTCTCCTGATAAATCTTGACCATTGGATGATGCCATCCAACGGCCACGCTTCCTCCACATGCCTTCTGCAGTAATAAACCTATATATACAGGATTTTTTAATATTTGTTTGTATTTTGCAGGGTTTAAATGATTTTTTCGCCATTTTTGAAGAAAATTCAAAAGAAGAGGGTGACTAACCTCCTGCCTTCGATTCACCAAAGAAAATCATCACAGGGTGTTAAAACCACGTTTTCATCAATTGTTCATGAGGCATTGATGCCATATCGCCCCTGCGTATCCCTGTACATCAGCAAAAACCATGAATCGGGCACCAGTAAGAAGAGTATAAGTGACGAAGATCAAAATGAACCAGGACAGAGGATGGAAGACACATTTGCGGGGATCACGGCTAAAAATGTTTATCAAAAGCCTTATCCCCAATTAAAATACAGTTTAAATACAATCTTAATGGTTTTTATCAACAGGAAGGCCTCCACCGCCACATCTGAGGCAAATTGATTCCTCCCAGCTACTGAAATGCCACCTGTACCTCCAAGTGTTCAATCAGAGGATGAATTTATTGATCAGGACTAAATATCTGCCTCACAACATAGCCAAAGGGTAAATTCTGCAGGAAAATTAATGACAAACATATGCAGAGTTAATTCAACGCCACACAGAGCCTCAAAGGTCAACAAAAGCTCCCACCAAGCTTAAATCTTTATGTAAAACATTTAATACAGAGTACACCCATGTAAGTTTCTTCATTGAGCCCCCCAAAGGCCAAGAAGCCATTAAGTCTGTATTAATTGTAATTGGAGATCTTTTGTCAGATCTCACCTTCTCATTCTTCTATATATACTTCTGTAGAAGATGAGTTGTTTGGTTGGTTGTTGTTTGATCACTAGTTGTAATATTGGAACTCTTTGAAATAATACATAGTCTGTTGAAGTTGAAGAACAAATTGAAGTCTTGGAATCCCTGATAATGTTGTTGCATGCTTGTGACTGAGAAGGCTCTATCATTGGATCCATGAGCTTGGCTGTTGGTGAAGTATTCTGAACTGTTTAATGTTTTTGCCCTGTTTTCATTATGTTCCATAATTTCTTACTACAGTAGGATAGAAAGTATTAGGCTAAGAAATGACTCCTGGAAACACCTTAGACCTGTTCATCCTTCACTATTTTATGTTTTCTTCTGCTGAGGTATTTTAGAGTCTTCAATCTCTCTCTTTAGTCCTCATGCTTGTTTATTTCTATAATAGCTCAAATAGTTGATTTCAGCATGATTTATGGTTCTCCTTGCTCATCCTCTATCACTTGAAAGCTCTTATTGAAGTCTCCCTTTGAAGTACCATTGTTTTAAGTTAGTCAAAGAGGTCTGTTTCGATCTTGCCCTTTGTCATTGCTTGAATAGTTGTTTTGAAGGTCTTTTATAGTTGTAATCATAGATGTATTAGGTGTTCCCTCTTCTATGACTACAATTATCAGTGAATCTTTTATGTTTTCTAAGTCATTTAAAATAAAATCTTTGAGGAAATAGGGTGTTCCCCGAATCTTAGATTTCATTTTGAAAGTTGTCTTGAAGTCATTATTTGCTTAAATAATGTTTGTATAATTTATGGTTAGCCCTGTCTATCAAATATTTCTTTATTGTTCAAGTTATGTTTTCAAGTTCCCTTCGCTGAGAATTAAACTTCTCTTTCCAAATCATTGATGTCCATCTCATTCCAAAACCAAAGGATCCTATGGCCAAGCTAGATTTTCCCTCTGATATCCCATATCCATTGATGAGTATGTTATGACCTCTTTTTGACTCCATTGCCCAATGAACCAGATGTTTTTCCATTCTGTGTATATTTCCAGACCTTTCATGTTCTGCTGTATCAATCCCACCAACCAAACAAACAAACAAACACCTGCACTTAATAACTAGTCTAAAATCCATTTTCCAAGCACACAAGATAAACCTTTGCAAAACAAACATTTGAGAGATCCCTCTCTGAGAACAGGAGGACTAGATCCTGGAACTCTAAATATTGGTTCTGATGTTGCCTTGCCTTTTGATTTGCCAAACTATCAAAACACGGGACACCAGCAGTAGGTAAAAGGATCACTTCTACACGCGCAAGGAAGGACCATACTACCAACATCTAATTTCTCATTGCAACAATATAAATTGGCCGCAGCTTTACAGAATCAACACACTGTAAATATTTAATTCCTGAATGTTTCTATCTTGCTTCTCCTTATCATTCTCATCGGCTGGAAGTTCTTGTAAGAGTAAACTATGTATGATTTACTGTATGTGGATTTCCATGGTAAGTCGATGTGATGTTTATTTTTAACGCAAATCTCATAAAAAAATAAAAGAATTCAATAAAAGGATTTAAAAGGACTTCCATTGCAAGTCAATGTAATCTTTAACTTTAACCCAAATCTCATAAACAAATACAAAAATTCAATAAAAATATTTAAAATAACTTTACCTCAAAATACAATAGTTCTTGACTGCTATTCACAAAATATAAACACAAGCTGAATCATTATTATTAAAGCAAAATCAAACCACCTAAAATAACCCGTTAGTAATTTATTTATTTATCTTTTTAATTTAAAAAATCTTTTTAATTATATAAATATATTGAAATTTTAAAATATTAAAATATTGTAAATTAAATAATTTGCACCTCATAAAAATATTACTTATATCATTTATAAGTGCTTGATGGTGTGGAGATTGTAGTTTTTGAATGCATTATTAGAAGTTTGAATACTATTTTTTTAATATGATTTTTTTATATTAATTTTATTAAAATGTGTTAATTAGCTGTGTTGTTATTTTTATTTTTTAGTTAATCATAAAATAATATATTATAAATATTGATAAACTAGTAATTGCCTCAAAAGGTGCAAAGAGAGAGAGATAAGATTGTTAAATTGGAATTGTAGAATTGAAGAAGTTGACGTGTTGATGATGTAATGAAACCACTTCAGGAAGTTTTGGAACGTAATGTTCCTTTTTGGACATTGATGATTACATGATATATCCAGAGGGGATACCTTGATGAATCCCTAGAATTGTTTTTTGGAATGCAATGTTCTATTATGGACATCAATGATTACATGATATATGCAGAGGGGATACCTTGATGAATCCCTATAATTGCTTTATAAAATGCTAGAATGAGATGATATTACATGGATTGCAATGATTGCAAGGTTTGCACAAAATGGGTATGTTGACGAGTCCTTCCAAATCTTTAAGAAAACGTCTCATTGATTCATTGGTTGGAACAATGAGCACTGAGATGGCTAAATTAATTGGAATATCCGGTGTGTATGGGGATCAATGAATGAGAAAAAAAATAATCGAACAAGAAAACATATAGTGAACAATGAAATGTCAGAGTGTATAGGGAACCCCAAAGTTTGTAAAAAAAACTTATTAGATGATTAAAATCAAAATGAGAAGTTATAATCAAATCCCTGAATAAAAGTAACAAAACATTAAATTATGAGTATATGATTTGTGAATTTTAATATATTTTTTAATCGGATTATGTGTTTTTGTTGTATGAAATTTGTTTTTAAATACATAAATAGATCCAACACTATTGAAATCTTTGAGACACTCTAATGATTTAGAGTTCATCTCAAATAAAATCTCCAATTTTAAATAAATTTTAACAAAAAATATATAAAAACACGCCTTTTAGATATAAAATAGTTGAACTACAACATATAAAAAAAAACTTCAAAATGTAAAACAACTAAAATACTTCATAAAATTATTACTCTAAGAGATTTATTAACTTTAATAAAAAGTGAAAAATTTTAGAATTCCACAACTAACTACTTTCCAGTAGTTTAAATTAAAATTGTACAGAATATTTTATATTTTCTTATTAATTCAGTTACGAACCTAAGAGAGGCAACAAAGAAGATGAAATAGATTACAATCGTTGGTGATGATCAGAAGCAAATAAAAACATCCCTGTTTATGAGGTAGAAACCCTATCGAAATAAGGGTTTGGTAGAGCGAGTTTTCTCCAGCAGGGAACCCCTTGATCCTAGAAATAAAATTTATACCAGTCAGATTGAAACGCAAGTGAGAAACCCTGTAAATTTTATAATCAGATTTGACAATAAGAGCAAGGGGTTTTTTATCATCGAACCCTAATTAAGAAGTAATGGCATAAAATACACTTGTTGATAAATCCTATGCATGTAATTCAAGATTTAACTGTCTGAATAAATGTCATGTTTAACAGTCTGTACATATGAATTTCATGTACAGATTTAAACTGGTGACTATTCGAAAGCATTTAAATGAATTGCTAAAAAATGTGGCCCAATTATCGAATCTCTATGCTTGCTCTCTCCTGATATTGTGTACACCAAATTTCAACGGTGAATGGAAATTTCGATAATAAGTAACAACTTCTCTTAAAATATGGAAACATGGAAATAGAGGAGGAGAACTTGCCCATTTTATAAGGGTGGTACAAATCCTAAGCGATTCCATACCAAGTAGCTAAAGTGGGACATATAAGTAGTGTACACATGTCAGTTGCAGAAGAAAAAGGTTGACAAAATTATGAGTTAAACTAATTCAAGAGAGAGGCCTATCGACCTAATTAAATAATTCATCTAGAAACATGAAAATGAGTTCAAATTGATTATGAAATAATATTTGAAATTAACATTTAGAAATAAACTTCAATAAATACAACGGAAGAATGTAACAGGTTTTCTCAACATCTTGTTCCAATATTTGATTTTGTCTAGAATGTTGTCTTTGAACGTGTATTTGTCGACATGATATTAATGGTAAAGCTTGTGTTTGTTGATTCAAAATAAAATTATGTTTTATATATAAATATAAATATAAATGAGATATAGATAATTTGTATTAATTAGTTGCGAATGTAATCTACAAATATCCATAGCATAGCTTTCTTTGAAACTATACTGAATGGCATAGTAGTTTAACAGAACATGACTTATATACAAATAGATATACAAAATTGTTGAGTAGTTCAATGGAACATGAAATGCACTAGAAGGTGAATAAATAAACATGTGCACAATAAAAGTACGTGTTTTCGTGTAAATTTGAATGATAGTGAGTATATAATCATATATACATGACGAGGCATCACCAATTGATGTCTATTGTGTCTCCACGATGTGAAATTCGTTCTTGCCATTCAGCCCGGATTTTCTGATGCACATCTCTTTCATGGATATGGATTATTTTTCTTAGTAAGGTTAGTTCTTGTTGTTGAATTTCTCGGCAACATTTATAAAGCATGTTTAATTAGTGTGCATCCATATCTGTTTGTCATGGAAAAAAAAGAAATAGTAATTGCTAGTGGAAGCGTTTGATGAAAGTGTGATATTTATAGAGTAAAAAAATATTTAAAGTAAACAAGAACATTTTTATTAACATTTTTTTAAAATAAGAATAAAACAATATGAGGTTAAATGTAACAACAAATAATTGTGTGGAATTTGTATTTAAGCCTTAAGTGATGTTTACCATTAGTAAATTTGAAAGGAAGAGTGTATTGTTGGTTAGAGTGTACCCTTCTACATAGATTTTGATGCGAGCAACGATTCTTCTTGCTTTCTGTGTTGTAGATATGGATTCTCTTCCATCTGTGATATGCGTGAGAATGGAAATGTCGGATTCAAATTCAAAGGTCCGACAATGACCTTACTCTTGAAATTGTGGTGAATGTTAAACCTTGGCATTCTTTGGGGCCAATGTCTATTGTTTATTTTTCTAATGTCATTCCCTGTGACTTGTGTATTGTTAAAGCCCATGCTATTCGAAGTGGTATTTGTCGCCATGCACCTATTGTGATAGGGGAAATGGATAGATATGTTGGGCGTGAAATGTTCCATGGTGTCCCTTTGTATTTCTTGAAGTTGACTACCATGAAGGATGGAAATTATAGGGGCTTTGAGTCAGGTGCATAAAATATTGAAATGACTTTTCCAAGTGTGCCATTAACAAGGCCTGCATGTACGCACAAGTTGTTGGTGAGAAAAATTTTTTTCTCATTGCATAAGAGTACCTTTGCATCTAGTTTTTCTTCTTCAGATGTAGTAAAATTTATTTTCCTTTGTTTCTCTACAAAGCAAAGCACTACTGGCATGTTCAATTTTTTTAACATTGTTTTATTATGCAAGGAAATTGAGATGTTTGTTGCATATAGGTGCATGGAGTCATGAAATGTTTGTTTCTCTTCATGCATAATAGAGGAATTTGTCCTCGAAGACGAGGTTACAATCTTCAAGTGTAGGTTTTCCATTTCCGCGGTTTGTGAGAATCCAACAGAAAGCAACCTGAGAAGGGTCAGCACATTGTTGGCGAAAAATAGTTGTAAGTGTTACAAATGTATCGAAGTTGCGCCTAAGTGTAGTGCTAAGTGATGTTCCAGCATATAGAGGAATGTCCTTCACAGGTGGTAGCTGGTCTAAATCCCCGACAATGATAATGGAGTGATTGTTGAATTGTGCATTTCGATGAAGGGGGAATGCCTCTCGTAAGTGATCGTCAATGCGGAAAAACATTTTTGGCCCAATGAATATCATTTCATCAATGAGGATGTACACTACATGGCATAGATTCTCTTTCAAATGTAGGAGTGGTTGTCCTTCAAGAGGATGCATTGATTGGATAGGGATGTGAATGGAAGAGTGGATTGTAAGGGAATATATGTTGAAAGCTACAATGCCGGTGGGTGAAAGTAACAACAATAAGCTTCATCTTGTTTGGGAGTCTTCCATAAATGCACGTTGGAAACATTTAATCAAGAAGATTTTCTTGTCCCAGTTGTCCCTTGTTTGATGATTCTGAGTGGGGGTTTTGGTGAAGGGTTTTGGAAGCGAGAAATAACAAGCATAAAATATTTTTGTTGGGTGGGAGATAATGTGTGATTTTGGGGGAGGGTTAAAAAAGGACACTATTGGTTTTCAATATTTGAGCAGTTGAATTCAATGAAATTTATGGAAGTTTCTTGCAAGTGGAGAGGGATAGACATATGCGACCAATTATGATTAAAATCAAAGTCACAATGGCCAATGATTTCAAGGCTATCAATTTCAATATTGTAGCCTAGTTGAAGATGAGAGAGGATCTCCCATTCATTCATTTGTATGGGTTCAAGGGGGAGGTCAGGAGAGATAGATGTTGGGTACCAGATTTGTATACTTTCCTCTCCCATTTTACCCTATATTTATATCTCTTTGTGCAATTATTACTCTTAAACGTATGAGGTAAAACCCTTTTCCTTATCTTTCGTGGGATATTTGATTAATGAGGTATTTGTCATGGAGGTTTTACCTATTTTTACATATTAACTCTGACATTTCAACAGATTTGGCTAAAATAGGAGCGTTGCAGCTGTAAGTCAAGGAACAGCCTATCATCTCCAGCGTTTTTCTCATTTGTTGTTACAATGTAACAAACTTGTTTGTATCAACGCCATTTCAGGCCTTTTCACGGTTTCTTTCTGGGAAACTAGGTTGTCGTTGTAACAAGATGTATTTTTGTAACTATGGAGTTGCTGAGAGGAATCAGGGGTTTTAGGACACTTGTATAAAGAGGCCTGTGGGCTGTGAATCAGGGTTAAGCCCTTTTATATATAGATCTTGTAACAAACCTCTTTTATCATTAATTGAATGCACATCAAATTTTTGTTTCTTCTGTAGTTTGTGAGTTTTCCGCAACCCTGATCAGAGAGTTGGGCCCACTCTTCTGATCAGGTGTTGCATTTTCCTTTTTCTTGTAGTGTTTGTATTTTAGTGTGAATTATTTATTGCTGTTATAGTTTATGTATAATTTCTGTGAATGCCCTTTAAATTCTACAGTTTATTTAATTGTTGTTACGGTGGTCTGTGTGTTATGGATTTAAACCTGTGATCTGTAGCAGGTCATGCGCTTGTATCTGCATATACTTTTCCGTTAGTATTGAAATAACTAACACCCTCGGGTTGATAATTTATGTGAAGAAAGGGTTGAGTTTGGCTCATATCCGGACACCAACATTTTGGCACCGTTGTTGGGGAAGGCTAACAGGTGCAAGAACGGGATCTGCAACAGATCTCAGGGTCGATCTCTCATCTTGAGGAGGGAATTTATTTCCTTGCTTCAAGTCTTGAGCGTAAGTGCTTTGTGCTTTCCGTTCCTGCTTTTTAATTTTTTTTTTGTAATATTGATCTCTCGTCTTGGGGAAGGCATTTATTACCCTTCTCCAAGTCTTGAGCATAAGCATCATGTTTTTCTTTCTGCTCCATTCTCTTTTATTCCTCATTAAAAAAATTAATCCCTTGTCTTGGGGAAGGTATTTCATAACCATGCCCTAAGTCTTGGGTGTAGTTTCCAGTTTTTCGCTTTTATTTCTCATTTTTGGGGCCAACTTTTCGTCCTGAGGAGGGTATGTGATTACTCTGCTTTAGGTCCTGAACTTCAATTTTTCTTTTCCTTTTTTTTTTTTTTTGAATCTCTTCTCTCATACCAGGGAGGAAGTTATCTGTCCTACTCCGGGTCCTGAGCGATTGTTGTTTTTCTTTGATGAACCCCCTTCACAATTTGTATGAACAAGGATCCGAATAAGAGGGGCAGAGGAAGACCCCCAAAGAAAGGGAAGGATCTGGGAAGGAAGACATACATTCAGGAAATTATTGAAAAATTTAAATTTGAGGCATCGTCATGTGTTGCTGTTAGGGTTAGGGTTCAGACGAAGTCTAAAGGGCAGCCAATGGAGAAACTAGTGCCATCCATGGTACCAGAAGGTGTTCTTTCTACAACAGAAGATTTAATAAACAAGGTATCAGTGGAGGAGATATCCTTATCAGCAGCAGAAGGGGAAGAAGTGGCAAGTAAGGGATCAGAGGAACTGAGCAATTCTAATTGGGAAGAAGAACTTCTAAAAGGATTTTCATCCCCAAGAGACCAAGGCAACACTGTAAAAATTCTTGTTGTTGAACTAAACGATTTTAATCTAGTAAAGGAATTTTTGAAAGACTTTGAGTCACCAAGGGACCAGGGGAGCGCAGTGCAACCTTCTGTGGTTGAATCACTCCAGATACCAGCTGTGGAACCAATCGAAATTCCAAGTGAGTATTGGAGGGTATTTATGGCACCTGTAAGTTCTTCAATTGATTTTCCCATTGGAAATGTTACAGTTGATGCACCAATGAGACCCATCCCTTTAACAACCTTTCCTAGTTTTCATGGGCTCTCTTCTGAGGACCTTGATATGTTCCTTTTTGAGTTTGATATTGTTTTCCGCAGATATGACTATATTGCTGATGCCCAAAAATTGAAGATATTTCCTGCTACCCTAAAGGGAACAACCCTGAGATGGTTCATGGTTCTAGGGGGGAGTATGATTACCTCATGGGAAGGAATGAAGGAAGCTTTCTTGGAGAAATACCAAGATTACTGTAAGTCCCGTGACATTAAGGAAGAAATCTTTAAATTTTCACAGAAAGAGGATGAAAATATGGAGGACTATGTAGAGCGATTTAAATACATATTGGAGAGGTCTGGACGTAGTGACCTAGACAAGGACATTCTGAAGATCATTCTTCTCAGAGCACTTAGGGAAGACTTTCTGAAACTTTTGAATATAGTGGGAAAAGGGATATTTCAAAAGAAAACTTTGAAACTATCTGTGATTACTATATCAAGTGCTTGCGAGGAGCTGCAAGAAGTGGATAGGGGATTCAATCATCAAAGACTTCCGGTGGAGGGGTCACAAAATCAGAGATTGGAAATATATTGGACAATCTAAGGATCGATATTCTGAGCACACTATCAGCCCATATGGACACTCTATAGGAAAAACAGAAGCATATGGAGATGGAAAAAACCATGGCCATATTCTGCCCTTAGTGCAGAAAGAAACACCCTTTGAAGGAATGCCCGCTGAACACAGTGGAAGCCTACGCGATCTGTGAACAGACTCATGCGACCAGTTCATGTCCTTCCTTGCCTGAGCTAAAAGTAGTTTTCCAAGGAGGAAGTGAAGAAAGCGTGGTGGACCAGCTGTACTTTATGGGGCAGAAGAAGCCATGGCAAGCTCGACCACCGGCTATGAATCCAGGTATGTTTCAGGATCCGTCTCAGTACTTTAACAATTTTAATATGGGTTCCCAATCTGCACCATTTTCAGCCATGTGGTCTCAATATCAGTATACCCCTTGGCAACAATGGGTTCCTCAAGCCAGTCCGAATCCTTCATGGAATCAGACCTGGCGTGGACCCTCTCCTACTGGAAAGTTTCCTCAGCCTATGCCTCAACAACAACCTCAGTTGCCTTCCAATGTACCCCCAGGAAACCCAGCCATTAGACCCCAGTTTCCTATCCAGCCTAACCCAAATCTGAATAATAAAGGGGTCCAACAAACATACACCCCGAACCTTCCATCCTATATCATTTCTACTGCATGGCTCAATGAAATAAATTTACGGTCTGGCTGGGTAGTGAATGCACCTACTTCACCCATTATCACAGAAAAATTTGACGGTGATGATACAAAACCAGAAAAAATAATAGTGCGGGAGAATTCAGATCAAAACATAATAAATCAGACACTGTCCCAAGCTATTCCTAATCAAGGTCATTTAACTTCTCCTCCATACCTTGAAAGATTATCCTTGAGTAAGCCAAACCCTCAAGAAGAATTTGACTTCCTAGGGGAACTGCAGAATATATTTGTTAAAATACCCTTGTTACAAGCTATGAGGGATGTACCTATATACGCAAAAACTCTAAAAGAATACTGCTCAAAGAAACCAGGGAGAAAACCTAAGGATCCATTAACAATTCATGTAGTGGGAAAACTATTCGATATCATGTTAGGAAAAATCGTGCCTGTAAAATATGAAGATCCTGGGAACCTGATTCTAATAGTACAGATCAATGGGGTTGAAATCCCAAATGTACTGGTAGATTTGGGAGCGACCATTAACATTATCACTGTTGAAACAATGAACACATTAGGACTTGGAAACATTAAACCAACCCCTACTATCCTGGAACTTGCAGACAGATCCACAATTAAACCAGTGGGGAAATTAGAGGATGTGATCATTTTAGTAGACTCATGGCATTACCTTGTGGACCTCCTTATATTACAAACCCGATCTTCAGTAGGTGGTCACCCATTGATCCTATGAAGACCCTAGCTTGCAACTGCAGATGCCTACATAGGGTGTCAATCTGGGCACATGATTATATCGAATGGGACAATTACAAATAATCTCAAGCTTTATCCTCCTACAGAACTGAGGCCCTCTGAAAAATAATTACCCAGTCGGAAACCTCTACCTGTAGAAGAGAATGAACCTGAAAATGAATATGTTAGACCTATCCTCACTATTGGTCGTACCCTTAAATTTAAAAAAAACATTGAAGATGATGCCATTAACGTTTTCATTAATGACTCCAGTTTTGTTTTTGATTCAACTCGACATATTCTGGAATCTGCCATGAGCTATGAGACACAGGTAAACATTGAACCAGAAGATGACATTGAGGACATTCCTGTAACCTCATCCCATGATAGTACTCCAATCGAAATTGGACCAGGGAAAACACTTAATATCAACCCAAACCTGTCTGAATCTCAAACAAAACAGCTTTTGAAAGTCCTTCAAGATCATTAGGAAGCTTTTTCCTGGGATTATACCAACATGCAGGGTATCCCTACCAGCCTATGCACTCATTATATTTATATTAAGGAAGATTTCCACCCTGTAAGACAGCCTCAGCGGAGGATGAATCCTACTCTCAAAAACATTGTTAAAGAAGAATTACAAAAATTGTTGGATGAAGGATTAATTTACCCCATCTCAGATAGCCAATGGGTATCCCCACTATTTATTGTTCCCAAAAAGAATGGAAAATGGAAGATATATGTAGATTATAGGGAACTAAATAAGGAAACTCAAAAATACCATTTCCTTTGCCATTCATTGACCAGGTCCTGGATACCTTGGCTAGGAAGAAGTTATTTTCCTTCCTAGACAGATTTAGTGGATATAACCAGATCTAGATAGCCCCAGAAGACCAGGATAAGACAAATTGCACATGCCCTTAGGGAACCTTTGCATACAAGGTCCTTCCATTTGGCCTGTGTAATGCTCCTGCTACCTTCCAAAGGCAACCTTGGGAATTTTTTCTGATTTGGTCGATGATAGCGTTGAAATATATATGGATGAATTTATCCCATATGAAAAATCATTTGAGGAAGGATTGGAAAATTTAGAGAAAGTAGTCAAAAGATGTAAACAAACTCATGTATCTCTTAGTACAGTCAAATGCCATATGATGAGGGAAGAAGTAGTAGTATTGGGACATTTGCTCTCAGCTGCTGGAATTCAAGTTGATCCGGCTAAAGTATAAGAAATATTACACTTTCTGGTACCAAAAACACCCACACAGGTACGTAGCTTTATTGGTTTTGCTGGTTACTACAGGCGCTTTATAGAAATTTTTTCTAAAATAGCACACCCACTGTTTCAATTGCTAACAAAAGATGCAAAATTTTTGTGGACTGAAGATTGTTAGACATCTTTCACAAAAATTAAGGGGCTGGTGTGCATGGCTCCAATCCTCCGAGGACCTGATTGGGCATTATCGTTTCACATTCATACTGATGCTTCTCAGACAATAATAGGGGTTGTTTTAGGATAGTAGGTAGGCAAAAAACCGTATGAAATTTACTATGTCAACAAGAACTTAATTCCTGCTCAATTAAATTATACGGTGATAGAAAAGGAATTCCTCGCTGTCATTTATGGTGTCAATAAGTTCCAGCACTACATCACCGGGTATTCTACTATTGTCCATACTGATCATGCAGCAATCAGGAAAATGATGAATAAACATATTACTCCAGGTCATATTACAAGATGGTTAGTATTGCTTCAAGAATTTGATATTACAATAATAGATAAGTCAGGAAAATATAATGTAGTAGCTGATTTCCTATCTAGAATGGATAAAAATGATGAATGCACACCTATAGAAGATAGTTTTCCCGATGAACATATTTTTACAGTTTCTACTAAACGTCTGTGGTATGCAGATATTGCTAACTATCATGCTACAGGGAAAGTGCCTCCTCATTTTTCATATAGGGAACAATGAAATATTATCCATCACAATGCCCGATATTCTTGGATGGAAGGGTACCTTTTTCATATGGGAGCAAATAAGCAGATCCAGCACTGTGTGTCTGAGGATGATATTTATGAGGTATTGAAAGTTACCCATGATGGCCCTTGTGGAGGGCATTTTGCGAACAAAATAATAGGCCATAAGGTGCTACAAATGGGATACTTTTGGCCTTCCATTTTTCGTGATTCTCAGAATTATGTAGTAGGTGTGATAGTTGCCAACGTATGGGGCAGCCTTGTCGAGCTGATGAAATTCCTTTGGAGGCACAAGTAGTCCTGGAGCCTTTTGAGAAATGGGCTATTGACTTCATTGGACCCTTTAGCCCACCCTCCCAGCAAAAAGTCCGCATCTTGGTCTGTACTGATTACATGACTAAGTAGGTGGAAGTCAAAGATGTTGCGAAAGGAACAGAGCAAGTGGTCTCAGATTTTCTATTTGAAGAAATTTTTGCTCGTTACGGTACTCCAAGAGAGGTTTTTTCAGATGGAGGAGAACAATTCACATCACACAAGATAGAAAAGCTCATGCAGAAATATGGAGTCAAGCACAAAGTGACATCTCCATACCACCCCCAGGCAAATGGAAAAGTAGAAAACATGAACAAAACATTGGAGAATATCTTGACAAAAACTGTGTCATACCATCGTCAAGATTGGGCTCATAAGCTCTCGGAAGCTCTCTGGGCCTATAGAACAACATGGTGGAATACAACTGGGTTTTCACCGTTCGAGTTGGTTTATGGGAAATCCTCATTGTTTCCAATAGAATTTGAAATTAGTACGCTCAGAACAACTCTGGAAGTTGGTTTAGATTTAACAGATGCCCAGAAACACCGACTGACTCAACTCAATGAACTTGATGAAATCCGTTCAATGGTTGTCGAGTGAACCACTGCTATCCAGCAGCAGAGAATGAAATGGCACGATAATTTTATTAAAAATAAGGTGTTTCAAAGAGGAGATTGGGCACGACTTTTTGACTCCCATTTTAAGGATTTTAAGGGGAAGCTTTGCACCCGTTGGATGGGACCTTACGAGGCGGACGCTGTATTTGATAATGGAACAGTCAGGCTAGTCACAATTGATTATACGCGTGCTTCATTTATTAAACAACTCTCTGAGAAATATGGTTTGAAGGTCATCAGTGCAGAGAATCCTTCCTCTACACCCTTGTTATAAATAAATAAATAAATAAATATATATATATATATATATATATATATATATATATATATATATATATATATATATATAATAAAGAATAAATAATTATATTTTTTATCTTATCATTTTTTTGCAGGAGTTACTACTAAGGATTAAAAATCAAAGAATAAATGTCCAAAGTATCAGTTGTTGTTACACATGGTGCTGTTACTCCAATGCTGCTACTTGATGCTGCTACACCGAACGCTGCTACTCGCACTTCTGTTACTCCGATGCTGTTACTCCCAATACTGCTACACCAGATGCTGCTACTCACATTGTTGTTACTCCGATGCTGCTACTCGATGTTGTTACTACCGATACTGCTACTCGCATTGCTGTTACTCCGATGCTGCTACTCGATGCTACTACACCGAATGCTGCTACTTGCACTGCTACTACTTGATGTTGCTACACCAAATGCTGTTACTCAATGCTGCTACACCGGATGCTGCTAATGCTGTTACTAAATTTTGCTACACCGGATGCTGCTACTCGCATTGTTGTTACTCCGATGCTGCTACTCGATGCTGCTAATTGCACTGCTGTTACTCCAATGCTGCTACACCGAATGCTGCTACTCGCACTTCTGTTACTCCGATGCTGCTACTCAATGCTGCTACACCAAATGATGCTACTCGCACTGTTGTTACTCCGATTTTGTTACTTTGATGCTGCTACTCGCACTATTGTTACTCCGATATTGTTACTCTAATGCTGCTACTCGCACTGCTATTACTCCCGATGTTGTTACACCGGATGTTGTTACTCCGATGCTGCTACTCGATGATGTTACACTGAATGTTGTTACTTTGGATGTCGTTACTCGTACTGCTGTTACTCCAATCCACATCATACTGCACCATCACCCTACCAACCGTCACATCGTCCAGGTAGGCCTACAGGTACGCCTCCACGTGACTTTTACCAATTTAATTAAATATCCCATGTAAATATTTTAATGACGCAGATGACAAAAATTTAAGTTGGGGGGGTTTCTTCATAGTCAAGGATAGCGTAATAATTTCCTCATAAATCAGTATGGCAATCCATTCATGGTATGCCTTACGATTCCCATCAACATGTGGTGTCATCATTCAATACATATTAGGATTCGTAAGATGTCTCATTTACCCTATACGAAACAATTATTATTTCTATTCACCACACTTACAATATCCTCTGATGATTTTTCTTGGTTTTCGAGAGTTACTGTATGTATTTACCATTACCACCTTTCCATTTTCACGACGTTGTTTCTCCGAATTTGGTACCCACCACCTTGCCCAACGGTCTATTGTTACAGAGAATTTTGCTACAAGTCTTCACAGTATGGGTGGGCTAGCTATGCGGCATAAGACTGAAAACATGACTTCAGTTCGCAGTAAACCAGAAGTATGGAAAATATTTTTTGACGTAGGGTGGGATACCTAATTTGACAGATTGTAGGGGTTTGATGGAGGAATCACAAGGGAATTCGCACTCAATTTAGAGGAGAATTATTCGCGAGCTAGAGGTCTGGAAGTTCCTGTCACAAAAGAGGTAATAATAGAGGTTAGCAAGCTGAGACAGTAGGGGCAGCAATGGTTTTCCTGGAAAGTTTCTCTCCCGGAATTTCCCGAATTGTTCTTGCAGGCAGCAGAAAGTGTCGTTCAAATGGGAAGAGGATACGAGTGTCGAACTATACCGTATCCTTGGAATGAAGTTGCAAGTTTCGTAATAAAATACATAACCTGTGAGGGCCGAGCCATAACTCTGTTCAAGTATCATTTTAAAATTTTAATGCACCTTCGATTTCCTCAGGGTTAGGTACATGCCTTGAACATGCCTTTCTTCCTATTGAAACAACTGCAGCATATGGCTCAGGCTGCTCGGCATTCACGTTGAATGTCGGCAGTGCTTTCCAATCACAGTTTGGTGCGATTATTGGTCATGCATGCAATAAACAAGCTTCGGGTCTCCTGGGTGGAATTTTGTGGGTCCTCAGAAGAAGAAGTATTAGCCATTTTTGCTGCTAGAAAAGAGGAACCAACCTCTCCAGTTGGTCTAGTAGAAAAAGAACACTCAGAAGGAATTGATCAAGAGGAACCCGAGGAAATGGAAATGGAATTTGATCAAGAGGAACCCGAGGAAGAAGAGATGATGGTTGATCAGGAGGAACCTAAAGAGACAAGAATGGAGGAGGTAATTGGTGATACAGCCGAGGCTGCCACACAAGAACCAACCTCGCTTGAAAATTTCGCAGAAGAACAGACGAGAATGGAGGAGGTAATTGGTGATACAACCAAGGATGCCACACAAGAAACAACCTCGCTTGAAAATCTCACAGAAGAAGAAATGAGGATGGGAGAGGTAATTGGCAGCACAGATGAGGCTACCACACAAGAACCAACCTCACTTGAAGAACCCACAGAGGAAGAAATTATGGAAATCATGCAGGAAGTTGATACTGTTATATAGTCATCGAATTTTGTCAACGAAGGACAAAGGAGTGAAATTATGGACAGAGAAATGGCAAGTGATGATATTTTTCAAAAAACAGCATCACCTGCCCATATAGATATAGATACTGATACAGTTGGGGGTGTTACACAAGAACCACCCCCAATTTGGCTAGAACAGGAGAAGTCATCCTGAAAAAATGACGCTGGACCTCAAGAACCAGTGTTGACCCATGAAGAAGAAATGGTGATTAAGGGGCAAGAAGACAAAAGAGAAATAAGTGGTGGAATCGATTTTTCCCCACAAGAACCAGCATCGACCCCAGTTGAGGTATTAATGCGCAAAGCTCCGGTTCAAACTGGAAATGAAGGTGATGAGTCTGTTCCTCGTTCTCCGTTCCAGTCCCTGATGCCTAGAGGGGCGAGGGGATTCCACTCGCCCAAACGCTTAATGGAAGAAGTAGTTTCCCCCCCAGTGCTTAAATTTGTTGACACAGTAAAGATTGGCCTAGCCAATACAGAACCAGAACACTTAGAGGCTCGCGAAGAAGACAGAGTTCCCGTGGAATCATCGGAACACAGAGTGGTCAATGAAATCGTTGACCAGAGGGCAGGAGTTCTCGGAGGAAACATCGAAGAATAAACCCCTGGAGATATGGATCCCAGCTAGAAGGGCTTAACAAGAGAATCCGTGGAGAATACCAGTAGTGTTCTGCCGCCTTCTGAGCCTGTCATAGGCCCAAAAACTAAATTCATTGTTAAACAGGAATGGGTTGAACAGTGTGAGAAAAGAAGATTACCTCTCAAGAAGAAGTATCAGCTGCAGTTCAGTGAAACCATGAGACTAAAAAGGGAGGTTCGAGATTTGAAGAATAAATTTTCACGATTGAAAAGGAAGGTAAAAATCTACAAATGGAGGGTAATACAGCCGAATATCGAGGTCTCCACTGCAGCTACCCCGACTGGCCTGATCAAAGAGTTGTTTGAAGGTCGAGAATTTTTATTGGCTGCTGAAATTTAGAAGTGGAATTTTTTTGTGAGTGACCATAAGAAGGAAACAAATAGGGTTCGAGAATATGTTGTTGGAGTCATCACAGGGTACATGGATTATTTATACAAGGCGCGGATGAAGCAGGCCAAACAGAAGGCCAGAATAGAGGAGTTGGAAGAACAAGTGCAGTTGCTGAAGATAGATAAGGAGAAGATGTTCTCCCTGGAACAGTAGGTAATGGCCTAAAGACCTCCTGCACATAGCTATGCCTTATTCCTTCATGAGAAATTTATTTTCTTCTGTCTTGAAAGTATATATAAGAAGATTTGGTACGAAATTGAAGACCCCATTCAATTTCTTCGTATTTTAAAAATTCATGATATTATAAGAAAACACTTAATGTGAGAGCTCTACATGCATGGGTATTACTTAAGGCATGATCAGTCCTTTAACCCCGTTCCATTCATGGGGGACATCCATTTAAGGGTTTTCACCTCCTATACCATCAATCAGATTAAATGGAGAAAGACCTGGGATACATTTGAAGAAAATCAAGTCGGAAGGCCATTAATGATGAGAAGAGAGCATGGTCAGTCCTCAAACATTTATAACAAGCATTATACATTTCTACAGATTGAGGGCCGTAAAGAACACATGTTGGCAACCCAGAAATGGTGCGCTAACTTATGTTTTGGCCAGATTGCCATTTTTCGCAAGGAAGCACTGAACAGTTGTTAGAAAATGTGGATGTTGTCATCCTCAGCCGTCAGAGAAAGAGAACCATTTGGGGCACCCAACTTTGCATGGGCTTTAGAGAGAATGCCACATTTCATGGCATGCATTCATAACTGTGGGATCGAATGGATGGGCTTAAGGTTTCAATTCCCCCCTCTCTAGTTGCCAGTCGAGCGATATATTCCTGCATACAACGTTGATCCAGACTGGTGGAAGGATGTTGTTTTGACAGAGGTATATAAGCCACCAGGAACTGAAATTGCTGCAAAATATGACCTCACACAGCTTCATGCCGATCACAGTCGGTCCAATGCGGACCTGAGGAGATGATGAGCTGCATGAGGACATGCAGATAGACTAGTTGAGGGGAGATGTTGGGTACCATATTTGTATACTTTCCTCTCCCATTTTACCCTATATTTCTATCTCTTTGTGCCATTATTACTGTTAAACATATGAGGCAATACCCTTTTCCTTATCTTTCATAGGATACTTGATTAATGAGGTATTGTCATGGAGGTTTTACCTTTCTTAACATATTGACTGCGATATTTCTACATATTTGGCTAAAACAGGAGCGTTGCACCTGTAATTCAAGGAACAACCTATCATCTCTAGCATTTTTCTCATTTGATGTTACAACGTAACAGGCTTGTTTGTATCAGTGCCATTTCAGGCATTTTCATGGTTTCTTTCTGGGAAACTAGGTTGCCGTTGTAACAAGATGTGTTTTTGTAACTATGGAGTTGTTGAGAGGAATCGGGGGTTTTAGGACACTTTTATAAAGAGGCATGCGAGCTGTGAATCAGGGTTAAGCCCTTTTACATACAAATCTTGTAACAAACCTCTTTTATCATTAATTCAATGCACAAAATCTTGTTGTTTCTTCTGTAGTTCGTGAGTTTGCCCCAACCCTGATCAGAGAGTTGGGCCCACTCTTCTGATCAGGTGTTGTGTTTTCCTTTTTCTTGCAATGTTGTATTTTAGTGTGAATTCTTTATTGTTGTTACAATTTACGTTTAATTGATGTGAATGCCCTTTAAATTATGCAGTTTATTTAATTGTTGTTACATCGGTCTGTGTGTTATGGATTTAAACCTATGATCTATAGCAAGTCATGTGCTTGTATCTACATATACTTTGTCATTAGTCTTGAAATAGCTAACGCCCTCGGGTTGATAATTTATGTGGATAAAGGGTTGAGTTCTGCTCAAATCTGGACACCAACAGTAGACACAGGGGTAGATTGATCTTTAGATTGTGGAGTTTGTGGGTTTTAAATTTTGTTATGAACATGCCATGTTGTACACATCCCTTTATTTTGTTCCCAGTGTGCAAGGATTTCCTCATTGGTGGATCCAATGTCATTGGGGAGTGCGCGGAAACATAAACACAATATTAATTCATCCCAAAAAAAAGTGGCATAACAAGGATCATTAGGGGAAGGGATTGTGGTGTATCATGGCAAGACATGTACAATCATCAAAGGGAATATGTGTTTCCATTGGTTTTGTTTCAACGAGTAGAGAATTATCAAGAGCATGCAACATCAAAGAGGGGCAACGATTCTAGTGAAGTGGGTCTATTCATGTATGCAAGAATGAAGGTTGGTGGTGAGAGGGGATTTTCAAAAGCATGAAAAACATGTCTGAAAATAGCTATATTAACATTCAAAGAAATAAATGTGCATCTGTAGAGTGAGTGGTAATTTCTGTAACATATGGAATATTTCTTGTGCCCCAATGTCTCTATTTTCTATTGTTTCTATAAGGAGTTACCAGACAACAGTAATAGTAGGTGCTTCTGGAGCGACGTTGTGCAAGAGTCATGATAACATTTTGCGATATCTTTCTGATTTTATTTTTGCTTTGGCTGCATATTTTGAAATATAGCTTAAAATTACATGGCGTGATAGAACTGGTTGGAAATCAACCTTTTCTCTCCAGATGGAAAGTAAATCAACATTATGGATGTTCAACCTGTCATCGTTGCGAGCATGGGTGTAGGTTTTCTGACCTTTGTTGCCTATGAACAGTGAAGATGTGGGGTTTAACTCCCACGATATTCCATAGAGAAAATTGAGAACATTATTTCTTTTGCGAAGACAAGAAGATTCATGACATTTTGTATGACGTTGGACATAGTTGACAAGCTCTTCATAGTCTTCAGTTTGGGTTGACTCGAACATTGATGATGTGTCAAGAAGACATGGGTTGTGCTCTGCTGACTGGTGAAGTGAAGAATCGCGATGTTGGGGGTTTCTCGAGTTCCAAGCAATCACGTAATGATCAAAACATCTCTAAGCATTGAGAACTTATGTTTCACTATTCTAGTTGAGGGTGTTCATATTTAGTGTGTCTCACAACCAAAGAAATCCATATATGTGTGCAGATCCTTTATGATACCATTCGTACCTTAATGTAATATTGAAAATCCATATTGGTTCAAATGTGGTTGTAATGTAAAATATGTGTAGAGAGTAATGATAATAAAAAATACTTGCACCAATAATCAACTGCGTGGAGGCATGTTTGTAGGACTCCTTCGAGGAAAATTGGAAATCTACAATGCATATATTAGGATGTTAAATGTGGGTTTTTAATTATATTTTGAATTCTTGATTTGTAGTGATTGTTCGAATTGGAGGGAACATTAGTAGGCATAATCTTGTGCAAGTCATTCCATTTGGTATCAGCTGCACTGAGAGTGAAGAAGAATGTTGGGCTTCCAATTTGTGTGATCAGGGCAGTTAGCTCATTCTGATGCTTGTTCCAGAAAGAGCGTGTTCCTCGTAGGGCTGAGCCAAAGTGCATGACTTGTTCGGGAATTCTTGAATTTTGGAACTCAGGAAGACATTGTCACAAATATGAAACAATTGTTGGCAAGTTTTTCTCAATGTATTTCTTCACAAAAACAGTAACAATTGATTGGCTACGGTGGCGCATTAGTTCATGTCTTCTGAATCCTAACTTGAATTTATTAGAATGATTATTTCCAAAGAATATAATTTCACATACTTCACATACAACAAGAACCCCTTTTGATACTCCATTTCAAAAAAAAAGCATAGGGAAGACTGTTATCAATTTATTATTTAACCACTACCCCTACTAAGTTTTCTTCTTTACCCTATGGGAAATGCCTCAATATGATAAGCCCATTGGTTGCATACATTATTGTTGGAATGTTTTTTTTGAAGTCCCTAACATTATTTATGTTTATTATTATATTTTGTAATATAATTTTCAAAATATAAAGTAGATGGTAAATATTTAACCTCTAAGAATATGTTAGAATATTCATAAATTAAAAGTTGAGATTTATATTGAAACTAGCTATATCTTTTTGCTCTTTTAATTAAATTAATAATTTTTAAAAATGATCATAGCATTGTATTGGTTCATAATAATGTAACAAAATCCATTTATAAATTAAGCTTCTCCATGTTAAAGTGATGTTAAATCTACATGGTTATATTTTTTGTTACATGTTATTTTAAATATATTATTCATATATAATTCTTTTAATAATATTAATAAAAAAAGTAAATTTTTATATTTTTTCTTTTAAATTTTAGCATGTAAAATGTATTTTGAGGTAAGTGTTTGATTCAACACTTACTAACAATTTAATTTATATAGTCATCCTAGTCTAGTTTATATATAACCATATGCCCCATTATCATTTAAAAAATGACCATATATTACTCAATTAAATTAAGAGGATTCACTTTATAAATTTATAATTGTAATTAAGCTATAAATTTATTTTTTATAAGATATACTTAAATATATTATAAAAATATTTTAACAAAGCATATTTTATGGTAATAAATAAAAATGCAATTTAAATTTTTATTTATTTTATCAATATTAAGATGGAATATTATTACAAAGTATATCATGTCATGAATTCATAAATGCTATTTAAATTGAAATCAATTTTTTTTTGTCAAATTTTTAATTATTTTAATAATAAATATAATAATTTAATTTTAAATTGATGGTTGCTTGTGAGATAAGAGATTTTATCCACATAATAATTTGATTAAAAAGAGTTTATAAAGTTTAAACATAACCTCAAATTCTAGTTTATGAAATTTTTGTTTATTTATCCATCTATTCTATCTAGATGGATATATGTACATGTACATATACATATGTATATGTACGTAAGGAGACACCTAGATCAAAATATATAGATGAATCAATTTGTTCTCTTCATACCTTGTGAATGTGTAAGCTTATAAATATGTGTTTGAAATATTCACTTTGCTATAAACATTATTCATTACATTTAAATCAATTTTTTTGTTACTTTTAAACCCAAATCACAATAAAATCACAAATCTCTATCAAAAGTCAAAATTAAACAAAGCATTATTTTTTATACATACATTCACTTTCTATTCTTAAACCCAAATCACAAAAAAATCACAAATCTCTAATCAAGAATCAAAATTCAAAAGTCAACAGAGAGTTATTTGTTATATATAAATTCACTTTTTATTCTTAAAAATATGTGGTTGAAATATTTACTTTTCTATAAACATTATTTATTACTTTGAAATAAAATTTGTTTATTACTTTTAACTTCAAGTCACAATAAAATCACAATGGTCTACGAAGCTTTGACTGTAACATCATATTTTTCACCCTCTTGTAAATATTATTTTGTACATAGTTATGTAAAATGATGTAATTTAAGAATAATTGTAAAATATGATTATATTGAGAGTGGACACAAATTCAAAGTCCGTGGAGGAGAAGTTGTTGGAAAACCCATGATGGGGTCCAAGAGGTAGAGTGACATGGCACGCAAAAAGGGTGACACATGGAGGCACGATGTCATGGTGACAAGGTGAGAGCCACAGTTGGGGTTGCAAATTATTTTTTAGCACCATATACTCTAGTAAAGGGTTTCATGGTGCAATTCCTTGCTGGTGTGGCCAGGTTTTAATGTAAAAAAATTAAGTTTTGCATAACTTCCATAGTATGCATACACAAGTCTATATATGTGCAACTTTTGTATATTCATAACTTCCATATATGTGAAAATTCTTTATATGTGTGTATCCTTTCTATACGTGTATCTTCTTTATATGCACATATCTTTCGTATATGTGCATATACAAAATATATGCACATATATGGAAGAAGTGCATAGACGAAAGATATGCACATTTACAAAACTTGTGCATATATAGAATATATACGCATATACGAAATATATACACATATACAGAAGATATACGAATATAATAAAGTTACACATATAGAGAATATTGCACATATACAAAACATATGCATATATGGAAGATATGTGATACCAAAGATGCACATATATAAAAGTTGTGCAACTTCCGTACTTGCACATCTTTTGTACATGTAAAACTTTTGTATATGAGCATAACTTTCGTATGTGCACATATCTTCCATAAATGCACATATCTTCCGTATATGTGTATATATTTTGTATATGTACAAATTTTATATATGCACATATCTTTTTTATATGCACATACCCATGCATAACTCTAACCTTCGCATATACAAGTTTCCACATATGTAAACAACTTCTGTGTATACGCATATAAAGAAGTTATGTGCATATACAAAAGATATGCACATGTACGGAAGTTGTGCATACACGAAATTTGTACATATACAAAAGATATGTGTTTATACTGACGTTGTACAGAACACGAGCCTCTATATATGCGCATGTCTTCCGTCTATGTGCTTCTTTTGTATATGCAATTATTTAGTATAGGCAAAAAATATATGCAAGTTGTCTTATATGCATATATAGAAGATATGTGTATATATGAAAATTGCACATGCATAGAAGATATGCATGTATCCATATATGCTTAAATTATGTATATAAAAACATCAAGAAATTGCACATATATAAAAGTTGTGCAACTTTTGTACTTGCACATCTTTCATACATGTACAACTTCTGTATATGAGCATATCTTTCGTAAATGTACATATCTTTTGTATATGCACAACTTTTATATATGTAGATACCCATGCACAACTCCAACCTCTGTATATACAAAGTTTTCAGAATGTGCGCAAATTCTGCGTATACGCATATAAAGAAGTTTTGTGCATATACAGAAGATATGAACATATACGAAAGTTGTGCATTTATGGAAGTTGTACATATATGGAAGATATACGCTTATACTGACATTGCGCAGAACTCCAACTTCTATTTATGCGCATGTCTTCCATATATGCATAACTTACGTATGTGTATGTCCTCCCTCTATGTGCTTCTTCTATATATGAAATTCTTTATTATAGGCCTGCACAGAACATATGTAGGTTGTCTTGTATGCATATACAGAAGATATGCACATATCCATATATGCATAACATTTGTATATGTGTTTCTTCCATATATGTGCATATATTCTATATATGTGCATATATGAAATAGATGTGCATATACGAAAGATATGCACATATACAGAAGTTGTGCATATACAGAAGATATGCGCATATACGGAAGTTGCACAAAAATTATATATATGCTCAACTCTTGTATATGTGCATATATAGAAGATATGCACAACTTAGATATATACACAGCTTCCATATATGTGCATATACAAAAATTGTGTATAACTTCTGTAATATGCATACACAAGTGTCTATATATGCACAACTTCTGTATATGTACAACTTCTGTATATGTGTGTCTTTTGTATATGCACACATCTTCTCTATATGCGCATATACAGAATATATGGACATATATGGGAGAAACACATATATGAAAAATATGCACATTTACAAAACTTGCACATATACAAAAGATATACACATATATGGAAGATATACGCATATACGGAAGTTTCACATATACGAAAGATATATGCATATAAAGAAGTTGTGCATGTACAGAATATATGTGCATATAGAGAATATATGCATATATGAAGATATGTGATACAAAAGATGCATATATATAAAAGTTGTGCAACTTCCATACTTGCACATCTTTCATATATGTACAACTTCTATATATGATCATACCTTTCGTAAATGTGTATATATTCTATATATAAGAAACTTTTATATATGAAAATATCTTTTGTATATGCACATATACAGATGTTGTGCATATACGGAAGTTGTGCATACACGGAATATATGCGCATACACGTAAGTTGCGCATATACAGAAGATATGTGCATATACATAAGATATGAGCATATACGGAAATTTCTCATATATAGAAGACATACGCATATACGAAAGACATGGACAATTTAGATATATACACAACTTCCATATATGTGCATATATATAAATTGTGCATAACTTTGGTAATATGCATACACAAGTCTCTATATATGCACAACTTCCGTATATGCACAAATTCCGTATATGTGCAACTTCTTTATATGTGCATATCCTCCGTATATGTGTATCTTCTTTATATGCACACATCTTCTATGTATGTGCATATACAAAATATATGCACATATATGGAAGAAGTACATATATGAAAGATATGCACATTTACAAAACTTGCGCATATACAAAAGATGTACACATATACGGAAGTTGTGCATATAAGGAAGTTGCCCATATATAGAATATATGCGCATATACAAAAGATATGAATATATGGAGGATATGTGATACAAAATATGCACATATATAAAAGTTGTGAAACTTCCGTACTTGCACATCTTTCGTACATGTACATCTTTTATATATGAGCATATCTTCCATATGTGCGCATATCTTCTGTAAATGCGTATATCTTTTGTATATGTGAAACTTTATATATGAAAATATCTTTTGTATATGCACATACCCATATGCGCATATACATAAGTTGTGCATATATAGAGTTTTGCGTATGCGTATTACGGAAGATGCAAAAAAAATCTATATATGCTAAACTCTTGTATATGTGCATATATAGAATATATGCACATATACGGAAGATATGCACAACTTACATATATAAGCAACTTCCATATATGTGCATATACAGAAGTTGTGCACAAATTTAACCTCCTTGTATACTTAGCTTCAGTAAGTATATAATATAACGTTCATAAAATATAACTTCAAATCGACATCATGAATTTAAAATTCAATGAAGATGTTGTCGTAAATACAAGTCTAAATTCATGTATTTTTATTCAAAATTGGTCCAGCTATACATTTTTCTTTTTTACAAAACAGAACTTCATTCCCAACATAGATAATGGAATCTCATGTCCATAAATAACATAATGAAAAAATGAGATCATGATTTATTTAGAATATGGGTCTATAAGTCACCCTCGCCCCTCTTGGCACTCCCAAGTGAACTTCTAAATTGATATTGCTACAAAAATTACACTAATCAATTAGTTGTAAAAACAAAATGCATAAGATTAATTTCATGTACATGATACATTTACATCAATATCATGTACATAATATATTCTCTCTTCTAGGGAAAATTTTAAAAATGAAAATTTATCTTAAAGTTCAGAACCCTTGGTGAATCTTCCTAGTTCCTAATATGCAAACTATAAAAGGATAGACAATATATTTGTAAAAGTATTGACATTTATAATGATTTTATGTTGTATCTATAAAATATTGACGATTTTTAGTGTAAAAAAAATAATTCCATAGATTTTTGGAAAATCATTTTTTAGAAAATATGGAAATTAGTGAATTTTGTTTTTGAAAAAACATGGAAAATTAGCCCACTTGCTAATATTAGCCCCTAAATTTTTCCATGTTCTCTTCATGTACATGATACATATATTATTATAAATAAGAAAATTTCCATGGTAATGATATGTCTTCCATGCATTTAACATCGAGCAAGGTATAAATATACATGATACATTTACATCAATATCATGTACAAAGGTAAGATAAGGTGTTTTTTTATGCTAAATGAGTGTGGTTATATCTATGTTTTGGGCCGCAGGTGTAGCTGTAGTTACAACAAGTGTGATAGGTCTATCTAGTGGGTCGAGTGTGCTAGGAGAGCTCGTCTACCCTAGATGCAATCTCTCCAAGCACAACGCAGATAAAACATGGGTGTTAACCCTTGATAATAGGTCATGACCATAGCTGTAGCAGGTCTCAGGATTGCAGGAAGCCTTGAGGAGGTATCTCAGGCCCTACAATATTGTATTTTATGCTTGATGGGACAACGAAGGTGGAAGAAATATTAAGTAAGGTAACACAATTATTTGAAGCAATAGGTTAGGCCTGGTGTTGTTCCCTAACCAGTCTTCAGAGTGCACAGAAATTGAGGAAAGAAGGAAACAATAGTATGGTTGTAGATGGTCTCTTAATTAAAGGGTGAAGTGTTAGTTGGATGGGTTTCCTAGTGTTGAAAAAGTTATTGCAACCTATGGAAGCCAAGGAGGTAGGGATGATGTGGCATGTTAGAAGCCTTAACTAGTGGGAAGTTTCCACAGTGAAGATTGGTGCCTAGATATGTGCAATAACTCCTCTAATGCAAAACAAAGGGTGGTTTATAAGATACTGTAAATTAGCCACTATTGGTCACCAACAGAAAAATGGTCGTTTATATGAAAATTTTAGTCATTTTTTTAGTAATTAATTAGCATTTTTTTCCTAGTGATTATAAGCTTGCAATCCAAACCTTGATGAAAGGTGAAATCTGGTGCATCATCTCCTAATATTCTAACACATTACAACTCCAATTTTTTTTTGACAAAGACAAATGCTATAAGTTGTTGTGTAACCAGCTCCAAAAAGAGAAGAAAAGAGATATCAACGCCTTAGAAATGAGCCACTTCGAGGGGGCAACCTCCAATACATTACATAAATGAAAAATTCTTGGATTATACAATTCACAAAACCTCCTTTCTATATATAGGAGTCCATGGGGCCATAATGTAATCCTAGTGGGCCACAATGTAATCCTAGCCGACCTAACAATAATAATTTAAGGGCACAATAATAACAAAATGGGGGTTACAAGGGTACAATAATAACAATAAGGGTTTACACTAACAATAATAAGGGGCTATACTAGTGATATAGGGACCTAACATGCCCCTCTCCTTCAAAAAAGTGTTGTCCTCAACACTTGAGTAGCTTCGGGTGCTTCTGTAAAAAATTCTCATCCTCCCATGTAGAATCTTCAGTGGGTAAGTTCTTCCACTTGATGAGATACTCTGAAATTGATCGATTCCGTAGTTGTCGAGTTCTTTTTTCCATGATTGCTTCAGGTTCCAATATGATTTTCCCTTCCCCATCAAGTTCTGGCAATACTGTTTGAACTGGAAGATTTTCACCTATAACCTTCTTTAAGCATGAAACATGGAAAGCTGGATGTACTCGCGAAGAAGCAGGAAGCTCCAATTTGTATGCCATAGTACCAATCTTTTGCAACACCTTGTAAGGACCATAGTACTTTGGCGATAATTTATTATCCTTCTTAGCTTGCTTGAGGGACATTTGTTTATATGGTTGTAGCCGTAAAAATACCCAATCTCCTACATCAAAACTTCTCTCCCTGCGATGTTGATCTGCCTGTTGTTTCATTCGATTTTGTGCCAAATTCAGGTTATCCTTTAAGAGTTGGAGAACTTCTTGTTGATGCTTGATGTGATCTTCCACTGCTTGAACCTTCGAATTTTCCCTTAAAGATGATGTGATGGATGGTGGATGATATCCATAAATGGGGTCATTTTTGCTGCAGTATGGAAGGAAGTGTTATACCACCATTCAGCAAGAGGTAACCACTTGACCCATTGTGTTTGTTTATCAGATACAAAACAACGAAGATATCCTTCCAAACATTTATTTACTATCTCAGTTTGACCATCAGATTGAGGATGATAAGATGAGCTATGAGCTAATTGAGTACCCAAACAAGAAAATAGCTCCGTCCAAAAATTTCTAGTAAAAATGGGATCTCTGTCGCTCACAATAACCCTTGAGCTTCCATGTAGCTTTTGAATTATGTCCATAAATGTAGTAGCAACTGTACTTGCTTTAAATGGATGAGATAATGCACAAAAGTGTGCATACTTGGTAAGTCTATCAACTACCACCATGATGACACTCTTTCCTTCAGACTTAGGTAAACCTGTGATAAAATTCATTGAAATCTCCTCCCAACGTTGACTTGGAATGGATAAAGGTTGTAGAAGTCCCGGGGTCTTAATTGTTTCCACTTTATTCTGCTGGCAAACCAAACAGTCCGCCACAAAATTTTGAATATCAGATTTAAGGCCATCCCAAAAAAATTCTTTCTTCACCCTGTGGTAAGTTTTTAAAAATCCTGAGTGTCCTCCTAAAGGAGAAGTGTGCAATTCCAGAAGAATCTTTTATTTTAGTTGGGAATTCTTACAAAGATATAAGCGATCTTTGTACCATAAGGAATCATTTTTCCAACTAAATGTATCAGATGTACTAGGATCTTGCTGCAACTTTTGAATGAGTATCCATACATCTTTGTCCTTCTTCCATTCATCTCTTGCTTGAGTTATCCAATCTGGTTGGATAATAGAAATGGCACAAAGCAATGCTTCCACCTCTTCATTCTTTCTTGAGAGTGCATCTGCAACAACATTCAGCTTTCCTTTTTTGTAGATTATTTCAAAGTCATAACCCAACATCTTTGTGACCCATTTTTGTTGTTCTTCCGACGATAGTCTTTGTTCCAAAAAGTGTTTAAGACTATCATGATCAGTTTTTACCTTGAAGTGTCTTCCCATTAGGTAAGTTCGCCATTTCTTTAGTGCATGTAGTATGGCTAACATTTCCTTCTCATAAATAGGTTTCTGTAAATACTTTCCTTTGATTGGACGACTTTCAAAAGCAATGGGTCTTCCTTCCTGCATTAAAACTGCACCAATTCCATTTCCTGAGGCATCACATTCCACGATAAAGGTTTTTGTGAAGTCTGGCGTAGCTAAGACCGGTGCATGGCACATTGCCTCCTTAAGACGTTCAAAGGCCTTAGTTGCTTCAGGAGTCCATGAAAATGCATCTTTCTTCGATAATGTTGTTAGAGGTGTTGCTATTCTCCCATAATTCTTAACAAACTTGCGATAATACCCTGTTAACCCGAGAAATCCTCGCAACTTCTTTATGGTTGTGGGGACTTTCCATTCCTTAATGGCTTTGATTTTGTTAGGGTCTACTTTAACACCCTCGTGAGATACAATATGACCCAGATATTCCACCTCTTGTACTCCAAAGAAACATTTGGATGTTTTTGCATATAATTGTTTCTCCTGCAATATTTTGAGCACACTATCAACATGTTGAACATGATCCTTCCAAGACCCTCTGTAGATTAGTATATCATCAAAAAATACTAGCACAAATTTTCTAAGGAAGGGTTTGAAAATGGAATTCATCAACCCTTGAAATGTAGAAGGTGCATTGGTAAGGCCAAAAGGCATGACCAAAAATTCATAATGACCCTCATGAGTTCGAAATGCTGTTTTTGGAATATCTTCGGTCTTCATTCTAATTTGATGATATCCTGAATGAAGATCCAACTTGGTAAAGTAAATTTCTCCATGTAATTCATCCAATAATTCATCAATCACAGGAATGGGAAATTTATCTTTAATGGTGAGCTTATTGAGCTCCCTATAATCCGGACACATTTGCCATGATCCATCCTTCTTGTGTACCAATACTACGGGAGCAGAGAAAGAACTTTGACTAGGTTGAATTATGCCCGCCTCTAACATTTCTGCAATCATACGTTCAATTTCGCTCTTTTGGAAATAAGGATATCTATAAGGCCTGATGTTTGGAGGAACACTTCCTGGAATCAAATGAATAGCATGATCATGATCATGAATAGGTGGGAGTCCTTTGGGAGTTCAAACACCTTGGAATGATTGTCCAAGACTTGTTGGAGATCTGCAGAAATAGATGATTTTGATGTTGGAACTTCTAGTGAGCATAATTGTGCAATTACGCCTCGCTGTTCTTTCTTTAGAAGCTTTGTCATAACATTAGAGCTTATTATCCTTCCTGGCTTCCCCGCAATACCCCGTAATTCGACTTCCTTTCCTTCTGAAAAAAATTTCAAGAAAAGTTCTTGAAAATTAAAAGCTACCGTCCCCAAAGATTGTAACCATTGTACTCCTAGTACAACATCAGCACCTCCCATAGGAATGGAAAGCATTGGACTAGTCAATACATATTCCCCATGGTTAGCTTGATATTATGGCATTTTCCAGAGCAATTTATAGTTCCTCCATTTGCAACCATCACTTGACATTCTGGTGCTGGGTATAGGAAACAATTTAATTCCTTGGCTACCTTACAATGAATAAAATTATGGGTGCTGCCTGAATCAATCAACACTATTACCTTTTTCTTCTTGATTTGTCCTTCTATCTTGAGAGTTTGAGGAGTGGTAATTCCTGCCAGTGCATTACACGATATGGTCGGATTCATTTCTTCCTCTTCTAGGGCTGGTTCCTGGTGTATATCCTCTTCTTGTTCATTTCTTCTTCCTCTTCACAATCTATGTAAAATAATTTCTTCTCAGCACACTTATGACCTTTAGTGTATTTGCTATCACAACTGTAGCAAAGCCCTTTTGCTCTCTTTTCTTCCAATTGTTGTGGTGTCAACCTTGTAGGTTGTGGAAATCTAGGCGTAGCAACACTTCCTTCTTTATAGAATTGAGTGGTAGGCTTCCTTGTCTCCATAATTTTACATTCAACTTTTCTTGCCAACCTGAATGCCTTCTCCAATTAATCAGGTTCCAAAACGCAAACTTCATGTTGGATGTTATCCTTTAAAGTTCCTATGAAGAGATCAATCCTGTGTTCCTCTGGAATATCAGTTACCCTTATATTCAATTTTTGGGAGTCCTCAATGTGCTGCCCCACTAAACCCTTTTGTTTGAGATTTATCAATTGGGTAAAGAAGGTGTTGCTCTTTGTATCCTCATAATGTGCTATCATTTCCTCCGTAAAAATTGACCAAGTGACAATTTTTTACGGGAACAAAGCCATCGATACCATACAAATGTATTTTGTTCTAAATGTAAAGTTGCAATGCGTACCTTTTGTGTGTTTTGCACGTTATGGAGATCAAAATATTGCTCCATCTGTAGTATCCATGTTACAGGATCCTTTCCATCAAACTTCCTCATATCCATTTTTGGAACATGGTGGTTCTTCCCACCAACATTCGAGTTTATGAAATCACGATTAACATTTATTTTGTTCTCATCATGAGGTTCTTCTCCTATATTTCCGCCATTAGGAATCATTTATGGTTTTAAGCTTGTCATCAAGCCTTCCATGTATTCTTTTAGATCATTCTTCATGTTTTCCATGTTGTCTTTCATGTCATTCTTCAAACCGTCCATCTTCACTTCCACGCCATCCATTTTAGCTTCCATGCCTTTCTTAAAACCGTCCATCTTCACTTCCACGCCTTTCTTCAAAACTTCCATTTCATTTTTTGTTGCTTTTTGCGAGAGTGAAATTTGTTGCACTTGCTCTTGTAATTTTGATAGATCATGTTGCAATTCCTCATCTTCATGAGTCATAGTAGAGCCTTCTGAAGGCTTAATGGGTGTTGAATTCTTTTTAGGGGCCATTTTAGAATCCAATATTGATATCTATTCTACAAGATGCCCTTGGAATCAATTCAACTTGATTCTTCAAACAAGACTTATGCAATTCGGAAAAAATACACACCTTTTACTTGCTTTAAGGAGCTCGATATTGAAATTGAATTATCTTTGTAATTGAAAATATTCGATATCTGAAATTCAGCCCTGTAGTAGCCCTCTGAAGCTTCTTTCAAATGCCACAGGTCTGACCTGATTTGGATTCTCCAAGACAAAGTTGTGTCCAATCTCCCACAATGACCTAATTTTGGACTGGTTCACTAGAGCGAACTTGTACGACTTGCCACGTGTCACTGTTTTGTCCTTTGTCTCTAAAATTGATAGCCAATAAACTAAAGGCCGTGTACTTGCGACCAATTTTGACAGCACTCCAATCCAATCTCCAAAGAGAGAGTTATTGAACTTTTCCCACGATCACCTCTTTAAGATGAAATTCAGGAGCCTGAAAAAGCACTACCTTCCACAGATCATATCTCTAAAAATATTGCGAACCAAACTCTGAAATTTTTTGATGAATTTCCTCCAGATTTCAGCTTCGCACCATATGAATTTCAGATTCTTAACCTTCGTAGAAAACAATTTATAGCGCAAATGCCACGATGACCTGTTTATGAGCTTGAAAAAATACCTGACTTCCATAGATGATATCTCCGAAATTATTGCGAACCAAACTCTGAAATTTTTACACAGGCTTCCTCAAGATTGTTTCTTCGCACCCTAAAAATTTCAGCTTCTGAAACTTCGTAGAAAAAAAGTTATAGCGCAAATTCCACGATGACCTGTTTGGAGCAGCGAAACCCTAGAATCCAAAGCTCTGATACCAAATGTTGTGTAACCAGCTCCAAAAATAGAAGAAAAGAGATATCAACGCCTTAGAAATAGGCCACTTCGAGGGGGCAACCTCCAATACATTACATAAATGAACAATTCTTGGATGATACAATTTACAAAACCTCCTTTCTATATATAGGAGTCCATGGGGACATAATGTAATCCTAGTGGGCCACAATGTAATCCTAGCCGACCTAACAATAATAATTTAAGGGCACAATAATAACAAAATGGGGGTTACAAGGGTACAATAATAACAATAAGGGGTTTACACTAACAATAATAAGGGGCTATACTAGTGATATAGGGACCTAACATAAGCTTTTGGATATTTATATGTTAAGCTGGACAATTGAATTAATCTATTTACACATGTGCATACTACAAAATTATATGGATTCATTATTTATCGTGATGGAATGGGCTCTAAGAATTATTTGATAGAGCATATGTATAATGTATTTACATAACTAGTGTTTGAAGTTATCTACATAGATATGTAGTTTTGGTTATTGTTAAGTTCATTCATTATTAGATAATAGATAGTTTGTCCAAAATTAGAATATGGAGTTGAGTTATTGCTAGCTTGAATTTTAGAAAGGAAACTGTGTATATCTCTAGTCAAGGACATCTATGTATCAATTCAATTTGAGCTAAATGGAATAGAAAATTCAATTTGGAGTGTGTTATGGTTGTGTTCATGTCAGTTTTGTTGTTTTTTTTCTTCTTTTTTTCTTTTGTGTTAAATTTTCTAAAGCATTGTAGTTATTTTGAGAGTTGATTATTAAAAGGATTGGATAAGAATCCATGGGAGAGAAAAATTTTCTATATGTTCCTTATCATGAGTTGCTCTCGGTAAGATCATTTCATGAGGTAATGACTGCGGTGTTGTAACAACCCATGGTTTATTTTCTATGTAAATAAAAATAAAACCAAGGTCATGGGACAGATATTCCAAGTTGAATGTTGAGAAAAAAAAAGTGATGGCTATCACTAGTGATTAATTAATGGCTATGGAAATTGGCAAAGGAATTGGCAAAGGAAAAGAGGCAATAATTGACATTTTATTTATGAAAATAAAGGGAAATAGAAGAAAATGGAGATGAAGGGTCATAGATTTGCATGAGAGGGAAATTGAAAGAAAATGGAAAAAGTAGAGGTCTCAACGATCAAAAGCCTTCTTAGGATCAATTCACAACCTTTTTCCAATTCAGTTTTGGAGCTCTCTTTTATTCTCTCTCTCTCTCTCTCTCTCTCTCTCTCTCTCTCTTTCTTATACTCTTACACACTTAGAGTTTTCTTGGAGCACTCCTAGAGGATTTTTTGCATACTTTGGGTTTTGAGAAAGGAGGAAAAGGAAGAGCAGGAAGCGTGAGGAGACAACAGGATCAACAACTACAATGGACTTGATTTGTAGGTATTGAGTTGCATGTATGTTTTTCTTTCTAGTTTTGAAATGCATGATGTATGCATGTGATTATTTGGTTATGTGTTGTCATTGGTGTGGAGGATTGCTTGAATTGAAAGTGGTTTTAGCCTTGCCTTTCCATTTCTTGGATAGCCATGGTGTTGTGGGTTTTCCCATTTGTTTTTTTATGGTTGGTGCTCATAATTCCTTATGGATGTGGGTTGGAACAAACACTCTAGAATCCTTGGAAAAACTTGGGTTGAGTTACTAGTCCTAGAGCCTAGGTTGGGACAAATGCTTTGGAGCCTTGGAAGGTTGTGGGTTGAGTTACTAGTTCTTGGAGTCCTGGAAAACTTGGGTAGAGACCGATCTGGTTGGTGTTAGTGACGTCTGACTGTTATGTGGTATAATTGTTTGAAAGAGATATTTGGTTCAGCTCAATCTATGGTCGAGTGGCATGTCTTAGTCCAAGAATTGGTTGGTATTTTCATATATTAATAAGAGTTATTCTTCTATTATGATTCATGCATATTTTTAGAAATTATATTGGTGATATTGTGGTTGAGTTACCATGGTTACTATGCTGGTTATTTATTGGTTACATGATGTATGTTATTTAAATGGCTTATGTCGTGAATGGTTTAACTATTATTTGGTTGATGAATGTATGGAATAATAAGTGTTGTTGCAGCTATATGGAGAGGGCATAGGGCCTTTTTGGTGATTCTCAAGTGAATCTCAGACTTTTATGATTAGACATGCATTCATGGCTTATAGCTTACATGTATGCCATGTGTTTGACGAAATTCCTAGTGTGTTCGGGTCACTCAAGGTCAAGTTTCGAGTTGAGATTGAATGTTTAGCTTTATCATTGTGTCAATTATGATTATCTGGTGAGCTTAATGAATTAATAAATATATATGTATTTATAACCTAAAAGGAATATGCTCACAAAGTGTTTCTATAAATGAGCAATTTGGACCTCTAACTTCCTGGGGTTATAACTTTGGAGTATGATCTCTATTTAACTATTATAATGCCTTGTTTCGAATATATCCATGAGAAGACCAAAAGAAATCTAGTAAATTGGTCTTTCCCTTTTCTAATCTCCTTGTTTTCCCTAAAAAATTCGTTTATGACCTCAAAATGGCCTCATAAGTTTAGAACCCAAGAAAACTACAAAAAATAGAATGTTCTAGTAAATTTAAGGAGACAAAACTGAAAAGAAATAGTGTTGGGTCAAGTTGGGATGATAAAAATGTGATAATGTGTCACGGGGTGGTTGCAGTTAGTTCTGGACATTTGGGCCCAATTTCCCATAAGTGCATCTTAGCAATCAAGTCTCACATAGTAACTCTCATCTTCATGTTTACACTAGTGAGCAGGTTAAAGTGGGTAAATATGGGGTGAGGTGGTTACATGCGTGAGGTATTGTATTAGGGGATGAATGGGATAGGTCTACTACTTGAATGTAGAAGGTTGTGTTCTTATGAGAATGTTCATACAAATGACCCCATGTCTATATGCATATTATTTGCAAGAAGTGGAACAAGAGACATATGGAATGGACTAGCATTGTTTATGTAGATGGCCCCATGTTTTCATGCATCTTAGAGACATATGGAATGAAATAACATTGGTGGAACATGGACAAACTAGTGCATCAATGAAAGGGTCAGGGAATAAATTTTGTCATTAAAAGGGCTTATTGAGTGCTAGAGACTAGGCTCATAAATAACTTGAAATCCATTTAAAATGTATAACAAATATGGAAAAGAAATTTCCACACATTAGAGATTTATGTTCTATCCAAGTTTTCCTCTACCATAGGGAAAAACCATTTGAAAATTTGAAAATTGTGTTTTTTATTATTATTAAAATTAATGAAATGATTTTGAAAATCTATTATAAAACAACATAAAATAAAAGCTTGACTAATAATACCACTTGCGAAAATATTGATAAGAGAGCCTCAAATATACATGTGTGTTTGTGACACAATCATATATATATATATATATATATATATATATATATATATATATAGAGAGAGAGAGAGAGAGAGAGAGAGAGAGATCTAACCCTAAATATTGGTAGAAAATTTCCTTGAATGGCTGCTCAAGCCAAAATTGAAGTCCATGCAATTCGATCATCTTAAGCAAATGGGATAGCAACATGCCAACGCCTTAGGGAAAAAAACCTTGGCGGGAGGCTCCATAACCTTAACAAAATCAAAGAAAAATCTTCACCAAGACATAAAAAACATTAGGGCGAGACACCAAGGAAACCGTACACTCTCTTTGTAGACTAGAGTGCCATATACATAATGTGTCTTCACCATTATCTAATGAGGAGCAGGATTCTAGAAATACTCCCTTTCCTCTCCCTAGGGCATAGTAACAAAAACAAGACCTAAAAGAAAATGAAAGAATGGAAATTTCCACAAAACTTAAGGTAATTAACATATTTGCCACAACTTTCAAAGTTAATTGTTCCCTTCTAACTCATAATTCTCACACCAACCTAATAATGACCATAACAAATTTAAGGTAGGTAATAATTTTAGGCATATAGACCCGCTTCTATTGGAAAGACGACGTTGTTTTAATTTTTTTCATTACAAATATTATGAGTACGTTCAAGATTTAATATATATATATATATATATATATATTGTTTAATGAAAGGTTGTAATTATATTTATTAAGTTACTTGTACTTTATAAATGTGGATTTATGATTATTTGTGTTATTAAAAGGTTTCTTAATTGTGTATATAACTTCCAACCCTAAAATTTGAATTCTTGCCAAGCATATTACCATAGTTAACTTTCTTTCTTGCATTTGTGTCCTAAACTTATGGGCATTATTTCACCTTTTAATTTACATGGTTGGGTTGGTTACCACAAAATTCAAACCAACATTTAACTTACATGGCTGGGCTAGCCATTACAAATTTCAAACCATGTTATACCCTTCTATCTAATAACTCCCACAAGTCTATGTGTCACACAACTCCCAAACCATGTTATACCCTTCTATCTAATAACTCCCACAAGCTTATATGTCACACAACTCCAGCCTAAACTAGACAATATCACATCACTATTACCCACCAATCATGTTTTTTAGTTATATATATATATATATATATATATATATATATATATATATATATATCATCTCCAATATATCACCCCGATCTTGGGGGGAATTGGACAATTGACTTCACATCAAAGAGTGTCTTAACATAGTACCTCAACACCATCTATGCTTCACATCAAAAAATGCCTTGACAAAGTACCCCATCACCATCTAAGAACATATATATAAATTTTTAAAATATGAATCTATACAAAATATAATAAAACACTAATTTTTTTTAATCATTATTATTAATATAAAAAAATCATATTCATTTAAAAACATATATAATTTATCAATATTTATAATATATTCTTTTATGATTAACTGAAAAATAAAATAACAACACAACTAATTAACACATTTTAATACAATTAATATAAAAAATCATATTAAAAAAATTGTATTCAACCTTCTAATAATGCATTCCAAAACTACAATCTCCACACCATCAAGCACTTATATAATTTATAAGTAATATTTATAAGAGGTGCAAATTATGTAATTTACAATATTTTAATATTTCAAAATTTCAATTTATTTATATAATTAAAAATATTTTTTAATTTAAAATGATAAATAAATAAATTACTATAGGCGGTTTGATTTTGCTTTAATAATGAATGAATGAGTTTGTTACATGCACACATTTTGGCATTTAACAAACAGACTTGTATTTGACCAAACAGTCATCGTTGAGTGTAGACAAAGCAATTAATGCGGGTGCTCAGACTGTATTGAAAATCTCCTTTCATGGGTAGGATACGCCGACTGTTGTAAAATCGCTCAAGAAGGGTTGGAATTTGACCTTTTGAAGAATGTTTTTCCCATTCTTAAACGTATTGGAAGGCGAACAAAAACTTTGAAATCTATTATGGGTAAATAAAAATTAAAAACCATTTTGAGGTTTAAGTATTTAAGCTATAAGTCATAAATTTTAAGGAGTGGTTTAAATTTTATAAACACACAAAGAAATACCCAAAAATATTGTAGTAGTGGTATTTTTTAGTTGGACACTCACTATATTTTATAAAGAATTATTTGATGTTATTAAAGTTAAATTAGCGATTTATTATGTTTTTTTTAGTATAATTGCTTTTAAAACTTATTTCTTATTTCCCAATTTATTAGGGAAATATTTAACATTCAAAAATTTACATAAACATAAAATATAAATGACTATCATTAAATTTTCACTTGAAAAATATAATAAATTTGAAATCTTTTAATTCTTTTAAATCCTTTTACTTCTTCCTACAGTAACTACCGTCAAATCTACCTCCCAAATTATTATTATTAAAAAATGGCATATAATTTTTCTTATATTTATCAATTTAAATAAAAGTGAGAGCGATAAAAAATAAATTTGGTCATGATTAAATTTAATTCAAATTCCAAGTTTGCTGCAACTTTTTATATATATAGGTTAAATTTAATTCAAATTCCAAGTTCGCTGTAACTTTATATATATATAGCGGGTAAAGTTCTTTTAAATCTTTTTATTGAATTTTTTCATTTGTTTATGTGATTTGGGTTAAAGTTACAGATCACATTGACTTACAATGGAAGTCCTTTTAAATCTTTTTATTGAATTCTTTTATTTGTTTATGAGATTTGTGTTAAAACTAAAGATCACATCGCCTTACCATGGAAATTCGCAGACGGGAAACCGTACATAGTTTACTCTTACAAGAACTTCCTGCGGATAAGAATGATAAGGAGAAGCAAGATAACAACATTCAAGAGTTAAATATTTACGCAGTGTTGATTCTGTAAAGCTGCAACCAATTTTATTGTTAGTTTTCTCCTTTAAGAAGAACATAGATGGTACAGATATGCCATTAACGATAATGAATAAATAATAAATAATGTCAAATTTCAATATGAATTACAATAAGTTAAATAAGTATGGTTCAATAATGCAACATCTTGTTAGGGGTCAGACCGCATCCCATGGCCAAACGAGGCAACCTTCCTACTCTCTCAATCCCTTCTGCAAACATCACCCCCACCCCCATGAAGAAATGGGCCTACAAATAATAGTGAAAAGCCCACACCCCCGGATTGTCTGCCTTGAACCGCAGAGTAGTCCATCTGTAGGGAAACAACGCCATCGTGTTACAAAGTCGAGGATTCACCAAGTTGTATTTCTTGGTATTTTTTACAGGATTTTATTTTCTTCGGGGCAGATCCTATCAATGAGTACTCTCTTCTTGGCTCGAGACTGTTGACCACTACAACATAAAGGGGGGTTTTATGACAATATTTAAGACAATTTTTGGGTAAATTGTCTTAATTTGACACAAAAGAAAACTTGTGTATTGTCTTAAATATTGTCTTTAAGCCGGTGTCTCAAATTAAATCGTTTTAAAATTAAATTGTCTTAAAATATTGTCTCTATAAAGACAATATATAACACAATCATTTTTGTCTCTCGAGAGACAATTTCATTTTTGTTTCTTCTAAGACAATAGTTGCACTACAACACAAAGGGGGGTTTTAAGAGAATTTTTGGGTAAATTGTCTTAAGTTGAAACAATTTCATTTTTGTCTCTCCAAAGACAATAGTTGGAATTAAAGACATATTGTCTTTATGGAGACAATGTCTTTAATCCTATCTATTGTCTCTATAGAGACAATATAAAATAATGAACCCAGAAGAATATCTCACCATTAAAATAAATCAATATAAAAATATTTAATTAAAAGAATCAACAATATCATTGAATAATTCATGTTAGGGTACAGTGGAATCGAACCACCAACCTCCTGCATGGCAGGTGCTCTTCCAATGAGCTAGCACCCTTTAAAGAATTATGTGAGGAGTTATGGCAGTCCTTGAAATTGTATAATATGCATTGATTTTAAAAAAATGTTCAACACATAATTAGAGCAAAACAAAACCAAAGCATTCTTCGAAGTGAAAAACACTGACAGCAAGCCCGAACAATCTCAATACAAACCCACAAGTATAGACAGAAGGCAATGAAGCCAACTAAATTCCAATGAATTACGTCAAGCAGAACAAATACGGGATGTCCAACCTAGGTTTTCATCATTGGAGAGATATAGACGACACTAATAACCATATAACACAGTAACTCAAAGTGACTTTGAAATGACAAAAATTTAATTCGCAATTACTGATGACAGACTCCTTTATCCATACATTAAGCACTAGATAAATCCAAATAAATACTCACAAGTCTAATCGGTAAGCCCTTGGAATTGTGCATGATAGCAAGCTTTATAGGTGTGACCACTGTTTTTCCATTTACAACTCCAGAAACCCCTTGTTCCTATGTTCCTACAGTTACAGCAGCACCCCCATCCCCTTTGTGTTCTAATATTTTTAAAGATTCCCCTTTGTGCTTTGGAAGATCAAACTTACACTTGGCACCATGTACTTGCAAATACCTCTCTTGACAAAAAACTGAAATCCACGACAAGAAATTCAGTAAACCAATAGTTCCAAAAGAAAAAATATAATCTGATTAGAAACAACTGCAGAACATGAGAACACAAAACTCATCACTGAGTATCTTACAGCGCACTCAGGGTCTCAGGCCTCTCTGGTAGTGAAACAACAGCTGGTTTGACCTACAAAGGCAAGAGCATATAAATTTAAGGACTGATTACATATCATATTAAATGGAAGACAAAAAATAATGGATGAAAACACAGGCTGACTTGAGTACTTCACTTCCATCAACATTCTCCTCTGATTTTAAGGTTGCCAACCTATCTTTTGAATGGTGGAATTTGCATTTTGAACCAAATTTGCAGATGCTAGTTTTCATATACTAATGAGTCAATAACATGAAAATCGTTGTTCTCCAGAAATTGACAATGCAAATTTTAGAGGTATGTTTTCTTAATTATTATGAACAGATCTTGAGTAAATTTCAATGCCTGGAATTGGACCAACTGTTGGTAGCTTATTCGCTTACTTGAAGTCCCAGCCAAGCCTACCTCTAGATTGATGAAGCTGCCATGTCTCCTAAAGATGTTTCATTAAGTATGAGAAGTAGAATTTAAATCTATACTCAATGGCATTCTCTTCAAAACAGTCGTTGAATTCTTGTGATATAAGAGTAGTCCAACAGTAAAGAAAGTCATCATTTGTTATCAAAATTCTTACTTCATCAAGTATGAATCTCTTACTGTAGGAGTAGTCTTAGGAAGAGTTTCTCTTCATCCTAAAGTAGGGCTTCATAATCAGCAGCTGCTTAAAAGGCAAAGTAAAGGTTTCCTCATCAGAAAATAAAGGTTCAACATTTCATATCAGCGTTAAAATTACTTATCTCCAGTGTATCAAATTGAAGAGAGATGAGAATGACATTAATCCTCTTTCAGTTTTGAGAAAAAAAAAATGTCTTCTAATTTTTAATGCTTGCCTAATTTCTATAGGCAGCCGCAGGGAAAATATTTAGTAGGGTATCAAGCTGTAAGAATCACAGTAACAAAAATAAAACATATGGTTAGTGACCTTACACAGAATTGAGAAAACTGAGATACAAGGAAAAAGAAAAGTGTGTTTTCAACTCATTGAAAGCATCAATCTATACAGCTAGCTTCCAATATATATCATTTATAACATCAAATAGTCTGGAATATGCAGACATAATAATATAATGGATAAGGTGCAAACCAGAGGAGACTAAAAAATATAACCAAGAGGGATCCATGATAAAAAAGCATGCAGTGTGGCCAAAGTCGCCCTTATAAGTTCAGGACGTTGTGATATCGACAATACATAAAGACATAACTCATGTATGAGCCGAAACTCACTGCAGAACACCAAATACATATAAGTCAGTTTACATAAATAAAAGGCACACATAAAACATTTTCTTTTACCTGTTCAAGGACTGCTTGAGTTCTTTTATTTTCTGCTGCGTCATCTCACCTCTAGAAAAGTCAAAAACTTCTTCACTAAGGAGCTGAGCATAAGTAGTATACAACCAATTCAAGTAAATATTGGCAACAATCAAAGAGAAAGAAGTAAAATGATTCTTGATGTATTGTTAAAAATTTCACCTTCAAAATAGCCATGCAATTTTCACATATTGTTTCACTACTCTTAGTAGCCGCAACAAGATCAGGAATAAAACTAGGCCATCTACTTGGCCTTTCATGCTTCAACACCTACAACATTGGCAGCACTGTTTTAGCATTATCTATTTAATCAAGAAAAGAATAAGCATCCTAGTATTTACTATTAACCTTTCAATCACCTACAACCTGGAAAATGGGATACATGTTCAAAACGTAGGAAGAAAAGCTGCCAATATCTAGAAATTACTTACAAACAACACCCTCTCAAAGAGCATGGACAAGCTAATAAATTTACAAAAAAAAAAGAACAAAGGATAAATATTTAAGCAAACAAACAGACAAAATGAACATGCACAATGGTTTAACTAATTGACCAAATAAACCATACACAATACCACATTTATATTTTCCTATCTAGGATACACTTAACTCCCTTAAGATGAAATTAAATGAAGATAAGACACATGGGAAATAACACATTGATCAATGCGAACAAAAGTATGCACACAAAACCTCAGTGAGTAAAGTGTAGCTTTGAGAAGTCATAAACAAAAAGGTGGAGAAAAAGAAACATCGAGATGATTCTATTACTTACCTGAACCAAGATTACATTAAGTTTGTTTACATAAATCCTCCCACTGTGAAAAGAAGCTTCGTTACTTGAAAGCTGAATAACAATACATATAGAAGTTAATATATCCACTGGAAAAAAACAATGAAATACAAACCTAAACAAGATGTATATAATAAAAACAATAATCAATGTTTACCAAATAACATAAGACACATGCATTAGATTGACCTGAACAATGAGATCTGATATGTAATTCTTTATCCCATCCCATTTTTCAATTGGCAAAGCATTCCATCGATATTTGATTACACCTTCAATCACCTAAAATCACAAGAAACAATATTAACTTAAGCTAGCAATTAGAATTTTTACTAATGTAACTAAAAGCTGTATGCACCTTCAATCACCTAAAGTCACAAGGTTAAAAATGAAATTTAATTTTACTAATGTAAAATAGAAGCCATAGGCAGTCCACCTAGGAACCATGTGAAAAGATTTTACAGGGTCTACAAAGCAACAATCCTATGCATTTTCAATTGTTATCCAATATAGTCATCTTGGGCTACAATTATGCACTAAGAAGTCTGAAGGCATTGCATCAAAGATGAGATCTCAATTTCAGCAAGTGTATATGTGTCTAAAAAGAAGAAAGCACAACGGTACCTGAAGTGAAAATAACTTTGTATTCAGATTATGCCAGCTCTGCAGAATGCTAACAACTTGCAGCCATGTATCCAGATGAGCCTGTAAATCCCGAAATATATGCTCCGCTGCTGCTCTCTGCAACATAAAAACACAGACAGTAAAGTATAGTGCCAAACTATAGTGACAATATAAAAGATATTAAAATCAAGAACCCTTAGTTTTCTTTATTTCCCTATTCCAATTGCAAAAGTGACAACTACCTATAACATTATACGTATATCACTGTCCCTATAAGAAGTCACCTGGTTCATGTTCATGCTCAAATAATGTCAGAACAAAACACCGTGATTAAATTCAAGCTAAATTTTGAATTTCAAGGATTACATTCAGGGAACACAGTGCCTTAGCCGTAAGCATAAATCACTATCTGAAATCTCACAATTTAAGGATAAAAGCGCAAGCATATGGATTTAATTTCCACACGTATTTGTGAACTATTTGTCACAAGTTTGAGTCCTTGCTGTCAGACTGTTTACATTAGCATACTACAGAAATCATTCATCTCATCAAATGTACAGCATAAAGAGAACTTGACTAATCATGTAGAAAAAACAACTCATGATTTTGTCATAGTTCCACTTCTTCTAGCCATTAGATATCATATATATTCACATAATTCCTAACTTGAAATAAGATATTATATATTTACTCTGCTTAAAATACAAGCACGTGACATTTTAGGATAAGAATGATGCTCGCTAGCTAATCATTAAATCATAAACTAAGTTTTTGTGTAGGTACACAACGCTAACATGTATGTCTTTACACTCCATGACCTTCTTGTATCTACCTGGCATGAAGCAGTCAGGGATCTGTTAATACTGAAAAACCATTAGTGTCTGGCATAACTGGAACAATAAGGTGGGTGATGGGACATTCCACAACCAGGGACCAACCATTGGCACATAAGACAGACAACTAACAGAACAGAAGATGACAAGCCTAGCTCATGATGAGTCAATGGCTGGGGGTAACAGCAATAATATTGATGTTCTCTTTGTATATGGATAAACTTGATGTCAAATCTAATCCAAATTCCATTTCAAAAAGTCAAATTTATACAAATTTCATTGTCCTTCACTTGCACTTTGATTTAGATATTTCAGCAGCAAATACTCCTTTTGTTTCCACCAACTTGGCACAGTTGATTAGAATGGTGCCCAAGATTACTTTGTAAGTAGGAAGTTATTGGAGGATATATCCCTTGAACTAAACTCTACAAAAGCTACAGACATCGCTGAGGGCAAAAGATTGGAACAGACAAGTACATATCTAAAATTTTCTTGTTGTTTTTTGCAGGACACAAAATATGAACATAGAATCCACAGGCACAAGAGCAGGAGATGGCCATGAAGCTATAAAATTAGAAGCCACAGAAAACAAATTTAGAATTACATCAAGCAATTAAAAAAAACACAGATGATGAATAGTGATAATGGTGATATTTGATCATCAAAGTATAAATTTACACACAAGAGACACAGGTGTCCCAAAATTGATGAATAAAAATCAGAATACGCAAACCACATTAAAAGAATCAAAATAGCATGGATATACAACCATACTGCTAAACCATAACCACAAATAACCCACCAAAAAGAAGTACAGTAAGATACATACCCAAGTCAGTGCACTTTAGTATGCTTCGGAATTCTTGATTCATACTGCAATTATATCTCACAAATAAAACAAATTTCATGCCAGGTACTTTCCATAACATTTCTTTCCAAGAAAAAAGGAAGGCAAGCACATAGCAGATCTCATTTAATCCCAGAGGACAAAAGGTGATCAAAACAAATATCAATCAGAAACCAAAACAAGATAACCAAAGAGAACTAAGTATAGTACTATGCATACCCATATCAGTGCACTTTAGTATGCTTCAAAATTCCTGAATCATACTGCAATTAAATCTCACAAATAAAACTAGCAGTTGCCCCAAAAGGTGGAAAGAGAGGCCGATAGGATTTTTAAATCAAAAAAGTTGTACAAGAAAAAAGTAGTCTAAAAAATGTCTGTACACGTGTCATTTGGAGAGAAGAAAGGTAGACGAAAAAGCAAGTGTATTGATTCAAAAGAGAAAGCCTATCAGCCTAGTTGATATTTGTATTTTAGTATATAAATATTCGTATTTTAATTTTAAAAATTCATTATGATAAACAACCCTCATCTTTGGACCACCTACCAACATTGTCTTCACCGCTGCATTTAGAAATTCTGTTGTTGCTTCCACAACAGCTTCCAAACTTTTAGGATTGCTTATCCTACAAGAGTCCAACGGAAACCATGTCAAAAAAAGATTAGGATTAACTAAAGATCAATGATTAATAATAGAAATTCATTATTTCAAATTTAAATCCATAATTAAATTTGGAAATTAACAAAATAAAATTAGCTTCAAGCTTGCTAGAATGGCCCAGTTTGATTACTGGCTAAAGCAATAGAACACCACTGCAAACAGAAAATGCAAAATATCCACAGTATCGTGTAGCAAGATCTGGACTAACCTATATTGAAGCACATGAAAACAAATTAAGATAATCACAAGATCAATATAATATATCTCATGCAAATACTTGTGCCCACAACATTTAAATTTTGCAGGAAACAGTTGGGCAGATACAGTGAATATGAATGCAGACTTACATCTTGACAATTAACCAAAAACAGAGACAAAGATATCTTTTGATCCTTACTTTTGAAGGACCCAATCAAATATACATCACATTATTGTAAGAGTGGGAGTTCAAGTTCAAAATCGCCCTTTGTTGCAGGATGCAAGCACATCTTAAATTTTTAATGCTTTTCATTGTGTGTGAGTTCAATTTGTAATAACTGAAAAGTCGAGATTCATGTTGTAAATCCCTATGCCTTCCTTTTTGCTTTATTGTAGCCCGTTTTTATAAATTGACTACTTTTTATATAAAGGTTGATGCATGATTGAGTCTTGCTAGCATTACGTTACTGGATCGAGAAGCCTCTGCTTGTGTGATATGAAGAACTTCTTGAAATAGAGCAGGAATATGCTTGCTGATGCTCTAGTGACCAAGAAGGTCTGCATCATCTACACGAATAGAGATGTATGTTGGAAGTCTTGTTGTAATAATGAAATTCTAGGTTTTGCATATTTTCTCTTTGGTCTTGTTGCTACTAGCAATGGTGGGTATTAGTTTTTCATTCCCTTGATCTAGCAAATGCTAGGAAGAAGTTCTTGAGTTCTTGAGTCTTGAGCAACCATTTTCTGGTGCTGTGAAGTCTATTAACTGATCTTATGTTATCGTAGGTTGGCAAGGTTGAGTAGAGCTTGTTTGCATGTTGTTCCCTTAGTCTGCAGTTTCGAGCAAGGAGTATTTCGTGCAGAAGTTTATACTTGAGGCTAGTATTTTGAGTGGATATTACCATTTCTCATTGGGCTAGTAGTTTCCAATAAGGTATTTGAGATTGCTTGATTTAGTAGAAAGCTGACAAGAGTAAGCACTACACTTATTAAGTTTGCCTTGTCATATCACAATCCTAGCTTGAAGTTACCAATTGTTTTGGATAATTATAATGTTTTCATATTCGACTTGGGATTCTATGTCTATGTGGCTTTCTTATAGAGTGTGTTCTATGTAGTATGTATATTTTCATGTTGTTAGCCAATAGCTACACCCTTTTGTTGTATAACTAGGTCATAAAAGTGCAGACAATTACTCCTCTCCTTGGGAGCGATATTGAAGATACGAATTATAGTGAACATTAGTCTTCTAGCAATTTTTTCTGGTGAGGTACATTGCGTTGATTAAAGTTTCTACAGCAAGCCAATAGACACCTCAATAAGAGTGTGGCGTCACTATTACTGATATCCAAATTCAACCACACATTTTTTGAATTAATTGAGTAATAGTATGTGTAATATTTCAGGTAAATTGATTAAGTTGGCACTTGTACAGCTAAAGTGACCACGTCATGAAGATACACACGACTGTCTGAGTGGATAACTTAGGGTTTTGTCAATGTTTAGCCTTTCTTAAGTTTTGAATTTATGTGATGGAAGGGTGGATCTGCCTAATCCAACTCTTAATCAGATTTATGAGGTGGGAGGGTGGATGTGCCCACTCCAACTCTTAATCAAATCACTAATTTTTCTATTCTCTGCTATTGTTTTCTTAATTAGGGCTTGGGTTTCAAGGTGATTGCTTTTCATTCAATAAAGTGTGTTCACACACATCCATTGCAAAAACAGTTAACAAATAGTACCGTAGGACTGCCAATGGTTTAATGCTTGATTTGGGTTAACATGTGTCTTCTGACAAAGAAAACTCTCAGTTCCTGGGCACCACAGTTTACTGTGCAATTTTTCTAAGAGTATCATCATCATGGGTTGACCCAGCGGTACTACATCTGATATCTGTGGTATGCTGCCTGAAGTGGCAGGAGCACAACTGATATCTTTTGTTTGCTACCTAGACTGGTGGTATCACCTACAAAGCTGTGGTGTACCACAACTGATACACAGTTACTGGGCAGATGAAAAGAACAAGGGTTCTGAGTTTTGGAGGAATTTCCTCATAGCTGCTTAATCAATCAATTTGCCTATTGCGAGTCTGGAAATGGAATTATAGATAATGTTTAAGTTAAACCTCTAAATTAACTAAGAAACTGTAAAAAGTGACTTTTAACAGCTTTAAAGTTTGTGGTAAAAAAATTTCACATCCAGAATATAACTTTTAGAATAAATTCTATTTACTAAATTGAGTGCAATCACCACAACAAGCAGTTTAACTCACAGAATGACAAATCTTTCTTTTCTTGATTTCATTGCCAAAATGTAATTATATAAACCAAATAATAAACACAAGGGTATGGGCAAGGTGGATATCCCACTCTCTCTTTTCTTCTTCTTCTTTTAGTTTTTAGTTTTATATTTATATTTTTTATTTTTAGAAATCCTTTATTACCATACAATAGAAAATACTCCTTGTACTATCTATAGCAGAAATGACAAGGGCGAGGTTAGGAGTGCATTGAATATTCTGCACACTCCAGCTTGTTGATGACCAAAGATTCGTATTATTTTCTGCCTTTTTATTGGCTGTTAATTCCTAAGTTGAAACTGACTATCATAAGCTAAAAGACAATGCAAAAATATTTGGGGTGCATTGATCACTGCTGCTGAGATTTGATGTTGGAGTGGTGTAGTAGCTACCCAATTGATCATTGTTGCAGAAGTTTGATGTTCGAGTGGTATTGAAGCCACCCCATTAATGAGTATGAAAAACCACTCCGTGATAGATAGAGCAAAGGCAGGCTGGGATAAGGTGAGATAAAACCCACAGAAAGGTATCAAGGTACGCTTCGAATATGTTTTCTTCACTTTCACTTCTGTCTTGCACAGCTATCGTGCACCTTAAATAATGGGTATGCACGGTGGGAAACTGTATAGTGGCATATAACAACAAACAGAGCGCAGATAAGCATATAAGGAATATAAGTTGAAGGTAGGGTATGGATTTCATATCTGAAACATCCATCAAATTTGACAGTTTCTGCAACTCTAGTACCCATTTTGATGATTTTAACAAAGAATGTTGACGGGCATGAAACAATTTTGGCTGTATTTGACACTGACATTGAAAGGGGAATTTTATGAAAAGAACAAGTTTGTGACGATATGGAATATTGGCTTTTAAACTGTGAAACATATTTTTTTTGTGTCATCCCTAGATAGGCAATATAAATTGTCTATGTAAATATGAATATGTCATGAATTTGTGTCTATGTAAATAATGAAAATGAATTTGAAATAAAAGTATGTGAATATGAGGATCGTTGTTGGACATAACTAATGAGTAATGTATATAGGAAGTAGGGTAGAAAGACGGAAATAAAAGTATATCTTTTGAAAAAACAGATAATATTTTTTTGAACAAATTATAAATAACAAAATTCCAGGACACATCCCATAGAGAAAAACAAGAATGGAGACAATGACATCCATAAAAAGCAGAGGATAGAGACAAGTTACCTGTAATATGAGGAGGAATCTACACAATATTTATCATTTAGGAAACTCCAATAAATCATAATATTTTTCTTAGAAGTAGTTGATTTTGTAACATACTAAAACATAAAGAGGAAAAAATGCCAGGAGGGCAATTTTTGGCATCCAAATACCATAATTCAACATCTGCAAGGAAAGCATAAGTGGACAGGATATCTCAACCACTAACTTCAACCCAATCAACCAAACTATTTACAAAAATCACTAGTGCACCATATGCTACGACATAGTTTCCATAAAAGGGATCAGGATACGATATGCAATTCAATATTGCCACAAAGTATCAATTCCCTTCAAAATGAGATAGCATTGTCAGAAATTTGAGATCCAAAATATTTAACAAAACTGGCATATACTTCATTGCACTAGATGGGCATCTCAATTCATACCCATCAAAGACATTTTATGAATTGAACTCCACATTGGATACGTTATCCATAATAGACATCCTATTAGGTTGTCAAGATGCAAGATGTCATCAAGGTGGGGGAGTCCATAGGAGACATTGATGTCCACAGTGAAGGAAATACTCAATTGTTTCTCCATGAGGACATCACATATGGAGTAGCAAGAATGAATCTTGGTGGCGAAATTGTTCCCACCAAGAGAAAGTTGTTGCTCAACTTTGTATCTGAGCTATTGTTTAAGGCTATACTAGAGTCATTATTTAGGACTGCTGGTGACTGTTGGTTATAATATTCAATACTAAATTAACAATATTCATTTACTATCAATACTAAATTGCTTTGTCAAAAAAATTTAGCACTAATATTGGGTATCTTGGTTTATCATGCCTCAAACTTTAGTGACGTTAATCAACACAAGCTTCAATTTGTGGCAACCAATATCAATTCGATTTCTAGAGGTTTGAGAGGGATTGACAACCATTTCTGTATCCTTCTACTCAAATAGATCAATGAGCCTCACTAATTGCAGGCCAAAAGATAGTCTATAGCTCTCTACATAAATACATGACTCATGCTTGCAAATTATTTAAATAAATATGCCAATGACTCCTAGAAAAAGTTTCAATGTGACAAGTAAATCACTGCTCAGAAGGGCACTTGGTTGTATAAATGCCATTCTTTTCTTGTAAATTTTGTGTTCATCAAGGGTTGAACTCATATGATATCAAGGATGAATTGCTGCCTATGTGGAAGAGCCGTTAGTTTAAAATTTTACTTGTCATTCTTATATTTAAATAAATCGTTGTTGATGAAAGAATTATTGAGCAAAGTTTATTTTCTGATTATCGTATGCAAAACATAGAGTCAATATCCTTTGGGTTGAATGTTTTGAGTTGAATTACTCCCAAGAAAAATCGATTTGCATTATCCTTTAGATAATTGATTTCTATTAGACAAATTATAGCCTTGTTGGGCATTCCCCTGGAATTAAACGAAACCTATAAGTAATCAATTGCTATAGGCAAATCGCAACACACCATTAGGCCCTCTTTTGATGAATCAGTATATAAAATATATTACAAAATTGAACTACTCCTAAACCATTAGGCACTATTTTGATGATTTAGTATACAAGACACATTACAAAATTGTACTGTACTGATTATTGAGAGGAATCTTAATGAAGTAATCAAAATGCAGTTATAAGTTTAAATCATAATCTGGACAAGCAAAGGCGTAGCAACTACAGCCTAGAAATAATGTGTTGGCAACTTTGGCATCTGTTGGATTTTTACTGCAAACTAAATTCTCTATTCATTAGTTATTTCGGAGGTACATAACAGAAATGAACTACTCTAGTGATTATTGAGAAGAATTTTGATGCAGTTATCAAACTGCAGTTATGAGTTCAAATACTAATGCAGACAAGCAAAGGCACAACCACTACAGTCTAGAAATTATACGTTGGCAACCTGGCATCTATTGACTTTTCACTGCAAACCAAATTCTCTAGTGATTAGTTATTTGTCGCGAGCATACAACATTGTCACTGACAGCAGTGCTTGAAGTGGGATTCATGCCAAGAATGTTGGGAAATGATGGATTGGCAAGCACAATTGAAAGTTTCCACATATGCCATAGAACCATGGAGGAGATGAATTTGATTCATAGTTATAAATTAATTTGGTGGCAATCAAAAGCTACTGGGAAAATGTTCAAATGGAATTGTATGTATGACGAAGGTTTGTTCTGTTAGTTTTTGGATAGCGACCACTAGCCACACACTCCTGCACACACAAGATAAATCCTGTCACAACCAATGAGAGGGGCTTTTTATTGGTTGCTAATTCCTAAGTTGCAATTGACTATCATAAGCTAACAGACAATGCAAAAATATTTGGGGTGCATTGATCACTGCTGCTGAGATCTGATGTTGGAGTGGTGTAGTAGCTACCCAATTGATCCTTGTTGCAGAAGTTTGATGTTCGAGTGGTATTGAAGCCACCCCGTTAATGAGTATGACAAACCACTCCATGATAGATAGAGCAAAGGCAGACTGGGATAAGGTGAGATAAAACCCACATAAAGGTATCAAGGTACGCTTCAAATATTTTTTCTTCACTTTCACTTCTGTCTTGCATAGCTATCATGCACCTTAAATAATGGGTATGCACGGTGTGAAACTGCATAGTGGTATATAACAAAAAACAAAGCATGGATAAGCATATAACGAATATAATTTGAAGGCAGGGTAGGGATTTCATATCTGAAACATTCACCAAATTTGACAGTTTCTGCAACTCTAGTACCCATTTTGATGATTTTAACAAATAATGTTGACGGGCATGACAAAATTTTGGTTGTATTTGACAGGAAAAATCACCCATGAATTTCCTGTCAAATTCCATCCCTAGTTGAAGGGCCCAACAGGGCTGACACCAAAATCATTGGGGATCTTAGTACAGAGGTAATGGATGATACTATCACATCAACCCAAGGATTTTCACCCTAAATTCAAATTCTAAATTGGCAAAGCCTATAGTGCAGGCAATAACTTATAAACCAACTATGTCTTCCAAATTTATTCATGTAGAATCATTCACAACACAGCCATGGAAAGTCTAGGAAGAAGTATTATTAATGTGGAAGGGAACCCTATCATAGGGAAATAACACTGGTGATAGTTTGTAATAACAAACATGACATGAATAACAACCACAAACCAAAGGGCTGAGGCACTGAGAATGAAAAATAGCCTGTTTGAAGCTAAAGGCCTCCACCATTTCACTTTTCCGCGATTTTTTTTACTTTCACGCGAAAGATAAGCATATGTGTTGACCTTATGGGTATTGTGAAGTACATTCCAGCTAGTGGTCAGGAGTTCAAACTTTAAATTCCCATGTCATGTACTATTATTATCCATGAGCGCATCAATCGACAATAAGACAGAAAAACCATAGGCAATGCCCTAGCACCCATCATCTACACCTGCAACCTTTGAAAACCAGCAGAAATATTGCTTCAAACAGAGTTTAGAATTATTTTAGAAGCACACATTGCACCATTCTTCGATATAATCTCCTTGTTCAGAGGACATGCAACCATCTTAGTCACAAAATAATTTATAATACTAGAGAGAAAAAACACAAACATAACAAGTACAGAATGAATGACTGAATGATGCTTACTTGTATGATTGATTGTTCGAGCTCAAAGTGCCTGCGCAAACACGTCAGTCACAAGAAGCAGCCCATCTTCATGTTCTTGAAAGGCGCTCGTGTCATTCCTTTTCTCCTGCCTCTGCCCGGTTCCTCCTCCCATTATTTGGAGCTAAACTGCTAGAAGCTAAACCACTGGAATCTGAAGTAGAGCATTGGAAGGAACCACTGGAATCTGAACCACTGGAATTTTCCCCATCAATAATAGGTTCATATGGTCCATGATTATCCAACCACTCCTGATATGTGGTGAACTCGAATTTGGGCTCCCTCTCAAGATCTAAAGCTGCAATATATTTGGAAAATTTTTCATTCTCTGATGGATCAATATCAAGTGTAACTAATTGTTCCCTCCAGCATCTGCAAACCCCCTTATGGGTCATAGTGGTGTGCATAATTTTCCATTCCCCTTTATTCAACCAGCCCTGCCCGTGCCACCCTCCTCCTGTAGCTACACTGGCTTCTCTATTTTTCTAGTATCCGAACTAGTAGTACCCACCTCTTTCGCCACTTTTCTCTTGAACCATTGCTCGATAACATTCGCAGTCAATGGAGACACCTGTCGAATACTAGCTCTCAATCTATGCAACAGAGAATAAACTCTCTCTTCTCTACCAGCTTCAGCGCTGAGCTTTAAGAGTGCTGCTACCAAATTGGAATTAAATGCAGGATGCCTTGTTTTGGAAGGTTCAGAAGAAATTTTCTCCAAAACAGAGGTGCCTAGGTTCTTGTTTTTCTTCACAGCAGGGTAACTTGCATTTTTCTCTTACTGGGCATTTTCTGACTTGAATTTCTTCCGTAAGCATCACTATTTCCATGGCTTTGGCTTCTTGATTTTGTGAAGGAACCTGTAGACTGAACCGAACCAGGAGGTTGCATTGTTATGCTATAAAAATCATGTATAAATAATGCGTTACAGGAGTTCATAAAAATACCCTGCTGGTACATTAAAGCAAAAGTGAAATGCATAAAGAGTTTAGAAAAATTATGGAGAACTTAAAGGAACTTACAAAGCCGAAGCCTCCAGTCCTATAGTAGGGCTGAGACCAGGGGGATGGTCAAATAAGGAGATCTCACCCCACCGGGTGAATAAACTGACTGCAAGCACTTAAACCGAGCTGTATTCAATCTGGGCGCATTGAATCCCCTCAAGTAGCCAATCTCTCTGCAAAATTTCCGCCACCAGTCCTCGTAGGCAGTTTATGGCTTGCCCAAAACCTCTCGTCGGCACCAATCCAGCCGCAAACAGCCTGAAATACTAAAAGGATCATTATCCTTAGCGCTCATGCTACTGTTGTTGCTGCCATTAAAGACCGCGGGTGATGAGGGCTTCATGTTTTGTTCTTTCCCTGTGGGTTTCGATCTGCGGTCCTACGAGAAGCTGAGAGAAGTACTGAGAACTGAAGTCCTCCGCCATCATAGAGACAATAAGCATTGTTGGCCTAGTCAAGGGACCTCAATCTAAAAACCCTATTTTTTATTTTCTTCGTTCTCGCCCTAGATTTCGCAGCAGTTTTGCATACCAATCACCTTTTTCAGAATCAAAACCTAGAAGAAAGTTTGGACTAATTCAATATGTATCACTAAGTCACCATGTATCAAGAAATTTATATTAAGTTAATATTTTAGAACATTAATATAAAGATACTTCATTTCATTTTTGGAAAGAAATTTATGATCTTCGAATTTTAGGTTACTTGTTCAAGTTTTTTTGGACATAGAAGGAATCTCACAATTTACCATTCGACCAATTTTTAGTCTTCTCTCATAATGGAAACCCATCGGGTGTATCTGTTATGATTTTCTTTTCAACGGAGAATATGTGATGCAAACATACAATATACGATTTTTTTTTTAATTAAACTATGGTTTCTCTCCCTTACCATGCTCAGTTTATAATATATTTTGAACCGTAGCAATTGTGTTCAATATACTGTAATTTATTATGATCAAATATTTAGAGGTATTTATAACATTGTTATAGTCTCCATATGCCGACTCCTATTGAAATGTTGTGTGGCATGTAGACATGATGTAATTTATATTACAATTTATTATTTTTGTTCCCTTATAATGTCAATTCGTAAATATTGTGTACAATTTGGAATTATTTTGTAGATCGTTCGTAATATGAGAGTCTTGTTCTTTACAAAATAACTATGTTTATATTTCTAAATTTATATTAAGTTAATATTTTAAAACACTAATATAAAGATGAATAATGAGAATGAAGTGGTAATATAAAGATCATGTGGTTAGTCAAAGGTCAATTATTAAAATAACTCATGTTTTTGAAGTATGTAGATTTTCTTTCCACTAATAAAGATGGTAAGAATTTGGTAGAAAAGGTAAATATAAGTAGAGTCTACTACAATTTATGGCTTATTCGTGGTGAAACAATATCTTTTAAAAGTTTTTTTTGGTTCATGATCAACTTAAATAGTAAAGAAAAAACAAATAAAGTTGTAAATCAATAAGAATTTTAGCTCTTTTTATCATCATATATCAACAATTAGAAAGAAGTTTGCTATAAGATTAGGTCGTTCTTTAAAATTTATCTAGTGTCACAAAATAAGCTAATCATTTGGTAATGATTTAGTAGAAATTTTAGGCATGGGCAGAGTTCTACTATGATCCAAAGCTCATTCATAGTGGAACAATGCTTTTACAAGTTTTGCCAAGTTCTAGGTCAATCCGTATTGTCAAAATTTCATTGTGGTTTTGGATGAATGAGAGTCATGACTATCTATGTCTTCAAATTTTTCTCATTATAGGGAAGTTTACTGGTGTATTAAATGGCTCTATGATATCACCCCTAACCTCCATATTCACAAAGTGAACATGGGTGTTTAATAAACATGTAGTTATGATTGAGATATTTATTATGCACCTAAGTGTTTACTTAATCAGGCATTGTGCATGGCATGGCATGTTGATACATACTCCAACGAAATTGCATTAGTTTTGTGTCACCATGCAATCATTTTTGCACTAGTGACGAAGTTCCTACACCTACAACAACAACGGATAATCCTACAACAATGTCAAGTTCCCTACGTGGTCATCTCATCTGTGGTTTAATAAACCCATGGTACTACAATGATCACCAATCAAGTATGACTAGGGGAATTACAGGTCCATGCCAATGTCAATGGTCAACTTGGACTAAGATAATTCCTATGAAAGTAGTGATCAAGTTTGTACATTGTGCGTAAGATAAGGTGCTTATAGTCACTAAGTGATGGTTGTAGTTACAAGGATAAGGTTTTGGTGTTATAATGCACGGATTATAAGGACCAAGGGCTGTGAAGGCTAAGCATTGTTGGAAATATGAATTATAAGGTTAGGGGTTTTAATGCAAGGATTATAGGGACTAAGTTTGTAAACATTAGGGATTATTTTAAATATGGGTTATAAGGTTATATTAAGGGTTTTAGGGTTTAAAAAGAGATAGGGATTAAAGGTTATAAAATTTAGGGTTTATGATGGTAAAATGTAAAGAGATATAATGGTTATAGTATTATGGTTATGGTTTATATGTGTTAAGGAGTATAGTGGTCAGGTGTCAATGATTATATGTATTACATGTTAGAGAGGTAAATTCTTTTAGAGGATAAGGGTTGTAATCTTTAGGTATTAAGTGTGGCAAGGGTTATAAGGATTGGGTCTTATAAGTTTTAGAGGAATTAGGGCTTAGGATTAAATTTCATATGAATTAAAAATAATATAGGTTATATGTTAGAGGGATTAAGGACTATAGGGTTGTTGACAGGGCAAAAATTCCACCTTGCCAACAAGGGGGAATTAACTCAATCGTAGGTCCCAACTAGACCCGTTTTTGTTTGGAATGGCTAATCCCAACAAGTTTTAAGGATTGTGATAAGGGTTAGGGAATAATGAGTTAGTGGTTAAGGGATTAGGGATTAGGGGCTTAGGGGTTAGAGGAATAGGGGCTTAGGGGTTAGAGGTTTATAGTTTAGGGGTTAGGGGAATAATGAGTTAGTGGTTAAGGGGATAGGGATTGGGGGCTTAGGGTTTAGGAGATTTAAGCGCATTTACGGGTTAGGGGAATAATGAGTTAGTGGTTAAGGGATTAGGGATTTGGATTAGGGGAATAATGAGTTAGTGGTTAAGGGGTTAGGGATTGGGGGGTTAGGGGTTAGGGGATTTAGGCGCATTTAGGGGTTAGAGGAATAATGAGATAATGGTTAAGGGATTAGGGATTGGGGGCTTAGGGTTAGGGGATTTAGGCATTGTTAGGGGTTAGGTGAATAATGAGTTAGTGCTTAAGGTATTAGGGGCTTGAGGGTTTGGGGATTTAACAATTAAGGGTTTTAGGGGTTAATGGGTTATGGATTAAGCGTTAACGGTTTAGGGGTTTAGTGGTTAAAGGGTTAGGGGTTTAGGTGTTAGTGATTTAGGGGTTTAAGGTTTTAGGGGGTTAAATGGGTTAAGGTTTTAGGGGTTTAGGGGGTTAAATGGGTTAGGGATTAGGAATTAGGGTTTAATGGGTTAGGGGTTAAGGGTTTAGAGGTTTAGGGTTTAGGGGGTTAAATGGGTTAGGGTTTAGGGGTGTATGGGGTTAAATGGGTTAGAGGTTGGGAATTAGGGTTTAAGGGGTTATGGGTTAAGGGTTAGGTGTTAGGGGGTTAAATGGGTTAGGATCGGTTTAGAGGTTTAGGGGGTTAGGGGATTTAGCATTTAAGGATTAGGGTTAGGGTTTAGGGGGGTTAAGTGGGTTAGGGTTTTAGGGGTTTATAGGGTTAAATTGGTTAAGGGTTGGGAATTAGGGTTTAAGGGGTTAGGGGTTAAGGGTTTAAAGGTTTAGGGTTTAGGGTGTTAAATGGGTTAGGGGTTTAGAGGTATATGGGGTTAGGGGATTTAGCAGTTAAGGATTTTATGGGTTAGGGGTTAATGGGGTTAGGGTTTAGGGGTTAAATGGGTTAGGGGTTTAGGGTTTTAGGGGGATAAATGGGTTAAGGGTTGGGAACTAGGGTTTAAGGGGTTAGGGGTAATATTTTTAGGGTTTAGGGGGTTAAATGGGTTAGGGGTTTAGAGGTTTCCCTCTCATATCCATATTTGTTTAATTTCATGATTAATTAGGCATTTTTAATGTGTCACTACTCGGTCAATTAGGATTAAGTTATGATGTAACTGAAGGATCAACTAAAGATATATTTTCCTCCATCCCTGCCCCAAAACCCGTCCTTGCACCCGTCCCTTAGCCAAGGTAACCCTTCCTTATATTCAAGGTGTTACTGATCACTTTTCCAGAATTCTATCTAAAATGAACATCAAAACCTTATTTAAACCCCATCGACTCCTAAATAAGGAAGCTCGTAATCTCAAGATCTGTGGCCTTAGGCTCTGGGGAAATTACCTCCCTCTTACCCACTAGCAATTTGTTGACGACATTATGCTCTTTTGTCGTGTCTCACTGAAGGAAGAAAAAAACATTAAAGATATACTCTATGTGTTTATGGAAGCCTATGGCACCCTTATTAATAATGAAAAATTATCCATCTTCTTCTTTAATAAGGCTGGAAATATCAAAACCTTTATGGCGAGAGTGTTGGGATTTGGTATCAGATATCTTCCCACTAAATACTTGGGCATGCCCCTTACTAAAAGCTCTGTGAAAATTGCTTGCTGGAGTCATCTTATCCACAAAATTGAAAGCAAGCTCAACAGTTGGACTTTTAGAGGCCTCAATATGGCTCCCCGCACCACCCTTCTTAAATTCGTCCTACAATCCATCCCCATTTACCAACTATATAGAATGGCCACGCCCAAAACAATTTGCAGCAAAATGGAGGAAATATTCAATAAATTCCTTTGGGGAGGGGTCCAACAGTTGAAAAAATGGTCCTTGGTAGCATGGTTGAACCTCATCAAACCTACGATGGAAGGGGGACTAGGCCTTAGAGACCCATTTATTCTTAACCAGGTATTGGGGGCGAAAGTATGGTGGATATGGGCATAGGGAGGAACGGGACTGTGAAAGGATATATGGACAAGGAAATACGGCATGCCCAACCGTAAAAAGGATATTTTAAGATACTCGGACCCCCCTAAAGGTTGCGTGAGTTCATTTATTGTCCAGGTTCGAGAACGTGCAAAAGTTCGGCGACGTGAAGGGATGGACACACCATATATCCTGAGTGGGGATGTGAGTGGAGTTAGATAAGAGGCCGTAGGATTCTCTTATGTTGAAGTGGCCAGCCGCATTAGAGCCCCATATTAGCTTGCCCGGCTGATCGTCCCTTTGAATCTTCCTTTTCCTTAGCTCATTAGTTAGGTTAGTCCAATCCTGAGAGTGATTTTGCTAGACCCATTCCGAGGCCTCGAGTCATTCCCTCCATTCAGTGTTTTCTTTTTTTTTCCAGGAAAGGGCTTCTTTGACCGAGGGAGAGCCCATAAGAAGAGTGTCATCCACATATTGTTGGTGGGTTGAAGGGGGGTTAGAGGGGTAGAGGTTAAGGGGTTATAGGTTTAGGGGGTTAAATGGGTTAGGCGTTTCGAGGTTTAGGGGGTTAGGGGATTTAGCAGTTAAGGATTTTAGGGGTTAGGGTTTTGGGGGTTAAATGGGTTAGGGTTTTAGGGGTTTAGGGGTTTAAATGGGTTAGGGGTCGGGAATTAGGGTAATTGTGAGGGCATGATAACTAGGGAGTGTCGGTTCATGCCAAGGATTGAAAAGGCATGCTAAAACATGCCAGAAATTGTTGGGCACAACATTTGGGTTGGGCACAGCATTGATTTTCCAATGACTTGGTTGGGTTCCCAAGTCACAAAAAAAGTAAGGCTATCTATGACGGCATGAAAGCTAAGGAATACCAAGGTGTGGCAGGGAATGCCTAGAAATACTAACACATGCTAGGAAGTTCCAAGGCATGATAGGCATTCCAAGATGTGCCAAGTGGCAGGGTGTGGCATGAACACATCCGAGGGAGTGTGAGGGCCAAGTGTCAGGGAAACACAAGGAAGCACTAGTTTCAAATGCATGGAAATGAAGTATCAGCCAGTTCCAGGTGTGCTAAGAAGGGAGTGACACGGTATTCTAGGAAGTGCCAAGGTGTGCCAATGTGTGCTAAGGAGTGTTAGGGAGTGCCAGGAAAACATAACAGAGAAGTAGGTCAAAATGCATAAATGAATGAATAAGAGTGTGTGACAGGAAGTGTTAGTGAGTTTTAGGTATCTCGAGGAGGGAGTAACATGGTATGATAGGGACCCCGATAATTGTTTTCCATGGAGAATTATTTACGTTGTATCCATTGCATTAAAGCAAGAGGTCTGTCAATGCTTTTTTGTATGTGTTTATAAATTGGAAGAGACCTTAAAATCTACCTCACCAATCTGACCACAATTGGTGAGTGCAATCATTTGCGAAATGGCATCATGAGTGGAGCCTTTTCCAAAAGAGATTATTAATTTACATTACAATATATACAACATGTAGTTAGCACTCCATCCATGTTAGTGCACACACCTAATGGTATAAGTCCTTAAACTGGTACAAAAAAAATGATTTTATATATTCACATACGGGACAGTCAAAAGATGTAAACAAAATCACATACTTATCGAAATCCTCAACTAGGAATATGCTAAATTGCTTCAAAATGTGGTTGCAACTAGGTAGGAATCAAAGACAATAATTGCAATGGGTTAAGGGGATCTAAGAGAGAATTATGTAAGGAGCTTCTTCTAGGTAAAGGACATTGGTATTACTATTGTTAAAGGGGATGGCATACAAGGATACATTGGTAGCTATTGATGCAAGAGCATAATTTCAACAATTTATTTCAAAATTTGTATTTGTCCTCCAGAAGGTCTTAGAGATTTATAGGAGGAAGTTGGTTTCCTTGTTGCCCTATAATTTTGTAGAATTTCTAGTTTCATATTTGGGATAGGAAATTTTAGTAATTTTAGGCATAAGTTAAGATGTTGTTTGATTTTTAAGGCCTCCTAGTCATTAGGAACGTTGAGTCTTATGATTAGGATTACTTGTGGCATCCTATGTATTTTTCAAACTCCAATACACCAAGGAAAATATGTGGAGGACATTTGGGGGAAGTGTGATTGTCCATAAAATGTAGATCGGATTTGGGGAACTTGTAACTCTTTTCCTTGGACCCTACTAGTTCTTAGAGGAGTTAAGGGGTTAAGGATTTAGGATCAAGGTGTTAAGGGTAAAGGGTAAAGGGTTAGGGCTTATGGGATTTAGAGGCTAGGGGGTTGAGGTATAGGGGGTTTAAGGGTTAGAGGTTAATGAATTAGTGGTTAAGGGATTTAGGGGTTAAAGATTAACCATCAAGGGCTTACATGTCAGGGGATTGAGGGGTTAAGTGCCTAAGGGTTATGGTATTTATGTGTCAGCGAGTTAAGGGGTTAGGGGTTAATGAGTTTAGGGGTTATGGGTTAAGGGTCAAGGTTTAAGAGGATATGGGATTAGGGTTTATGGGGTTCAAGGATTCTAAGTTAGGGGTTAGGGGTTAAGGGGTTAGTGTCTTTGGGTTTAAGGGATCAAGGGGTTAATTTGTTATGAGTTATGGGTGTAGGGGTTAAGGGATTGTGGCTTTGGGGTTAAAGGGATAGGTATTTTAGTGGTTATGGGTTAAGTGCATATGGGTTGTAATAATGTGGCCCCTAATCCCCTTGTCAAAACTATTGGGGTTTCCCCTATAAATTTATCTCATTGCCTTACCTATAGGTCCCCTACCCCCTATGTCATAAGGCCCTAAGGCTCCTTCTCATTCTCTAATGTTAGGATTATAGATCTCAGTAAACCATGCTCGAACCTCTCACTTCTACCCATCCATGCTACCCTTGTGTCCCCTTGCCCCATTCAATACACCAAAATATCCCCCTCCCCCAAAATTCATGATAATTGAACATTTGGAGGCGATAATTTAACAACAGCTTCGCAACTAATCCATTTATAATGGTGTCTAGGAGCTATTAGATGTAATTTCATTGAGCTACATTGATAGGTGAGAGCTATGCATAGCTCACTAAAGGTGTATCAAGAGGCTATTAGTCTATTTGCTATATAATTTGACTCTTTTTATTTGTAAATTAGCGAAATGGAAAAGATGTGGAGACAATCTCCATTCTTCTTCTTTCACCAGGCCATGTAAAATAAATGAAGAAAATAGTCTCAACCCCTTGGAGAAGGAAAGTTGAGAGCAATAATTAGCATGAAAAAACAAAGAATCCAATGAGTTAATTTTAGAGGCGTCTCCCTTTGTAAACAAGCATCCATAAGCTTGTTAGTGTTAGTATGAATTTTTACTAGAGGTTGAGTAGTCTTCACATCACCAACCACATCCAATTGAAAGGTACCAATCCCTACAATAAAAATGATGTCTCCAAATAAGGTGTAGTTAATACCAATAATATCACCTTATGAATCTATTACAATATGATTTGGAAAGTACGTTTCCATACATGTGTGAAAGAAACAATCCATTTGGTTAGCAAAAGGAAGTCTTTTTTAAGACCTCCAGAAACCCCCTTGAAGGAGACAAGAAGGGTTTGAAACCATATAATAAATGTTGATCTATGAACCCTATTTCTGATGTGTTCTATGCATATGTTTTTTCACTCGGTTTGACATGTGATAGACAATATATGAAGCCTTTTTTTCCATGTATCATCTGCATTAGATATCATGTTGCTAAGAATGAATTGTCTGGATTAGAGTTAAAGTTCCTATTTTAGTTTTTTGTCTTTTTTTTGTCTTTTAGAGTACAAATCTTTCTGGTATACTGTGCTAAGGTAGTTTGGCTTTCAAATATTCAAGGAATATGTGAGCTAATATAAGACCATATTGTAATACTTGAAATAACATGATGAACTATTTAGCACAATTTATGGTGTTGGATTGATTGAGATGTTTATTTTTGAATGGATGGATGTACATCTCTTTAGCCAATAGACAAAACTCATTAAGCATTGTTGCAAGTATGTTATTGACATGTTGAAGTGCCATTGATTTTTTCCCCATTGAGACTTAGAGGTAGAAGATTTAGACTTGTATGTTTTCACCTATCCGGGTGTGATGATACCTTGTGGCGGTAAGAAAAATTTCCATTTTTTTAACTCTTGGATATATTCTATACGCTCTTAAGAGGATTTCAACCTTTTAAATAAAATTACAAACAAATGTACATTCATGCAATAATTAATAATTGATTTTGGGGTGACTCAACAAATTGTAGCATGTTGGCTTGTTGAATTTGTTAGTAAGTTAATTAGGGCTTGATAAATTTGTAAGCTTCAGTGGAATTTATTGCGGTTGTATGTGTTTTAGAGAAGCAAGTTTGGAGTGGTGGTTGTGCTTCCTTTATTGAATTTGATTTCTTTGGTTCTTCTTCTTGTGCATGCCCATTGTGGTATCTTTTCGTTAGTATTTAAGGGGTTAGGGATTGGGGGCTTAAGGGTTAGGGGCATAATGAATTAGTATTTAAGGGATTAGGGATTAGGGTTAGGGGAATAATGAGTTATTGGTTAAGGGGTTATGGATTGGGGGGTTAGGGGTTAAGGGATTTAGGCGCATTTAGGGGTTAGAAGAATAATGAGTTAGTGGTTAAGGGATTAGGGATTGGGGGCTTAGGGGTTAGGGGATTTAGGCGCAGTTTATTGGGTGTGGAGCCTGATTTTCTTCCTGATTCAGAGATCCTTGTTCTAGCTGGATGTATACCCCAAGAAAATTGTACACCCTTGCACGCAGGGGGGTGCGGGTGGGACTTTTCCCCCCCGCGGGGTCCGGGGGGGCCTACCCCCCCCAGCTCGGGGGGTCTGGGGGCCAGCGGTCCCCCAGCAGGGGTTTCGGGGGAAGTGCCCCCGAAGCCAAAAATAGATTTAAAATTTCCTTGTAAAAGTATAGTAATTTCTAGTCAATCTGGGTCGTTCATTAGGCGGATGATCTGACGGTAGAATTTATGTTTAGTTTAGGGTTTTTTGCCCTAGAAGGCAACCCCTCGCTTTTATGAGGGTATTTTATTGCGGCTGTGCATTTTATGTGTATTCTCTAAGCGGAAAACAGATAGGGAGACTGTGAGAGAGAACAGAGGATATTATAGCGGATCTGTTGTAGGCTTTGTCTCTTCATTTTGCTGGATAATACAAAGGAAGGACTGGCTGTTCGGGGTGGACGTAGCCCAAACTGGGTGAACCACATGTATCTGTATCTCTCTAGTTTTATGTGTTTTGTGTGCTTGTATTTTCCGCATATTTTATGTGTTGCATTGCTCTGTAATATTTAATTTTCTAACAACTGGTATCAGAGCCGAAGGTATATTTGGCTGATAAACTTGCAGGAAAGAAGGGTTCTTGGTTCGAGTGGGAGAAATGGCGGAAGATGCTAAGTTTAGGGTCAAGAAATTTAATGGCCAAAACTTCTCGTTGTGGAAGATGCAGATGGAAGATTATCTGTATCAGAAAGATCTGTACCTACCATTGAGCGGAAAAGCAAAGAATCCGGCGGCCATCACAGACGTGGAATGGAACATCCTCGATAGAAAGGCACTCGAAACAGTACGGTTGTGCCTTGCAGCGTCAATCAACTTCAATATTTCAAAGTAAACAACAGCAGAGAGTTTGATGCAGACGTTGGCGAAACTATATGAAAAACCCTCGGCCTCAAACAAGGTATTTCTTATGAAATGACTATTTAATATGAAGATGTCGGAAGGTGGATCTGTTGCAGACCATTTAAATGATTTTAATATAGTTACCAGTCAGTTAAGTTCTGTAGGGGTAAACTTTGATGATGAAGTTAGAGCTCTGTTATTCTTGTGCTCATTGCCAGAGAGTTGGAATGGTTTAGTAATGGCCATTAGTAACTCTATCTCTGGATCTCGTACTTTAAATTTTGATGATGTTGTCAGTGCTATCCTTAGCGAGGAAATGCGACAGAATAGCTCTGGTGAGACATCGGGTAATTATTTGAGTGCAGAGTCTAGGGGAAGGAGAATGGAAAGAGGAAAGAGCTCAGGATATTGCAGTAAATGAAGGAAAGGCAAATCCAAGTCCAGATTGGGGATAGTTTTCTGGAAATGCGGAAAGAAAGGACACCTAAAGAAAGACTTTAGATCTCTGAAGGGAAAAGAAGGAGATTCACAACAAGAAAATAATCATGAATCAAATGTGACAGGTGATGTGTTACAAGATGCTTTGATTCTTTCTTTCGAAAATGTTACTGATTCTTGGGTTTTAGATTTAGGGGCTTCATTCCATGCCACACCTGATAAGAAATATTTTCATGACTATGTTCAAGGAGATTTTGGACAAGTTCGTTTGGGTGATGATAAACCCTGTAAAATTGTTGGAATGGGTAAGGTTCTTGTAAAACAACATAATGGAAACCAATGGCTATTAAAGGAGGTAAGGCATGTTCCATATCTAAAGAAAAATATGATTTCAACAGGGCAGTTAGGCGGTGAAGGTTGTGTGACAACTTTCACAGATAAAGCTTGGAAGGTCACCAAAGGAGCCCCGGTAATATCAAAAGGCAAAAAGGTTGGTACATTGTATTTATGCAATGGTATTTCTAACTCTGTTAATGCTTTAAATTCCAAAGGAGTAGATGCAGCATTATGGCATCATAGGCTCGGACACATGAGTGAGAAGGGAATGAAGATTCTTCACTCAAGAAATTTGTTGCCAGGTTTTAAGAATGTTGATTTGGATTTCTGTGAGAATTGCATTTATGGAAAACAAAAGAGAGTCAGATTTCTCAGAGTTGGGAAAGAAAAGAAGAGCGAAAAATTGGAGCTTGTGCATACGGATGTATGGGGACCTGCTCAGGTATCATCTCTCGGTGGCTCTCGTTATTATGTTACTTTTATTGATGATGCAACTAGAAAAACATGGATTTATTGTATTCAGAATAAATCTGATGTATTTGATACTTTCAAGAAATGGAAAGCTTTGGTTGAGATTGAGATAGGAAAGAAGTTGAAGCGTCCCAGATTAGACAATGGAGGTGAATATTGCAGCAACGAGTTTGATAGGTACTGTTCAGAGCATGGAATTCGCAGAGAGAAGACAGTTCCAAGAACACCACAAGAAAATGGTGTGTCAGAAAGGATGAACAGAACAATCATGGAGCGTGTAAGGTGCATGAGATTGCATGCAGGATTGCCTTTACAATTTTGGGCAGATGCTGTAGATACTGCTGTTTATCTAATAAACAGAGGGCCTTCAAGTTCCTTGGATGGTGGTATTCCATAGGAAGCATGGACAGGTAAAAAGGTAAACTACTCTTTTTTAAAGCCTTTTGGTTGTGAGGCCTTTGTCCATATTAATAAAGAAAACAGAACAAATCTTGAGGCAAAATCAAAGAAATGTACCTTTATTGGATATGGTGCTAATGATTTTGTTTATCGCTTATATGATTATGAAAATCACAAAATCATTAGGAGCAGAGATGTAATATTCAATGAAAAGGTCTTGTATAAGAATCAGTTGCAGGAAAAGAAACAGGAAAAAGAAAGCAAGGAATACGCGGTTCTTGATGAGATAACTGAAAAAGTAAAGGTGCCTGAAAATGATAATAATCAACAACCATAGCAGCAGCACCCACCACAACAGAAACAGGCACCTCAAACACCTGAAAGTGGTGTTAGAAGATCTACCAGGATGAGTAGACCCCCTGAACGATACTCTCCTTCATTATATTATTTATTGCTGACTGATTCTGGTGAACCTGAATGTTATGAAGAAGCAATGCAGGGTGAAAGCAGGAAGAAGTGGGAGCTAGCCATGGAATAAGAGATGGACTCCTTAATGCATAACCAGACTTGGGACTTAGTCAGGTTGCCTGCAGGTAAAACTAAATTGCAGAATAAATGGGTTTACAGGCTGAAGGAACAAGATGGAGGAAAACAGAGGTACAAAGCTAGACTTGTGGTGAAGGGGTTTGCACAGAAGAAAGGTATTGATTTTGATGAAATATTTTCTCCTGTTGTTAAGATGACTTCAATCAGAACTATCTTAAGTCTTGTAGCAACGGAAGATTTACATCTTGAACAGTTAGATGTAAAGAAAAAATTTCTCCATGGAGATTTGGAGGAAGAGATATACATGCAGCAACCAGAAGGATATGAGGTCAAAGGGAAAGAAAAATTGGTGTTCAGGTTAAAGAAGAGCTTGTATGGCTTAAAACAAGCTCCAAGGCAGTGGTATCTAAAATTTGACAAGTTTATGTCTGAACAAGGTTATACTAGATGTCACTCTGTTCATTGTGTTTATCTAAAAAGGCAAAATGATGACATCTATATTATATTGTTATTGTATGTAGATGACATGCTTGTTGTAGGATCTAACATGCAGGAAATAAATGTGCTCAAAATAAAATTGGCAAATTCATTTGCAATGAAGGATTTGGGAGCTGCAAAACAAATCCTTGGTATGAGGATAACTAGAGACAGGAAAAATCGCAAATTAACACTGTCTCAGAATGAGTACATAGAAAGGTGTTGAAAAGATTTAATATGCAGAATGCAAAACCAGTTAGTACACCTTTTGCTAGCCATTTCAAACTTAGTAAGGAGATGTGCCCAAAGACCCAAGAAGACATGGATTATATGTCTAAAGTTCCATATGCATCAGCGGTTGGAAGCTTAATGTATGCAATGGTCTGCACAAGGCCTGATATTGCACATGCAGTGGGAGTTGTAAGCAGGTACATGAATAATCCAGGAAAATAACATTGGATGGCAGTAAAATGGATTCTCAGATATTTGAGAGGTACCACAAATCAAGCATTATGCTTTGGTGGTTCAAACATTACTCTACATGGATATGTTGATGCAGATATGGCAGGTGACAGAGATAACAGGAGGAACACTACAGGATATGTATTTACTGTAGGTGGAACAGCTATCAATTGGGTTTCAAAAATCCAAAGTGTTGTTGCACTTTCAACAACAGAAGCAAAGTATGTTGCTGCTACAGAGGCTAGTAAAGAAATGATTTGGTTATAAAGGCTTATGGGTGAATTGGGTAAGAAGCATGATATGGGCACGTTATACAGTGATAGCCAAAGTGCCATTAATCTTGCAAAGAACTCAGCATTTCATTCTAGGACTAAACACATACATCTCAAGTACCATTTCATACGGTCAGTATTGGAAGATGGAGTGTTGAAGTTGGAAAAGATACACACTAGCCAGAATCCTGCAGATATGCTAACAAAAGTTGTAGCCAGGGAGAAACTGAAAATGTGCTCAGTTTCAATTGGTCTTCAAGGATGATGATGAAGATGAGGAACAGCCAGGTCCAAAGAGAAGTCAATGTCCAGCAAATGAAGTAGCGGTGGAGTTGCTACAATCAGTGTCCAAGTGGGAGATTGTTGGGTGTGAAGCCTAATTTTCTTCCTAATTCAGATATCCTTGTTCTAGCTGGATGTATACCCCAAGTAAATTGTACACTCTTTCATGCGTGGGGTTGCGGGGGGGACTTGTCCCCCCCGCGGGGTCCGAGGGGGCCTACCCCCCTAGCTGGGGGGTCCGGGGGCCAGCGGTCCCCCGGCAGGGGTTTCGGGGGCAGCGCCCCCGAAGCCAAAAATAGATGTAAAATTGCCTTGTAAAAGTATAGTAATTTCTAATCAATCTGGGTTGTTCATTAGGCAGATGATCTGACGGTAGAAGTTATGTTTAGTTTAGGGTTTTTTTCCCTAGAAGGCAACCCCTCGCTTTTATGAGGGGATTGTATTGCGGCTGTGCATTGTATGTGTATTCTCTGAGCGGAAAAAAGATAGAGAGACTGTGAGAGAGAACAGAGGATATTACAGCGGATCTGCTGTAGGTTTTTTCTCTTCATTTTGCTGGATAATAGAAAGGAAGGACTGGCTGTTCGGGATGGACGTAGCCCAAACTGGGTGAACCACGTATATCTGTGTCTCTCTGGTTTTATGTGTTTTGTGTGCTTGTATTTTCCGCATATTTTATGTGTTGCATTGCTCCGTAATATTTAATTTTCTAACACAGTTAGGGGTTAGGTGAATAATGAGCTAGTGGTTAAGGGATTAGGGATTAGGGGCTTAGGGCTTAGTGGATTTAATAGTTAAGGATTTTAAGGGTTAGGGGTGAGGGGTTAATGGGTTAATGGTTAAGCATTAACGATTTAGGGGTTTAGGGGTTAAGGGGTTAGGGGTTTAAGGGTTTAAAGGTTTAGGGTTTAGGGGTTAAATGGGTTAGGGTTTTAGGGGTTTAGGGGGTTAAATGGGTTAGCGGTTGGGAATTAGGGCTTAAGGGGTTAGGGGTTAAGGGTTAGACATTTAGGGTTTACGAGGTTAAATGGGTTTAGGGGTTTAGAGGTTTAGGGGGTTAGGGGATTTAGCAGTTAAGGATTTTAGGGGTTAAGGGGTTAAGGGGTTAGAGGTTAAGGGGTTAGATGTTTAGGGGGTTAAATGGGTTAGGGGTTTAGAGGTTTAGGGGTTAGGGGATTTAGCAGTTAAGTATTTTAGGGGTTAGGGTTTGGGGGTTAAATGGGTTAGGGTTTTAGGGGTTTAAGGGGTTAAATGGGTTAGGGGTCGGGAATTAGGGTTTAAGGGGTTAGGGGGTTAAATGGGTTAGGGGTTTAGGTTTTAGGGGGTTAAATGGGTGAGGGGTTATAGTCATTTCTTAGGTGAACAAGGCACAATCTAGCTATAGTAACCGTAACTTGGTCAAGTTGTTATAGTCAAGGCAATACTTGGTTGTGTTCCCAAGTTCCAAAAAAGTAAGGGTAATTGTGAGGGCATGATAACTAAGGAGTGTCAATGTGTGCCAAGGAATGAAAAGGCATGCTAACACATGCCAAAAAGTGTCAATGGATGTTGAGGAGTGTTAGGGAGTGCCAGGACATTTCAAGGGAGAACTAGGTCAAAATGCATGGAAATGAACGAATAAGAGTGTGTGCCAAGTAGTGTCAACGAATTCCAAGTGTCTCAAGGATAAAGTGTGTTAGGGGAAGGTCAGAATAAGACTTGTAGGAGGTAAGCCTATGGTTACATATAAAGGATTGGACAAAGTAGTTTCAGAGAAATGGAAACTTTGGGCTGGGCACAACATCGATTTTCCAATGACTTGGTTGGGTTCACAAGTCACAAAAAAAGCAAGGTTATCTATGACGACATGAAAGCGAAGGAATACCAAGGTGTGTCAGGGAATTCCCAGAAGTACTAAGACATGTTAGGCAGTTCCAAGGCATGATAGGCATTCCAAGATGTGGCAGGTGCCAGGGTGTGGCATGAACACATGCTAGGGAGTGTGAGGGCCAAGTGTCACGGAAACACAAGGGGGCACTAGTTTCAAATGCATGGAAATGAAGTATAAGCCAGTTCCAGGTGTGCTAAGAAGGGAGTGAAACGGTATTTTAGGAAGTGCCAAGGCATGTTAGAGTGCTAGGGAAGCATACAAAGTTGTTCCAAGTGCCAAGGTGTGCCAATGTGTGCTAAGGAGTGTTAGGGAGTGCCAGGAAAACATAATAGAGCACTAGGTCAAAATTCATAAATGAATGAATAAGAGTGTGTGACAGGGAGTGTTAGCGAGTTCTAGGTGTCTCGAGGAGGGAGTGACACGGTATGATAGGCAGTACTAAGTCATGTTATAGTGTCAGGGAAACATGCATCCAATATTTTATATATTCACATACGGGACAGTCACAAGATGTCAGAAAAATCACATATTTATCGAAATCCTCAACCAGCAATATGCTTCGTCATTGCTTCTTAATGTGCTTGCAACTAGGTAGGCATCAAAGACAATCATTGCAATGGGTTAAGGGGATCTAAGAGAGAATTATGTAAGGAGTTCCTTCTAGGTAAAGGACATTGGTATTACTATTGTTAAAGGGGGTGGCCTCCAAGGATACATTGGTAGCTATTGATGCAAGAGCATAATTTCAACAATTTATTTCAAAATTTGTATTTGTCCTCCATAAGGTCTTAGAGATTTATAGTTGGTTTCCTTAATGTTGCCCTATAATTTTGTAGAATTTCTAATTTCATATTTGGGATAGGAAATTTTAGTAATTTTAGGCATAAGTTAAGATGTTTATTTTTATTTTTAAGGCCTCCTAGTCATTAGGAAAGTTGAGTCTTATGATTAGGATTACTTGTGGCATCCTATGTATTTTTCAAACTCCAATACACCAAGGAAAATATGTGGAGGACATTTGGGGGAAATGTGATTGTCTGATCAGGAGCTCAAATCTGAGCTTGGGAAAAAGCTTAAAAATGAAATTGCTCAAATTGATTTGGAACCTGAGTGACGGGATAGGCCTCGGCGATACGATCCCAACGCCACGAACGGCACTGAAATCCGTTACCGTATGAAGAAGTTGTTGCATTTTGAAATCGCCCAATAACCTCTAATGCTGAATGGGTTCATCATTTTAATGTGGAGAAATATTTTTAATATATTAAAAATTAATTAATGTTTTATATATATTAAAAATTTTAATATTTTATTTGATTTAAAAAAAATCATATATTATATTAATTTTCTTATATATTAAATATTAATTAAAAAAATATATTAATTATATTAATTTAAAAATCCATATTAATTAAAACCCAAGGTATAATGTTAAAGTTTAAATGTGGCAACATAATATTTCAAATGTTTTAAAGTCATGGTAATATGGCATTCAACGTGCGTTTTAAAAGGTTATGAAAGGCAAACCTTTACATTCGTTTGAAAAAGGTAAAAGTCAAAGGCACGTGGCTACGTTGGAGCGGAAGTTTCGAAGTCTTGGAGGGGCTTCGGGATAAGCCCCCTCCCTAATTCATGTGACCATCAACGTGACCAGCGGTAAACCAAAACGGTGGACAGTTCAACAAACGGTTAATGCAGCCATGTGGCCAGCACCACCCAAGCGTTAAATGCTATTCCTTAACTGCTGGCAGAAAAATTGGCGGAGTGTGCCATATTTGGTGGAATGGCCGAATTTAATTGGGGCTAACTCCAGTTCTCCACATTTAGTGGAGCTTGTTTAGGCCACACTGGCAGTGTAAGTAAATGTGCCATAACTTTGGCTAGGAAAGGCCTTTTGAGGTGAATTTCTTTTTTATTGCAGGTCTCTTCGACATTCTGGACTCAATGGAGTAGGGATAAAGTCTAACAGAGGTCATCTTCAGAGGTTTAAGCATCGAAGAAGATGAAGGAGCCATCAGGGCTTGGAAGGAGAAGGCTGTGTTTTGGACTGTGTTTCTCTGTTTAAGGTAAATGAATAGGCACTCTTAGCTATTTCATACCTTTTGAATATGTTTAGATGGTTCTCAGAGCCTGTTAAGAACTTTAGAAAGCCGAAAAGCTTCATTTAAGTTCTAGAGGCCATTTTCCAAACAGAGTGTGTAGGCGAAACCGGAGTAGTTGGAGGCCGTTTTTGATGAAAAAAAACTCTATTTTGACCATTTCAGTCATTCTGGAACCAATGAAAGTGGTTTCAGATCATTTTGAGTACTTCTACAGCTCGAGAAGTTGATATGAAGTCGTGGGCAGCCCTGGGCAAACCGTGGAGGAGAGCCATTTTTGGGTATGTTGTGCTTAATGTAAGCAATTTATCAATTGGTATTTGATGTCTGATCATTATTGGATGCAGCAGTAGTGGTTTCAGGAGCAGAAACAGAAATCTGAGGGAGCTTGTGCCATTTAGAAGCTCAGAGAAGCTTAGTGCACTGACAGAAGGATGTGTGTCCATGGAAGCCTAAAGCTGTTTGCAGGAATTGGACAGCCATTAAAGGGATTTAAAATGGTATTCTCAGCCCTTTGAATCATTCTTGTATTCATTTTGGTTAAGTTTGGAGCTTGTAAAATAATTTGATTACCTTAATCCCAAAGAGTCTAGTCATGTTGACGAAGCTCAAAGGAGATGTAGCCCAAGAGTTGGGGTGAACTCCTATATTATATTGTTGTTGTGTTTTGTTATTCTATGGCTGAATTATGTTGCTGATATACATGATAAGTTTCAGCAAAAACAAATAAACTTAAAACACATAAACAGAAGAAAAGACATACACCTCTTCCAAGCAAAAATTCTGCATAATGTCAAGTTTGAGTAAGGTCATTTTAATTAAGTCTGAGTGTTTACTTCTATTATTTCTTTAGGCAGAGTCTGTAAGAGGGCTAGGTAGCCTCTGGATTCATCCTTTATTTGAAAGGTGAAATATCCGGTAAATTCCCCTACAGTCTATCTCTGTATTAGAAATATGAAGTTCTCACATTTTCAGATTTAAACTTAGAGTATTTTTGCACTCATTTACATAATTGAAAATGGATACCTTGCACCCTTTTCAAGTACCTTCCATTTTTAGATCAGATGGTATCAAAGCTTAGGTTGAGAATTTGTTGTTGTTGCAAAATGGTTGCATGTATGATTTTTCTTAAGTTGGAAGGATAGTTGTTGTTAGCTAAGTCTTGGAAAGGATTGAAGACTATTTTCCTTACCCAATTTACCTCAATATTATCTTTGGAAAACAAACTCCAATAGTTTGTGTTTTATGGCTACTTGAATGAGAAGGGGTCTTTACTGACATTTGGCTAAAAGCTTGTCGTTTGATTGAAAGCTTTGAGGACTTTTCTTTGGAAGTTCCTTTTGGTTGTTTGAACATTTACATAATGTCATCTTCTTCTACAAGTGAAGTTTCCTCCTTCACGAGATTCTTCAATGATGACATGAAGAATGAGTTCTTTAAGGTGAAGGACATGGTGCAGATTCTCCTTGAGAATCAAAGAGAAAGTGTTCAACTTCGTGCACAATTGCTAGCTATGCAGGAAGAGAAAGAATCCATTCTTCAAAGATTGCATGATATGGAGTTGCAGCTTCTTCAAGCTCAAGAAGCTTTGTCCAAGAAAATACCTCATCTTCAGGATGTAAATCATGAGGTAAATCAGTCTGATTTGTCTTCAATTTCCTCTATTGAAAAGTGTATTGGTTCGTTTGAAACGCATATAAGAGGTATTGGGTCCAAATTGATATTGAAAATGGGCTATGAAGAAGGCAAAGGTTTGGGCAAGCATGCACAAGACATTGTTGAGCCTATTTGTGTTGTGGAGCGTCCCAAGAATATTGGTCTTGGCTATGAGCAGCTTCATGGCGAAGCTTTGAGCACATGCATTCAAGAATGTGATGCAAATTTGAAGAGAACATTTCTCCCAAGTTCTCAATTACATCAATGTCATGATGGAAATATTCCTTACCATTGTTTGAAGCCTTTATTGCAGCAAGAAGATGGTAGACATGCAGCTTATGGCAAGCATGCAAAGCAGCATAAGAGGATTTCTTGTACATATTGTGGTCGATTTAACCATCATGTTTCGAGATGCTGGATGAGGAAGAAGGCACACAAGAAGAAGATGAAGAAAAGACTACCTTCAAAGAATGTGCATATGATTTGCACTTTTTGCCAAAAGAAGGGACATGTTGTCTCTCATTGTTGGACTTTGCATCCAACTCATCGTCCCACGCACATGCAGTAAGAGGACAAAAATATTGGCGAAGGTGGAATCATGGATTCCATTATTAATGTGGAAAGGGAAGTTTCACATGAGGAAAAGTTGCAGCAGCAAAAGTCACCATGGAAGTGGCTGGGTGAGAATTGGATGGACTTCTTGACACAGTAAGACATACTCCTTTTGTACATATGCAAATTTCAGATGTATGCATGTATTTTGCTATAATATTTTTTTTGTTTTGAGCCAACTTAGATCATTGATCAAGGCTGCGTTGTATAGTTTCACTCTGTAAATTTCTCGCCAGAAATTTCTGTGTGAGTTCAAGAAGGTCAGTTGTGGACAGTTGTGGACAAGCACATTCAGAAAGGGAAATGTCGATTTCTTTTCATTTGTGGTTCAAATTCACTTTCTTTGTAAGGAAAAAGTGTTTGAAGGGCTGAAGAGAAGAGGATTTTTATTCTCTCATTTGCTGTATTACAGTTTAGTTCTTCATTTCAGTAAGCTTTTGGGGACCAAAAGCCTCTCATTTGGGAGGTGTGATCAGAAGCTCAAATCTGAGCTTGGGAAAAAGCTTAAAAATGAAAGTGCTCAAATTGATTTGGAACCTGAGCGACGGGATAGGCCTCGGCGATACGATCCCAACGCCACGAACGACACTGAAATCCGTTACCGTATGAAGAAGTTGTTGCATTTTGAAATCGCCCAATAACCTCTAATGCTGAATGGGTTTATCATTTTAATGTGGAGAAATATTTTTAATATATTAAAAATTAATTAATGTTTTATATATATTAAAAATTTTAATATTTTATTTGATTTTAAAAAAATCATATATTATATTAATTTTCTTATATATTAAATATTAATTAAAAAAATATATTAATTATATTAATTTAAAAATCCATATTAATTAAAACCCAAGGTATAATGTTAAAGTTTAAATGTGGCAACATAATATTTCAAATGTTTTAAAGTCATGGTAATATGGCATTCAACGTGGGTTTTAAAAGGTTATGAAAGACAAACCTTTACATTCGTTTGGAAAAGGTAAAAGTCAAAGGCACGTGGCTACGTTGGAGCGGAAGTTTCGAAGTCTTGGAGGGGCTTCGGGCTAAGCCCCCTCCCCCATTAATGTGACCATCAACATGACCAGCGGTAAACCAAAACGGTGGACAGTTCAACAAGCGGTTAACTCAACGGTTAATGCGGCCATGTGGCCAGCACCACCCAAGCGTTAAATGCTATTCCTTAACTGCTGGCAGAAAAATTGGCGGAGTGCGCCATATTTGGTGGAATGGCCGAATTTAACTGGGGCTAACTCCAGTTCTCCACATTTAGTGGAGCTTGTTTAGGTCACACTGGCAGTCTAAGTAAATGTGCCATAACTTTGGCTAGGAAAGGCCTTTTGAGGTGAATTTTTTTTTGATTTCGGGTCTCTTCAACATTATGGACTCAATGGAGTAGGTATGAAGTCTAACAAAGGTCATCTTCAGAGGTTTAAGCATCGAAGAAGATGAAGGAGCCATCAGGGCTTGGAAGGAGAAGGCTGTGTTTTGGACTGTGTTTCTCTGTTTAAGGTAAATGAATAGGAACTCTTAGCTATTTCATACCTTTTGAATATGTTTAGATGGTTTGCAGAGCCTGTTAAGAACTTTAGAAAGCCTAAAAGCTTCATTTAAGTTCTAGAGGCCATTTTCCAAACAGAGTGTGTAGGCGAAACCGGAGCAGCCGGAGGCCGTTTTTTATGAAAAAAAAATCTATTTTGACTATTTCAGTCATTCTGGAACCAATGAAAGTGGTTTCATATCATTTTGAGTACTTCTACAGCTCGAGAAGTTGATATGAATTCGTGGGAAGCCTTGGGCAAACCGTGGAGGAGAGCCATTTTTGGGGATGTTGTGCTTAATGTAAGCAATTTATCAGTTGGTATTTGATGTCTGATCATTATTGGATGCAGAAGTAGTGGTTTCAGGAGAAGAAACAGAAATCTGAGGGATTTTGTGCCATTTAGAAGCTCAGAGAAGCTTAGTGCACCGACAGAAGGATGTGTGTCCATGGAAGCCTAAAGTTGTTTGCAGGAATTGGACAGCCATTAAAGGGATTTAAAATGGTATTATCAGCCCTTTGAATCATTCTTGTATTCATTGTGGTTAAGTTTGGAGCTTTTAAAAGAATTTGATTACCTTAATCCCAAAGAGTCTAGTCATGTTGACGAAGCTCAAAGGAGATGTAGCCCAAGAGTTGGGGTGAACTCCTATATTATATTGTTGTTTTGTTTTGTTATTCTATGGCTGAATTATGTTGCTGATATACATGATAAGTTTCAGCAAAAACAAATAAACTTAAAACACATAAACAAAAGAAAAGACATACACCTCTTCCAAGCAAAAATTCTGCATAATGTCAAGTTTGAGTAAGGTCATTTTAATTAAGTCTGAGTGTTTACTTCTATTATTTCTTTAGGCAGAGTCTGTAAGAGGGCCAGGTAGCCTCTGGATTCATCCTTTCTTTGAAAGGTGACATATCCGGTAAATGCCCCTACAGTCTATCTCTGTATTAGAAATATGAGGTTCTCACATTTTCAGATTTAAAATTTGAAGTATTTGCACTCATTTACATAAATGAAAATGGATACCTTGCACCCTTTTCAAGTACCTTCCATTTTCAGATCATTGTCCATGGAATGTAGATCGGATTTGGGGAACTTGTAGCTATTTTCCTTGAACCCTACTAGTTATTAGAGGTTGTATTTGGAGCGGTTAGCAGGAAAAAACATAATATTCCCAAGAATATTAGTTTTGGAGCACCTATGGTTAAAACACGAGATTCAAAGTTCAAATCCCCTTGAGTTGCCAACCAAAAAATAATATTTTTTATCTATTTATTTATTAAATTTTTAGAATGTGGTTTAATGAAAAAAGAAAAATATAATATAAAAGAAATAAATATGACATGATTAAATTTCGTGTGGTTTGAATATCTATTTTCAAAAATAAAAAATATAATTTTATCCACTATCCACTCATGGATATTTCAATGCAAACTTCCGAATGATAATGATTTTGTCTTAATTGCTAACTATCTTAAATGGGTTTCGTCTTAATTGTCATTGTCTTAAGTTGCCATTGTCTTAAATATAAAGTTTTGTCTTAAATATTTTTGTCTCAAAGTGCTTTTGTCTTAAATCTAAAATTTTGTCTTAAAATATATTTGTCTCAAACTGCTTTTGTCTTAAATATAAAGTTTTGTCTTAAAATATTTTTGGCTCAAACTCGTTTTGTCTTAAATATAAAATTTTGTCTTAAAATACTTTTGTCTTAATTTTTTTTGTCTCAAATTGTTTTTGTCTTAAATATAAAGTTGTCTCATATTATTTTTGTCTCACACTATTTTTGTCTTAAATTTTATATTTAAAACAATTCAATTGATATTAAATTTCAATATAAAATAACTAAAATAAAAAGTAACTTTTTAAGACAAAAGATTTCTTTTGTCTTAAACAAATGTCTTAAAATGCCCTTGCTGAAGTAGTGGACTAACCTCTTCTCCTCCCACCTATATGCTTATCGTATAGAAAACAACCCAACTGAGAGCATCACATCGCCTCCACCTCTTATTAGCTTCCTGCGGATTCTGGATTCTCACAGGCGCTGAAGATTACCTATACGCATATGGACTCCCATTTCTGCCAGTTTCCCTATCGGTTGTGTTTATCACCGCCCAACTCGACTTCAATGCCATATTCACCTACTGTCAGTTCTACGGAACTTCACCCCTTTCTTGATAAATTTTGTAACTCTGCTTAAGGCCAACCTCATTTTTCTTGCCTTCCATACTAGAACCACAGGCCTGGAGAAGTAACGAAGAAGCAGCAGATGGTGGGGTTTGTCGATGAACCTCATGAATCGTGGAAATCTATATGAATAAAATAGTGCACTTTTAAATTCAAATTTGAATCCATTATAAATCCAATTCAAATGTCGCTAGACTGGATTCAGTTATGTACATCTGTATCGATGCACAGGATCATGTGTGTCATGGCCATGTATAACCCAAACATTATGTCGTAGTTTAAATAGAATGTTTTTTCTCCTTCAAAATTATGGAAATTTTGGTAAGATTTTAAGAAAATTTAGCAGGGATTTTTTAAATCCACGTTATAATTATAACTTTAATATTTTGAGTGTCTTAGAGGTTTTTGATGGTGCTGAATCCATTTCCACCATCAAAATCATGATTCAAACATTGTTACTGCAATATTTATTAATTTTTTTTACCCAAATTCCAGTCAATTTTACCTGTTCTGATAATTCTTCTGTCTCGTTACACAATTAGCAGTCTGGTGTATGCTATGTCCCTGAGTCTTCTCGTCCGTATCATATGGTCATGGAACAGTCACATGAAATATCTTTGCCATGGTCGCTTCAAATCTTAGGAAACGAATAACCCATACCATGGTCGCTTCAAATCTTAGGAAACGAATAACCCATACCATGGATAAGTGGCGCTATCCAGTGCATTAACTGCATCACTAACTAAACTAACTGTATCAACCATGATGAGTTGTGACCTCACTGGAAAACAAAAATTCATGCAACATGGCTCGATGGTCCCATGGCTGGATGGCTGATGGCCATATGGTACTCTCAGAATATGTTAGTGAGCTATTAAATATCCTATAGCTTACGAAGAAATATTGATTGCCTATGATAATTCTGTGGCCAATTAAGTACTTCTGGATCTACATTATACTGTCCACTAAATCGGAGTTTTGTGGTTCCACGGGAAAGTTTTTTCAACGCGAGAAAAAACGCTGTTTTTGATTATATATCAGAAAAAAACAGTCCATCGATCGTTACATATGCAACTGAAGGGGAGAGCCTTCATTGATAATTCAGAAAAAAACCAGCAAGGATCCAAACATAGCCTGTACCCAATGATCGAAACCAAGGCCCCGGTGGATACATAGCATGGAGAAAAATGTGAGCCTAAACAGGATACATAAAAGAAACAGAGGCGACAGAGCATCCATTCTTGATCAAGGACCGAAAGGGTATGAAGTCCAGCCACAAAAAACTGACCAATCATAGGCAACCAGCATGTTCAATTTCATATAATCCGTAGCAGAGCAGGGAAGCAGCACTGCACCAAGGACAATGCAGCCATGCCTGAAAGCAATCCAAATGCAACATTCATAAAGGGCCTAAGTGTCGAGTCACGATGTAGGCCAATTGTCATATGAGATAAACCAATACAGAGTCATAACATTACTAGATGTAGCCCCAATTACCTCAAATCACCAGCGAAAATACAGCCATCAGACGAAGTCCCGGTACGATGATATGATTCCGGAACAAGATCCGAGAGTGACTGCCCAGAATTGGAAAGGGCCAGAAACAAAAACGATTTTTCTGTGCGCCCATATACCAGTACACAAAATATTCAGAGGAAGATACATACCAATATGGAAAAGAAAAATGGCCTACAGTGGGATAGTGAAGGAGGCCTCTTCCCTGTTTTCGATGAAGATGATGACTGTGATGTATCCAAATACCTATTCCAGTCCTAATTTTGACAACCTATCCGCCCTTTCGTTCAATTCCCTGTATATATTGTGGAGGGAAGCTCTCTGAAATTGTGAGAGAACATGGGAAATTCTATCGATCCATCCGCTGAGATGAGTGCAATTGAGAGCAGCCCTGCCCGAGAAACCATCAACTATAATCCTGGAATCTCCATATATATCAATGCAAGGAATCTCCAAGAGGTGAGCCACTAAGAGCCCGCTCCAGAGTGCCAAGCTCTCAGCTTTATTGTTTGTACCAGGGCCACCGTTCCAAAAGATGTGATAACGTTCCCCACCATCCAATTTTAGCCATGCCTCGCAGCCACAGATACCCTCCTGTTGTGCTCCATCGAAAAAGAGAGCTGGGATATGAATCTCGTGTGGCCTATACCTGATGGACATGTCCTTTACTACCTCATCCGGAGTAGAGAGAGGTTGTAGCCATTCCAGAGTCCTCTTGTATATCCTGTAGGTGTCCCACAGCCCCTCATTGAACAGCATGCTGTTCCTAGTAAGCCAAATCTCCTAGCATACATAGAAGGGCAAAGCCTTGATCCCATCCGCCTTAGACGCCCAGAAGTCATAAGCATGATCCAGTGACAACGGTCTCCAAGCTGGGGTTCCAGCCCAGTGTGAGACCATTTCCCAAAGGCCAATTACCGCCTTGCAATCAAAAAATATATGGGAGATCGATTCCAGCTCTGCTTTGCACATAGAGCAGCGTCCCGGACCGCTCATCCCTCTTCTTTGTAGGTTCTCCCACGTGAGGATCCTACGTTTCCTGAGGAGCCAGTTGAAAAGAGTGATCTTGTGGGGGATCCTCCATTTCCACGCCACAGAAAAACCAGGAATAATATGGGAAGTGAAGCCATCAGCATATATGTTCCAATACAAGTCCTTTACACAAATGTTGGGGCCCTTGAGAGACCCACCCCATACAATCCGGTCACCTGTAGGCTGAAAAAAGAAGCCTGCCCCTTGATAAGTACTGATGAGAATCTGCCAAGTGTCTTTGTCATCTTCCAGTATACCGAGTGATTCAAAAGACTTCCAGACCGGTATACCATTTTCCCAATGAGTAATGAGATCAGAAATGTACAAAATCCCCCTATGGGTCAGCCTGTGGCAGAAATTCGGGTCAATATCAGGATCAGAAGTGATGCCCAGTATGTTGCAGCATGGAATGGGGATCCGCCTCCCATTCCCAAACATCCACCGCACATTCTTCTTGATAATCACAAGGCTTTTTGACAAGCTCCTCCATATCATTGAGGTATTCTTATGTGATATCATTGGCCCCAAGATGAAACACTCCAGAGACCTACAACCCGCATATTTGTCCATCATGATGTTCGACCAAATGCCGCTGCCCGACAAGGCCCTCCACAACGATTTGGCCAATAATGTGAGTGTGAAGGTCCGCAAATCCAGCAGCCCCCATCCACCCAACTCCTTAGGACAACAGATCTCCGACATCTTGCATAGGTGGAATTTGTTTTGGGTTCCCACACCAGACCATATAAAATGGGACACAATAGCGTTGATCTTATTACAAATTTGTGCAGGAATGAGGTACAAATGGCCCCAATATACAGTGAGCTGTGATAGTACAGCCTGTGCAAGGATGAATCTGCCAACTAAAGTAAGCCACCGATTAGTCCATTTTGTTAATTTGTTCCTGTATTTTTCCAAAATCCACTCCCAATCTTTATTAACATACGGGAAAGTTGATTTTCCCTGATGCACGTGAAGCTACTGAATCCGCGTTCTTATGTCAGCTATCAAATCAGTTGTGTAAGGAATATAAAATTGGATAAAAAAACATAAAAATTTTGAGCTTCGTTCAATTCAACGTGTATTTAGCACTTCTTTTAGTAGAATTTGGTGATGAATTGTTCGGTTTCGAATTGAGAAAATTAATGAGTACATGGTTCAGCGCATGTATTGGAATTTTAAAACAAACCTATTTTTAAATTTGAGGGATTTCACATCTCCATAGGCCTTTACGGTTCCAATAAAATATCTTGGACAGTTTTGCAAAAAAAAATCCAAATCAACCCCATGTAGTGAATTAATAATTGGTTTACTACTTACTCATTAAATAATAATAAATTGATTATTTTCATATTATAAGTTAATGATTATTTTACTATTTATTCATTAAATAATTAAATTAATAATTACTTTAGTTCATTAAATAAATAACTATCAATAATTGTTTTACTACTCATTACTTATTCATTAAATAACAAAAACATAAAAGGGAAAATTAGTAAGTGAAGCATTGACATTTTCTTTGATTCAACCTTACGCAGTGAATTAATAATTGGTTTACTACTTATTTCTTTATTTAACTATTTTCATGTCATAAGTTAATGACTATTTTTGGTTTACTACTTATTCCTTTATTTAAGTACTCTCATATCCTAAGTTGATGATTATTTTACTATTTATTGCTTTACTATTTATTCATTAAATAACAGAAAAATGAAAAAGTAGTAAGTAAAGTATTGACATTTTCCCTGATTCAATCTCATCCAGTAAATTACTAATTAGTTTACTACTTATTTCCTTATTTAAGTATTCTCATGCCACAAGTTAATGATTTTTTTTTATTTACTACTTATTCCATTATTTAAGTATTATCATGCCATAAGTTAATGATTATTTTACTATTTATTCATTAAATAAATTAATTAATGATTATTATAGTCCATTAAATAAGTAACTATTAATGATTGTACTTATTATTTATTCATTAAATAACAAAAATATGAAAAAAATGAAAAAGTAGTAAGTGAATCATTGACTTGAAATGTAGTAAGCTAGCTAATCATTTTACAATGTTTGAGAGTACTTGTATTTGTAGCATTTTTTAAATTATTTTTTCAAGTTTATTTAAAAATTGAATACAAATTACTTAATTTATAAAACATTTAGTATTTGAAAAATAATTATAAATTATTTATATATTTAATATTATATATATATATATATATATATATATATATATATATATGAAGGAAATTAGTTTAAGTAATGGCACATTGTTGCAGCGCAAAATATTTTTTGAGAAATTTGGCTTTGTAGGACCACGCAACAGAGATGAGGAGCATCGAAAGGACAAGACACAGTGCATTACACGATTGGCGCAATGAGTAGGGCATGACGAAGATGGCCACCACGTAGAGGAGTCACACTGGAGCTTGAGGCAGAAGAACACGTGCACGAAATATTGATAGTTATGATTCTACAAAGGACATAGACGACCAATGAGATCATGGCAAGCAGACATGTGGAGATATTTTAAAGTAGGAGGAGATGAGGCGTATTGGATCCAACTGGGGGAAGAGATGTTTTGGATAGTCGTTAGTATGCATGGGACAACTCAGAAGGATAAGAGAAATATCTTAACGACCTCTCAGGACTGTTGGATTAGTTGGGCTGGAAACATGGAGGATTCAAGAGGGTTCCAAATAGCTATAAGACATCAAATTGAAGATGAAGCTATATTTGGATAAGTTGGTAGGAAGTGTTCTTAGGAGTAAATGACAGTGGAATGTTAAGTAGTTTTTCGTCGGCCAAGCGTAGAAGAGGCTGAGTTTAGAGTCAACGTATGTGCTAGTTATTTCTAGATGCAACCTGTGGACATGTAGTCGAGTTTGTCCCTGCTTTGTAGCCTTGCTATAATGAGTTTAACCTATGGTTATATAAATTGGTTGTAATTGATTCACAATCTGTTTTTTCTTGTTGTTTGTTGTTATTGTGGATGGTCAATGAGCCTGTTAAATTAGCTTTTGTAATTTTGGATGTTATGCATCTTCCACTAATATGAATATAAAATGATGTTGCAGAAGTTATTTTAGCCTTTGATGTGTATCTATATGAATTTTGTTGTTTTAGGTTATGATATTATGCACACTGGATTGATGGTTTATAATTTTGTTATTGGTTTATAACTCTGTCAGATAATCCAAATGTTTATGTTCTTAATGTTCTTTGGAATGATGGTTTATGGTGGTGATTTGATCTGGTATGGACCCGTTATGTTGTGTATAATAAATTTGGCTTAATGAGCCTAAAGGTCCAATTAAATGATAACGTGTAGGGTGTTGGTCAAGGCCGTGTGTGCTAATTTCAAAACTGGTAGAGTCTAGGGTCAACTCGGCCTTCATTATAGGGGTTCCATGTCGGGGTTCTTACACCATGCATAGTTGTTGTGAGTGTTCATATTGGGTTGAATAAACAAAGTATAACGCCATGAGTAGTGCGTAGTCATAGTGGGGTGTTGGAGCATGTTTCAGTCAGGAATAACACGTCACCTCCATAAGACAATCCTGTCAGAATGAAAAAACCTAACTCCAACAATCACTCATTAACATCTCGTTTAACACTTCACTCACTTCGTGGGTGTTGTCGAAAGGGTCGATGCTAAGCTGGTATTTGTTAGCCACTATGTCGCAAATACCGACTTTGTCAGAATCACGCGCATGACTAGGATGGTTGTGTGACGATGTTTTCTTCTAGGAAGACACATGCATAAAGACATCAAAAGCTAATATGTGAAATAGTTCACAAATTAATAGTGATGAAATAATACAACAACACTCATTCAACAAGATTCATACCAATGCAAACGAAATAGTTCATAAGCGTAAACGTAAGTTAAATAATATAAATTGCAAATAAAACAAGAATAGTCCTACTATATTCACAACATATGCATGAAAATTTAAAATGTGTCGTCTCTAATCTTTTTTTAAAGTGAAAGTTCCAATAATACATATACCATTGACGAACTACTAGCCTCAATAGTGGAACATGAAGTCAACCTCACCTTCTCTTCCAAAGAAAGATACTTCCTCTACGTTGCAAAGAAGACAAGGCTCTCACAAAAACTCCCAAGATCTTGATTCTAAGCCTAAGCCTAGCCAAAATCTTGCCTCCCAAAATCCCTTTACATGAGTTATGACGATGTATGTATAAAAAAAGGGGTGACTTCACATTTATCTTTGCGACTCTTCACATTTATCTTTGTGACTCTTGGACTTCCCTCGTGACTCTTTAACTTATATATAAATAAATTTTCAATTACATTACATCACGACTCTTCAAATTCCACAATTGACACTTGGATTTTCATTTACAAATTATTAGAAAAGAATATTACAATACACTCATACCCATATAAGACAAAATAGGCTAAAGACAACTTGATAGCCTAACAAGAAAAAACACTATCATGCTTGAGTTTGGGGAAACTCTATCTCAACAACTTCTACTTCATGTCTCTCGGTCATGTATCGGTGCTAAGATTGGTACTGTGTGATGACATCCCCAAACTACATGATGGTGTCTAGATGGAAGCGGACTCTAGCCTCCATGACATCTAGGTACAATGATTTGGAACCAGTTTGAACTTCCTTTTGGAGAGGGAGTAACATTTTTCTCACTTGGATAGGGCCACCGATGTAGTTCTCCATGTTCTGTTTGTTCAACTCCAAATATTCCTTGGTGGAAATTTTTCTAATCGGCTCCAAGTATTCTTCGATCTCCTGCCATACCTGGCTCCTAGGTTTGGCTTCTATTAGTGAACCAACTGATTGGATCATGTTTGTGTTCACCAAGAAATCCCTACTATTGTATAATTGTAAATACGCGGCCTGAATGATACCAATGAATGAGGTGAGCTTCTTGTTATCCTGGATCAACATCCAAACTCTTTCTTTCTCCAGCTCTACCTATTGCTTAATTTTTGATGCAGGAGAATTCTTCGAAATTTATAAGACCCATGAGTCTTATTTCACATTTACTAAAGGGAGTGGGTTCCCTTAATAAATTTATTTATTTTATTAAGTTTAGTTGAGTTTGAAGAAATTTAATTGTAATTTAATTAATGGAAAACATCTTGTGAGATATAGAAATCCAAGGGATGAATGAGAAATCCTAGGAAAATGAGGATTTATGGGATTTCAAAGTCTAAATTAGGAATTGGTTGAGTCAAAAGAGGAGAAGGAGGTTTAATTGAGTGATTTATGTAGAGGATCAAGGATCCGGAGAAATCCATAATTATGTAAATATATAAATGTAATCATGCACATGAAAGTGGGAGGAGACAAGAGTTCACGAGGACGAGAGTTAGAGATAGTTTTTAAGAATTAGAGAAAACAGAGGGAAAGGAAAATGATGTAATCAGGTCGAGAGGGTCAATCCTCTGGAAATTATATTTTAATAATAGTAGATTTAAACTTGGTGTGTAATCACGGTTTTGGATTTGAGTTTAGTCTAAATTATTTTGACAAGTTGAATTTGTATGTGCCAGTGGTGCTTTTCTGTTCAAAATTATAATTGGATCATATTCTCTGTTATGTAAAATAATGGTGCGTTGGTGATTGTATAAGGTTTCAATTCTAATGTTGCTACAAAAATGTGAGAAGGAACAAAGTTATGGTTGGATTATGAGAAGAAAGAAGATAAAGTGGAAGTTGTTGCAAAAGCAGATAAACAGGAGAATGTATATCAGATTAAGAGAGGAACTCAGAGCAGCTGAGTTAGGGATGGAAGATGAATATTATAGACCTAAGCAAGAAAATTACCTTGTTGAGGAAGGAATCATTGATGAATTTATGAACTGTTGGACAATTTCGGATTAGCAGAGATATGTGATGATTGAGACATCAAAGAAAGAGGAACCTAGTATTTTTTACACTAATGATTTGTGTATGTATGCAGGTGATGAACAATATTTACAAGATATGTTTATGCAGGTTGTTGAAGAAATGAAGATGTTAGAAGAGATGGTTATAATAGAGCAGCTCTTGATTGAACATGTGTTCAAAGACACTAAAGAAGAGCAAATGTTGAAAACTACCATGAAGGCTGGAGGTGGTGAATTTAATAAGACTTGGCAAACAAATCACAGAGAGTCTAAAGACAAAAGGAAATTGTGGATTGCAAAAGAAGAAGAGAGGTATGAAGATAGCTTTATGATAGGAACAAACAAGAGTCTATGTACAGGGCAAACATTTGAGATAATGGGATTATCTCTTTCATTTTTATTCAAAAATTATGAACCTATATTAATAGTTAATGGACAAAAGATTGTCTTGGAAGGATATAGTGGAACATTAGTGGAAAAGGACCTTACTAAAGATTGTACTATGAAATATGCTAGAACGGAGATTTATAAAGAGAATTCAGACCAAGGAGGTACATTTAGTCCAGAAAAGACTATGAAGAGGAGAGGAAAAGAAGGTAGTCAAGAATGTAAGGATCAGTTGGTAGAGGCTGATGCACAACAGAAATTTGAAGATAGTGTTACTTGTGCAACTTGGAAAAAGAATAAAGGTGAATGTAATCAACAAATTGGAGAGAGATAGGCAATCTCAGAAGATGAAGACAAAGATGCTTCCATGGACTATGCTTTTGCATTGAGCAACAAAGGGGTTCAATGGAATGTGATATTTATGACGTTGAAAGTAATTCTTATTGTAAAAGGAATTTTATCGTGGAAAGAAAAATCTATTGCATATGATTTTGTTTCATGTAAAGAAACAAAGAGAATTAGAGATTGGAGATTTTGATTGAAAAGGAAGAGACATGGAAAAAGAAACTTGGTGACTTACATATTTGTAAGGGAGAAGAAGGAAGAATGAAAATAATTATGAAAGGAAGGAAGGCTAAAGAGAAGATTAGAGAACAGAATTTTTAATTTAGACAACATTTAGAGAAAATTGAAGACAAAGGAGACTTTTCCAAGACAAGGCAATATGGAGGAAGATATGACAATTTTGACATGTCATATGCACATCAAGAGGATGATAAATAAGAGAAGTTATGGAACAGAGTTGGTGGAAAATGTAAAGCATTTTCTGATTTTGAATTATTAATTGTTGAATGTGTTTTCTAGGATGAAGGAAAAACTGCTCTTGGAGATATGTTTGTTTATGCAAACATTAAGAATTATGTAAATTCTGAAAATGCATAAAGTCAGTTTTCCTTATGGAAACAAGAAGATGATAGTAAACAACTAGTTGACTCAAAAGTTCAGGATGAAGAAAGGAGAGTTGGTATAACTCTTAAAAAAATCATTACAGAAGAGAAATAAGGTTACTGAAGATGTGAAAGTACAGTTCACAAACAAATTTTGTTTTTAATCCAAAGGAGGTTTGAATGTCAAGATTTTATCTTGGTTTTGCAATTAAAATTTTGGATGAACAATTCAGTCATATTTTATATGAATATGGAGGTATTTGAACCAAGTTCAATAACTGAATTATTTGCAATTGATGGATAGTATGAAGTTGAAAGATTATATGTTCTTGTATCAAATAAGAAACAATATTATTTTAAGATTGAGAGGATTCTACTCAAGTTGTTGGATAGGTGGATGATGTAAATTAAAAAGATGATGAGCATAAGAATTTGTCAAATTCAGCAAGTCAAGGAAAGATGGAAGGATATACAAGGAAGCAAAAAGAAATTAGTTTGTAGACAGAAGAGAATGTTGGTGATTGAGTCAAAAATCAAAATGTACAGTTAGGTACAGGGCAGAAAGAAATACATCAAGTTGGAACTCAATTTTATTGAGATGATGACAAGACAACATCAGATAAAGGGGCAGAAATTTATGTTGTTTGAAGAGTTGTTTATGCAAGATATCAACATCAAAACATTATGCAGAAGAGATACTCATGACAGCAGAGTAAAAGGACATTCACAATATAGGGTTTGGCATCCAGGAGAAAGAGAGAAGGCAGTAAATGCACATGCAATTGAAAGAGGACAGACAACTAGTTGGAAGATGAAATTTGATGAAGTTTATAGAAAAAGCAGTTGGGTGACTCATGAACAGGAGTCCATTAGTTTTTTCAACCTGGGGAGTTTGATGCAGGAGCATTCTTCGAAATTTATAAGACCCATGATTCTTATTTCACATTTACTAAAGGGAGTTGGTTCCCTTAATCAATTTATTTATTTTCATAAGTCTAGTTGAGTTTGAAGAGATTTAATTGTAATTTAATTAATTGAGAACATCTTGTGAGATATAGAAATCCTAGGGATGAATGAGAAATCCTAGGAAAATGAGGATTTAAGGGATTTCAAAGTCTAAATTAGGAATTGGTTGAGTCAAAAGAGGAGAAAGAGGTTTTAGTTGAGTGATTTATGTAGAGGATCAAGGATCCAGAGAAATCTGTAATTATGTAAATATATAAATGTAAGCTTGCACATGAAAGTGGGAGGAGACAAGAGTTCGCAAGGATGAGAGTTAGAGATAGTTTTTAAGAATTAGAGAAAACAGAGGGAAAGGAAACTGATGTAATTAGGCCGAGAGGGTCAATCCTCTAGAAATTATATTTTAATAATAGTATATCTAAACTTGGTGTGTAATCATGGTTTTGGATTTGAGTTTAGTCTAAATTATTTTGACATGCTGAATTTTTATGTGCCGGTGGTGCTTTTCTGTTCAAAATTATAATTGGATCATATTCTCTGTTATGTAAAATAATGGTGTGTTAGTGATTGTATAAGGTTTATATTCCACTTGAAGAAATTAAATAATTAACCTTCATTTTAGAACCATGTTTTAATTATTTTTGGAGCTGAAGTTTGTTGGAAACAAGAGTCGAAGGTAAAGAGCTGAGTATAGCATAGACAGGGTTTGGAACTTATGAAAATCTGAGTTTAATTGTTGTTGAAATTTTTTTGAGTGATGATGCGAAGAACTACATTACAAATTTCTATATTCCTATGAAACCTCGTATGAGTTTGAATCAGCGTTCAGAATCGAGGCTTAAATCCACAAATCTCAGAATCAAATCCGTGACGTGGGTTTTTGTGATAGATAGAATCTCACATTTGGTTAGAACCACGAATCAGAAGTGATAAGGCAGAAGCATGATGGAATCCTAAGCGTTTGGAACTCTGCATCAAGATGGAATGGTGAAATGCGTAACCTGAAGTGGTTTTCTTGCATCGGTAAGTGGTTATCGCATAGCTACAAAATGGTAAGTTGTATTTATTTTATCTGTGCGATAAAATGTGGTGATGACACGTAGTCTCAAGAAAACCTCTCATATCGCACACTTTAAATTCGTTATCCCTCACGCAATTTGCTATTCAATAAAGTGATAGCCGTAGGATCAACTATTGAATTAACAATGGAGATCTCAGTGTTAATTTGCATTTAGAAAATGAATAAGTTTGAAATGTTATGATATGGTTAATGCTATGAGGAATTATATATTGATGTGATGGAAATATTGCGAAGATCCTAATCCAAAGAAGTGTGATAAGCCAAAATCGCAATGAGTCAACAGTGAAATGGAGCGGTTCGGTGATTTGTGATGTCATAGTTTTAAAAAGTGTAACATGTGATGAATTTGGGTTTTCACGTTGAGAGGCCCCACAAGCCATGGGGAAACGATTGATGAATATATATTTTATCATGTGGTTTCATTTAAAGTTAACTGAAACCATTATAATGCTTTTTTATTTGAATTATATACTCTATAAAGAGTATAGTCCTGGGGAGAGCAGGGTTATTAGTTAGCTCCACATAAAAATTTGGGTTAGCTAATTAACCCTGCATCAATTTTCTTTCTCAAGTCAAGTGGCAAGCCTTTGTATCGCATTGACCATTCATGCACGACGAAAATTTCAACTTGTACATCCTCAGAGTTTTGGAAAAGTCTTTACATTTTTGCTGCAAGCCATGCAAGTGGAAAACTGCCTTATGTACCGTAACAAGCTCCTCATAGAGGTTCTGCATGCTTTCTCCAAGTGTCGATACTTCACCAAGTATATCTACCCTCATTTCCTCTAGATGGACCTTTGCAGAAGGTATATTCTAAGTTGTTGCGTGGAGCTCTTATACCTCTTGCCTAGCAGCCTATAATTTTTGTTCTAATTTCTTATTCTCAACCATCAAATAATTAGTTTTTGAACTTTTTACACCTGCAAAGCCCAAGTTGGCTTCGAAAATTGCAATGAGATTCTTCCTGGTGTTCACCATTATCACCCTTTCTCTAATGAATGAATGCAATGCAAGGCCATCCAGAAAATGATTCTTACGTGCTTGTACTATCTTCCTCTAAGGCTCATTATAAAAAATGTTGTACATGTCCATAACTAGAGCATCATCAAGAGGAACAACTTCCTCTTCCTTTCCTGGAGCGAACTCTGCTATTGGAGGTGGTCGAGACTAACTGGTGACATGTTGGGTACTTGGCATCAAGTTGACATCTTGATTCTGCGGCTCTAGTTCCGCGTCCATGTCATTGATCTCTATCAAATATTTAATCTTCTGAGCAATCTCCTAGTCTTGCATTTGTTCGCTCTCCTCCTATGATGGTTGTCGAATTTGTTCTTTCTCCTCAACTTGATTCTACGTTGTTGCTTCCTCCAATCTCCTCTTCTATTCCCTCTTCCTCCATTCTTCTCTCTACATCCTTTGTTTCCTCTTTACCTCTCTTGGTGAAGCCACTTTCATAATAGTTGTATCCTCTTTCATCTTGCGGCTTCGTTCTCCACCTAGAATATAAGCAAACTATCTATTTCCCTTATCCTACATGGGGTTGTTCTCTTCTGGTGGCACTGCTTCTAGTGTAGGTACCTTCTGCGGATTCATTTGTGAAGTTCCTCCAAACATTAGGGTGATTTTGAGGTCTAAAATGGGCCTCCTAAGGAAATTATAAAATAATAGTGGAAATAATAAAATCAATTTGATTACATCATCAAATTTTAGAAGGAAAAAAGAAAAAACTACTTTTTCAACTCGTATTTTCAACTTATCTCCCAAGTTTTTTGCTCAAATTTTGAGTGGTAGTACTCATTGGATTCAAAATTTAATTCATCATCCAAGGAGTGCCCATGTTGCATACTTTCGATGGATCCTCCTACACAAAAAATGAGAAATACATGAAAAACATGATTGCAATCACGTTTTTTCATGTATTTCTCATTTTTCATGTAGCAGGGTCCATCAAAGGTATGCAACATGGGTACTCTTTGGATGAGGAATTAAATTTTGCATCCAATGAGTACTCTCACTAGAAATTTGAGTAAAAAATATTTGGAGATAAGTTGAAAAAGTAGTTTTATTATTTTATTTATTTTTAATATTTTTAACCTTTTACTTGAAAAATGGTGAATCATCCCCCATGGTTGACATCATCATCTTGAATCCATTTTTTTCTTATAAAGTTTATTTTTTTGTACATTTTCCTTAGGAGGCCCATTTTCGACCTCAAAATTCCCCTAATGATTGACCAACTCACGGGATTTGGAGGCATTATAGAAATTATTCCATGGATCCTCCTATGTCCAATGAAATGTCCCACTGAGGCATTGGAAGTGAATTCTCACATGGTGGTATTTGAAAATACCACGGGGATCATACGGATTAAAGTCTCGAGTACCGAATGGAAACTTCTCTATCTGCTTTCCTTTGGTATCCATGACTTTTAGGTTCTTTATCTCATACAACCAATTTTCATATGAAGAGGATTCCATGGTGTTTTCTTCTTCCTATGCAAAGTTGCTGACAACCTTGTCGAGATATGATATGAAACTTCTTGTGTGCCAATCATGTCAGTGGAATACCTTAGAAAACAATGCAATGACTTTTAACGATTGAACACTCTAAGGAAGGTGCCATCTGGTGAAGCAAACCAATCTGTTATTTCTACTACTGCCTCCATTTCTCCACATGACATGCAAGGTGGTTCTTCCTCAAAGATCATATTGTACAACGAAATGAGGAAGTGGTCAATTAGATTCTCCATAACTCCTCGATGGTTGCAATCTGAGAGAAGTATACATTGGATGTACATGACAGGGTCTTCAGGTGTCCAAGTCCATTCCATTCCAGGGAATGCATTATGTGCATAAATTGCATCCAGTAAATATTAAGACATGTAGAATCTTGCTTGCTCACCCTTAAGAGGATTATGGGAATTTTCTATATGGATTCTTAACTATAAAGAAAATAAATCTTACGAGTTGAACGACTTCTCCTCATTCACAACCTAGATCATTAAGGTTTCCCACCCTTCAAGAAGGGTCTCTATGCTCTGTTGACCATATATTTTGTAATCTAGGATAACCAAGAGCTGATAAGTTTTCCTAAGAGACCTTTTCTTGTACGTGTTGGTGGGAGTCTGTCGAAAAAATTGATGGCTCTTTCACCCATACTTTAACAACTTCCTTCATGCTCAAATATTTTTTGGTGGCACAGAAATATGAATCCATGAGTGTTTCTCGCTTGGGAAAATGGTACATAATATTGTAATCTTCTGCCATAAAATTAGCAAGCTTCTATCTGCTGGTGTTGTTCAAAGTCATGGTCTTCACATCAATATGTGAAACAATCCAACTGATGACATCTGCAAATGGGAAGGCTCGATATATGCATTCAACCCTATGTAATCCTGACCGTTGAACACTTACATATACCTAATAGTCCTCTAGATCTGCCTTGAAGCTCTTTTTAAAAAAATATTTTTTCACTTTCTGCCATGTTAGATCTGATTCCTTTTCCACAAAAAGTTGAGTGTCTGAATACACTGGAAATTTAATTAACATAACCTTAACTCCTTCCTAGGTACTTCTTTATCTAGTATCTTTTTAGGCAACTCTCTTGGGTGCCATGGTAACAGTTATTATTGGAGAGAAATTCTCAACAACTGTGGTGTGAAAATTCCAAGTCCTAGATATGGAATCCTACTACAGAAAACTTAATTAAATTCACCTACTTGTAAATTACATTAATAAGTTAGTTGAAGATTTCTTCTATAAATACTGGAGCAACATTCACTCAATTAAATTAATGTGCAAAACAAGAAACTAAGAAAAAGAAAAACATCACACAAGACATCGTTGTTTTTGGATAAATATCCCTGGAAAAACCCAATGCGGGAAAATCGACGCAGCAGATCTGAGGGTTTTATTATTAAGAAATAGTTATATCTAAATAAAATCTAAGGATTCCTTACTTCCTATCCAATACAGGAAATACCACTTGGAAGAAGAAAGACAAATTATGATATTACCTCACTCTGTTAGTCCCAGTTGATTCGGTAGATAAACTGATGAAACCCCAGCACCCTTTATGGTGCCTTTGTGTAGTAATTATATAGGAATGTGTGGGGGTCTATGAAGGACTGCTTCACCTCCTCTGCTAAATCGTTCAGCCCTCAGAGATCTCAATTCCAACCCTCCGAGCTCATAACTTCGATCTCCTAGCTGAAACTTGGACTTCTGCTCAGAATACTGCGTTGCCTCTAAGTATGGCCTTTGTGGCCTTGTGTCACCCTCTTTAGGTGTTGTGTCAACCTCTCTGAGCTCTCTTCTACTTCCTCTATGTCTTTCTATGGCTCTCTACTGATTATTCTTTGCCCCGGAGAAGATCCTATGACCAAAATTTCTCTGCCCCTCAACTACGTGAGAATATCTCGATCATAATTTTCCTCTGAGCACTTCTCCTTCATAAAATTTGATCTCTTGATCTCTCAGTGTTTCTTTCCAAATGACCCTCAAGCATTATTTATAGCCTTCTCATTGAGACTTCAATGCCTGAGATGAGATCTCCAATCAACGGCTAAGATTACATTTTGACTTGATCTGATTTTTCTAGAACATTCACACCCATATTCTATTGATTCACTTTAATTATTTTATTTTCCTAAGTTTAGACTTAGAGTTAGTTTAAAATAATTAATTCTCCTAATAAAATACAATCCGAGTGTAATTTCCCAAAAAATTTATGGGTTATCTGGAATACATGTGTCTAAGCCTCTCCATAAATTTTGAGACTTATGGAACATCCGATGCTACCCCAAATTAACACCCCCTCTTAGCGAGGAACGTGCTCTAGAAAATATGCCCTGCTGCACATTTCTCTGACTCTGAAGCATCTCCCTTTGTGTTGCTGATGTCTAACATATTGTCCACCAACCACTACGTTGATGTTGCAACTGTACTGCTGTTGACCCTACCACGATCAACACTGCATCAATTTTGCAACTCCCTCTCAACTAAAACATCTGCTGCTAGCACTTCCACTGCTAACTCAACACTGCAACTCAATTGCTGAGAGAAGAAAATGAAAAACATCCAAAAATATGAACAAGTGTTTAGGATGCATCTCGATGCTGAAAATTTGACTATTTTTTTTTCCACATTGTCCCTCTAAAGCACCCCGTTGTTACTTCTTTGTATTGTGTCCCTCTACACTGCTACAACTCTACTTTGCACTACTTAAATTTTTGTGCTGCTAACTACTACATCTGTCGCTCTGACACTCGTTTGCACAAACTGAAACTCCTACAAGCTGCTACTTCTGATCTTTGGGAACCCGTAGCAAGGTCATGATACAAGAGGTGGACTCCTAAGGGATACTTCCCAACTGAAGTTATTGTGAACTTACAACTCAATATCGCCCCATTTCCCTCCCAGAGATGCATGGGTGCTCATGGCATACTCATCCTCCTTGATCTTTACAGATGCAGCCTTCGAATCATGCTTCTCATCCTTGTCCTTTTTCTTCAAAGTACATTGGGTAGCGTAGTGACCAAGTTCACTACACCTGAAGCAATTTATCTTCGAGATGTCCTTCTTTCATATTCATTGCTCCTACTTCCCCTTGGATGCAAGGGATACATTTTCCTCCTCCTCCTTTGTCTTTGACCCACTGTTGTTGTTGTCGTTAATTTTTCACTTGACTAGGTCCATCCTTAGCTCTTCTTGTTGAAGAGCAACCCATATCTCTTCTTAGCCCGACAAGGTTTCTCTACCCAGGATGCTCTGGACAAAAAATTGTCATTCTTTTTTGACTACATTAATATCCAATCTCACCGTTGTTGTAGGAGAAGGGGTGGACCCCATGACTACTACCTAATCATGAGTTTCTTGAAGCCTAGACTGGAACAGAACAAAACATTCCCCCTTTTTCATCTGCACCATCCTCAGTTTATGCTCTAAGTACATATTCCGCTACTCGGAATATACTTCATACAACATTGCCAAGGATTCTCACATCTGCCTAGTTGTGTCCTTGCCGGTTATGTGGAACACAATGTGATCTTCTAATCCATCAAGGAGAAACCTTTTAGCCTTCGACATATCATAATTGTACTTCTTCAGAGAATCTAGATTTGCAAGGACAACTACCATAATTATCACAAAAATCTTGAGATCGTATTCATATAGAAGACATGTGATTCTCACCTTACATATTACATAGTTGGAGGCTCCCTCCGACGGGTCCTGGTCTCAAAGCCCATGATATGTTATTTCTATCGAAAAGAAAATATTGAATATGCTCCCTCTCTTCCCCCTCTGCGTAGCACTGGACTAGCTTACGCACTCCTTGGTGGAGCTTGTGGATCTTCCACCGGGATCTGCTTCTCAGATCATGAAAAATGGAATTCCCCAGCTAGGAACTCCCTGAGAAACAAAATTCCCTCACTATGTTTCTTCTTTCTTTTCTGACGACTTTCTGCCCAACAAAAAATCTCTTGCAGAAAAATTGTGTCCCACCAGCTTTGCATTGAGGCTTTGTGATGCTCCCTTTGACTCGACAAAATCTCGATTTGGAAGTCCTACCTCTCTGTCGACTCACTCACAGAGAGACGTTCCACAAAACTTCAGCCCTTCTGGCGTGGACTGCGAAATCCCTTTGGGGATTCAAATTGCTTCTTTCTGTAGTTATTCAGCCTCCTACTCAGTGTTGGCTCTATTCTTCCTATTTCACCTGTAACGCTCCGAAACCATGTTAAAATTCCAAGTCCTAGATATGGAATCCTACCGCAAAAAACTAAATTAACTTCACCTACTTGTAAATTACATTAACAAGTTATTCGCATATTTCTTCTGTAAATACTAAAGAAATTACTGAAGAAGTGTTCACTCAATTAAATTAATATGTGAAACAAGAAATATAGAAAAATAAAAACATCACACAAGACACTATTGTTTCTGGAAAAATGTCCCTGGAAATACCCAATGCGAGAAAACTCGCGCAATAGATATGAGCGTTTTATTATGAAGAAATTGTTATATCTGAATACAATATTTGGTTTCCTTGTTGGATATTGAGGACAGAGAATATCACTTGGCAGAAGACAGATAAATTGTGAGATTACCTCACTCTGCTAGTCCCAGCTAATCTAGTAGATGAACTAACTAAACCCCAACACCCTCTGTGTTTCCTCTGCACTATAAGTGTGTAGGCCTGCGTGGTGACCTCTGAAGGACTATGTCACCTCCTATTTCAAATCTTCCAACCCTTAGAAATATCGATTCCATCCATCCAAGCTCAGAACTTCGATCTCCTAGTTGAAACTCATACTTTTGCTATGAATACGGTGTTGCCGCTGAGTGTGGCCGTTATGGCCCTACGTCACCCTCTCTATGTGTTGTGTCACTCTCTCTAGGCTCCGTGTTTCTTCCTATACATATTTCTTTGCCTCTCTACTAAGTATCCTTGGCCCCGAAGAAGATTCTCCAACCAAAACTGTCTCTCCCCCTCAACTCCATGAGAATCTACCAATCAAAGTTTTCCTTCGAGCGTGAATCCTTCATAAAATTTGATCTCTTGATCTCTTAGTGTGTCTTTCCTAATGACCCTCAAGCCTTCTTTATAGTCTTCTCATTGAGACTTCAATGGGAGAGATTAGATCTCCAATAAATGGCTAAGATTACATTTTGACTTGATCTTTTTTTTTCTAGAACATTCACGCCCATATTCTATTAATTCACTTTAGTTGTTTTAATATCCTAAGTTTAGAATTAGGGTCACTTTAAAATAATTAATTTTATTAATAAAATAAAATCTGGGTGGAATTTCCCCAAACAATTTTTGAGTTATCAGGAATACATGTATCTAAGCCTATCCACAAATTTTGATACTTAGAGCACATATGATGCTACCCTAAATAAACATGTGGTACCTGTAGGAGAGAAAAGGCACTCATGGCAAGAAAACATTAGCTTTTGCAAATAAACTTTCAAATAAAGATCAAGAAGCAAACACACAGAATGATGACTCGTATTGCATGATTCTCATGATCAATTGAGGGAGACTTGCTAAGGAAACTCCGCATTTTTTAGTCTCAGTAGCTAAGGATGCAACCTGAGGCTTGAGACTGTGCAATGTGTAGTTCTTCTTGGGAATAGACATGGAAATATTATGGATTGCACAGTCTTAGTTTCCAAGGTGGAAGACTGAGCCTTGGGACTACGCAATGCAAAATAGGCCAACCTCTATTGTGCATTATGCAGTCTCAGAGGCAAAGCTCTGGGCTTGAGCCTCAAACTTGTGCAATGCCTAACTGGGCAAGGCAATGCATGTTCAAGTGAAGTGCAGATCTTCCCATTGAGGGTGTGGGGAACAAGTAAATGTAAGTGAAAATGTAGGTTAAAGTGAAAATATGAATAAGTATGGGTAGATTGGCATGAATCATGTGTATAAAATCAACAAATGAAAGGAAAAATAAATATGTGACGAGAGTCGCTGAAACGACGATCACTCATATGCAAAATCAAGAAAACTAATGTGACACTTATGAAAGGTGAACGACAAACTGAATCAAAACTTCTACATGGTAAGATAATTTAAAACACGAGCAACCATGAAGAGAAACAAGAAAAAAAAAACTTGTAGAAGTGAAATGAAAAAAAGCAATAGAAAAAGTGGCAAAAGGAGACAAAAGAAAAACTCACTCGGAAAAGCAACACAAACTCCATCGAAGGCTTCTTAATCTCCTTGGGAATGCTAGAGCTCCAAGATCAAATGTGAAAATAAGATCTATAGGCATCAATTAAATATATTTGAGCATATTAGGGTTTATGACATGCATGCCTAAAATCAAGGAAAAGGTGATACTTGGCAGAAATTTTTAAAAATATCAATTGTGCCACCTTCGGGAAATTAATAATGAATCCCTTTTTATCTAGGGACGAATTTTTTTGTCTTTTTTAGGGAAAATTTTGATGCACACTGCAAAGGAAGGATGCACAATTATGGGGAACTGGGAAATTTCTCGCATCAATGCATTGTGCAGTTTCTGATCTTAATGTTGGGCTGCGTTTCGTGACTACGCAATTCTACAGCTCAAGCTCGAGTTGCAATTCTAGATTACACATTTTCCATCATCAAGACTAACTTGCCCTCATGGATTGCAAATTTTATAGAGGCAAGCCCAAGAATTATGTAAGGCCAATTCAGAAGGATAGCTTGTGACTCAAAATATTAGATAAGTGTGAAAAAAAGTAAACACAAGCACAAATGAAAAGAATAAGTCTTGATTAAATCATGAATACTTGACGAAAATAAAAGTTAAGCTCCTGTAGAAAAAAGGGAAGGCTTAAAAATCAAAGCATAGGAAAAACTTTGGAGGGTAGTTATAGCAGCTACAACACTTGGCGACACATTGGTATAACTCCAACTCTCTGTATGGTTCTTGTCTCATTCAAAATAATTCTAACTCCTTAGGAGGTATAGTTCAATTCATTGGTCATCATAGCTTCTTTACTTAGCCTACATTAAATACCTAATCCCTTCCATTCTCTTCATTGGCAACACGCTAAACCAAGCCAAGTCAAAATTAGTTGTTTCGATTGGGGAAGAGGAATATATAGATGCACAAGTATAAGAATTTTCAGAGTCTTATTTTTCATATTTAGTGTTCCTCCGTTGTGAATAAACCTAGACAGTACCCCGAAGGAGTCATTTCAGAAACACAAACATTGCTCCACTGCTAGGGAGCCTGGACAATACCTCAATGAAGTTGCTTTCTTCACCTCCCCGTGCATTAAGCCTTTCTCTTCTTTCACCCTTTATTTTTTATTTTTTTATTTTTGTTTTGTTCATAGAACTGTGCAAAGGCACTTATTTATTTCATGAGGCGGAAGAGGGATCCTGACTTATTGAGAGAAGAGGTTTTTCCTTCAAAGAATGATTTTGTATATATACCTTTGACACACTTATTAAGGTTTTCCTCCCTCCTTACACTACGCGACTTAATTGACATGGATTAACCAAAAATAGAAGACTAATTAGAGTAGGTGGTACTAATTATAGATTCAAGCGTCGTGATTCAACTGTGTTTTTCTGCGAAAAAGGATGTATTTTCCATCGGTTAACTAAAGGGGGCAAGATCCACACAAATAGTGGGAATAAACATATAGCCAAGTTTTGATAGTATTACAAATTTGTCTTAGACTTCAACATGCTTGATTTGGGAACTAAAAATAGTCTCATGCGGAAACTATCCTATGACTAAAATGAAGTGAGAGAAAGGAGTGAAGAGGAAAGTAAATCAAAAGAAAACAACAAAAATAAAAAAACAACTAATCCTTTTCCTAATCTAACAAAGAATATGTCATACTTACGTAAAACCAAATTTCCAGTGAAGGCACTAGTGCATAGACTGACCTATGTAAGTGAGGGAATTCATATCAATATAGAAACAACAACAAGAAAGAAATATAAGGCAATGCAAACTAAGGAGTTTGAAGTCTGAAAGTGCACGCAAAAAAGTATGAAAGAAACGAACATGCAAAGAATCTGTGGACATATTACAGTGTTCAAACACACTGTGACTCAAATACACGCAAGGACAAACTTCCAAACTATGGGAACTAGGAAACATAAAGAAAGAAGAAAACTTGTGTTTTTCGATGGTGCTCACTAAGTATGACTCCTCCAATGACTGAGTGATAGGATCATGCAAAAATGATGGAGGATGGGAAAATTTTGAAACAAATTGATTTTCAATGTGTGTGGGAGAGTTATGAGGAGCCTTGAAATATTCAAAATTGTTCTGATCAGAGTTGGAACAGGCCTCAATACTACAATAACTTGACATAACAATCAGCTTGGGCTAAAGTGCCTCGAAATCTTGCGGAAGTTCCAAATCATCAAGAGATATATCATCCAAGGCTGGTGGATAATAAATATCAACCACAAAAAAATCAGAGTTTTGAATGGATGAATCAGTGAAAATATCATGACAACCATGATAATAAATTTTAAGATAAAAAATAGAGGCAACCTCATGGTCTGAAGAATCATAGAGATGGGAAGATTGAAAACAATAAATTTCACCCTCTATTTCTTCAGAATGGTGAGATGATAGATTGGGGAGATCAAGAAGAGAATATTTGTTCTCTCTACATTCAGTTGTAAAACTGACATTCTGCAAGTTCTAAGAGTGATCGAAAGTAATAATATCATCAGAAGGTAATTCTTTGCAAGATACAACAATGATGACATAATTGCAGGAAAATGTATGGATAATGAGGGAGAGGTGCAAAAGGAAAATAATCGTCCTTCATCGCAGATTCTTGTTCATATGTGGACTCCCACACATACTCATCACAAATGATATCGCAAATTGCTTTCTCAACACCAACTCCATTCAGAGTTTTCTCCTCATGAATATCAATAGAAACATTTGAAACAGGTGAACACAACAACTCACTATCCGAAGTACCAAAAGAACCAAAAGGAAGGAGGACGAGGAGATAAAACTTCATCGTGAACATCAAATTAATAGTCCAAAATTGCTTTGGAATTCTCAAGTTCTCCCACCTCAACCTGTGGAAATGGATTTGTTTGATAAGAAGGAGACGGAGGGTCACTCAGAACAGTAAATTTGTCTGTTGCAGATTTTGAAGCTCTAATACTGCATTATGTTGGGGTACTTTCAAAAGATTCATATTCGTGTGGATTCATTGAAATGTGAATAATATATTCAAATTTCTCTAGCAATAATGTCCAATTGACATCATCCTCTGAAATTTTAAAACAAAAACGAATGAAACAATCATGAAAATCATCAAGAGATTCATCATGTTCATTTCGCAATCGCATAATTTTCTTGAGCACATATTTATAATTCTACCGATCAAAGGTGGCGAAATTTTTTGGGGAAAGATGTTTGAAAGAGTGTATGGAAGCGAAATCAAATGTGTAACTCCATTCCCTTATGCACCCTTCAAAAGTGAGGATGAACAACCTACACACAACATCCTCAAAGTGGATATTGTGTTTTTTTGCAAAAATAAAGAAAGTGAGTGGTGTGCTAAAAAAAAGTTGTTCCACCCTCGCCATTGAATTTTAGATTTGAAAAATCATTAATAATTTCCACCAACACTTTCAGTTTTTCAGTTCTTGAAAAACATGTCGGGGTTAAGATATGGGAAGAATCCATAAATGAGTGGGGAAATTCAAACAAACTTTTCGGGCTTAGCATGTCATTTGACCTCCTTCTAGAGCCATAAATTTTAACAATTCTAGACTTGCCAACATTTAGGGGATATCCCTAATATGAAGTCCCAATTAGACCTCACACTGTTTGGTGTAGGAGTCCCATCTGGAAATGCGACCTGATTGTCGATGCAGTGGGTTTTAATGATATGCCTTGGCTACAAATACACATAGAGTTATGTATGGCAACTTAGGTGAGAGAAAGTGTGTGACCCTGCGGAATGTCAAGTGTTATGCATGAAGGTTCCAACACACGAAGGGAAAATAAGTGAGCCCCTTATAATATTGTAATAGTATGCAACTTGAAAGGAACACATGGGCAGAAAGGCATCACAAGCTAATATGTGAAATAGTTTAGAGTTTAACGGCGATGAAATAATACAACAACACACATTCAACAAGATTCGTACCAATCCAAATGAAATAGTTCATAAGCATAAGCATAAGTTAAATAGCATACATTGCGAATACAACAAGAATATTCCTACTATATTCACAACATATACATGAAAACATGTTGGTTTCAAGCTTTTATTAAATTGAAAGTTACAATAATACATATACCATTGATGGACCACTATCCCCAATAGTGAAATGTAAAGTCAACATCACCTCCTATTCCAAAGAAAAATACTCCCTCTACACAATGAAGAATCCAAAGGCTCTCACAAAAACTCCCAAGATCCTAATTCTAAGCCTAAGCCTGCCAAAATCTTGGCTCCCAAAAGCTCTTTACATGAGTTATGATGATTTATTTATAACAAAAGGGATGACTATTCACATACCCCTTTGTGACCCTTATACTTCCCTCATAACTCTTCAACTTATTTAAAAATTAATTTTCATTTACATTACATCATGAATCTTCACATTCCACAATTGACACTTGGAATTTCACTTACAAATTATTTACAAAATAATATTACAATACACTCATACCCATTTAAGACAAAATATGGTAGAGAAAACTTGACAGCCTAACAAGACAAAACATTAGCATGGTTGAGTTTGGGGAAACGATAGCTCAAAAACTTCCACTTGATGTATCTCGGTCATGTATCAGTGCCAAGCTTGGTACTGTGCGAATACATCCCCAAACTGTACGATGGTGTATCGATGGAAGTAGAATCTAGCCTCCAAGTAATCTCAATATAATGATTTGGAAATAGTTTGAAATTCCTTCTGGAGCAGGAGCAACATTTTTCTCACTTGGACATGGCCATCGATGTAGTTTTCCATGTTATGTTTGTACAGTGCCAAATATTCCTTGGTAGAAATCTATCCATGCTGCTCTAAGAATTCTTCGATCTCCTTCCTGACCTGGTTCCTAGGTTTTGATTCTATGAGTGAGCCAACTAATGGGATCTTTTGTGTGTTCATAAAGAAATCTAGAATATTGTATAACCGTACATACAAGGCATGAATTCTACCAATGAACGAGGCGAGATACCTTTTGTTTTGGATCAACGTTTGAACAATTTATTTCTCCAAATTTTCCTATTGCTTATTTTTCTTTCCCAAGTCAAGCGATGTTGCTAATTTTTATCACATTGACCATTCATGCACGATGACAATGGTAGATTGTACATTCCTGAGAGTTTTGGAAAAGCCTTTACATTTTTGCTGCAATCCATGCAAGTGGAAAACGGTCCTATGTATGGTAACAAGCTCCTAATAGAGGTTCTACATGGTCTCTCCAAGTTTTGATACTTTACAAAGTATCGCTGCTCTCATTTCCTCTAGATGGACCTTTGTGGAAGTTGCATTATGAGTTGTTGCATAGAGATGTTCTACCTCTTTCCTTACAACTTGTAAGTTATGTGCTAATTTCTTATTCTTGGCCATCATATATTGAGTGTTTGACCTTGTTGCACCTTCGAAGGCCAAGTTGGTTGTGGCAATGACATTGATATTATTCCCGGTGTTCACCACTATCACCCTTTCTTTAATGAATGCAAGCGATGCGAGGTCATCCATAAAATTCTTCGTACGTGCTTCTACAATCTTCCTCTAAATCTCATTGTACAAAATATTGTATGTGTCCATAATTGGATCATCATTAATAGGAACGAATTCCTTTCCTAGAGCTAGCTCTACTGTTGGAGGTGGTGGAGACTAACTGGTGACCTATTATGTACTTGGCATCAGGTCTATAACAACCTGGTGAAAATTCCATGTAATAAAAGTTAATAAAGGTAAAATAATAACCACGGCTGATGGGACACTTATTTCAGGATTAATATTGGGAAAAACATCCTAGTGAGGGTGTTCATTGGTTGTTATGGCTAAAGGAAATTGGAAAAGGCAATGACAAAGGATTTGGGAAGGAAAGAGACTTTTTTTGGAATTTATTTATGAAAATAATGGAAATAGGAGAAAAGAAAAGTGAAAGGTCACAAGTTGCATGTGAAAAGTAAAATGAAGGAAAATGATGGAAAATGAGAAATTAGAGGCCTCATTAATAAAATGGCTTCTGAGGATCAACTGGCAAGATTTTTCTCACCTTTTTTCAGTTCAGTTTTGGAGCTCTCTCATTATTATCTCTCTCTCACTCTCACTCTCACTCTTGGACACTTATATTTTCCTTAGAGCACTTTGGCATTGGATCAAGAAAGACAAAGAAGGTAAGAGAAAGGAAGGAGCAATAAAGGAAGAGCATATCAAGCGACTACAACAGGATTATTTGTAGGCATTGATTTGCATGTGTGATTTCCTTGCTATATTTGACATGCATGGTATTTATGTGGCTCTTTTCTCTCATGGCACAAGGTTTTCCAAGTGTGATAGTGTTTTCAACCTAGCCTTGCCATTTCCAGATAGCCATGATGAGATGGGTTCTCATGCTTTGGTTGAGTTGGATTTTCGGATGGATCCAAAGTCGAGTGAGGTGGATCTTCGAAATGAAAAACACATGGCCTAGTGATCCCTGAACTGGAATGTGGATCCTCGTAAATCCACTGACCTAGTAACACTTGAACTAGACTGTGGGTTGTGATAAATCCAATATTGTGTGCCTCAATGGGCCTAGGAATCCTTATGGTGGGTAAAACCATAAAGCAAAGAGGTGTATTTATCTCTATTGGGCCTAGTAGTCCCAGGATGGGATGTATCGTAAAGCCAAGAGATTTGGTCTATGCATAAGTGTTGGGTTGTATAAATCACTGTTAAATGACTAAACATTACACATTAATTATCAATCCAGGGACATCTTTTTATTCCAATGGCAGTTGCATTGTCTATGCCGATACACCAACCAAAAGCAATTCCAAAGAAAAGAAATCATTTTTGAAGTAAATGCTGGAAGTAAATAACTCATGCAGAAATAAAAGGATCTACAAGACTGGAATCACACTTCAATTAATCTTTTCTAGCACTCCACACAACAAGTATCCAGCTGGTGTCTCTTATATCATATGTGTAGCAACATACAAATTATTGAAATTGAAGCAGATATATTCACAGCTGAAAAGCAACAACAACACTCTATGGATACATAAATTGAAATAGAATTACATGCACACAACTACTTTAAGCACTATAATCCCTGCTAAGAAGGAGGGCCCTTCCTCCCTAGTAGGGCGCAAGTAGAGGAAGAACTTAATGGAAAATAAACTGAATAACGCATGTAACAGAAATAACAAGATAATCTGTGTTAATCTGAGCACAATTACAGAGCCAAAATAATGTTGTCCTCCGCTAACCTTTCAACCTTTAGGGCCGAGATCTATATAGCGGTTACATCTAAAAAAATCAAGGGATGGATCAGTTATGAGAATCTTATGATTCTCATGCTGATCAAAATAGTAGACATATAGTTATAACCTCTCCTTAATAAAGTTCTGACTATAAAATTATAGGGTACAATCAAAACTACCCTTAGGCTGTTATCCCAAAAAAACAATGCTAAACAACTTATACAGTTATCGCAATAAAACCACAGCTATAGTGTGACAGCTAAAGGACATATCATTAGCAGGTGTTGACGGGATCCGGTCAATGGTACAACTGTATCAGTGGTTTTCCAGTGGGTCTGTAACAGCAAGGTGTAACAGCAGTTTCCGTCTTATCTGTAACGGCAAGGTGTAACATTATCGCTCACTATAACAACACACCCTTAACTACTCCTTTGTACTTCGTGCTCAAGAATCATATTTGGTGCGACAAATAAAATCTGGAAAGACAACACAAAGACCATATATCTTCTCTGAATATTCATCCTCAATTAGTCATAAAAAGGCATGATATATCATAATAATTGATGAAATGGCAGAGTAATGAAAACAAGGTAAAACAACACAAGTTAGGATAGAAAGGTAGGAAAAAGAGGCAAAGATAGTCCCATTGGTTATGGTCATGAGGCAAAATAGGGAAAACAAATGTAGGAAAAATGTGCAAAACTAGCACCCAACATCTCCCCCCGACTAAAATACTTGCATGTCCTCATGCAAACTCATCTCTCATGGGAATATCTCTAGTGCAGGTTGGTGAGATCATAAGCACAAGCTGTATCTTTGTCTGCAGACCTGTGCCCCTAGTTGGCCATCAACTGTCATACCTAGGACTCTGACTCATACTTACTCAATTCATAATTACTCTAATAATCCTCAATTGGCATCTAGATCAAAGGCAACTTGAACCTCAATCCCAACCATAAAGCACCAAGGGATTGCACGATCTGTGCATAAGCTGGTACATGTGTAATAGCCACCACTAAATTCTGGAATGAGAATGGGTCCCCTTTAAATAGCTCGGCACTGTTGGCTTCCATGCGTTTCAAGGCTCGGCTCTTCATCATTGCAAACTAATTGAGGCAGAAGTTCACAATTCTTCTTCTATAAGTGGTAGCCAGTTTTTTAATCCCAAGGGTACTCAACATTCTCCCGAATTCTTGCCTTAACTCGACAGCCCATCTTGGTTCTTCCCCAACCCACAATGTCATATTCTCTTCATTAGTCTCCATAGATTTGATGGCCAGATGTCATTCAATCTGATTCTTCATGAAGGATACAAAATCTCTCAATTGAAGATCTCCCATATAGGATAATATTGTCGCAACCATCTGCATACTCACATTTTAACAAATAATATTGTGCAAGAATAACTCACAAAAAAAATTTTCTCATCGAAATCGGAGGCATGGAAAACATCTATAAATGTGTGAGTTAAAGAACATAAATAGGGTCTATCCTGCATAAAGGCTTTCATCTGGAACAAGAAGTAACATTCCCATAGAAAAATAGGATAGGATGGAGAAGGTCGCATAGAACCCAGCAAATTGAGGGCAAGGTCATGAATTTTTTTCTTGTCTATGGTGAGGTCTCGAACCTGCTGCTATAACAACAGCAGTTGTTCCTCCTGTTTCTTCAGAGCTTCCTTCTTCTTATAATTCTCCCATCCTTTCTTCAACTCTTCTTTCATTCATATTTCATGTAAAGTGTTTATTTCTCTCTGACGTTCCTTTAGCGAAATCGTCCTCTCCCGAAGGGATATTGCTTCCCGTTTCCACTTTTTTAATTCATAAATTGACAAAAATTTCTTAGAATTCCATCCCGAGGTGGGACCCGACATTCTTCTACATTCAATATCCACATCAGTAATGGGTGTAGAAGCCTCTGCCAAATGGGGTTGTTCCACCTCTGCTGTTGGTTCTTGTGTAACAGGAGCTTCCTCAATGGGTCCTTGTGTGTCAGCCCTTTTGTTTCCACCTAGAGTAGCTTCTGTGTCCACTGTTGTTTCTTCTACAATAGGAGTGGCCTCCACATTTTATTTTCAGTTGGATTCTAGGTCAATTATTACAGGAGGCTCTGCTTTAACTGTTGGTTCTTGTGTAACAGAAGTATCATCAGCAGGTTCTTGTGTAACAACCTCCTGCTTTTATATTTCTATTTCCATTGGGATGATATTTTCTCTACAAACCTTATATCTCGCTGCTGTTAAGTATTAAAAATATGTCATGCATACAGACACCGGAATTTCCTTCTCCTCAAATAATTTATGCTTTAGTTCTTCATTTTCCTTTCTTATATTTTTTAGTTCTAAAAACAGGACATGGGTTTCATCCTTACCTAATGAGGAGGGTTTCATTTCTTCTTCTAAGACTTCTGCTTTTGTTTGCTTTCCAGCCGTAGGAAAAGGTTCTGCAGGTATGCTGATTTTCACTCTTTGTTTTGGCCTTCTATCACCAATTAGTTCATCAGTAGGCTCTTTCCCAATTCTAACTCCAGCAGGCTGAGTATGGGTTTCCACTTCTGCCTGACTTCCTCCTGAAGTCGTGGTCTATTTCCCCTGACTTTTCCTTGGCCTTTTTTCGCTCAAATTCTTCCTAGGTTTTTCCTTGTTGGCCTAGGGCATATAGCACAATTAACTTGATGAGTCTGTGATTAGTCACACATGCCTCTGGGTGTGTCGTTGTTTTCACTGCAGCCTCCATATGCTTGATGTTCCCTAACAAATAGAATGGAATATTAATCCGTTGATGGTGTCGCAGGTGATTAAGCTGAGGAAAATGATAGTTGAACACTATCATGGATCTTCCCTCACAAATGATATATTTAATTAAACCCAGGGCAACATCTTCCCAAGGATGATGAAGTGACAACATGTCAATTCCTCTCCCTTTCTTCTCTAGTTTTTCTTCTCCTACTAGGAAGTCTTCTTTCAAGGAGGGGTCATTGATTTTTCTGTTAAACCACCTCCGCTCCTCTACTGGAAATGAAGTTACCCGGGAAATTACCTCTTTAGTCACCTCCACTTTCATGCCCCTTACTCGAGTTTGATTATTGTTCAAATTCTGAGAAATTTCAATTTCCATCGCCTCGTCTGAGCCTTCAAGCTTCTAGAAATACTCAATCCATTCGGCATCTCTGAATATATACTAAGATTCTAGACAATTCTGCAAGGAGTCCATAGAATCTGGCTCATGCATGACCGTTGCTCCACCCATATTTGTTGTTTTTTTCTAAATTCGATTCTTGCTGCTCAGCCCCACTATAATGTCACTGTATTTCTGAATTCGCTTCTTGTTGTTCAACCCCACTGTAATATCACTTCGTTTCTGAATTCGCTGCTTCTCGGCATCTCTACTTTTCCCAATCGACAATTTTATAATGAGGATGCAAGGTTTCAGTCGAGGAGGTTGATGGGAGGTGACAAATTTTATGAATTTACCAAATCGTACCTTACACTAATATTCATAAATGGCTCGTTATGGAAAGTAATGGTATTTAGTACACACGCTCTTTTCCAACCGGATTCGGTCATCATTGGAAATTCTATTATTAATTAGGTGCATATGGATTTGATAAATGTTTATGACTATGGATTTTTGCAATGATTTCAAGACATATCCCCTCCTCCACCTTAATGGTGGTTGTTTCCCACGGTTGTCACAGGAGTATCATTACTTCTGTTAATTAATCACCAAATCATAAATGACAACATTTACCTTTTTAATGACATACCTGAGGTGACGTGGAGGAAGATTTAGAATTGGCGGCGTCCTGCTTGCAGTGCTCGTGTTGTTGCATTTTGTTGACACAATTATGGCTGTTATGGAATGAACCATAAGAAACAGTATTTGTGGTTGTCAGTTGTTACATGTGTAACAGCCAAGACAACCCTTATATTATTCTTAAATAAAAACATAATAATCAGGATAAATTTGTACATGAAAGGAAATTACATGAATACCATCATCCTATAAAATAAATCAGAGAGAGAAGATGATGTTTCAAGAAGAAAAAAATGGGTGTAACAGCCGCCACAAGAGTAGTTTTCAGTTGTTACCAATTGTCTGACTGCGCCCCGAAAAGGGGTTTTCACAGTTAGATTTATTATTTATGTTTTTATTTTTAGTTATCTTTATTTTTTCTTGTTTAACAGGTGTAACATCTGCCACAAAGGTGGCTTTCAACTATTGCACTTATTGGAATTTCGATTTTGAGGCTACATAGGAGGATGTTCCCCTGCTATCGTAACATGAGGATCAGAGTCCACAACAATGTTGAAAAATGATTCCTTCTAAGCGGGTTGATGATATAACCTTAGACAGTGCCCATTAACCAGTAACAGTGTCTTAGCACTGTCAATGGTGACCAATTTTACAGTCCCATTTTCAAAGACCATATCCACTTTGTAAGGACCTAGCCATCTAGTACAAAACTTGCCTTTGAAATCTTTGAACCTTGAATCATACAAAAGAGCCCAATCTCCTTATGGAAATTTTTCTTCTTAATAATCCCATCATGCCATCTAGCTCTTTGCTGCTGAATGATCTCTGTCTGTTGAATGGAAACCAACCGTTTCTCTTCCAATTCATTGAGTTGGTTCAGTCTTTGAGTCTGTGCTGTACTCAAGTCCAGATCAACCTGTAATGTTTTTCTTATTGTCTTTATTTCAAACTCTATGGGGAATAAGGGATTATTACCATACACCAATTCATATGGTGAGAAGAATGTAGTATTCCTCCATGTTTTCCTATAAGCCCACAGTACCTCTGGAATTTTCTTGGCCAAGTTTCTTCGGTGGCTGGATACTGTCTTTGTTAAGATTCCCTCAATGACTTTATTGGTGCTTTCTACTTGACCATTTTCTTGTGGGTGATATGGTGATGTGATTCTGTGATGAATTCCATACTTTTCAACCAACTTCTTGATCAAATGAGATGTGAACTGAGGCCCCCCATCTATCACTATCTCTTTGGTTATCCCGAAGAAAACAAAAATATCTTGGAACAGGAAGTCTGAAACAGCCTACTCTATTGCTCTAGTTAGTGCCTTTGATTCAACCCATTTTGTGACATAATCGATGCAGACCATGTATGATTTTTGCTGTGATGAAGGATTAATTGTCCCCAAAAATTCTAGGGCCCATTTCTCAAATGGTTCTATCACTATCTGAGGTTGTAACGACATCTCATATGACTTCAGAGGCTGGCCCATCCTTTGGCAGCTATCACAACCTTTCACAAACTTCTTGGCATCCTAGAATATAGTTGGCTAGTAGTACCATGTTGAGAGTACTTTATGTCCTGTCCTCTTGTTAGCGAAGTGTCCTCCACAAGGTTCCCTATGAAAAACCTCCAGGACCTCAAATATCTCATCTTCTATAACACATCGCCTAATCTGAAAAACTGGCCCGGTGTGATAGAGATTGCCTTCTATCCAGGAGTAGGTGGCACTCTGTTGTATAATCTTCCTTTTTTCCTTGGAAGAAATTGGTGTGGGAATTTTTCTGTAGCAAGGTAATTGGCTATATCTGCATACCATGGTGAGTGAGTAGAGATGGAAAAAATATATTCATCTGGAAAAGAATCCTCAGTGGAAGTGTGGTCATCAATAATGGTTAATCTAGAAAGAAAATCAGCAACTACATTATCTTTTCCGGGTTTATCTAAAATAGTAATATAAAATTTTTGTAACAACAATAACCATCATGTAACTCGACCATTCATAATAGGCTTTTTCATCAAAAATTGAATCGCAACACGGTCATTGTGTACAAATACTTGGTACCTGGTGATGTAGTGCCGAAATTTGTTGATAGCATGCACTACTTCTAGGAATTCCTTCTTAGTAACAGTGTAGTTGAGTTATGTTGGAGTTAATTTCTTGCTGATGTAATAAATGGCATAAGGTTTCTTCTCCTCCAGCTGCCCTAAAACAACACCCACAGCCATGTCAGATGCATCCGTAGCAATATGAAATGGAAATTCCCAGTTTGGTCCTCGTAAAACAGGTGTTGTTGTTACACAGTTTTTCAACTTTAAAAAGGCTTGATCACACTTCCCTGACCACAAAATTTCCACATCTTTCATGAGTAATGAAAATAGAGGAGATGGAATCTTTGAAAAGTTCTCTATGAATCTCCTATAGTATCCTGCATGACCCAAAAAACTACGTACATGTTTTGGAGTCTTAGGGATTGGGATTTTCGAGATTACCTCAATTTTTGTAGGGTCTACCTTGATTCCATCTGCTGAAATGAAATTCCCCAGCACAATTCCCTCGGTTATCATCATGTGGCATTTTTCCGTGCTCATAGAAACATTAGTTTGTTCACAATGTTCCAACACTTTTTCCAAGTTAGCTAATGTTGTCTCAAAGGAATCTCCGTAGGGTGTAAAATCATTTATAAATATCTCAAGATAGTCATTCAAAAGATCAGAAAAAATACCCAATATTGTTCTCTGAAAGGTTGTTGGTGCATTACAGAGGCCAAAGGGAAGGACTCTGTATGAATAAGTACCCCATGGGCAAGTGAATTTTGTCTTGTCTTGGTCTTCCGGGGCAATATCTATTTGATTATAGCCACTAAACCCATCTAGAAATGAAAATAATTGTATTCCAGAAAGAATGTCCAAGACCTGATCAATGAATGGTAAAGGAAATTGATCCTTTTGAGTGGCATTGTTAAGTTCTCTGTAGTCAACATAGACTCTCCATTTTCCATTCTTCTTCAGAACTATGACAAGCGCAGACACCCACCGATTGTCAGAAATGGGGTAGATGAAATTAGCATTAAGGATTTTCTACAACTCTTCTTTCACTATCTCCTTAAGTGTGGGGTTCATTCGGCACTGAGGTTGTCTAACTGGTTTGCAGTCCTCTTTAAGGTAAATGCAGTGAGTGCATGGGCCAGGATGGATTCCTTTCATATCTGTATAGTCCCATGTAACTTCCTTTTTGTATTTGTGTAACAGCTGTATCAGTAATCTGTTTTGTTTAGCAGTTAAGTTAGGATTGATGTTTAAACATTTTCCAGGTTCGATTTCAATGGAACTGCTGATAGTATGTGGAGTTGTTTTCAAATGTTCAAGAATTGCATCATCTACCTTCTCTTCTTCTCCCAAATCTCTAATGGAGGCAACAAGGGGTGAATTAATAGTAAAACCATTAATGATATCGTCCTCTGTTTCATCCTTAAATTATTGTGCTTTTCTAAGCATTAGAAGAGGTAGGGAAAGATTAGATTCAGGTGCAAATTCATCCCACCAGGGACTACTTGAGTCAATACAAGGTTTTTTTGGGGGATAAAGGTTCAGGTTCTTAGTGGCCTGCCCATCTGAGATCACCATAGATTCGGACCTACATCCGATATATGCATCTAAAGTGGCCAGCCACGGTCTTCCCAAGATTAAAGGATGACCCCCTAGGTTGGATTTGGTTTGTAAAATGAGAAAGTCAGCCGGATAGTTCCAGGAAGCCACAGTGATAACCACATCTGCTATCATTCCCTTAGGCTTGACCCGTGACCTATTTTCTAATTCAAACACTGTGGGTGTAGGTCTGAGTCCATGAAGTCCTAGAGGGATGAAGAGGTATTTAGTCATGACATTAATAGCTGCCCCTAGATCAATCAAAGTATTGGTTATGGGATGATTGTCAATATGGAAAATCACTATAGGGTTCCCTGGGTCATTATATTTAGTCAACAAAGGCTGATCAATCATAAGATCAGACAATTTCCCCATGACATGGATAGTAGCAGGGTCTTTAGGTTTCCTTCTAGGTCTTTTGACACATAGATCCCTCACTGTTTTAGCATAGATAGGCACTTCCTTAAGAGCTTGTAACAATGGAATTCGCATATACATATTTTTTAGCTCCTTGAGGAATTAGGATTAATATTGTGAGACTAACCCAATTTCAGTTAATCGTTGGGGGTATGGAGGATTCTGAATGCTAACAGCTGAGTCAGCTATCATAGATGTACCAGCCTTACTTGGATTGGCTGGTGTGGAAACAACAAATCTTCCTGAACTGGCTGCTATAGATGTAAAATTGGGTGTTGTATCAACTGTTACATGTGTAACAGATTCCTCAAAATCATCCATATTCTTCCTAGGTGATTCACATTCTTCGGTAATAATGGAAGTATATTCAGATCTGATTACTTTCCCTGATCAAAGTTGAACCTCGTTAAGTCCAATAGGAATAACAAGATAAGTCTGTAGGTTAACCAGAGCGTCCATGCTTTGGGTTGCCTTATTATTTGGATTGTGGTTAGGTTGAACAGGTAATTGGGGTCAAATAGAAGGTGTAGGATTTTGAATAGAAGGTAGTTGTAACTATTATTGTTGCATTGGTATTGGAGGGGGTATTGGACCTTGGCCATTAATTCTCCATTTTTGACCCCAAGGATTTGGTTGTGATCGAGGATATTGAATTGGTGAAGGAGACGGGCACCGGTTCCATGGTGAAGGAAATCGTGTTGAGGAAGGAGTAGGATAATGCCATGGATATTGCTAACTATTATAAAAATTACTCCAAGGATAAAAAGAGGAAAAATTTGAAGGCATACCTGTAGGTTGTGGTTTCCATGGTCTCTTTGATTCGATGAAATAAGAATATTGAACATCGTCGCTTGATTCTTGAAGTATCGCCTTTAGTCTAGGCAACTTGGGACACTGATTCTTAGAGTGCGCCAACTCACATATGTTTCACAGGCTGACATTATTCTGTCCACATTCTCTCTCCAAATGTTTCTTTTTGCATTGGGGAGAGAATATAACTAAGGCTGCTTCAGCTTCTTCTTGTGCTTTCTTGACTTGTACCATAGTAATCTGGGCAGAGAGATTGCTAAGGAGGTCGGTTTTAAAATCCTCAAATAAGTTCCTGATATTTTCTCTGGTTACTCCTCCACTCATGCACTTCTATACCCGGACTGAAGGATTTCGAACTGAAAATTTTCCTTTGACCGATCCTCTTGAGCTACGCAAGAAAAGCTTCATTATCTCATCAAGTGTTTCTTGCGATATGTCTCCTTTTCCCAATAGGTTCAAATTCTCCAAACAATCATCTCTTATACCTCTTAACAATATTGACTTCAGGATTTTTGGATCTAAGTTATTGAACGTAGACCTCTGTAAATTGTAGTGAAATCGCTCTAAATAGTCTTCTAGGCTTTCCTCCTCCTTCTGTGTAATGCTAAAAATCTCATCCTTAAAATCCCTGGTTCAACAGTAATCCTGATACTTAAAGAGGAACGCCTCTCTCATGTCATCCCAGGTTCGAATTGTGCCAACACTCAGTCTCATGAACCATCTTAATGCTGCTCCTTTCAGAGTAGCAGGGAATAATTTCTGCTTCTAGGCATCTGAAGTGTAGTCATAACCTCTACACATCACATCAAATTCGAACAGAAAGGTATCAAGGTCTTCAAAATCCATCCCTTGAAAGGATGGTAGGGATGATAAAGGAATATTCTTCTTAGGAGCCTCATCCCATGTTACTACTATTGGGAATTCAAAAGTAACAAAGATATTTGTTTTGACATTCTTGTCCCCCATTGATGATTCTTCCTGATAGGATGAACTGACCTCAGAGTGTACTAGAGATTGAAAAATAAAAGGATCAGGTTTTTCCAAGACCAACTGTTTAACAACACTACTAACGTCCAATTGATGATCAACTGAATGTTGTTCCTCAAGTCCCTGATGCTCCCCACTGGTCTCTCTATGTCCTTCAATTCTCAGATCCTGATCAATGATTCTCCACTGCTATTTTGAATTTGGAGTTATGATATCAGGGGTGGATATGATGTTCAAAGGGTGGTGAGGTCCAAACACAGAAGACATCGATGGTCCAGGATTTGATATGGAAGCTACTTTCTGTGGTCCTATCTTCCTATTATCTTTGTATGACGTGGAATGTTCCTTTTCTGCCCTTGAGATCAGATCTTCAAAGAATGTCTTTCTTCCCAAATATGCACTCTTCTTTTCCTTCTTACGACCCATATTTCCTGTAGTCAGTAGAGTGGGGGGTTTTTTTAGATGTTGATGTTGTCCTACTAGCACACATGGGCCCTGTATGTATCCATTCATCCTATGAGTGCTTCAGTTTCTACAACAGTGAGCCCACCCATGTTTGTTACAGCGATGTGCAGGTTCTTACCTCTCGTCTTAATGCCCAATGACTGTATAGTTGAAGACACCCTAAAAAAAAATTAAAATTCAACTCCTAAGTGTCCCAACAAGACATTGGTGAGCCCGCTCAAGTTTGTTAGAGTGATGCGCAGGTTCTTACCTCTCGTCTTATTTCCCGACAATTGTGTCACTGGAGACACTCTAAGAAAAAAACAATATGCTCAAAAATTCACTCTCCTAAGTGTCCCAGCAAGACATTGGTGAGCCCTCTCAAGTTTGTTAGAGCGTTGCATAGGTTCTTACCTCTCGTCTTACTACCCAGCAATTGTGTTGCTAGAGACACTCTAAAAAAACACACGTAAATTGCACTTCTAAGAAACAACTCTAATTGATTGGATCGTCATTTCCATCCCCGGAAACAGCGCCAAAATGTTGGGTTGTATAAATCATTGTTAAATGACTAAACATTACACATTAATTATCAATCTAGGGACGTATTTTTATTCCAATGATAGTTGCACTGTCTGTCCCAGTACACCAACCAGAAGCAGTTCCAAAGAAAATAAATCGTTGCTGAAGTAAATGCTGGAAGTAAATCACTCATGCAGCAATAAAAGGATCTACAAGACTGGAATCACACTTCAATTAATCTGTTCTAGCGTGCCACACAAAAATTATCCAGCTGGTGTCTCTAATATCATATGTGTAACAACATACAAAGTATTGAAATTGAAGTGGATATATTCACAGCTGAACAGTAGCAACAACACTCTACGGATACATAAACTGAAATACAATTACATACACACAACTACTTTAAGCACTATAATCCCTGCTAAGAAGGAGGGCCCTTCCTCCCTAGCAGGGCGTAGGTAGAGGAAGAACTCAATGGAAACTAAATTGAATAATGCATGTAACAGCAATAACAAGAGAATATGTATTAATCTTAGCACAATTATAGAGCCAAAATAATGTTGTTCTCCGCTAACCTTTCAACCTCTAGGGCGGAGATCTATATAGCGGTTACATCTCAAAAAATCAATTGATGGATCAGTCAAGAGAATCTTATGATTCTCATGCTGATCGAAATAGAAAACATATAGCTTTAACCTCTCCTTAATCAAGTTCTGACAAGAAAATTATAGATTACAATCAAAACCGCCCTTAGGTTGTTATCCCAAAAATACAATGCTAAACAACTTCTACAGCTATCGCAATAAAACCACATCTGTAGTGTGATAGCTAAAGGACAGATCACTAGCAGGTGTTGACAGGATCTAGTCAACGGTACAACTGTATCAGCAGTTTTCTAGTTGGTCTGTAACAACAAGGTGTAACAACAGTTGCCGACGGATCTGTAACGGTAAGGTGTAACAGCATCGCTCGCTATAACAACACACCCTTAACTGCTCCTATGTACTTCGTGCTTGGGATATTTGGTGCGAAAAATAACATATGGAAAGACAAAACAAATACCATAGATCTTCTCCGAAAAATCATCCTCAATTAGCCATAAAAAAGCACGATATATCATAATAATTGATGAAATGGTAGATTAATGAAAACAAGGTAAAACAACACAAGTTAGGATATAAAGGTAGGAAAAAGAGGCAAATATAGTCCCATTGGTTATGGTCATGAGGGAAAATAGGGAAAATAAATGTAGGAAAAATGTGCAAAACTGGCACCCAACAGTAGGGCCTAGTGATTTATGGATCAGACTATGGATTATGGTAAATCCTGAGAGACTAGGAGCCAATACAATTCCTCATGATGTAGGTGGAGAACTTCGATAGAATCTATGCTTGTTTGGTTATTTTTGGTTGGTCATACGTCACACATTCATTCTTGGAATATGGCATGGGGGTGATTGTATGAAGAGATATTTGGCTCAACCAATCTATGGTCAAGTGGAAAATGGTAGTCCCATCTCTAGTTGGTTTTTACATTCATTAATGAGAATTTCATTTCCATAGAATTTTATGTGTAAATGTAATTCTTTATATGTAGATCCTATGGCTGATGTATCCTTTATATTTCTATTATTATTATGATGGTTATGGACATGTATTCTGACAGTGATGATGTATGGCTCTCCTCATGTTTTTATTTCTAAATGAATAAAAAATGTATCTATGACCTAATAGATGATATTGCGGCTAATGATGTAAGGGAAAAATGCTTCTTAGTGATTCTTAGACAAGCATGAGACCCCTATGTTTATATATGTTATTTAAACCTGTAGCTTACATATTTGTGACATGTTTGATGAAATTCTTGTCATGGCTAGTAGGGGTCCAGTCAAGTCCTTATCTCAGTATTTGATTTTATACCATTATTTCGTTGTTCTTTGGAGTCTTAAGTGATGAGCCGACACATGCATCCTCTGCAAACCTGTAGTAAAATCTCCTGCAAATTACCTGCTCAAATTATGACCAACTATGACCCAAGCATTCCATGCTCACCACGAGTTTATAACACATACTCGGTGGTAAAGCTTACATAAAAATGGAATGAATAATACCCCAGATATTAATATAAGGCCAAAGACATCATTGTTGCATTACAAGTGATGGAAAAACACATCATCACTTTTACAAAAGAAATGAAACACATGATTTAAAAAACACTAATACAAGGCTAAAGACATCATTGTCGCATTGCAAGTGATGGAAAAACACATCATCACTTTTACAAAAGAAATGCAACACATGATTTAAAAAACACGGCCATGACACACTATCATATCTAGGAAAACCATCTTTCTCCTAATAAATAGAACCACCATGAATGCGGTAGATTCATTTGTCGACCAACTGTTCCAACTGATTCATGCACCGACGCTTCATTCTTAAGGTGATGCTCTGGATGGAACCTCGCACCCATGGATTTTTTATGACCACTTTGGTTGCAATGGATACAAAAGTTTTTCTTCCTCCAAACCTGCTTAACCAATTTCTTTCCCTATTGTGGAGAAGGCTTTCCATGCCTCATCCTCCTTCGTGTTGCCATTATATTCTAGCACTCAACAATGACATGGTTATTTAAACCGCAAAAATGACAATTTTTTCTATGCCATGACTTATGTCCATGATTATCAACATGCTTGTAATCAAAATGAACTTGAGAATATCGAGACTTGTTATACCTTTCTTGGTCATTTCAGGTGCGATCATGGTGACGAGAGCTTGCCTCAGCTCTTTCACTGCAATGTGTGTTGTCATAGGATGATGATGAAGTGTTCCCATCATTCTCTTTCCCCAATGGCTTCAACCATGCATTGGGAGCTTCTAACACCTTCGAGAATTTTCCTGTAGTGTATCCAAAACCTGCTAATTGAGGTTTCTACACAACTTCTAATGGTTGAATCATGCCTTGGCCATTAACACCAAGTCCTCCTCTTTTTTACCCCATCCTATTAAGGAGTCTCATGCCAGTTCCTCTAATGGGGATCTCCACATTTCCAATAGAAATAATAGCATGTGAATATGGAACTGAATAATGATCACACCTGTTTACCTCATATGTCGATTTGGAAGCATGTGATGAGGGCTTCTCTGAGCCTTCCTTGCACTTCACTTCATCCAAGGCCTCTGTTGTGGCTTTTAGATGAAGCTGTAATCCCTACTTCTTCTCCTTCTCTTATCATAGAAGTGTCTTTGATGCATCACGATGTGTTTGAAGAATTTGGTCGTTTTTCTTCAATTCTTCCAATTCCTCTGTCGTGGCTTGCAATTAAAGTTGAAATCACTACTTTTCCTCCTTCTCCTCTTGTAGAAGTGTTTTCAACTCTGCGTTATCTGTTGCTTGTTTCTCATAAGCTTCATACAACATGTCCACCCTTTCATACATCCTCATCATGGCCGCATACATGTCTTTGACATCCTCCATTTCTACACGTTCTGTGGTTCACGCTTGCGGTTCAGATCAGGAGGAAGACTGCTCTGATACCACTTGATCCAGGTAAATTTTTTATAGACTTTTTAACCAAGACCTTTTGATTCATCTGATGTGTTATAATTTAATTTTATAAAAGCATTAATGAACACATTTTGATAAATAATTAATAGGAAAACATGTCAACAATCACACAACAAAACGCAAGACATTTAATAACGGAGTTCGTCAAGTGTGGACTATGTCTCTCGGCCTTGGTGTCTCGATAGTGTTGGCCACTTCATTTGGTGTTGTAAATGGTTATGGTTTACATGGATGTTTTTGACTTGTCATACAATGGAATGGGCCCTCGACATGAGTGGCAAAGTCTCTCCACGAGACAATCCACTGCAGGGAACTCTCAATCATACAGACATCCTATCAGCATGACAACTTCACACATGGTGACAAAGAGTATCCCGCCTTCAAGGAAACTAAGGGATCTCACAACATAAAACACCATCCATGATAAATACATGCCACATTAAAATAAACACAAAGATTCTGCATCATACATCAAGCAGGAATCGAAAACAACAAATAAACATAAATATTCTGCATCATACATCAAGCAGGAATCGACACAACATAAAATATCCCACAACAATAATAAATGAAGTACATGGCAAAAACACTTCATATACCTCAGCTTTGATGATGGTTGAAGAATATGTTGCTCAATCGCTGGATTTTAATGCACCATCGAAAACGTGGCATCAAATGGCATGAAATCGATTGTCCACATGCTGAAATCCAACACTGTCATCCCATTCTGGAAAGTGGACAAAAAATCAAGACCTTTGTTGCAAAAACTAACACCGCCATCAAGTTCGTGTCACTGATAGGTATAAAATCCATCTAAAACTTGTCCAATTTGGACACTAGGAATTTTTGGCCCCTTTGGAAATGAGGCTCAATTAGGGTTCCACTGCCTCTGCATGCTGGGTCATGGTTCCGCCTGCAAATAAAAAATGTTTATCTCAAACTCCATGCTCTCCTCTACCTGGGTGCATCTGTGGATTTGAGTTTAAATATAATTGGTTGGGTGGACTTTACAAATTCCGTCGGTTGGCGTAGTGGTTAAGATCTTGAGTTTGGAGGAGATTGGTCGAGGGATAAAATCCCGCCCCTCCCTTTTCTTACATTGATTTTGTTTAAGAGTTGTTCTAGGCGGAAGACGGGTCCGCTCCATGCAGCCTGACCTGATCCAACCCTGGCTCCGTGCATATGTATATGTGGCAAGTTTGTTTATATGGTGGTTAACGTTTGGTGTATGCCATACAATGCGGGGGTGGCGGGGTTGACCACCCGCCTCCCAACCAACCTTTGGTTATATAAATACGTGTGGTTATGTCATAACGTATTTAGTGTGGGTTTTTAATAGTTAATGCATATATATAACCATTTTGTTATATAATGGTTTATTACTAATAAATCAACCGCATCCATATTAAAACGTGACCATAACAAAATGGTTATATATAGCATTTCTTATAACGTAATGTTATATGTGTGTGTGTGTGTGTGTGTGTGTGTGTGTGTGTGTGTGTTAAATGTTACACAAACCAACGTTATGTCTTTGTACCATATGATATGGTTGTGGTATATATATATGAAACGTTAAAATAAGCATTACAACCGTGAAGGTGAGGTAACGGATAAGGGTGTCGGCGGGGTTCAAACCCGCCTGGCCCACGTGGAAGGCCCCCGAGCGGGCGTGACCAAAAAATATTGTTTAAACAAATACAACAAAAATATGGAGGGGTGGGATTTGACCCCCCGACCTCTCTGCTATCATTTGCCGCTTTTAACCATTACACCAAACCACCACTTGCAGTAAAATCCACCCAAATTTTCATATTTAAACTTAGCCTTTATTTAGTACGGGGAGCAGGTCGGAGAAGTAGAATGCAGTTCGAGGCGTGGAACCATGAGCCAGGATGTAGGGGTAGTGGAACCCTGATTGAGCATCATTTCTAGGAGGGTCAAAATTTCTGAGTGCCCAAATTAGACAAATTTTATATGGATTTTATACCTCTCGGCGACACGATTCTGATGGCAATGTCATTTTTTGCAAAAGAAGTCTCAATTTTTCGGCCATTTTCTAGAATGGGATGACAATGTCGAATTTCAACATTTGGGCATTCGATTTCATGCCATTCGACGCCACATTTTTGATGTTGCATTCAGATCCAGTAATTGAGCAGCCTATTCTTTAGCTAGCATTATATTTGAGGTATATTAATTGTTGTTTCCGTGTACTTCATTGATTATTTTTGTGGTATTTTTTATTTCGTGTCGATTCCTGCTTGATGTATGATGCAAAATAATTATGTTTATTTGTTTTTTTTTATTCTTGATTGATGTATGATGCAAAATCTTTATGTTTATTTTTATGTGGTATTTATTTATCATGGATGGTGTTTTATGTTGTGAGATCCCTTTATTGCCTTGAATGCGAGATGCTCTTTGTGACCATGTGTGAAGTTTTCATGCTGATAGGAGGTCTGTATGAGTGAGATTTCCCTGCAGCAGAACGCCTCGTGGAGAGAATTTTCCACTCATATCAAGGGCCCATTCCCTTGTATGACAAGTCACCAACTTCCATGTAAACCATAACCATTTACAACACCAAATGAAGCGGCCAACACCATCGAGACACTGAGGCCCCGAGACGTAGTCCACACTGGACGAACTCCATTATTAAACGTCTTGCGTTTTTTTGTGTGATTGTTGATACTTTTCCTCTTAATTATATCTGCATATGTGTTCATTAATGCTTTGATAAAATGCAATTCTAACACATCAGACGAAGAAAAAGGTCTTGGTTAAAAAGGGTATTAAAAATTTACCCAGATCAGATATGTATTACCCATCGGTTGAATGTATGGTGTATGGAACTTTGGATTATCACATTAACATATAGTTTTGGGCCATGGTTGTTGTGAAGATAAATCCCCTCTGCAGACAGAGGCAATCTCTCTAGCCCTAGAGTGGGTCTAGCAACTTAAGAGACTATCTAATGTAAGCTTTCTTAGCTAATATCCAAAAAAATATGAGAAAGGGAATAGGCATACCTCTTCCCGATGCTATGCTTGAATCCTTTGATGATGGCCTCGATCCACATTCCCTCAGGCTCGCTCCTCGCTACTAGTGGTGTGCGATTACTTGCAGGAGATCAAGATACAGAAACAAATGTAATCAAATACAAAACATAAATTGAATATCGACGCTCTAATAGATCGAGGAACATTAGACTATTTTCATAAATGATTAGATAAATATAGAAAGAAAAAAACAAAATGTTTTATTAATAAATATAAAAGAGAGAGCTTACAACCGTGGCCTTGATGTTGGAGGCCTCCCTTTGGTGATGTTCAAGTCCTTCACTGAAGCTCTTAAAGCACTCCTCCCAGATAACTTAGGCATTATCACAATACATGGATACAATGGAAACGAATGATCATACCAGCCCAACAATGACCAACCAATAGTGGAAGGATGGGGATCAATTTATAGGAAGGGGGAGGGAATTAGGAGCCCATGAAAGAAGGAGGAAGGTCCACCTTTCAAGGGATAATCCCCCATTGATAAGATCGAAAGCTCTAAATAAGAGGGTTTGACACTATCTCCACCAAATATCATCCATCTCGTCGTCTTGGAAAACTCTAGAGGTCGAAACTTCACTTTCATTTGAGGAAACACTGCCAGAAAGGGTTCAACATAGTTTTCTCAGTCAAAATAGCATTGACAACGCTAGGCAAGAATTGTCAACCTGCCATTAGAACAGGCATGAAACTAGAGAGGTGCGTTGACCCAGAAATTTAGGGTTTTAACTAGGTTTCTTCAATGATATTTCAAAGAAACCTTCTTTGAGTCTTTAGAGGATGTCTTTATGTATTTTATCTAGGTGGAAATATTACACAGGATTCGTCATAGGGAACTTCAGTATCAGGGACAGGAAGTGATCAGAGTGACAAATTATTGTGTAACAGATGCCCCCTAAAGTATGAAGGAAGAACTGGGAGTGATGGGTGAAATTATTTACGAACGAAGGAAAAGAATTCGAAATACTACCAGGAAACCTGCCAAATCAAACAAAATAAAATATATGACATATCTGATGTGAATATGCCTAATAACATATATGTGGACTAGGCATCAAATAGCATATGAACCCACGGAATGGTCGTAACCATCCATCTGAAAGAGATCATGGAAATAGATCCACCACATGGATGCAACCATCTGTATAGATAGGATCATGTGTATAATCATGAATACTCAATAACTCCACACAGCCTAGATAATGGAAAATGTGATCTAAGGTCTTCATCTCGATCTCAGTCTACCCAATATATGAATCTATCCATGTGAATAGACGTTCTAATGTCAAACATGGTAGAAGCTACGTGATTAGAAGTCAATGATGAGAACCGTTAATAGGCACGAGAGAAACCACCAATAATGAGGATGGCCCTCAAGATACAACAACACAATATACAAGTGTGAATAAATGAGTTGAAGTTGAACACTTGCATAATGATTCGATCAAAGGAAAATGATGTGAACCTGTCATCTAACACAAAGAACTTGCCATTGAGGCATGCAAGCTCCAAGGTACTGAAAAATGGTTTCTAAACCATCTTCCTGGATAATGAGTTGAAGTCGACAAGAAGTGATTCGTCGAAGGAGAGCCATAATGATTCCCACATCATCAACATGAAACAATGAATATCTCAAGATAATAAGAGTGATTCAAGAATTTTACTACTAGGGTCAAAATAAATAGAGGACGTTTGAATTTGAAAAAAAGGACTTCTCTTGACCATATTGGCAACATGATTCCGGAGTGTGGCAGCATTCAACTCAGATAGGATCAGAAGTCATGATGACAGAAATGGTGATAAAATGAGAGACAAATGGATTTCTCAAACCCACGAAGGAAAAATGATGAATGAAGGATATCGCCAACCTGACATGAAATGCAGATGAGTGTCATGTTGAAGAGCGATAAGTTGCCCAAAACACAGAGGATGTTCCACTTTCAATTTTCCCCAGTTATTGCTAACGAGTACCTCTTTATTTTTTATAGCCAGCATGAAGAGGATAAAATATGTTGAGCGTGTAAGTTCATTCTTTGAAGGAATCCATCTTATTAATTTTAACGAGCCCTAGGAAGGAGGAACTCGATCCCGTCATGGTGAAAAGTCTTTCGTCGTTTAATTTTTAACGAGTCCGACGTAAGGGGAACTCGATGTATTTTTCATGTTTAGGGAGTTTGAAAATTAAGAAACATAAAAGAAAACTCCATCATGTCCCTCTTCGTAAATCGTCTCCTAAATTAGAAAAGGTAGAAAACAATATCTGAGAGAGCCTCTTGATCATGTTCGATCATTTATTCCTTTTTCCTAAGTAGTTAATCTCAGCCCGAAAAAAGGGGTAAATGTATATTGAGACCACGTCAATTAATTTAATTTAACGAGCTCGAAAGGACAAGTGCTTGGAAATATTTTCATATTTCGAGTCATAAAAGAGCTTAAATTTGACTCGACTGGTATAAATGGTAGCAACCAGTTCCGATGATAATGGAACTACTCAAAACATGTAAAGGTTAAGAGATTGGCTAAAAAAAACCACTCATTGCAGTGGTTCCCTAGGCAAGGGTAAAACAACCAAGTGAGAGTGTATGATCGTCCAAAAATATGGTGATGATGGAATGAGAAAGCTAAGGTTCCTTTAGCAGAAGAGGCAGATAAAAGCGCAATCACATGAGGTAGAATGAGGATGGTTTCATTTTTACACAATATTGAAACATGGGAAACTCTACTTGAAATTGGTTTCATTTTTTCACAAGCTTGAAACATGAGGAAAAACTATGGTTGAGAAAGGTTTCATTTTTATACAAGATTGAAACAGAGACAAACTATGCTTGAGAATAAGTTTGCATGCCCCCAGCATGGTGACTCAATTCGAGGTACATGCCCCCTATGCTTCATCTCATTCACCTAAGTAGACTATTGGTTACTAACAGGTGGATGGAATGAAGGTTCATTTACAAGATCAAGTGAAAGAATCAACTGGGATTTTACGAGATCTAATAAGAGACTTGAATTGAAAGGGGACTTGTTTCATTTTTAATGAGCTTGAAATAGTAAAAGAACTATGCTCATGACACCTTGTTTCATTTTTTAGTGAGCTTAACACAAGAAATGGAACTATGCTCTAAACACCTTGTTTCATTTTTTAACGAGCTTAACACAAGACAAGGAACTATGCTCCGAAGAGATTTTTCCATTTTTTAAGGATCTTGACACAAGAAAAGGAAATATGCTCCGAAGAGCTTGTTTAATTTAATTAGCTTGACAGAAGAAAATTAACTCTACTCTGACACTTGTTCATGGCCCGAAAAAGGTCATGGCTTCCAAGATTTTCTCATTAGATGGGAGAGCAACACGTTGGAAATTAGGGTCCAATACCCCCAGTACATGGTGCACTATATCAGTGACTAGATCATCAATAGACATGGGCATGGAATAGGTGGCCACATAATTGACCTATGGCGAGGATGATACCACTTGCATGTAAGGACCATCAAGGGAGTATGGTTGATTGGAAGCCAGATTAGGACCAATGAATGAAAAATGATCAATAGTCACAATTATTCCTTCATGCGGGAAACACATCACATGAAAGAGAGAAGAGAGAAGATCTCCCATGACATAAGTATAGTCATGCCCAAGGAGAAAGTTAAAATCCAAGGGGCCTTGGACAACCATTACATTTATATAGACAATATTTCCTCCCAAAGTAATAGGAAACTAATTAGGAAGGATCCCTAACGGTTGATTGGTTCCTATGTTAAATTCCAACATATTATGGGTAATAAGCACAAGCTGCAGAGAACCGAAAGCTTACCAAGTAGTTGAGAACAAAATACTAACAGATGTTCCTTCATCAATTATTTTGTTAGGTACGACCACATTATAGGCCTGCACTGTGATCTCAAAAGGCACGTAAGAAGGAAGACAGTATCTTGCTAGTTGAATCCAATCAAAGGAAGCGACCAGACTATTTGGAGGAGGTGTCATGGGAATGGGAGAATTACCCCATTGTGTAATGGGAACATGAGGATCACCCACTTGTACTGTGGGAATAGGAGGATTTCCCTCAAATTCATAGGAATTTGAAGAAACAAAAAGAACCTGAGTTATATCATGTTCACTCTCTATAGGAAAAACATGATCAACTAAAGGTGAAATAAGTTCAATCGTTTTCTCAACCAATGGGTGTTCAGGAACGGACTCGTGGGTTTCACTTTCAGAGAGAGTGGGTTTGACCAAATATTATTTTTGATCAATCACTTGATCAACTATTGGAGGATCATAGGAAAGCTTCTGGTAACCAGTCGCAAGTCACAGTTGTGAATTCATAAGGTTATCCTACACTTTGGAGGCTTCATCCATATAAGGAAAAAGGTGAATCAGATGATTCCCTTCACATAACTTACATGGAAATTTTACTTTCCCCTTTTTCCCATGGGCCTTCTTATCACTAGCTGAAGACTTGTCACCAGTGTGATCTCCAGAGGTTGATGAAAAGGGCTGATTCGAGTTGGTAGACCATACTTATAATATCCTGGGAATGCTAGGACAATCCCGAAGAAGGTGGTCACCCTTGCATAAATTGCAAGGAAAATTGACTTTTTGGGACTGATTGGAAGTCTTTTCAATATCAGTTGCATTGATAGAATGGTCACTTGGTCGGACCCTTGCTTATTTTTCTTCTTCTTCTTAGCTTCTTGGTTACTAGCATTCATAATTTCACTAGGCGAAGAGGAAGAATAGGGTGAAGAAATAGGTGAAGAAGGTGAGATTTAAACCTTAGGATTAACATGAGGTTGACATTGTTCAGGTGAAGGAGAACTTGGTTGAGAAGCAACTTGGACATTTGGAACCATGAGAGTTTAAAATAACCAAACTGGAAAACCAATGGTTAATCCCGAGAGGGACAAATTTGCCATATAGGAAGCGCCAACATTTAAAAAATAAGGAAAAGGACTAGGATTCCCATATGAGGGGATTCCTTGATTGGTAAACTCAGGAACTATTTCCATCAGTCCAAACTTAAGATCTATTAAGGAGTTATGCATAGGTAAAATGTTATTCCGTGGGTAGTAAATTTTATAAATTAAACATGAATTAAATAAAAAAAGTTGAACTAGGCATAAAGGATTTTCAGGTATCTATGAACTGCAATATACACTTTAGATAATAAATTTACCAAGGACTTAATGTATGGTATCCAATCTCTCCAAATTTTGTGTTCGGTGTATCACGTCTACAAGGTAGCCGACTCGGTTACTTATGGCAGGTTTACAACCTAGTGGGGTCTCCCAATATATACTCGACGGTACCTAGGAGTTGATTCCGTAGTAGGGATGTCTAATTTGTAATCGTACGATGAGAGCATCCCCTTATATTTTTTATACGTGGAGAATAGTACTATATACTTCCATACGTGGGACGAGATATCACCTCCAAAATGTAATAGAAACTGTTAACGATAGTTACTATGCTTAATGATGTCAGAACACGTCTCTAGCCTATACCTCTAGATGTTTGTGTTAATTTCAAATGCTCCTTAAGGTTAATTGAATAAATTTTAATTTTGATCTTCAGTTAAGTCTCAATTTAAGGCTCAATATTGATGTGACCTGAACCCTATAATGCAGCTAAATGTTAAAAGAGATTCCTTCCATTTCGATGAATTCTAAAATAACGAGGGAAGAATTGCAAACAAGAGTGAAAGTAATGAAAAAAACAATGATGCGCCCCAACTTAGTCCAAAACTACTGAAATGCTACCTTTAAGGATTGAATTCACTTTCACTATTCCCCAAAATGAAAACTTATTGAAAAACAAAATTGCTTCTCTTTTCACTAAGATGCATATTTTATTTTTATTTTTTATTTACTTTGAAAGCTAAAAATGCAAATGCGATCAGTGAACTAAAGTAAAATCAACCAAATGAACAAAGAAATTCAAAATAATCCTTTTCACTTTTCTTTCTATCGAATGAAAAACAAGATCGATCTAAAAAATGCACAAATGAGAATCACTCTCACTCTTTTTCAAAGTTACAATAAAAACAAAACAAATCAAAATTTCAAAATGAAAATCACATTCAATTTATTCTTTTGAATTTTGGATCTATATAAGAGACGCCCTTCCAAACAATCAAATAATCGCTATCTTATGATTAACATTTAATTAAAGGTGATCTTTAAGTGCAATGATGACCAGTGCAAAAAAACACAACTTCAAAACAAGCCAGAAGTAGTGTGCAATAGTGTTCGAGCTAACTGCAATAGAACTCTAAAGAAAAGCCTATCAACTCCCTACGATGAACACAAGTGACAAGCGAAGAGAAATTGAACAAAAAACCTAGAAAATGTTTAAACTTCAGTCTAACCACAAGCAAGTCAAAGAGACAAAACCAACCATTCAAACAAAAAAAACAAACCAAATATAATGGCAAGAGGTCATTCAAACTTGAAAGAAATTCTTAGGGGTCAAGACACACTGGGAAGATAAGGGGAAATCCTAAATTATTCTTAGCCCTGGGATCAGCATGTCTGTGATGAACAGAATAGTGCTGAAAGGAAAATCAGTGCGGATGCTTTGTATAAAACAACGCTTTCAGTGCTACTTTAAGGGAAGGAAACACATTTTGTGCTAAAAACAAGGAAAAAGAAAAATAATTTCACACTAAATCCATACCTGAAACACTCAAATAAATATGAAACCATATGAAAACCTATAGAGACCCAAGTAGACTTAGATCTTGAGGGTCGGTTAACTGATGAGAAATCAACCGAGGAAAGAGAAGGCAAAGAGGCTAAAGTTCTCCACTGGATTTGCCAATTATGTTGTAAATATAAATTCCCTCTGTGGACAGAGGTGATCTCTCTAGCCCTAGAGTGTGTCTAGAAACTTAAGGGACTATCTAATGCAAGATTTCTTAGCTAATATCCAAAAAAATATGAGAAAGGGAATAGGCCTACCTCTTCCTGATGCTATGCTCGAATCATTTGATGATGGCCTCGATCCATAGTCCCTCAGGCTCGCTCCTCGCTACTAGTAGCTTGCGCTTACCTGTAGGAGATCAAGAGACAACAATAAACATAATCCAATACAAAACATACATTAAATATCTTCTATCTAACAGATCAAGGAACATTATACCATTTGTGTAAATGATTAGACAAATATAGAAAGAAAACATAATATGTTTTATTAATAAATAAATAAGAGAGAGCTTACAATCATGGCCCTGATGTTGGAGGCCTCCCTTTGGTGATGTCTAAGTCCTTCACTGAAGCTCTTAAAGCACTCTTTCTCCCAGATATCTTAGGCATTATCACAATACAGGGATGCAAGGAAAATGAATGATCAGACCAGCCCAACAATGACCAACTAGTAGTGGAAGGATGGGGATTAATTTATAGGAAGGGAGAGGGAGTTAGGAGCCCATGAAAGAAGCAGGAAGGTCCAATTTTCAAGGCATAATCCCCCATTAACAAGATCAAAATCTCTAAATGAGAGAGTTCGAACCTATCTCCACTTAATAACATCTAGCTTGTCGTCCTAGAAACTTCTAGAGGTCGAAGCTTCTCCTCCATTTGAGAAAACACTGCTAGAAAGAGTTTAGCATGGTTTTATCAATAAAAATAGTGATGACAGTGCTAGGCTAGAATTGTCAACCTATCTTCAACACGGATAGGAAATTAGAGAGGTTCGCTGACCCAGAAATTCAGGGTTTTAACTAAGTTTCTTCAATGATCTTTCAAGGCAGATTTCTTTATGTATTTAGAGGATGTCTTTATGTATTTTTTCTAGGTGGAAATACTGCACATGATTCGTCAAGTGAATTTCAGGATCAAGGAAAATAAGTGAGCATAATGACAAATTATTGTGTAACAGGGGTTAACCTCGTACACCCTGTCTTTCGCCACGTGGTGTGGTTGGTGGACCGGGGTCGGGAGTTAACCTTAGTCCCCACCTCTAATATTGCTACCGTTAAGGTTTAAATAAAACATCCATCCCATACATGTTAAGAACCATTGTATCAGGACCATTGGAATGCTTAGTTGGTATGTGTGAGGTCTCAGTTTCAAACCCCATGGAGGTAGCTCGACCTCCCACAAAATTTTACATGGGAAAGAGGAGGCCACATGGTAGCCACCAATTAACCCATGAGGCTATCCCTCATTGGGAAACCACACCATTCCATTAACCAATAAATAAACACCAGATATTGACCAATAAGAATGTGACAAGTGGCAGTCAACCACTGGTCCATGAAATACACAGTAAAACCCAGTCAAATTCTGAATTAGCATATAGATTGCTGACTAGGTCTACCTGCAAGCCACATTCAAATTTTTTAGTTGTTTCCCAATCGATCAGAATGAAATATCAGGAGCATCCGATGTCGAATTTGAGTGAAATGAGTCGCGTTGGATTCAGGGCGACGAGATCTTCACTTTGGCGTTGGTTTTGATTCAATCTGAGCATTTGAATTTTGAACATTAAATTGATCCACTAGATCATTCCTCCCCACTAAAAGCTTTTGGACCTCCAAAATCTCATTATAAATCAAAAAATATATGAGGGTACAACTCTCTCACCCTTCGAGTCTCAATCCACTGAAATTTTCTTGATTTTTTCTCTTTGACCTTATCATGAAAATAGATCATTTTCCCTAATTTTGGAGTCCCTATCTTGTTGTCAACAATGACATCTTGCTGCTATTTCCCAGAATATGAAAAATATAAAAATTCCTTTGAAGGAATATGCACATTCCCTCTTCGGTCTTCAATCAAAGGAAACTTATGCAATTTCAAATTCTTCTCACCTTGAACATTGGTGTCATGACAATGCTTAACATTTTTATCCTTGCACGTGGCTCAAATCTTTACCAAATGTGATCGCCATCGCCATGCATCATCCTTTTTTAGAGCCAACACATTATGAAACCCACAATAATAATTTCTGGAACTAATGTCTTCTTTTTCAAATTTATTTTTCATTTTCTCTTTGACCTATGCATTCTTTAACATCGGCATCTTGTTCACACCAATGTTCAACAATGATGCATCCTGCTGCAAATTCACTTCATATTATTTACCTCTTTTAGGAGGCAACTTGTTGGAATCCTGAAACATCTTATCACATTCATTAGAAACCTCAATGAAATCAGATTTGAAATTTTAATCATATCCTTGAAAGACTTTAGGTTCAACATCATTGTGCTGGAACATTAACAATGAAAAATTGTGACTAGCATTAACAATTCTCTTCATTTGTCCAGCATTCATAAGAGACAAAGTAATTTTATTACTATGTGCACAAAAAATTTACTCAATCACATTCTTGAAAAAATGATATTTTTTCTCATGGTGATGAAAAATGGTTATCCTATCATAAATATATGGGCTTCAAAAAATAATACCACATATACCAAGTGAAACTGCATCAAGTTCAACTTCATTAAGAAAGTTTGTAGTGATTACAAATCTAAGTATGCACTTCCTTGTCACCTGCAATTTTTCATTCTCACATACCCAACCTAAAGAATAAGGTTTAGGATGAGGAATGGTCTCTAAATTCAACTTCTTGACAATTTCTTCAAGGATAAAATTTTCTTTTGAACCACTATTGAACAATGTGTCTATATTGGTATGGTTGAAATAACTCTAATATGTAAAAGCTCAATTCTTGTTTTTCCATTTTGAGTATCATTAAGACAACTCGAAGAAGTAGTACTTGCAATGTACTTACCTTTCAAACCCATGGTTGTGATCTTTGTTTCATCTCCAGAATCAGAACCTAAATCATGTTGTGTAGTTGCAACTTTTTTCTCCTTCTCCCTGTTTTTAAACTTTTTGGGTCGCATCTCTGGATGAAGTTTCCAACAATGGTCTTCTTCATGAACCTCATTGGAACAATTTTTTCTTGTAATTTTTTCTTTCTCAATCTTGATGGAAGCATTCTTATTTCCTTTTCCCTTAAACCTACCCTTTCCTTTTTCTCCATACTCAAAGGTGTTCTCACTTGTTTCATCAAAAACATGTTTCCCTCTTGCTTCTAGATGTGTGGCATGTACACAAACTTCTTCTAAACTTGTAGAGTTAAACATGAGAATTTTATGTCTCAAATAGATATGCAAACCTCCAATGCATTTCAACAAAGTATCTTGAGATGAAAAATATACACCCAATATCAATGCTTTCCTTCTAAACTCTTGGGTATAACTTTGCACACTTTAACCCTTTAATTTCCTAAAGTTTTTCCAGTCCATGATAGATTTTTTCATGTATTCTAATGGATAAAATTTTCTTCTCAATGCAGCAACAAAATCATTCCAAGAAGATAAAACCTTACCATGTTCCTTCATGTCCTCTTGAGTGTTTTCTTCCCACCAAATAAGTGTTGCACTTTCCAACCTTAATGAAGCAAGTTGAATCTTGGTCTCATCATTCTTGATCCTTTGTATCTTGCAATACAATTCCAACTAACGAACCCAATTACATAATCTCTCAGCATTTACCTTTCCATCATACATAGGCAAATCAAACTTTATGTCAGGTTTCAAGAATGGAGATTTATCATGTCCCTTTGGAGAATGTGGAGGTGTTTGTGAAGGGGTTTTTGTGGAAGGTGATGATGGTGAAGATAGAAGTGAGGATGGAGGTGAAGGGAATGGTGGAGTCAAGGTGGTTTATCACCATTCCCTCCATTCCCTTTTTGAGGTTTGTCCCCATCTCATTTTCTCCTACATATCCTCTTGGAGGCTTATCTCCCTTTGGAGGATTGGATCTATCACCTTGCAACTTGTTATAGCATCATTTATCACCTCTATATACTTGATGATCTATGTATTGACCTTGGGAAACCTTTTCCATTCAGACTTGGTCCTTTACCTAAAAAAAAAATATTTTGAATTCCATATGCAACTTTGCCCTCTCAAAAGCGCGTGCATATGTGGGTCCATCTACATCCTACCTACGTATATAATTTAAAATATGCAAAAAAATATAAAACTCCCTATCTTTTGGGCGGGGTTTACGGGTTGCACCGGAAGCCTGCCTACAAGAGCCCATGGCCAAACAGTTTCCAAACTAAAAAAGCTATTTTAAGGAAATATAAGTACACCTCATGGGAAGGCCTAAAGGGAGGAGAGAGATAGGTATTGATATTATAGCTTGTTATTCCCAGATCAAGTCTAATTATCCTTGTGCCTCCTGCACTTCCCAGGTTGAGGAAACCCTTGTTTCCCTCTTTGAGATGTTCAACTTCTTTATGTGACATCCTTGTGCATCCTTATGGAAGAATATTGTTGAGGCTTGGGTTGGACAGATCCCGATGATAGTTTCTCTTGGAGCCGTGGCTGAATCAAGTGGTATTCCTCCAAATATTTTATATACATCAATAAAGAATCTATATCCCATTCCTGGTGTCATGATATTTAATGCTTTTATACATGTTAATAATCTTGTTATAGTTGATTTCATGTTATTTTCTATAAACTTATATGATCTAACCACTGACATCTAGAACATGTTTATTATTACTACAAATCTATGTGATTTTCTTAAATGAGATGCAGATTTTGAAGCACGTGGAGAAGTAGAGTGTTTGAACCCTGCAGGAATGACCTCAAACGTAGGACATATGGGTAAGGTCACTTCTCCCAATTTTACTAGTTTAAGCATTAGGACCATTAGTATGTTTGCTTCTTGTTGGTGTATGCCTCTTGCTCTGTTGGGGTACTCCACCCAAACCCTAAGGTAATTCATCATGTAATATGTACAAACAAAAGCAAATGCTAGGCAGAAGCCTAGGCATAATACTTCTTAAGATAGAGTCCATTTTTGGGCTTCGTCAACTCGTTTCCATTAAAGTCAACTAAATCATAAGCTCCCTTTTTAATTAATTGTAGAAATTATATAACATATGTGTTATATGTCCAAGATTCTCCTGATCTCTCACTATTTCAACTTCATGCAAAATACATAATCTATTCCACCATTGATCATTTGCGGAAATTAAATCAAGATTGCAATGCACACATGAAAAAATAAAAATTCACACACATTAACACAGTTGTTTAATAGGAAAGCCTGAAGCTGAAAACCCCAACTATATTTATATAATATATGTCATAGAGATCATGTAAAAATCCTCATACAAATCTAATCATATCAAGCTCTCATTACAATACAATCTCTACACACTAATCAGGCCCGATCTTGCAAATCCATGCTGGCATGCACTGATCTTTGCCACCTACTAGCCTACCTCTACTGCGCAATCCCTGCTGAAGAATGGCTCTAAATGAGTTCGAATTGCTCCAGACTTTCTCACGCAATACTCATTGGCATCTCCACTGAGTGTTGGATGCAATCAATGCATCACTATAGTCACAACTGATAGTCTATCTTGCCCTTTCACCTATCTCTCCACTAGTCTCCACAGAAACTGCCATGCACTGTAGTTAACTGATGTATTGTTCAGTTGATTAATGAGTTATTATTTGTGAATTAATTAACTAATTAATTCACTCCACTCTCACTAGTGTATCAATCAGTTAGACTAGATACAAATATCTCAACTGAGTCTAACTGAGTTAAACTAAATACAACTCCATAACTAATTCTTCCAACTGTGTCATAACTCTACCACTTGAGTTCTAATTGATTCCTCCATGCAATAGCTCCAATAAACCCTCAGGAATAGCATAATTCCTTCTGCCATCAGTTGTGCCACATCTGTGCACTGAACTGAAGTGCTCCAAGAGAATAAGTTGTTGTTTAGAGTCCAAATATTATTAAGAGCTAATAATATTCGACATATCTATTTTTAGACTGGCAGTCTAAAAATAGACTCCGCCCAATATGTCTAAAAATAGAATTTCATCTATTTTTCCAACTTGATCAACCATCCACAAATAGCATCCTGCAACTTCTGAAATATGATCATCATGTCTAAAAATAGGCATAGTCTAAAAATAGACTTGCGCCAAAAATAGCCTGCGGGCCCACTTAGTGAAGGCGACTCTTTTCACTAAGCTCATCATCTTGTTGAATCTCAACACTCCCTCTCAACAAGATAGGGATTATCTGCCACCTCGATCCTGTCTCTATGGTATTTGAATTTTCTCCTGGTGAGCACCTTCGTTAGAATATCTGCATCCTGATCCTTCGTAGGAATGTAAGAAAGCAACATGATCTTCCGCTGCACACAATCTCTGGTATGATGGTACCAGATGTCAATATGTTTAGATATATCATGAAATACTAGATTAAACGAGAGTTTAATGCAGCTCTCATTATCACAACATATCACAGTAGGATCTAAATGAGAACTGAACAAACCAATGAGGATCTTCCTCATCCATATAGCATCGCATGTAGCCAAACTTGCTGCCATGTACTCAGCCTCTGCTGAACTGAGTGCCACGGATCTTTGTTTCCTGCTATACCTGGAAAATTTTAGGGGCTAATATTCGCAGGTGGGCTAATTTTCCATGGTTTTTCCAAAAAAAATATTCGTCAATTTCCATTTTTTTATAAAAATGATTTGCCCAAATTTTACAATATAAGATTATTTTACGTTAAAAATTGCCAACATTATATAGAAAATATATATAATATCATTGAAAATATGAATAATTTTACAAATACATCAATAAATATTTTATAGTTTGCATATTAGGGACTAGTGAGATTCGCCAATTTTTTAAACTTCAAGATAATTTTCCATCCTTAAAATTTTCCCCCGCCGTTGTACCAAGAAACTATTGTAGATCCGATACTGAATATCCCTCAAGATGTGCTCTTCTCGGGGTCTGCTGTCATTTCGTCTTGTTCGCATCCGTAATCCACAAACACCATCTCACTATCTCACCACAATCCATACTCAGATGTGCCCCTGAGATACCTCAGGACATGCTTGCCTGCCTTCCAAAAGAGCTTGGTAGGCTTCACCATCGCTTGTGAAAGCTGGTTCACAGCATAGCATATGTCCGATCATGTATTGACTAAATACATGAGCAAACCAACCAACTGTCGATAAACAATGGCATCCACTACCTCTACCGATGTAGCATCCTCCTTCCTCCAACCACCAGGAAAAGGAGTGTCGATAGGCTTGCAGCCTTGCATGTGAAACTTCTCCAGTATCTCCCGGGCGTACTTGCCTTGAGACACAAATAGTTCACCTTTCCGCTGCCAAATTTCCAATCCCAGAAAATAATGAAGGAGGCCCAAGTCCTTCATCTCGAACTCCTTTGCAAGATCTGCCTTGCATGAGTGTATCAACAATTCATCACATGTTAGTATTAAATCATCTACATAAAGCACAATGATCAAAAGCTTACCCTCCACCACAATCCGGTATAGGTTTGGATCCGCCTCACTCTTGGCGAAACCAAGTCCAGTGAAATAACTGTCTATCCGTGTGTACCAAGCACGAGGTGCTTGTTTCAGCCCATACAACGCTCTTTTGAGCCTGCACACATGCGACTCGCTGCTGAAGATTTCGAATCCTTTAGGCTGCTCAATGTACACCTCCTCCTCAATGATTCCATTGAGGAACGCAGTCTTCACATCCATCTGATGAATGTGCCAACCCATCTGCACTGAGACAGCAAGGATGGTCCATATGGAAGAATACCTTACGACAGGTGCAAAGGTTTCTTCATAGTCGATCCCCTCAATCTGTGAGAAGCCCCAAGAAACAAATCTTGCCTTATACTTCTCAACTCTCCCATCAACATCTTGATTCACTTTGTAGATCCATCTCGAACCTACCACTGATTTCCCTTCCGGCCTTGGGACAATCTCCCATGCACTGTTTCTGACAATCGAATCATACTCTTCCACCATGGCATCTACCCATGCGGGATCCTCCACAGCTTCCTCGAAAGAGGATGGCTCCATCATGATACACTTGCTCATCAGAGCCATGTATCCAGTAAATCGGCCAGGGTAATTATCTCTCGTCGCGCCGTGACAAATCGTTATTTAACCACTGCATCAAGATCCAGCTCGCTTAGTTTTCGTAGTGCGTTCACTATGATGTTTGGGAGTTACATGAGGTGGTTTTTCCATCCAGGAACCTTCTATGTGTTGATCCACATCTTGAGATTATCTTAGAATGTACCCTCTGCTACGGCAAGTGTAGCTTCCTCTCAAGAAACAACTTCATGGCTTTCTCCTCATGAAATTTGATATCCCGTCGCACAACAGTCATCTGACTATCTGGAAAATACACACGATAATTGTGGGGTGTTTCTGTGTACCCCACAAACATCCCAACCTCTGCGGTCGGCTCTAGCTTCTTCCTCCGGCATCCTTCGTCACATGAATGTAAACAGGTGAGCCAAAAATTTTCAAATGAGAAATATCAGGATTCTTACCAGAAAATGCCTCTTCAGGTGTACTCATGCCAAGTACTCTATGAGGACAATGGTTTTGTACATAAACCACAGTGTTGCATCCCTAAGCTCACAAGTGTATGGGAAGGCCCTGATCATGCAACATTGTCGGTGCAGTACCCATGATCGTTCAATTATTTCTCTCCGCGACCCCATTCTGCTATGGGCTATGAGGCGCTATGAGTTCTCTTTGAATTCCTTCTTTGCTACAAAAGTTTTTGAATTCACCAAAGATGTATTCACCACCATTATTGCTCCTTAGAGCTTTCACCTGCTTCCCCGAATCTTTTTTAACCAGCACCTTGAACTCACAGAACTTTGAGTATGTCTGTCTCTTCTTCTACATCAAGAAGATCCAGCACTTATGAGAAAAGTCATCAAAAAATATCACATAATACCTGTGCTTTGTTGTTGAAGAAACCGATAAATGTCCACACACGTCTATGTGAATTCTCTCAAGGATTGTCGAGGCATGACTATCCTTCTCATGAAAGGTGGTCTTCAAAAATTTTCCTGAGGTACATCCCTTGCACTAATCTGACTACGCAAGTGTACCTTTGGGAAGCCCAGTAGAAATCTGCTGCAAAATTTTCAAAGTGCCATGGTCAAGATGGCCCAATCTCCTGTGCCACAATTTTCCCTCATCTCAGCTCACCACTCCCTCTGCTTTGCCTGCCATTGCAGCGCAACCATCCACCTGCAATTGATAAATATTCTTAACTCGAATCCCTATCCTCCTGGTTTGACCAGTTGTTTTATGGCACAGGAAGGCTTTTCCCTTGCTAAAAACAACATCATAACCCTTGTCTTCCAGCATCACCACAGAGATCAGATTCTTCTTTAATCCTGGAAAATGCATGACATCCTTTAAGATGAAAGGTTTACCAGACTCCCTCTCAAAGGAAATGGTCCCGATACCGGTCACACTGTATCTACCATCATCTCCCATCTTGATGTGCACTCCAAGATCCTTTTCATCCAGATCACTAAACAAATCTTTGTCTCCAATCATATGGAAAGACGCACCACTGTCAAGAAACCACACCAATCCCATCACACTTGAAACCAAGCATGCGATCAAAGAAAAATCTAGCTCAAACTGTGAGGCTAAGGCCTCTCGAACTGCAGATCCAGCAACCTGCTTATTCTTCTTCTTCTGTGGGAAATTAGTGGCGAAATGCCTGTGCTGGTGACAGTGAAAACACTTCACCTTGGACAAACCCTGCTTCTTTCCTTTAGCTTCGGATTTGGAAGATTTCTTCCCTTTTCCTTTCTGAGTTTTGGTAGCCAAATTGCAATTTTCTTCATCTTCATTCTTCGATGAAGATCCATCCCTGGTACCCCGCCTTATCTCCTCCTCCCCGCACAAGATCCAACCAAAGTTCCTCCCATCCCGGAATTTTTCTCCTCGTCCACCGACGCAGCCCTCGTAGCTAACTCTTCGGAAGCCCAAGGAGAGCCAAGCTCACTGTGTCTTCTTCATCATTAGTGTAACCCCCACACTTCCCAAGCTCATCCTTGCGTTGGGACGAACTTCGTGAGGTATTTTGGAATAATCGTCGCCTTTTCTCCATTTTTATTTCTATGAGCTTGTCTTTAAGCGCCAACTTCCCTTGGCTGGTCACTTCTCGTTTGGAACAAGTCTGTCAAAGCCTTCCACATTAATAATGTGAGTGGCTTTCCCATGAAGGCTAGACACAATGTGGTCCTTCACACCTTCCAACAGAATCCTTCGACACTTTGCTACCTTATTTTCATGCGTGAAGTGCGGTTGCATCGCTAGAACCCGCTTAGGAACATCGCTATCGATGAACTCCTTCAGCCCATTATCATCCAGCACCACCTCTATCTTGTCCTTCCATGCTATGTAATTCGAGCTCCCATAAAGGGCATACTCCAATCGCAATTCGTTGAAAGACATTTCAATGAATGCTCAACTTCGACACCAAGAAAACACTGCAGCAAATTCGAATTCCACCAACACAAAACTCAACCGCTTCAATAATTGCAATCTCATCCAATGATCAATACCTAGACTTTCCGATACCATGTATAAATTATATATCCTATGTGTTATATGTCCAATATTCTCCTGATCTCACACTATTTTAACTTCATGAAAAATACATAATCTATTCCACCATTGATCATTTGCGGAAATTAAATCAAGATTGTAATGCACACATGAAACAATAAAAATTCATACACATTAACACAATTGTTTAACGAGAAAGCCTGAAGCTGAAAACCCCAACTATATATATATAATATATGTCATATAGATCATGTAACAATCCTCATACAAAGTTGATCATATCAAGCTCTCAGTACAATACAATCACTACACACTAATCAACCCCAATCTTGCAAATCCATGCACCGATATTTGCCACTTGCTAGCCTGCCTCTACTGTGTAATCCCTACTAAAGAATGGCTCTGAATGAGTTTGAATTACTCCAGCCTTGTTCACACAATCCTCATTGGCATCTCCACTGAGTGTTGGATGCAATCAATGCATCACTATAGTCACAACTGATAGTCACACTTGCTCTTTCACCTATCTCTCCATTGGTCTCCACTGAAACTGCCATGCACTATAGTTAACTGATGTATTTCATTGATTAATGAGTTATTATTTGTGAATTAATTAACTAATTAATTCACTCCACTCTCACTAGTGTATCAATCAGTTAGACTAGATACAAATAGCTCAACTAAGTCTAACTGAGTTAAACTAAATACAACTCCATAACTACTTCTTCCAACTGTGTCATAACTATGCCACTTGAGTTCTAACTGAGTCCTCCATGCAATAGCTACAGTAAACCCTCTGGAATAGCGTAATTCCTTCTGTCGGCCGTTTTGCCACATCTGTGCACTGAACTGAAGTGCTCCAAGAGAATAAGTTGTTGTTTAGAGTCCAAATATTATTAAGAGCTAATAATATTCGACATATCTATTTTTAGACTGGAAGTCTAAAAATAGACTCTACCCAATATGTCAAAAAATATAAGTCCATATATTTTTCCAACTTTACCAACCATCCACAAATAGCATCCTGCAACTCATATAATATGATCAACATGTCTAAAAATAGACTTTGTGCCAAAAATAGCCAGCGGGCCCACTTAGTGAAGGCAACTCTTTTCACTAAGCTCATCATCTTGTTGAATCTCAACAAGAATCTCTTGAAAATGAAAGGACTGTACCACATGGATTTAAACTTCCCTACCCCCAAGGCATCCTTGACTTGATCATAGAATTGTTCCTATCCCAAGAAATAGTGCATCTGTTGCCTAAAACTCGTTCTATCCACTGTACTATAGGCAGTATTTTATTCCTTTTGAGGCTTTTAATATGAAAAATTAAAAAAACTAAAATATCCCAAAAAGAGCAGGAATGGGACATTACTTCCATATTTGATGGCAGGTAAGAGTCAATTGTGTCACCCTTGAACAAAGCACAAAAATAAAAGTCTTTTCTCCATTTGGATGGGCTTTAGTTTTACTTAGGAGAGTCATAACCTTGTTATTGACTCAGTACTCCCCCGGTTGGTTATCTTTTCCAATCATATGGATGGTTTTTTCATGCCTCTTGCATGACAAGCTTATACAAAGTTATCATATGCTGCCATATAGTCACTTTTTGAGTCATGATTTTGTTCAAGGGAAGTAAACCTGAGTCGACCTTTCTGTGGTGTCCCTTGACTCATTTTTACGTTGGCCATCAATGTTCTATCAGAGTCTTGTTCTATCACATCAGTTATTTGATCCTTTGTTCGTGTTGGTCTGAGAAGGTCTTCATTGACTTCTTGTTGGCGGGTTTGATCTTATAGACATCGAAAATTTTTTCTAATATTAAACCTAGAGCCGCACCCTGGCCCTATTTACATCATTGATAGGTGACCTTATGCTCAGCATTTGATCAACACCATGGGTCTTTAACTGAGTGGCTTCATTTTTTTTCGACATCATCTTTCATTATCACACTTGGGATTCATGTAGTACCTTGGTTTCCATTTGACCCTATCAGTGGATTCCTCATCTCTTTGTCATATTTCATTATTTATTGGTTCAGAGGGTTTCTGTAGTGCGCTAGCTACATTTTTTGCGTGTTGGAAACGTGATTCGGGTTGGTTACTTCATATTTATTCATCTGATTCCTTCAAAATATTGGCCTGTTGGTTACACTCACACTGGATTGATGTGGGATGCCTTAACGCCTTCCTTCCAGCAGATTTTTCCCATTTACTTTGACACATTTCTCTATGAACAAGGTCTAGAGTCCTTTTTTCAGTACCTGTTGTAGCTACTACAACAACACCCAAAATTTTTGGTATATTTAAGATTTCGAGTCCCCCCTTCTACCCGCTTAGCCGTTAAGGCTTTAAATTGGCATGTAGATAATGACATCCTCGTAACCTATCCCAAGCCCCTCGTGAGCCTTCTCACCATCATGACAAGATACTCTTACTGCAATCATGCCATGTGTGAAGGGATCACCATGCATACATTCGAATGGAAACTTTCTTTGTGTATTTACATTAAAAGGTCTTTCACCATGGATTGTTTAGGCACTTGGTTTGGGTACTTCACCAAGCTCATAATATAATGTTAATTATTTGGGGGCATTATTCTCTAAAGGGTAACTGTGAACTAATTAATGCTATAATGTTTCGTACAGGTCAATCCCACAGATGATATACTCATCAATGTCATCACCACACCGAGGGAAATGCACCGAAGTTAAACAACAAGGACACAGCTGTGAAACAGGACACTTTCATCCACATGCCCCCTGCCCAGGTGGGGATGAGACTTAAGGCTACCATTGAAGACCATTATTAAGGCAGATGACAAGGATACGCCCACAAGTGAGAAGGAGGAGAAAGTTAACATTATTTTCAGATGGAGGATGGTGTGGTGTATGTTCATTCAGATAGAGGATCAAGGAAAGAATTGTTCATGGTTGACCAATGCAACAAAATTCTTCACTGATGCACATCGGATACCTAGACTCATTTCATTGTGAAATATAAGAATCCTGGAAGAGTGTTATGGCATTGGCATATCAGAGTATTGATGTTGTCCATGGCAATTTAAGTATCTCCCCGCTCTATGTCTTCAGAAGTACTTGTGCTGAAGACATTCAGCACTTCGAAAAAAGTGAAGAGATACTTGGAGCATTGTCCTTTTCCTTCCGGACATTAACTTCAGTGCCTTTATTCAATTATATCTTTATAGTGTTGAAATCTGGTGACAACGACGAAGGTGGTGGTTCGAAGCAGCCACAGGCATTCATTCGCAATACAGTAGCTGCGACAGGGTTTTTGGAAGCAACCCTTAGCATTCTAGGCTCTCATTTTCGCATCACTCAGTGGGACCCCAGTAAGTTTAAAGATATATATGATGAATATCACCAGAGTTATGATTGAAAAGTTCTGAAAACATATGGGAAAATTAGTAAAACGCATGTTTGAGTATGACTCCACCATCTATTGTGTCTCATCTTCATTCGTAGGAGGATGAAATAAATTTTCTTGCTGCATATTTGAGGACAGTAACTACATGTGGAAATGCATAGATGCCTCGCCTATACTCTTAAATTCCCACATGGACACTCTCCCTTTGTTGCCTCCATTATACTTACTATTACAACAATGAGTTAAGACCATGAAAAGCGCAAGCACATCGGGCATGAAGTAGTCCACGGCATGAATTTTGGCTCTCCGCCACATGTGAAAGGGTATGTTTGACCCAGCATGAAATAGCACCATCGTTTTCCACCCCGGGGAAGAAAGCTTCAAATTCCAAGCATTGCATACAGCACACCCCAGGAATTTGTTGATGATATTCGTTAACCGCCCATATTAATGTCTCAACTTCCCTCTCCATGCACGACACCACGTGGAATTGAGGCCTATTTCAGTTATCGATTTTTCTCTAAGCAAATGGCGCCGGTTTTTCTGATTGGACAATTAGTCGAAAGGGCCGCCAAAACCTGATGCCTTTTCGTATGCAACTCCAGTGCATCGACGCAATTTCAGATCGGACTGCTGAAGGCCGAAATAAGCTTTATATTGACGCATAAGAGAGGTTCAAAGGTCGCTAGTGGTTGAATATGCAGCATTAACACAAACCCTTATTATCCTATTGAAGGTCTAAGTGAAAAGAACGAGAATTTTTCGCTGCTTCATTACATTCAAATCGAACAAGATGACTCCAAGATGAATGTTAAACTAGAGCTTTTTTTTCTCAATGCCAAGAAAACAACCTTCGATCAGCTTAGATCTATTGAGAAGCTTGGCTATATCATTCAGCTAAGGACACAGAATGATTTTGGAATTCGAGGAGCACAATCCATTATTCAATCCACTATCAAGGACCCTGCACAGCTTGATCTGAGAGTGGAGCGTACAAACTGGCCAAGTCGATGGACATATCTTCCAACAAAGACGTGTGTAATGGTAAAACAGTTACATCAGATAATTCAGATAGGGAGCTTTTGAGGGATAACGCATTTGAACTCGCTTCTTCAAATCAATCCGCTGATATAAATAGCAGTGAACTGGATGGATATCAGTCAAAGCGCATTGGTGACATACCTAGCTTCAAAAGGTCTCAAACTCTGTTCGGCTCTTCGAAGGGGAGTAAATCAAGTTTATACTAAGAAAAGATCGAACCAGAATCAAGAAGAGACAGATAAAAAGAAAGTGACCACCCAAGCCTCTCAAAACAAACAGCCGTACAAAAAATAAACGAAAACCAATTCCCAAAGGACAATGCAGTAATTTTCCTCACATTCGTGGCATGTACCCCCACTGCAGACTGTGCGATTTTCATTGCCTTGCAGAAATTGTATAATCCACTGAAAAACCAAACAAATTTGTGAGGGTGCGGATAGTCGCAATAACGTTTGTAGAGGAGTGAAGTTGAGGTTCTGCAACCATATGGAGTTGTGTTACTATCCATCGAAGGCTGCGACCCAATCATTTGCGACTAAGCAAGCATCACCAAGTCGCAAATGTCACACATGCTGTGCCCAGTAGAATATGCAAATTACGCGACCCCCGACCATGCGATTGTGCAACCAAGTCACCAGGTCGCAGAAATTGCAAAGTCATCCGAAAGGCGACCCTCCGACCATGCGACTGTGCGACCAAGTCGCCAGGTTGCAAAGCATGCAAATTCATCCGAGGTGCGACCTCCCGACCATGCGACCAGGTCGCCAAGTCGCGGAAACAAGATAGTTTACACAAATCAAGAATGATATCCACCGTCTTCCAAACCAGTTTAAATGGTGTTGCACATTCACATTAAACCTTCGTTAATTCACGTGGATCCTATGGTTAGTCAAATGGCATATGTTAATGCGATGGGCTTCATTTTATAATGGCGGGTTTAAATATATGATAGAAAATTTCATTTATGGTAGCATTACAATGGTTTTAAGACCATAGTTGAAAATGGTGCTACTTTGCCTACATGGAAATATAGAATTTGCTTGGTAATCAGTCTCGGGAGAGGAGTCTTTTTGTTTTTGTTGCACCATCAAAGAGATCCAAGGTTCTTGAAGAAGAGCATGCGCCTTTGTTCAAAAGAGTATTGTTCAAGGCCATTGCTAAATTTTCATGGTTTGCACCTCATTATCTACTGGTATGCTTTAACACATAAGTAAACTAGATGCAGTCGAGCATGAGGAGAGTGAGGGGCTTCCTCACGCCAAGCATAGCTTCAGCTTGATAGAGTCTAAGGAAAATGTTGGGCATAAAGCACAATGATCAAAGGGGCATAGGGAGAGCCTACACAAGCCGTTCTCTTTGATGACTTAATGACACAACACTTGACCACACAGGGGTCTAAAGTTATCATTTTTTTTACTTGTGCAAGTAATTACATACGCCCCTAACATTATTATTCAAGCAATGAAGATATGTAACCTAAACTATGTCACTGCAGGACGAAGCTGTTGGTTTGCACGATGAGCCGGAGTTTTTCCCAGCAAGCAAGAGAGCCATTTTTCAAAGCAAGGAATGCGGGATAATGAATATTGCTATAAAATCTAGAGATCAAAAGAAGGTCGTAGGTCACAAATTGTTCAAGGTTGCAGGTTGCATATTGTTCAAGGTCACATGTCACAGATTTCCTCAGGGTCGTAGGTCGCAAATTTTCTTGAGGTCGTAGGTCGCAACAGTGACCAGGTCACAGGTCACGGAACCCACCAAGTCGCAAGGCATCCCAATGGACCAGAAGGCGAAAATTCAGAAGCCGAAAGGGAAAGCCGCGTGTTATAAATACCTCCTCCAGGAGATTGTAAGAGATCTTTTCTTTGGGACTCAAAGATTTAGAGAGCATTGTATAGAAGGACTACACACATTTGAATATGAACACAGATACTTGTTAAATTCCCTTTGGATCTGATGTGGTTTGGTGCGTGAACACTATGGGTATTTATTTTCAGTTTCTAACATCTTTTGATTAATGAAACTATGTCTCCAATTACATCATTTATGCATTATAGTTTTCTAAATATGTGTTAATGGTGCTAAGTTTATTTCGCTTTCTCAATGACTGTTAATAACTTTGTTTACTGACATTTATATTTTCATCAAAATCATTTAAGGAAATGAAGGGTGTTCCACCATAAAGAATTGTTTCCTCTATGGTTAGAACAACATACAATCATGACCCTAATGATATGCTGTTGACAACATTTCGTTTTGTCCCATGCTTTATTATTCAGCTTGCTACGCATAGTGTTATATACTCATTTAACTCATCAATCATGTGTCTTGTATCATCCGAATAAGCGTGTGTCCACAAGTTCATTGAAGTATTATCGAGACCCACGGAAAAGAGAATTAAGCGGTAACCGGACCCACACCCCTGACGGGATCCCTATTCTAAACAATTTAGAGTCTAGTTGGGACATTTTATTGGGGAGATCCCCTGCTATTGGCCAGACAGATAATCCCATCAACAAAATTGGTGCTAGAAGGAGGGCCTGATGACAAGCCGAGCCCTTAGAGCCTGCAGTTAATCTCATATCTGTAATGGCTCATTCCCAAATCATTCTCCCGAGATGTTTGTCGGATTTCTATGAGCCTCAATGCTCGATCCCTGATGAACTTATGTATCACTTGTTCCAGTTAAAATTCGATGGTGAAAATGGAGTTTCCATAACCAAACACCTTTTATATTTTTGTGACTTTTGTGAGTGCTACAAAATTGACAATGAAGGTTTGACTTATATGCTTTTCTCCCTCACTCTCGAAGGTCGCATTAAGCAATGGTGCCGCACGTTGCCAAAAGCTTCTATCCATTCATATGAGCAGCTCGTCGGTGAATTACAACAAGCTTTTCATAGGTACGATTTTCATAATGTGTTAACAAAGTTAAATCACATAAGAATGGAACCTCAGGAACCTCTAGATGAATTCTCTATCAGATTTGTTCATTATTGTTTTGAGTTCCCTGAAAAGGATGTTGATTGGAAATTTTTAAGTAAATGGTTCATGTATGTGATTCTCATTTCCCTTGAACAATTTCAATTAGCAACCGAGCCTGATCCTAGTGTTCCCTAGGATGACCCGCAAGTTGCCAGCTATTCAGACTTTGTCCCTAATGTTTCCGTGTCCATCTCCCCGAGTCCAGACCACATTCAGGCCTCCAAGGAGAGTATTACTATTTCTGATATTCCCGTTCATTCTCCTAAATTTCTGTGCAGTGGAGTTGTGACCTCAAAAGTTCTGAGCAATGATAGACGTGTGCAAGAAGATAAAACCTGTTGTGCCACCTCTGAATCTTTCACACACCGTGTCGAATCAGAGCTTGAAAACCATAGTGGCCCAATATCTCTCCCGGTTCATGAAACCTATCTCGAGTCCACTGAATGTTTCGTTGGACACAGTCCTAAATCTTATTCACATGCTAATAATAAATTGACTCTTGCCTTGGATAAAGTTGACTTTACAAAATCATTGGACCGTCCCAGGCATGCAAGACCATTGTTCACTCTGGATGATACCAATGTGCGAGATGAAAGTCCTTGCATGGTCAATACCCCTGCATCTAAATCGTTTCGTCCATTATTCTCTGATTTATTTCATGAGCCTGTTGCACCAGTAATTTCTTCAAGTCAGTCAAAATTTTCTTGTACTAGTATTGGCGACAATCAAAAGCACACTAGGGGTGTTTCACAATCATGTCACAAAATTGATGAATCTCGTAGATCTGATATTTTTCATCCAAAATCTTTAAACAGCCAGAGGAGTGACTCCCTGTCTTGGCAACCTCAAGATGTCACTTTTATTAATCCATCCCAATTGTTAACTCCCAAGGAGCCTGACGTGCCAAGTACCCAACCTGATCAAATCGATGGCTCCAGTGATCACTGCTTATCTGAAAACATATTCACTCATGCCTCTGATGATTTTCATTCGAATCTATTTGTTGACCATATGAAGCCTCTGAAATTTGATGATATTCTTTGTGAAGATTCAGAGACCCAGCAGGAAATCGAAGCAATTCAGCTTCTGTTGGTTGTTACCTCAAGTTCTTCCAACCCTGATCAGATTCCTCAAACAAGTCCAACTAAGGTTTCTCTATTTAGGGTTCCTGAAATAACAATTCCCACTTATCACACTCCTCTCAGCATAACCGCGTTGGATATCAACTCATCCAGGCAAGCCTACCATTCAAGTGATGCTTCTCTGAGCACATCTTTCTGTCCCCTGACAGCTGGTATGCAACAACCGATTTGCCCTAATTTTGTCTCTAATATTTTTAGTTGTTTCCCAACCAGTACTAGTTGCATGCAAGCACAAGCGTGTCATGTTTGGAAAACATCTCTACTTCCTAAAAATCTTCTGGTCAATCCACCCCATCCTAGGAAATATAAAGAATCTGACACATTGGATTGGCATTCTGTCAGTGCGCAAACATTTGGCCGAATTGATATAAAGCCCACTGACATTTTTAAAATCACTACAATTGATGATCACATCCATTCGCCAGTTGATCTCACGAACCCATCAAAGTTTGGAAGCCCCCCGCTCGAAGGCCCAAAGTTGCTCAAGGACGGTGAGGCATTTCAGGCTTCACTGACAGTTAATTTGAATCCTCACATCCTCGATAAAATCTGGGAACAACTTCAAACTAGGATTTTTGAAATTAGGGTTTCTGTAAATGGATTCGCAAGCATCTCAAATTTGCCTGGCTCACGCCTATTTTTTCCATTCTACCAAAGTGATCATCCTCAAAATCATGATGAGATTCCTGGCTGGCTTGATGAATCTTATCCAATGGATATAACTACAAATAGGCAATGATTTTCTCTTCTTCTGTTGGACCGAAGTTTGTGCATGGATGGGTGTGTCATTGATAAATGATTTTATGTTTCAAATACATATTTCTATGTATCAGGATGAAAGTGAAATTCGGCTAGCACAATCCATTCTGGCACGTTCTCTGGTAAGTAGCCATGACCTTCTTGCTATTTCACATTCTCTTCAGGTAAGCCTTGCTATTGGTGCATGATTTTGTATGCTGGCTCTGATTGTGAACATTGTTGTTCTTGCAGGGCAGGAACTAATGCGATGGCTGCACTGGAAAGTTGATTTTACATAACTTGATCACCTCTTGGGTTAAACTAGGGTTTTAGGATTAGGCTAGCTAGGATCTGCTAATAAAATTTGGTTTGTCAAGTAATTAATTAGGTTTACTTGCTAAGGTTTTGATTTTTGGTTTATAATTATGCTTGTTGTATTTTCTTGCGTTCAGTAGTTTTATGCATTATAATTTTCCATTGATTTTTGCATGCACGCTGGATAATATTCAGATAGTCACTGCATGTGCTTTGCCTTATTTCTCCACCTGCAACTAGTTGATATTTCTCACACATGGCATCACATTGCGTCATAAATCCTCGCATGTTGCTTCGCGTTCTACGCATTCTTCCTCGCATCATTTGCACTAGTTGTTGAGATAGTTGTGAAAGTTTTTGTACATTTCATACCACTACGTGAGCCCTCATTAAACCCGAAGCCTTGAAAACCTCGATGCCCCAAAATAGCCTTCTTTTGCATGGTTTCAAATCCGGATGGATTGATTTTACCTCTTTGCATGTATCGAAATCCTGATGATATTTTCTACTTGATTGCTGAAACAATAACTCCATGGTTTGCGTGAGGTTACGATGGTTACCTCAAAAGGCAGCTTCTCTCAGAACAAGTCACTGAAGTCGCATTCTCAACATGATGAATTTAAATTCATTAGCCAGGGAGATACAAGCAGGTTTCTTGTGGGGAACCTGAACGTGTTTGAATGGCCTATACCCGTAACCCGCGCCCTGTGCCCAGCATAGTCTCGAACATATTAATGATTTGTTTTGCACGTTTCGCCTATGGGTGGTAGATGGGATGTGAAGGCTTGGCATGGGGGAAAACCCAAATCAGGATATCTTTCAGTTTATGTCAAGCAAGAAACAACCTCTCTCGCCCGTAAAATAAGTCGATATCCCTCATCCGCCCATGCAAAATAAGTGCCACGAGCACATAAAATAAGTGCTTCAAGCACATGAAAAAATAAGGGTAAAGGATTGAGAAAGGCTTCCTGCACAGAGAGGTAACGCAACGACTCCGCCGGGGTACTGTCCAGGCCTGCTAGTAGTGGAGCAACACCAACAACTTACTTTAAAAATATTGAAAATAATAAACCCGCTGCCATACTCTTCACATCATCAACAAGATACTGGTGTCAGTGAGCTTCTGCTTTGATATGTTCTGATTAGCGAGACCTAGCTGAGGCACAAGGACTGGGCATATCTGTAAAGGCCAAAATAATACAAAAGGGTACCCACAGAACTTGTTCAATATTTCCTTGCATCACTATCTGGACTCAGACTATTGTTGTGATATTTACGGAGATGCTGGATTCTACCAGTGGTTCGCCATTTGTTGCAGCCGCTACAACAACACCCAAAATTTTTGGTATATTTAAAATTCTGGGTCCCCCCTTCTACCCGCTTAGCCATTAAGGCTTTAACCTGGCATGTGGATAATGACATCCTCGTAACCTGTCCCAAGCCCCTCGTGAGCCTTCTCACCATCATGACGAGATACTCTTACCGCAGTCGCGCCATGTGTGAAGGGATCACCATGCATACATTCGAATGGAAACTTTCTTTGTGTATTTACATTAAAAGCTCTTTCACCATGGATTGTGAGGCGGGGCCTGATTCTTGGTGGATGTGAGGTGGGGATATGTGAATATTTAAGAAATCAAGGGGGTTGAAGGGTGGTAGCCCCCTGGTCATTTGGGGCTCCACAATAGGTTTTTTCCTGATTGAAACTCCTATACTCAGAGGTCGCGGTTGATCATCCCCGATGAGATCAACCACTGTACTAGATACTGCGATCTTGGCCCTTTTTGCTTTTGGTGCCACTGCTGGGGTTTTCCCAGTTTTAGTATTCCGGATCAACACTGTAGTTGCTGGGGCTGGTGGGCTAAACAAAATGTTGGGTATTGGTGCTACTAGGGGGCCGTGGTGGAAGAATTTCTAGAGTGAGATGCCTAAAATTCTGAAAATATAGGAAATGCAGTGGAATCACTTGTTAACACTTGAATTACTTTATTAAAATTCTTCACCGTTGTGTTTAACTGCTCAATGATCAGGGACAGTTGCAGTTGTGACATCCTAGTCATCGTCTGCTCTGAAGTCTCCCCCAGCAATGGGTTTGGTAGAATTCCATGAAATATGTAAGTATAGACTCTACTTCTAACCTCCATCACTACTCCTGGCCATGAGCAGACTTCTGTGTGGAAATTTGTTTCATCAATTTGGAACTTTAATGGCCTCATCTTGAAAGTGGATTCTGGTACACACGTTGGCCTGATAAAGGTTTTCTTGTGGGTAACGCAAAACCACATCTGTGCGCTATAACCATCCAGCAGACTCCTTGGGATTCTTTGTTGACTCATCACAACATCAACCATTTGGTTGTACCATGCCCTAAAAGCTTCTACTTTTACCTCCTTCATGCAAGGATCCCCGGATACCTTCCAAGGTACGAACTTCATTTCCAATGGATGTCCTGTTGCTATCTCCACAGGAACTTGAATGTTTGGAAACGTCCATTTCCACATTGATAGCACCATAATTAGATATCCATAGATGAATCTAGTTTCCCTCTTGTAGTTTTCCTCACAAGTTTCAAACAACTCGTTCAACAAAAATGAGCACCAGTTCAGTTGTGCCCCCTGGAAACAATGCTCCGCAACTGAAATCATATCCAGCGTGCATTCACCTTTTTTGTAGTGCCCCTCAGTTTGCTTGAAATTAGGTAACAAGAGAACCTGACCTCTGGTTTGTTGATAAAGTCAATTTTGGCTCCTTTCCCCCCCCTCTTAGTGCCGTACTTGGTGTATTAGTCGTTGTCTCCGGTCTTCTTCGCTCTTTTAGATACAGTTTGGAATGCTGATGAAACATCCCTCCCTTCCATTGACAGTCTCGTTAGCCTGTGGATGTCCTCTGCATCAATCATAATTTCTTTCCCTAGCCATAGCGAACCATTATGAATTTGGCTCAACAAGAACTTGGTGCACTACATTGCAGCGCCTGTAACACCAAACACCGGGAGATCTCTTAAATTTAGTATAGTGGAATGTTGAATGCCCCAAAACTCTAGTCATACTCTTGCTTCTTGCTATCCTGCTTCAGTGGCATAATTCTCCATATATACTTGTCTCTTTGTTGCTGCAAAATCGAAGGAGTCTGTGAGGTTGGTGTCGAATAGTGAGGAACTGTCATATTTCCCTACTAACAGTTCCATCTTTTGCACTCTATTATCGAGCTCTTTTTCTATGACTGTTGGTGCTGCCCTTGTCATTTTAGCTCATCTCTGATACACCTGTAGACCAAATCCTTCTCTTTTCCTCTAAATTCATTCCTCTGTGAGCCTTCTCTGCTCCTCTTAGATCTTTGCTTCTCTTGCTCCCTTGGATGTTTATGGTTCTATCTCTGATTTTTCCGGCATTCTCGCACTTCTTTGCATGTGGGTTATGTAATTAACCGGCACAGGTGAGGTTGATGAGACTCCATAACTAATCAATTTCCCCCTGGCCACATCCGTGGCTACGATTGTGTGATTAGTTACTGGCTGAGGTGGGTTTTGACAATGTTGATTGTGGTTTCAGGATTTGGGAAAACATGATGGTTGGTGTTTATGCCTTATTATGGAAAATTTATTACGGTATGGGTGATGCTAATTATGGAAATTATTTCCAAATCTTGGTAATCCTACGAACTAACACTGGTACTATGCGTAATGATGATGGGTTGATGTTCGACATGCTTTTCTATCTGATGTGGATGACATGATGGACACTACCCTTTCCCGACCACAATTGGTTACGTTGCGGTCCCCGCAACTCAACTATAGTTATTTATTATTATTTTTGGTTTTGGTAATGTGGAATCCTATCTATGCTCGTCTCGGGTGTGAGAGAGTTATTGTTACTATTCTACCCTATTGAATCATCTCAGTTGCAAGAGTTATTATAATTGAAAATGAGTGAATTACTCTTGGTAGGGCTTCAGGCGTGCGTCATTCACCCATCCTTGTAGAACTTGGTCATCTAGTTGTGCCAACTAAATTGCACATGAATCTTTGATTTCTATGATGTAGAATGGCCCTAGCCAATGCATCTGCAGTTTCCCTGGGAACTTTTGGTACTTACTGTCATAGAGTAGAAATTTTCCTCCGACCTGGAAAGTTTTGCGCTTTATGTATCGGTCATGCCAAGCTTTTTGTCTATCCTTTTTCACTATTTGGTGAAACTCTGCCAAAAATCGTTCTTCTTCAAGGCCTTGTAATTATTGCAGTCGTTCCTTCAGTGAGTCTTCCTCTAATAGTTGGAGTGACGTCATGACTAGGAGGCTGGGTATAATGAATTTTACGGGGACTACTGCTTCTCTTCCATACACTAGCTGGAATGGTGTTTGGTTATTCATTCGCTTTACTGTTGTTCAGTATGCCCATAAAGTTGCTAGTATCCACTCATCCCAGTCATCTTGTGGCGCTTTGCATATTTTTTTTAGGCCCTTCTCCAGTATTTTGTTGAATGCTTCTACCATACCATTGGCCTACGGGTGATACAGACTGCTTTTATGATGTTGTATCATGAAACTTTCGAGCAGGGATTTAATGGTGTCATTGATGAAGTGTGTACCTTGGTCGCTGGTTAAGCTCTTTGGACAACCAAATCGATTGATTTTTTATTCAAAGATAAACCTGGTAGCATTCTCTGCTGTGCAATTTTTTACTAGCATTGCTTCTGCACACCTTCTCAAGTAGTATGTTGCCGTTATTATGTACCTTGCCTGCGAGTGTCTTGCAACTGGTGTAATTGGTCCTATGAAATCGACTGCCCATTTTTCAAATGGCTGCAGTACTTTTATCGGATGAAGTGGAAGTTAATCTTTGTGGGATGGTCGTCCTGTCCGCTGACATATATCACACTTCTTAACAAATTCTTTGTTGTCCATATGTACCGTTGACCACGACAATCCTACTTGTAGTACCTTCCTTACTGTGGGTTTTTCTCCCATGTGTCCTCCCGCAACCCCACTGTGGCATTCCCATAGTACATCTTCCCTCTCATGGTCCATGGCACATCTCCAAAGAATATGGTCCAATCCCATATTATATAGATGTCCCGCTATGAGTTGGTATTCTGCAGCACGAACTACGAGGTGTCTTTTCCGGACTGATGTATATTCTTATGGACACTGCCCTGTCATGAGATAGGTTACTATTTGGTCTAAATATTCTAGGATGGCTTCTAATCTGAAAATATCAGCGTCTGGTAACTGATCATCTAGAGATCCTCCATTTTCTCCATTCTCTAGTCGAGACAGGTGATCGAGTCCTACGTTCAATCTTCTAGAATTTACGACCACCTCGAATGTAAACTCCTGGAAGAGTAGGATCCATCTGCAGATTCTTCCTTCTAAGACCGGTTTGTTCACCAAATATTTCAAACCTGAGTGGTCTATGAAAAATTTAAACGTACCTTTCAACAGGTGGTGGCGGAACTTCTGAAGGGAATACACCATTGTTAATGCCTCCCACTCTGTTGTGGACAATTTCCTACATGCAAAATATACCGGGTGGTCGACTGAAGTGTCTCCTGGTAGCACCAAGACTACTCCAAGTGCAATGCTGGAAGCATCGATGTGCACATGAAATTGTTTTTCCCAATTTGGGTGAACTAATATTGGCATACTTGCGATTTTTTCCTTTAGGGTATCCAGGGCTGTTATGTAATTCTCTGTCCAGTGGAACTGCTCAGAATTTCAGAACAGCTTCTCTAAAGGGGTTGTTATCTTTGTTTAGTTGCGGATAAATCGTCGGTAGTAACCGGTGTGGCCCAGCAGTGATCTAAGTTTTTTTACCGTTTCTAGTGCCTCCATTTTGACTATCACTACTACCTTGGCTGGGTCCATGCAGACTCCCTGGTTACACACCACGTGTCCTAAGAGTGTTCCAAACGGTACTGCAAATATACACTTCTTTAGGTTCAATGAGATTTGAAGTTGCCTACACCTATCCAACATTATTTTTAATAACGTTGCATGGTCTTTTAATAGGCTGTAGATTTTCCAGTCATCCATGTAGACTTCTAATAACTTGTGGATGTACTCCCGGAAAGTAGCTATCACGATACGAGAAAAAACTACCAGTGCATTTTTCAAGCTGAATGGCATCACATTATATGCGAAAGAGCCCCATTCAGTGGTTAATGTTGTCTTTTTATTATCCTACTCTTCTATCTGTACCTGATGGTATCTTGAGAATCCATCAGTGAACGAATACACCTAATTTCCCGCAACATTGTCTAGGACCTCATCACTAAACGGAGTGGGAAGTGGGTCATGGTTATAGGCATTGTTTAGGCTCATGTAATCGACACAAAATCGGATCTCAGACTTCTCCTTCTTGTTCTGTATCACTATGGGACTTACCCATTATGATTCCTCTACTGGGAATATTAATCCTGCTTTTAACATTTTGTTGATTTCTGCTTTAACTTTTTCCTTGACTCTTGGATTCAGACGATATGGTCTATGTTTCACAGGCCTTGCATCGGGCTTCAATATTATCCGCATATCGCCCATATCCCCTTTTATTCCCTTTATATCTGCTACCGATGAAGGGAACAGGTCCTCATACTCGTGCATCAAACTATATATTTCCCTAGTTGTCTGTTTGTCCCAATAATCTCCAATTGTCGCTAGTTTTGGCTTATCTTCTATTCTAATATTCAATTTCTTGGTTTTTCAAGGTAGCAAGTGAATCCCTTCTTTCATTGGTTCTTCTTTAATTTCCCTCTCCCCTTCCATTTCTTTAAAATACAAATGCCTAAGATCTTCTAGATTATCATCATCCATTTCATTGTTTATCTTTTGGCACGCTACCTTTTGTGTGACGCCGAGGTTCGGAAACGGTTGCTCATCCTTCTTTATAATTTTTGTGAAGAATAGTACCTTCTTTATAGCTTGAAAATCTTGTGTGACCAGTTTTGTTTTTCCTTCAAACAAAAAGCATTGTGTGAAGTTATCCGCGACTTCCCACCATGTGCTGGTCCCCCTTTTCTTTTCTTCTATTAGGTACCAGGCTTGTGGAATCAACTCTAAAGAGTGTATAAATCTATGTATCCATAGCTCTTATGGATATCCTGCAGCTCTCCATTGATCCTCACATCCTTTTAGATGGTTTACGGGGTTTTTTTCCCCTTGGTATTTCTCTTTTACCCGAGGTCCTTAGTATTTCTCTTTTACCCGAGGTCCTTCCTCTTCCTTAAATCTCGCTTTCAATGCTTGCACAACTCTGTCCCATCACGATATCGAGTTGCGGTGGTTACTCCACCATCTTGCCGATGTGGACTGTAACACCATGTCCATTATTGGTACCCTGTGTCCTTCCAGTACCTTATTTTCTATTTTTGTTATGAAAACATCTACATCATTCATATTGGATAGAGTTGGGTAATCACTTACCTCAGTCCCGATCCAATTGATTCTTTGGATGCTGGCGCATCTACTTGTATTGGTCTCGTACCCTCCTTGCTACAAATCATCCCAAGCTAGCTTTGAGCCTAATTCTGAGCTTTGGATACTTCTCTAGCTTACAGAGCTGCCTGCTATTGGGTTGATGTAATCCTCCATTCTCCCTGCGGTCATTTGATAAAGATGGTCCATCAGCTGAACATCTTCCCTGTTGTCTACAGTTTATGTGTATCTTGGGCCTTGATATGGTTCGAGTGGCTGAGTGACTCTGACCTCTCCATCCTCAAAAATCATCCATTACTTCCTTAGATCTATTATTGCATAATTATTTTCAAAGGCCCAGTAAATTCCCAACAATGCAGGATAAGGATCTTTATCTCTCATGATGTATATGACCTCAAAGTCTGTATATGTTTTTACTCCCGTAATATCAACCTCAACTTCCTCCAGTCTCCCTATGGGCACGATGCAGTACTAGTTTTCCATCCTAAGTTGGATTGGAGAGTAGTTTAACCTTGGATTCCCTAATGCTTCCCAGGTTTTTCTTGGTAAAATATTGACATCGAATCCCAAATCGAGCATGATGTCTTTAATTTGGTAACCGGAAATTTGGGTGTTTACTCAGAACTCTTTTCTTGTTCTTATTTTATTTCTTTTCACCCTCTGTACATACTTCTAGGTTGCATCAGTTGATTCTCTTGACCCTGTGTTCTTCTGCACCAGTCCTTCCAGGTTTTTCTTTAACTGCTCTAACATTGGTCCATTGTTAATGATATTTAGGAATACATTAAACCATTCTTGAATGATAGTACTTGAATCGGTTTGGATTTCGTTGTTTTCCTGTGGTTGTTGTAACTCAATACCTTTGTTTCCTCCCAGTTGGCCAAATGTCTCTAACAGCAGTTTTGGGGATGCTGGCCTAATCAATTTTATTGGGTCCACTGTACGTGCATCCTCCCTCTTTTTCTTGCCCCCTCATGTTACTATTGCCACGTTCTGCATCATCTGAGTCTCTGTTATCCTGGGCTCTGCATTTACTAGATTTGTTCCTCTTTGTCTAGTTCTTTCGTCCCATCTTTTAATGATTTCAGGGCAATCTTCGGTTGCGTGCGTGTTAACCGGGCACTGGGAACACTAGGGTCTTCTAGTAAGTGGACATTACCTCGCTACGTGTCCTTCTTGGTCACAGTTGTAACATCTTACTGGACCTCTACCCCATGCTCGACCTCCTCTCATGCCTCCTCCTCTTCCTCGGGGAGTCTCATTCAGCCGGTATGAAGGCTGGTCCAATCGCTCCGCCAATGTGTCCAGAGCTCTACATTGCTCTGTGCCATGTGTTGTTGAAGCACAGAACTCATAGTATGTGTTATTCCGAACAGTTGAATACTTTTTCAAAATAGGGCATAAGAGGTGGATGACCCATGTTCTTGCATATCTCACAATATTCAGTAGTGGTTGGATTTTGTTGTCCAGGGAACCCCGTGCATTGTTGGTGCAGTGGATACATTCCCTAGGTGTTTATCTATGCCACCCGTCCTATTGGTGGAGCCCCCTGTGCCACTGTGGCCAATGCCCCCCCATTCTAACCCTGTAACCGAGGGCATTCGGTTACCACATGTCCTTCCAATAGATAGTATGTGCACCACACATTCGGTCTTGCTGGCCACATTGGTTGAATTTCCTTGAGTTTCTCTCTCAAGCTCACTATTTGATGTTGCAATCCCACTATAAAAGGGTCATGTACTGTTGTTCCTCCCTTAAACTCTTGCAGATAACCTACCATAGCTTCTATCTTCATTGCTTTCTCCAGTGCGTCTTGCAATGTTTCGATCCTTTGTTGAGTTAATGGAGTTCTGGTCAAGAGTAGTAGAGCTTTGATGAACCAATCCCTCTGATGGTTTAGATCAATTGGATAGCTGATTTTTCCAATCACGTCCTTGAATCTCCGCATCAAATCACAATCAGTCTCTCCTTCTCGCTACTTGATTTCCCACATTTTTTACAGACCCTGCTGGTCTGTTTGGGGCAGTTTGAACTCCTTAATGAAATCCCTCTTCACATCTTCTATTGCTAGATTCTGATGAATTTCAAACCACTTCATAAACCAGTGTAGAGCTCTCTCCCTAAGGGTGGTCTGAAATTCTATCAACTTCCCCACATCTGGTGTCTGTCATGCCCTCCATATGGCCTCGCAGAGATACCAGTGTTGTTCGACATCGTCGTTACCCCTCCCAGAGAACTCTGGGTACCGGGTAAGTGATCCTGCCATGTTCACTTGAGTAGGCATTACTAGAATGAAGTCATTGGTTCCTAGTTGTGATATGGTACCACTAGAAATTCTACTACCAGTATGTATTACTACTAGAGACTGAATATTGTTTAACTTACTTAATTCACGTAATTAAACAAAAATTTCACTTAGTGGTTGGTAAAGCACCAAGGGAAGGTTGGGACTAGAGCTACTTGAACTTTGGTGAATAGGAGTACCTTGAGATATGAACGTTGGCATTTCTTGGAATAAGTGCTCCATTGCAACGTGCAAATCCACATCGGAAATCTCCTTGGGGCGCACGTCTGCATCTTCTCCGCCAGACTTCTTCCCTTTCTCCTTTTGGGCTAGGTTCCTACACACTTTTCAAACTTCTTTAGCGGTCCCTTCTATACCCTGGGGACCCACCCAACTTTCCACTTCCTTCGTCATCTGAGGTGCCTCTTCTTGGTCCTTTCGACTGCTTTCTTGTCTCTTCAACTCCTTTATTACCCTTGCTCGCCACCTCTCGGCGATCTGCGCCCTCCGATGTGCTCATCACTCCCTTAACTTATTAGACGTCTCGATATCCATACTCCTACTCCCATTTTTTCACTGTTCTCATAGCATCTCTTCCCCAATCCCTTCCCCCAGCACCGACGTTTTGCGCTTCCATCTCAGATTTTTGGAATTCCATTAGTCCTTCATCTAGCATCAAGGCTTTAATCCACAACATAATTTCCTTCAGCAGTTTCTCCTGTAACTCGGATCTGAATATATCCTCTGCTCTTGAAAATGATTGGCAGCACTCCGCTGCAAACTCCACTATGTATCCTTCCAAGGTAGATTCCACCCAATAATCTAGAACTTGGTTCAACTTGATACTTAACCGATGAAGGGCCACCAGATCTCCATGTACCCACTTATGGTAAACCTTCCGCAACTTTATTTTGGTTACTTTGGTATGGAGCCTTCGCAGCCAATTGTATATTTCTTCTGGGAACTTTCCCCAAAAGATCTCATAAACGTTGCTGGCGGATTCAGAAAATAGAACCCGATCTTTGACCGTTTTATCCCTCTCTTGTCTCATCTTGACTTGTTGAGTGATGAATTGATCTAAGTGGTTATCCCACCAACTTTGTATTTCTCTTTTGAAGATTCGATATACCATGATCTAGCTCCCAAATGAAAATTTAGGTCCCAACAAAGGAACCATTTGTTGGCGAGGAAAAAATTCTCTTAAGCAAGACCCAGGTTCAATTTAGAGGCCAATAAGGATTCCGTTGTAGTCTAGCACCACGCCAGCATTTCCACCATGCTCTGAGGAGCAGAGAGTCTCACCCAAGGCATGCCCCGACCTTACTAAGGTCGGGAGCAGATTGATATCGATATAGCGGATTAAATATATATATATATATATATATATATATATATGAACCAGAACTATCTCAAAACTTAAGAAAATGCAACACTAACCGAATGATATTCTTCAGAAACACATTTAGAAAGACAGTCCATAAAAATTTTAAAATACTCTCACATCAGTCAAAAGATGTTACAACATATAATGGGAACTTCAATCTCTGTTATATTATAATTCTCTTATCAACAATAGACCCTTACAATGCTCCTTAACGTGAGCTTTAACCAAACAGATTACAAAGAAGTCTTATCTAATGGACTGGATAATAGATATACAAAGAAATAGAGAACGAAGCAACGTGAACAGAGCTCTCCTACGGCTCCTGTTCGCTCCTTCCTCCTGTGCCAACCCTCTCTCTACTCATCCGACTGCCTATTTGTTATGTTGCCAGTGCAACTAACAATTCTTCCTTTCTTCTCGCTCAACTATCTTCTACTTCTCTCTGTTCATCGGGATTTCTACTGCCTGTCTCCTGCCACATTCTTCTACCATCTGTGCTTACTCCCGCAACAACTATGCCACATGTTCTTCCTTCCTTCGCAACCTTGATAGCTCCCTACCTACCGTGGTTGCATCCCACCACATACTATCCATAACTCAAAACTGTCTGATTTCAAAACAAGGGCCCCAACATAATGAAATGTGCCCTCAACATGAGTGGCAAATTCTCTCCCCGAGATGTCCCACTAGAAGGAACTCTCACTCATAACAAACCTCCTATCAGCATGACAACCTCACACATGGTGACAAAGAGTATCCCGCCATCAAAGTAACAAAGGGATATCAAAACATAAATGACCATCCATGATGAATACATATCATATGACGTAAACATCAATATTTTGCATCATACATCAAACATGAATCGACACAAAATAAAATATCTCACAAGCATAATCAATGAAGTACATGGAAACAACACTTCATATACCTCAACTCTAAAGTTGACTGAAGAATAAAATGATCAGTTCTTGGATCTGAATGCACCTTCAAAGTCATGGCATCGAATGTCATGAAATAGACTATCCACACTCTGAAATATGACACCGTCATTCCAATCTGGAAAATGGCTAAAAATCGAGACCTATTTTTTTCAGAAACTAACATCTTCATCATATTCCCATCGCCGAGAGGTGTAAAATCCATATAAATTTTTTCCAATTTGGACACCGTACAATTCTACCCCCTCTGAAAATGTGGCTCAAATCATGGTTCCACTGCCTCCTTGAATGACTCAGGGTTCCATCACCTCGAATTGCATGCCCACCTGTACCTGCAATAAAATAATAATAAAATTTGAATTCCATGTTGTTCTGTTCTGTTGGTACTCTCTTGTGTTGGGCCCAGATTAAGGTATGATTCTCACCCTATAAATACTTCAAATTATGTTATAATTTCAAGGGAATCCTTCTTCACATTAAACAATAAGGAATAAAAGATCATGAAAATGGGAACGATCGAACTAATGATGAGGATGGTTTATAATAAGAAACTGACTCCTTTTTTCTTTACGTGCAGGAAATTAAGAATGCCTGGACCAATAGGATGCAAGCATATGAGGTCCTAGCAATTCTAACGACCGGTAGAAGGAAAACAATAAAATCCGAGTCGAAGAACTCAAACGACATCCACGCGTAGTGGGCTATCGTTTGAGAAACACTCTCGAAATTCTCGAAGATCGCCTTTAAAAGGGCAAAGGATGGAGGAGGAATGAGAGGAAGAACATGACAGGAGATCCATCCTGTAATAGAGAAATCAGGAACAGTCTATCTAATTATGTTTTGTAACATCACTAGATGTGATATAGAGTTTTGAATAATCATCTTTTAAAGTTTTACAGTGCTAAGGCTTTTGGTGGTCTGGGCCCAACCTCTGGGAGCTCCATGCACGTTTTCATATTTTTAATAGTTACAGAACCAAGATTTGTGAATATGATGCAATGTAACGCATATCTCCATTCAATACAATTACAGTTCTCTTTCTTTAATATTGTTAGAAACTGCGTTCTTAGAGTAGGACAAGTACAGTCCTATTTACGACAATGTTTTGTTAGATAGTTCTAGTTCTTTTGTTGTCACTGCATTTGAATTCCAAATCATAAACAAGCTGATTTTAGCATTATTCATCTATATGAATTACGTCTCTTTCTAGCATAAAAAAGGAGTTAACTATTTGATCAATGTCGCTTAATTAAGTCTTACAGAGAACTCCATTGCAAAATTACTTAATCACTATTGTACGAGTTATTTAATCCATTTCAGTTATATTGTTGTTTCATTATCACCAAGCTTAGTTATACTGTTGTTTCATTATTGCACAGCTAGTCATACTGTCGCTTCATTGTTGCTTAGTTAACTAGACCGTTGATTCAATTTGATTATATTTCTGAGTAACTTAGTTAGAATATTGTTCTGTTTAATTCCATTATTGTCATTTATATGCCTGCTTGGTTTATTTAGATTGTTGTTCGGTTCAGTTAAGCTGTTGTTTTGTTCCAGTAGAGAAACACAAAATCCTGTTGCTTAATCTTAGGCTAAAGATCCATCCAAGTCACCCTTCATAGGATAAACCAGTTCAGGAAGTTAGTAATTCCTTCTTCACTACTGAAAAAGAGCATCCATAGACTAGCTGACTCGCATATACTGTGCTGACACTCTTGAAATAAAAATACTTACCCCGAGTTGATAATTAAATGAGGGAGCACTAGAGTTGTCAATAAAAATTCACCTCTATTCGAACCAACATTTTGGTGTCGTTGCCGGGGAGAGTGTTAAGAGTTATCTCCCTTATTTCATTTTTTCTCCATTGCTGTGAATAATTGGGTATTGAAAACAAGAGGTAATAATCTGCATACCAGCAAGCAACATGATTTTCCTTTAGCTCGCTCACCAACAAGATTGTAAAAATAACTGTAGGATAGGTGCTCTTGTTTTATGCCTAGGAAAAAGAAGATAGAAGCAATCCAAAAAAAATTGCAACCATCCTCACAACCCAAAGGACTGGTGATCCTTGGGAGGACAACATATATAGATGAAATCAGTAGGAAAGTTGAATCTCAAGCATCTATAGTACCCAGAACTATTTCCATCTGAAATTCTAATATACTCCCTCAGGCAGAAGCCTCACCATCTGTAGCCTACGCTGAGATTCACAGTAAGACAGAGGGGTATGAGCAAAACCTATAGACTGTTATTCATAAATACATTGACCCTTCAAAAGAGGGAGGCTCTTGCAACTTTCAAGAAGGCGGGGGAGAAACTAGTGGGGGAATTCACATAGAGATATTAGAATCTAAGTCCCATAAAGAAGCAATCAAAACAGAACTTCTTAGAATCCCAGATCAGGGAAGTGCTGTAAAACCCCCACCACATTACCTCCCAAGCCTATTAAAATCTCCCCTCCAGATCAAGAAGTCCCCGAAGATTTCTGGCACCTCTTTGATTAGATGGAAAATAATCAAAATCAAAATTAGAGGCAGACATCAACATTAGAGTACCCTATTGTTGATCACGCTGCCAATGCCCCTATGAAAGCCATTCCCTTACAAAACATCCCCACCTTTCATGGGTTAACCATAGAAGATCCTGATGCATTCGTATTTGAATTTGATGTCTTATGCAGGGGATATGACTACACCACCGATCCCCAGAAACTAAAATTATTTCCCTCCACCTTAAAAGGGACTGCTCTCCGCTGGTTCATGGGATTAGGAGGGGGAACTATAAAAAACTGGGACCAAATGAAGAATATTTTTCTTACCAAATACCAAGACTATTGTCGAACCCGAGACCTGAAAGACAAAATCTTTAACATGACTGCAAAAGACAATGAAACATTAGAGGAATACGTAGAAATATTTCAATACAATTTAAAAAGATCCCCATATACCACGTTGTCCAAGGACATTTTAAAAACCACAATACTTAAAGCGATGAAGGAAGAATGGGTTGAAATGCTTAACATAATGGGGAAGGGAGATACTTATCAGGAATAATATGATGAGATTATCTCCTTATGTATTAGATTCTCCCTAGGTAGCTCACGCAATAGACCTGTTGGGCGTGATATTAAGCAGACCAATGGAAATGTAACTAGGGCAGAATTTGGAAATATTTTAGAAAATTTCAAAACGGACATCATGGGTACTTTGACAACGCAACTTGATGTTTTACAAGCCAAACAAAAAAAATCTATAGCCGAACAAAACCTGACCATCTTTTGCCTAAGATGTCAGAAGAAGCACAATCAGAGGGAGTGTCCTTTAGACATGGTCTAGACGTGTGCTATCTGCACTAAGGATCATGCTATGGACCAATTTCCTTCACTACCCGGGCTGAAAGTTGTCTACAAGGAAGCAGAAGAAGAAACAGAGCCAATCTATTTAATGAATCAGCTTCGACAATGGCAGGCATGACCTGGCATACCGCAAGACCTGTCTCAATACTTCTTGTTGCCGCAGTATAGCCAAAAAAACCCTGCAACAACTTGGCAGACTCAAAACCCCTTCCCAACTTGGCTAAACCAAGCCTTTCCTATACCACCTTGGCCTACACAACCTTCATCAAGAAGTAATTGGAAAAACTTCCCTAGTTCTCCCCCTTATTGGAAAAATATCCCATATCAAGACCAATTACCAAACCCTCCTATTCAAAACACCAATTGGACCTGGCAACGACTAATGGGGATGGGAAATATACCACTAGGAGCAGGGACCCAACAATTACCAGCTCCCTACCCTATTCACCATAACCAGCAGCCTACCATATGCCCTCAATTACCATCCCAACCCAATCCCAAGCCCAATCCCAATAATAGATCGGTTCAACTAATTCAGATCATAAAGAATCCAAAACCCAATGACGAACAAAAATAGTGCAACGAATTGAGGTTAATATCAGGACGTACCATATTACCTGTATAGGCCACAACTCCACCTCAGTCGCAAGTTGAAACATCCACATGGCCTAGTTCAACGAATATAACAAAAACAAGTAAAGACAAAGAAAAAATTGACCAACAAAAACCTGAAGAAATTAGAGTAACTCTGCCTCCATTCCCTGAGAGATTAAACCTACCAAGACCTATAATCAACCTAGATTTTGACATCCTGGGGGAATTAAGAAACCTTTGTATTAAAATTCCTCTTCTCCAATCCATCCAAGACACTCCCATATATGCAAAGATAATCAAGGAATTATGTGGAAAAAAACAAATTAAGAAAATAATGGCTAGACCTACCGTTCATGTGGTAGGAACGCTATCTGACTTTCTGTTATGTAGAGAAACACCCGTGAAATATGAAGACCCAGGAAACCCCATTGTAGCCATACATATTTCTGGACACTCATTTTCAAACACATTGGTTGACCTAGGGGCAACCATTAACATCCTAACTATAGGAGCTTGTGAAAAACTAGGCATATCAGTTTTAGAATCTACAGCCACACTTTTGGAATTAGCTGATAGATTTGTTATCAGACCGGAAGGTATAGTGCAAGACATCATGGTCTCAGTGGACTCATGGGAATACCCAGCTAATTTTTTAGTTATTAATCCAAAAAACAGGATGGAAGGGCACCCATTGATTCTCGGGCGGCCTTGGCTGGCCACAACAGATGCTTACATAGGATATCGAATAGGTAGCATGACTATCACTAGAGGAAATTCTATAAAAAATATCATTATTTATCCACCTACCAAACCAAGTCTCCCCATGATAAAAATTCACAAACACCCAGATACATATTGGGAGCAAAACATACGTCCACCTCTGACACTAGCAGAAGCCCTCGAATTCAAGGATCAAACTGAAGATGATGTGATTAGTAATGTTATGAATCAGCCACCCAAACTTGAAAATTTGAAATGCCAAATGATGAAAACAGTCCTCGAACATGAAGGACAAGAAGATCCTGTGGCAGAATTTGAGACACAATATAGTTCCACAACCACTGTTCGTAATAGTATACCTATTGAGATCGAACAAGGAAAGATTCTGAATATTAATAGTAGCTTGGATGACAACCAAAAGCAGAAACTTATAAAAATCATCCAGAAGCACCAGGGTGCATTTGCATTGGATTACCAGGACATGAAGAGCTTAGACCCACAAATATGCATGCACCATATCTATACTAATAGGGAAACGCACCCTGTTAGACAACCCCAACGAAGACTGAATCCGCATTTAAAAGAAATTGTAAAAGAAGAGCTGCAAAAGCTGCTAGATGAAAATTTCATTTATCCCATCTCAGACAACAAATGGGTCTCCCCTTTGGTGGTCGTCCCTAAAAATAATTGGAAGTGGAGAATCTACATAGATTACAGAGAATTAAATAAGGCAACTCATAAAGATCATTTCCCCCTCCCCTTCATTGACCAAGTCCTTGACACATTAGCTGGAAAACAGTTCTTCTCTTTCCTTGACGGATTCAGTGGATACAATTAGATCCAAATAGCTCATGAAGACCAAGATAAGACAACCTTTACCTGCCCATTGGGCACTTTCACTTATATACTTCTACCGTTTGGATTATGTAATGCCCCAGCAACATTTCAAAGAGCCATAATTAGCATTTTTTCTGACCTAATAAATGAAGGAATTGAAATTTATATGGATGATTTTACACCCTATGGGGAAGACTTTGATCAAGCGTTAGAAACATTAGACAAAGTGTTAGAACGATGCATTGCTACTAGACTGTGTATGAGCAACGAAAAATGCCACATGATGATGACTGAGGGGGTAATCCTAGGCCACTACATTTATGCAGCTGGAATATAGGTAGACCCGACTAAAATAGAGGTAATCCTTCTATTGGCCACACCTTGTACACAAATGGAGGTACACAGTTTTCTGGGATATGTAGGATATTATCGCAGATTTATAAAAAAAAATTCACAGATAACTGCACCTCTGTATGCTTTAACTGGAAATGTTGAATTCCATTGGACTGAAAAATGTGACACTGCTTTTATAGACTTGAAGAAGCTGGTCTCCACAGCACCAATCCTGCGTGGTCTTAACTGGAAACTTCCCTTTCATATCTCTTTCGATGCATCTGATATAGCAATAGGAGAAGTCCTTGGCCAAGAAGAAGACCGGAAACCTTATGCTATTTATTATATCAGCAAAAACCTTACTCCCGCCGAGCTAAACTATACAGTAACCGAGAAATAATTCCTGGTTGTAATTTATGCTATCAATAAATTCAGGCACTACATAATCAAATATCAAGTGTTCCTGTACATTGACCACTCTACTATTAGATATTTAGCTAATAAACCGATCACGAATGGAAGAATAACTCGTTGGCTACTGTTATTGCAGGAATTTGATATAACAATCAAAGACCGTCCAGGGAAGGAAAATGTGGTCACAGAATTCCTGTCTAGATTCCCCAAGACAGACGACACATTAACAGTTGACGATCAATTCCCTAACGAACACCTATTTGTTGTAGCAGTCAAAACATCGTGGTATGCAGATGTGGCAAATTATCTGGCAATTGGGAAACTATCCAGACATTTAACAGTGAGAGAACGAAAATTGATTGTACAGCGCGGCGCAAGATTCTCCTAGATTGAAGGATACCTATTCCATATAGGGGCTGATATGCACATATATAGATGCATAAGGGAAGACGAAATCCATGACATATTACACGCCTGTCACGATGAACCCTGTGGCAGCCACTTCGCGGAACGACGGAAGGGGCATAAAGTGTTGCAATTAGGCTATTGCTGGCCTACGATTTTTAAAGATGCAAAGAAGTATGTTCAGGCCTGTGATAGTTGCCAAAGAATGGGCCACCCAGGCCAAGCTGATGAAATTCCACTACAGCCACAATTGGTGGTGGAACCATTTGAACGATGGGCGTTGGACTTCGTCGGGCCATTCAGTCCACTGTCAAACCAGAAAGCCCACATATTAGTTTCCATGGATTATGCCACCAAATGGGTGGAAGAAGTAGCCTTGTCAAGAGCCACGGAAGAATCAGTAATCAAGTTTCTCTTCGAAATATTCGTACAATACGGCATACCAAGAGAAGTGGCAACCGATGGGGGGGCACAATTCATAGGCAATAAGATCATATCTACCTTAATAAATCACCATATCATTCACAGAGTTACGTCTCCTTACCACCCACAGGAAAACGGACAAGTCGAAAGCACAACAAAGTCCTAGAGGAAATCCTTACCAAGATAGTAGCAGCACACCGCTGAGATTGGGCCATTAGACTACCAGAAGCCTTATGGGCTTATCGAACAACTTGGAGAAATACCACCAGATATTCACCATATCAGCTAGTATTTGGGAGAGAACCTATCTTCCCTATTGAATTCGAAATTAAAACACTGAGAACAGCCCAGGAAGTGGAGTTGGACTTAACAGACGCTCAAGCTAAAAGACTCCAACAAATAAATGAACTGGATGAAATTCGACTGCTTGCCCTGCAACGCAAAATGATCATTCAACAACAATGAGCCAAGTGGCACGACAACCTAATAAAAAAGAAGGTATTTCAAAAAGGAGATTGGGCACTACTCTATGGTTCCAGATTCCAAGACTTTCCAGGAAAACTGCAAACAAGGTGGCTTGGTCCATATGAGATTCAGGAAGTACATAGAAATGGTACCCTCACCTTGACCACTATAGATGGGTCTGGCTCAACATTTCGAGTTAATGGGCACACAGTACGCCTCCATCACAAGCCTCTCACGAAAGAATCTTTCTGTCAATAGGCACGAAACGATCCCACCATCCAATTTGTGGTGCAAGGGGGTGACAACCCCACAAACTCAAGTACATGAGAGGTTTGACAGCATCACTTGTAAATAATGTATATAATTGTTTTGCTTGTTAAACATTTGTCCCATTTGCAATCCATTTTTCATTATAAGATTGTGTTTTTTTTAATTTCTTATTTAGTTGTTTAGTTTATGAATAGTTGTTGTTCATTTTTTGAACGGCTGTTGTTCAACTGAGCTGAACAAGTTTTTGTTGTGTTCTTTTATTGTTTTTGTTCAGTACGAGAACAATTATTGTTCAATTTTTGAACGACCGTTGTTCAACTGAATTGAACAAATTTTTGCTGCATTTTTTAAATTTTATTGTTCAATTCCAGAACAGCTGCTTTTCAATTTTTGAACAGCCGCAGTTCAACTGAATTGAACATTTTTTTGTTGTGTTTTTATTTTGTTGTTCAATTTGAGAGCAGTTGCTGTTCAATTTTTGAACAACAGTGGTTCAAACAAATTGAATAGCTTTTTTCCCGTGTTTTTAATTTCGTTGTTGAATTCGAGAGCAGTTGCTGTTCAATTTTTGAATGGCAGTGGTTCAACCAAATTGAACAACTTTTTTCCCACATTTTTAATTTCGTTGTTCAATTCGAGAACAACTGCTATTCAATTTTTGAACAGCAGCGGTTCAACTGAATTGAACATCTTTTTGCCCACATTTTTAAATTTTGTTGTTCAATTCCTGAACTACTACTGTTCAATTTTTGAATGGCAGTGGTTCAACCAAATTGAATAGCCTTTTGCCCACGTTTTGAAATTTTTTTGTTCAATTCCAGAACAGCTGCTGTTTAATTTTTGAATGGCAGCGGTTCAACCAAATTGAACAGCTTTTTGTCCCCAAATTTAAATTTTGTTGTTCAATTGCAGAACAACTGTTGTTCAATTTTTGAACAGCAGCGGTTCAACCAAATTGAACAGCTTTTTGCCCGCGCTCTTAATTTTGACTTTCAATTCGGAAATATTTTTTGTTCCATCTTTGAACAGTTTTTGTTCCTTCAACTAAAACAACCATTTTTTAGCATTTTTTCCAAACAATCTTTTGCTCAATGTCTTCAAAGTCATTCTTTTTATAATTGAATAACCTTGAGCAAGGAATGGCACTTGAAAGAGAGAAGGAAAATGGTAAAATTCCAAATACGATGTCCCTTGGCACTATAATTCTTAAACATAAATATGATATTATGCACACATGAAGATAAGAGGGTAAGTCACCCACAGTTAAAATATGATATCAAACAAGTCAGGACCTTATAAAGATATGTATTTTTTCACTATTCGAGTAACATGTCCCTACAACATGAAGAAATAGAACAAGGGGTATCAATGGTATTAGTTTTTTTTCTTCTTTCATCATCCCTCGCCCTTAAGGAGTCAATGAGCCTCCCTTAGAAATCATTGTGTGTCATGTAAATCTTAAGAGAGGATAGGGGGTCTCATCACGAACCAACCTACCATGATCATAAGGATTGAACAGGTGACATGCCCATTATGGCTACCACATCAGGGTAATGACCTTCTCAACTATTAGAAGGACAAGAGGTCTCATCACGAGCCGGCCTGATCACTCTGTTACGATTCTAGTGAATGGCATTGTGACTATCTGGCTACCACACCAGCATAATGACCTCCTTATAGATAAAAATGTTATAATCCAAAAGGAAGTACTACATTTACTTGCAAATCTTAAGAGAGGATAGGGGGTCTCATCACGAGTGAGCCTACAATGTTCATAAGAGTGTAGCAATTGACATGCCCATCATGGTAACCACACCAGGGTAATGACCTTCTTAGCAACTTGAAGGAGGTCTCATCACGAGCCGGCCTGATTATTTTTCTACAACTCTAGTGAGTGGCACCATGGTTACCTGGCTACCATACCAGCATGGTGATCTCTCCATTAAATTAGAAAAAATATCTTTTCTTACATAGGGATCATGGCTCATTTCTCAGGTGAAATAGCAACCTTGTCGAGGCTATGGACACATGCTGGAAGCAGTGGTTCTGTTTGTGGTATGAAATAATGCTCCCTTAATAACTAATTACTGCTATATACACCTTGTCTTCCATTTTCTTTTACCACAAAGCTATTACTCGAATTAGTGACAATCATGACTTACCATAAGAATAAATAACAAAGATTTTTTTACATATTTTGAACTTTGGAATGAAAACGCAAATCATTACTTGACTAAGTCTTTCTTCCGTCATAAATTTTCAATCGTGCAAAGACATCATATCGTAATAATGGCAATACTATTTTCTCTCATGCTCAGGTCATCTCTACACAAGATACAATTATGAAAACTTCTGAATATGACCTTTTGCTGCATATGTAGTAATTACTTAATCGTTGATCCTCCACGCGCAGATTTACTAAAGTCTAACATTCCCATGTCCGCATTCATAACTGGCCAAATCTCTCCTCTACTTGAGGGCATTGGCGCCCTTTCTTCAAGAGAGGGGGTGTAATTGGCCTTAATTCGGCAAGCATGTGAAATCCCTACACAAATCCCGTCAGACGCATCAATAAACACTACAATTAAGGCATGAATACTATTTACACAGAACCACAGTCACAGAACCGCAGTCTCCCTTCTGCTTACACACTACACTCAGTCGAAACAACAGAGTCAAGAAGAAAAATAATCAAAGGAGAAGATAATATCAGTCATGGGAGGAAATACCCTTCAAAGAGAGCCTTCAAATTTTGTGATTTCAGAAGCGGCAAGTGCCATCCTCTAGAGAGTTGGATGGATTACATATGTACATAGACTACAAGGATCTAACACGATAATTGAAATTAAATTTCTAAAAAATTTGCAGGAAGGGAAAACCCGAGTTAATGGACGAACTATACCAGTTACAGAGGAGATCACAGCAAAAGTTTTTGGAATTCCAGTGCAAGGGGAAAAGATGGGCAGAAAAACATCTCCTACTGAGAGAAGCAGTAGAAGTATACTAGGACCCAATGAACCATTGGAGCGAAAAACTAGAGGAATTAACCCTAACTCTTTACACCAGCCATGGCAAGAGTTGGAGGCATTCATTCAGAAATTCATTACATGCGAAGGGCATCGGAATGTGGTAAAACCTCGACAGCTCAAACTTTTAGCTGCACTCAAACAAAAAATTTCAATTAATCTACATGCCTTTTTGAATTTTGTATTGCATGATACAACTGTTTGATTGAGAAAGGCCAAGAAGCCCCAAGCAGTGGTTAGTCACCAGGGCTTAATAAAATTAATCATCATTCATGAGTTATATAGGCAGCATATAGCATGGGACAATTTCGTCAAACCAGAAGCATAGGACCCAGAGGTAAACCCTAAGGGAACTGAAATTGAGCCCCCTAGGGTAAATCCTCCAAGAAGAAAAAGAACCTGAACCTCAACATCAGAGCCAAACAGGAAAAAATGGCCCAGAACACCCCAAGGAACTTCGAACACCAGAAAGGAAGCAGAACCATCTCATGCACCCTTACAAGAATTTGAGGAAGAAATGGCATGAGTCCTAGGGAAAATAAGGACAAAATTTGAATTAAGAAACTCATTGGAAGCAGGGGAGCAAGAGGAATTTGTTAATAAAACTGCCTCCCCCAGCAGCTCTAGTCACACTGACATTCTACCTGACCAAGAGGAACCGCAAGATGATGAGGCTTTGTCTCCCTTTGATAATTACGAAGTATATAGTGATGGACAGGCATAGGAGAGATTGGAATCACATCATGATTCAGGTGACACTGTCCTTGTGGAGCAGAGCACACACACAGAGGCAGCCCCTTTGTCACCAGGAGGTAGCATCGCTCCTCCTAGTCAGGACCCTCACATTGAGGTCAATTCTGAAGATATAATCACAAACATCATTCTAGACACTACCCTTGAAAAAGATAATTCCACCCCCTATCACCTCCTGAGATAAGAACAGGTGAAGGCTCAGACAAGAGAAGAACTAAGAAATTAAGAAAGACCTGTAAGAGATTGGAGAAATTGGTGAAATATCTAAGGAAACAACTGAAAAAAAGAAAGAAGGGCCAGGAAGCCAAGCTCAGAAACCTCCATTGCAGGGACCCAAACAGAACCAGCAAATACTATTGAAAGTGAAATACAAACCGACATAGCCGGCACTATGGAAACTGGAACACAAATCAATCTGATAACCACTACTGAAATTGAAGTACAGACCAGCCTGGTAGACACCACCAAAGCTGAAGTACAAACAGAATTGGTAAACAAAATCGAAACATCCACCCAAACTAAGAAGAAGGTAATGGAAGAAGAGGGGATCCAAACAAAGGAAGTCCCTGCCCACGTCCATTTAGTAGAGATAGTTGCTAACCAGATATTACAAAATAAGCTAGTACAAATATGGCATGAACTAGTACAATGCAGAAAGGAGGTAGTGCCATTACGAGAATATCAGGCACTGCAAAAGAAGTTCACCGACCTTTCTGTCATACAAGATGAGACATTCGCCCAGCTTATAGGAGAGCAGGCAAAGGTTAAAGCGGTGCAATAACAGGTAGAGCAAGCTAAGAAGAAAATCTCTACAATTTTCTCTCTATATGATGATGCTTTATCATGCAGAGCTCCAGCAACCAACTATGCCCTGTTCCTAATAGAACGGTATCTACTCTTGAAATTTAAAGCTGTTAGAGCAGGGAAATCCACCACCTTCAGGACCATAGAAGAATTTTTCCAATGTTGTAACATTCAGGATGAGCAGGTCCAGCGCCTCTTGTGCGAGCTCTACATGCATAACTTCTTCTTAGAAGAAGACACTGACAGTAACCCTAGCCCCTTCATAGGGGATGTATAGCTGCAAGCCTTCCTTTCATTTTCCAAAAACATAATCAGGTGGGCCAAAGCCTACAACATCTTCCAAAAAAGAGAACATAGTCTAGATTTATGGGTCAGGGGGGAGCCTATGAAACCCTTGCAGATGATCATCCAACATAAGAACTTCATGAGAAGGCCAAGTGTGAGGTCTAGGCTAGGACCCATCCATAAAGATATCATAGAAAATGCACGAGAATACTTTGAGGACATCCATGAAGTGGCCTTAGTAGCAGCCAAGCAAAAATGGATGGCCTCCACAAACAATGTGAAGAATAGGGAGCCATTCAATTACATGAATTTCAAGGTTGCTGCCTCCAGGTTTCACTCATACAGCAGCCTAGTCTACAACATGGGGCCTGCCTAGTTGGGATGCAGATACAGGAATCCTCACAATTACGAATTGCCAGAAGGAGCCACAGGTGCTGCCTTTGCACTCATAAAAAAAAAACAAGGCTTTAGGACACACAACGAGAAGGCCTACCCTGCCTACTCTTTAACACAACTACATCTTAATCATCTGTTTGCATGAGGACATGCAACTAGGTAAGAAGTGGAGTATGTTGGGCCCATATTAAGGTATGATTCTCACCCTGTAAATACTTCAAATCATATTATAATTTCGAGAGAATCCTTCTTCACATTAAACAATAAGGAATAAAATATCATGAAAATGGGAACTATCGAACTAATGATGAAAAGGATAGTTTATAATAAGAAACCGACTCCTTTTGTCTTTACGTGCAAGAAATTAAGAATTCTTGGACCAATAGGACGCGAGCATATGAGGTCCTAGCAATTCTAACGACCGGTAGAAGGCGAATAAGAAAATCCGAGTCCAAGAACTCAAACGACAGCCACGCGTGGCGGGCTGTCGTTTGAGAAACACTCTCGAAATTCTCGAAGATTGCCTTTAAAAGGGAAAAGGATGGAGGAGGAAGGAGAGGAAGAACATGACAGGAGATCCATCCTGTAATAGAGAAATTAGGAACAATCTGTCTAATTATTTTTTGTAACATCACTGGATGAGATATAGAGCTTTTAATAATCATCTTTTAAATTTTTTACAGTGCTAAGGCTTTTGGTGGCCTGGGCCCAACCTCTGGGAGCTCCACACACGTTTTCATATTCTGAACAGTTACAGAACCAATATTTGTGAATCTGATGTAGTGTAACACATATCTCCATTCAATACAATTACATTTCTCTTTCTTTAAGATTGTTAGAAACTGTGTTCGTAGAGTAGGACAAGTACAGTCCTATTTACGGCAATGTTTTGTTATATAGTTATAGTTCTTTTTTTGTCACTGCATTTGAATTCTAGATCATAAATAACCTGATTTTAGCATTATTCATCTATATGAATTACGTCTCTTTCTAGCATAACGAAGCAGTTAACTATTTGATCAATGTCGCTTAATTAAGTCTTACAGAGAACTCCATTGCAAAATTACTTAATCATTTTTGTACGAGTTATTTAATCCGTTTCAGTTATATTGTTGTTTCATTATCGCCAGGCTTAGTTATACTATTGTTTCATTATTGCACAGCTATTCATACTGTCGCTCCATTGTTTCTTAGTTAACTAGACCACTGATTCAATTCGATTCTATTTCTGAGTAACTTAGTTAGACTGATGTTCTATTTAATTCCATTACTGTCATTTCAATGCCTACTTGGTTTATTTAGATTCCTGTTTGGTTCAGTTAAGCTGTTGTTTTTTTCCAGTCGAGAAACACAAAATCATGATGCTCAATATTAAGCTAAAGATCCATCCAAGTCACCCTTCATAGGATAAAACAATTCAGGAAGTTAGTAATTCCTTCTTCAAACTGACAAAGAGCATCCGTAGACCAACTGACTCGCATATACTGTGTTGACACTCTTGAAATAAAAATACTTACCCCGGGTTGATAATTAAATGAGGAAGCACTAGAGTTGTCAATAAAAAGTCACCTCTATCTGAACCAACACCTTTCTCCCCATGAAAATGAGTTTTTGGGTTAATAAGGTGGTGGGGTGGCAGATTTTACAAAGCTGCCACCCATGGTGTGGTGGTTTAGCAGAGTAATGGAGGCGGATAGGTCAAGGGATCATCCCACCTCTCCCCAACTTAGGTGCAGTTGCATGTTTGTTTAAATTTAATTATTTTTTGTTGGAAGATTGTTTTAATATGGTTTTATTTTTTATGGTGTTGGTTTATTTGGGGTCGTTCGCTTGGGCATCAGCCACGTGGGCTGGGCGGGTTCGACCCTCGCTGGTCCCCTACACCCCTGCCTCAGGTAGCATATTGTTAATATATATTACAATTTGTAAAGGTTTGGGTCTGTGGGAAATGACACTTTACATTGTATGGTGGCTCCAGCCTTGGGGTTCAGCGGGGGTCATGGCCCGCTGACCAAAAATTTTAATTCATTTTTTATATAACATGGATCATGCAATGGGGTGGCTGGGGGTGGTGGCCCGCCACCCCCCTTTATATATATATATATATACTCCTTTTGTATTTTAACGAAAATAAGGGTGATTGGGAAAATTAACGATGCCACAATTTCGCCCATTTTCTAGGAGATGGGTTCCTTGTCGATTTATGGTGAATTTGTGGGACACTTAAACCTGGCCCACTACCCAACTTTGACCAAAACTTTGACTTGCTCTAACATCTCCATATGGGCTCGAATTGGAGATCTATTCACACCATTGGAATTAGAGCAACGAGTACTTCAATCTGAACTTGGTTTGAGAGAAATCTGACCACCTTGAATTTTTACCTATCATCAACCCTCTTCGTCTCTTGAGTGTGTCTGGAGCCACCTGGATCAATCCTCCCCAATAAGGAGCTTTTGGTCCACCAAAATAATGAACATAATCTGCAGCTTCTTTGTACCTTGTCTGCACCACACGTGTCCTGAAAGGTCACTCTTCATTCACCTTCACCTTTGTTCTTCAAAGCCATAAGTGATGAGTCGACAACTACATCCTCTACAAACCTGTAGTACAATATTTTCCAAATTACATGATTAATTGCATGACTGACTATGACCCAAGCATCCCATAGACTTGCCATGAGGTTATAACACATACTTGGTGGCCATGTTTACATTAAAATGGAATCAATAACCCAGCTATCAATACAAGGCCAAAATATCATTGTTGCATCATAAGTGATGGAAAACACATCATAAATTTTATACTCTAAAATGGAAACATGTGATTTACAAAGTAAGGCCAGACACACTACCAAACTTGAAAACCCATCTCTCACTTATCAAAGTGAATGGGTCATCTCTCTATGCCACTTTTTCTTGTCGAACAGTTGTTTCAATAGGTTCCTGCACTAACGCTTTGTCCTTAAGGTGCTGCTCTGGATGGAGCCTCCAACACGCGGCTCTTTGATGGCCACTTCTGTCGCAATGAATACAATGAGTCTTCATCCTCCAGACCTACTTTACCCTCTTCTCTTTCTACGATGGAGAAGGCCTTTCATGCCTCATCCTCTTTTTTGCTGCCATTATTTTCCAACACTCAGCAAATACATGGTTATGTAATCCACAAAAGCTACATGTTTTTCGATGTCATGATCTACTCTCATTGTTAAGGACCTGCTTGTAATCAAAATTAAAACTAGAATATTGATACTTGTTATACCTTTCTCAGTAGTCTCTGGTGCAATTATGGTGATAAGAGTTTTCCTCAGCTCTTTCACTACCATGTGCGCTGTCATAGGATGATGGTGAAGTGTTATCTCTTTCCCCAAAGGTTTAAACCATGCATTGGAAGATTCTCACACCTTCGAGCACTGTCATTCAGTGTATCCCAAACCTGCTAATTGAGGTCTCTTCACAACCTCCAATGGTTGAATCATGCCTTGGAAATTAACGCCAAGTTCTCCTCCTTTGTATCGCTTCTTGGTGAGGAGTATCATGCCAGTTCCTGTAGGGGGTATCTCTACATTTCCCACTAAAATGATAACATGTGAAGATGAAACTGAAGAAACAAATTTTGAGAATTTAAAGGGCTGGTGATTAATTCAAATTCTCTTCTTGATATTTAACTGTGAGCTTTCTTGATTTTCTTATGTCTTCTATCTTAATTTATTTAGACTTTCATCAAGTTAATTATCAAAATACAAGAGACACGAATTTAGGTTCTTCGAGCCAGGGAAAAACCTTTCCCTCCTGGAGAGGAAAACCCACAAGAAATTCTTCTTATAGACTTTCATATGACAAGTACCATGACGAAGACATTAGACCCTTGACCTTTGTAAGTTTCCAATACCTTGTCACTTCTTCTTCATTGGCTTCTTAAGATGATCCTTCTTTCCTCCACTTTCCAGCACCGATGTTCATCTTGGTCTCTACTTGAGCTCTTCCTTATTTCGGGCTGTGTGAGATCCTTTTTGGCTATTGGCACCTTATTACATGTTATTAACACAACCTTGTTCTTAGACTTAAAATAATTATATTTCAGCACTTCACGTAGCCTCTTCTACACATTTCAAATCATTCCTCATTTCGCATGTAGCCTTAGACTTCAACACATTCCTTATCTTCAGACTTCAATGCATTCCTTCATTCACATGTAGACTTCAATGTGTTCCTTATCTTCAAACTTCAACGCATTCATTCAAGTTATATCTTCGATATATATCTCTGCTTCTTTGAATCTGTATTACACACTGTGTAATCCGCAGCTTACACACAGTCTTGATATCATTGAAACAATTAAGACTTTTCTTCTTATTCCAGTTTACCCTTACACATAGTCTTGATATCACCAAAACAGTTAAGGCTTGTCTTTCCATTTATGTTTAAACGCAGTCTTGTTATCATCGAAAGTCTTGATTTCGTATTTATTTTTTCCTGCAATCTTGATATCATTGAAATACTTGATTTCGTATTTATGTTTTCACCTAGTCTTGATCGAAATAATTGACTTCATATTTCTGTTTTTCCCGCTGTCTTGATATCATTGAAAGACTCTTCATATTTTTGTTTTTCCCGCAGTCTTGATATCGTTGAAAGACTTGATTTATTATTTTATTTTTTTCGTATTAATCCAAAGTCGTTATCCTTGAAAGAACAACAATATAACTTTATATATATACATAATACGTCTCTTTATTGGAGCCGACAAGAATGGATGCTTTTGAGCCGACTCATGTAGGATTTTTTAAGCCGACTAGTTTATTGTCTTCAACATTGAACTTAAGACATAATGTGACAAGGTATGGAGGCATACAGATGTATCTTTGACTTATCATAAACATGACTCTTTAATATATTTATAACTAGAAGACAAATTCCTAAAGGACATCAAGAAGAATTCCTTTGACCTAGAATAAAGCTTTGCTCATGAAACCCATGAAGCAAGCATATCAAGAATATATTTATTATGTTTGTCTTCTTTATTACATAAATATATAATTACATAGTCAACATGAAGACCGACCTAGTTACACTTTTCAGCACTCACTCTTAACTAAGGAGGTATTCATACAGGTACATGGTCACTTTCAAACTGAATAATCTCATCAGAAGAATTGGATTTGTAATCGCATATGTATAGCATCATATCAACCAGCATTGTCCTAGTGCAAGGCCTTGACTAACAGCCCCATCTCTCAACAAGACAATGGGATACAATGCTCACGAGACACATGACTTATAGACACCCTCGTCATTGTCTCTCCAAGGTACATACTCCACCCGAGTGTTCCCAAAGTATGACCTTCTTGGACTATTCTTCTCTTGGGTAGCTAGCCCTCGAAGAATATCGGTCCCCGACTACTCTTATCTTGAATGCCCTAACACATTCTCAAATAGTATCAAATTCCAGATGATTACCCAATCCTCCATTCTGTATTCTCAAGTGAAGACCAAAATGATGTGTCTATCTCTCCCTCTCAACTAGGGAGGACCTATTCCACAAGGGAATGTACTCATTCCTATACAAGGAATGTACCTAAGCTCGTTCTTAGGAATTACCAAGTTTCTTCCAAGTAAGAAACTTACCATCATGCTCCCTCTTAACCAGGGACCTCCAGCAGCAATGGTGAGACACCCAGCTGCTCATGAAGAATTCTTGTTCTCGATGTCATGGATTTAGATATTGAGGAATATTCAACTTTTAACTTCATAGAGCTCAGATCATCCATCACTTTCATCCTGATTCATGTCAGTTGTCAGAAAGTGATTCATCAAACTTCCTTATATGGTCCATTGTCATGCCATGTTGCTTTCCTTCGAATCATTTCCCAGGATCATACATCCTTTCTCATGATTAGAATCCCTGCACGAATTCATCCAGATAGACATATAGATATGAACTTTTAAAACAAAAGTTACCTCAATGATGATCTTTCATCATGACATCTTCTTGTAGGCATTGAAATCCTTCATACAAATTGACACGTCTCCTAATGATATGTTTTTCCAAGGGTCTTCTTCTTTACCAAAATTTCGTCAAAGTCTACATATCTTTCCAGGAGATCTCCTAGTCACATCTTATTGACCTCCAGATGATAACTGCCTCTTGACATGGTTGCATTTAATGATCTCTTCCTCTCTGCACATTATTCATTCCCAGGAACATACAAGTTTTCTAGTTTCTTGTTCATATACAGCCACCTCATATTCCATGAGGAAATATTATGTTGATTTCATTTGTCTATGCATTGAGAGATACTCCTCCATAGATCATACATCTAAGTACAGAAGTCCATTACCTGCAATCGTTACTTCGCAACATCCAATGTTAAAATATAAATATATATACATACCTCATACCTTTTTCCCTTGAGTCATCCCGTAGTAATTTCTCAAGAATGAAGAGCTCCATTCCCTTATCTTGCTTCATCAATATGTCATCACATCCTAGAAATATATTTCCATGATGACCCTTGCTCTTGATGATTGCTTTCCATTAATAGTGTTTGTCACAGAGGTTTTTTCCTGAGCTGATTCATCGGTAGCTCCTACCTGCTTCGATTATGATGTTACATTTCCTCCCATCATACAATCAACAAAAATCACTTAAAGGAGAAGATGACCTCAATCGTAGTGGAGATCCCTTGCTTCTTCTTTCTTAGATTTCTTTGTATTAGGTTCTTTTTCAGAGACATGGGCTTCTTCCCTATTTCTCTTTTCATTTTCAAAATTAGGACAATCTATTTTATAATGTCCAAGTTCATCACAAACAAAGCATTGTTATTTTTCCATACTATTCTAAGGACCAAACGTACTGAATCTTACTTTCTTCCTTGACATGGTTGCAAAGGCTTGATTCCCTTCACTTGATCCTGTAACACCTTTAGCTTTCAATCTTGTTTCCTCTATTTTTCATAGAGACCCTAAATCGTGGAATGGTGTAGCTTCTATCTTCCCGTATAATCCTCAAGTGAATTTTCCCCATTTTTCTGGCAGAGCATTCAACACCATTTTAGTCATCTCAGAGTCAAGCATTACTTCTCCTAGTTCATGCAGTTGATCAGAGAGATTTCTTCTCCTACATTACTCACAGATAGTAGCTCCACCAATTTCTCATATATTCCCTTTTTTTTATAATTTGATACATCAGAGATGAGAGAGTCTTTTATGGGTTCTGTAAGAATCCTTTGGACTCTTATATCTCCCTTCATGTTTTTGGCATGAATTCATTGTCCTTGTCTTCCATGCATGAAATTTTGAAACCCTAAATAGTTTTATGCTTTCTTTGCAAATAATACATTTTGATAGATTTAGATAAAGTCATAGATACTTACTTGAGTAGGTGACTTTCTCTTTTGGCAGCTTTCTTGATGAAGAAGTTAGGAGCTTCTAGGTGATCTTGGATCCTTGATGGTAAAGGATGTCTTCTTCGATCATTGTCTTGAATGTAAATATTTGATGGCAAAGATTACTTACTTGAATGAGTTGATATAGCTAGAGAGCCTTCCTTGGAAACTGATTTGATCCTTCAACCCAAACTTTGATCTTTGCTTCCTGTAGTGTCTCCTTTGTCAAGCAGCCCTTGCATTCAACACCTTAGCTCTGATACCATGTTGATAATTTAGAGGGCTGGTGATTAATTCAAATTCTCTTCTTGATAATTAATTGTGAGCTTTCTTTATTTGCTTATGTCTTCTTTCTAAATTTATTTAGTCTTTCATCAAGTCAATTATCAAAATACAAGAGACACGAATTTACGCTCTTCGAGCTAGGGAAAAACCTCTCCCTCTTGGAGAGGAAAACACATGAGAAATTATTCTTATAGACTTTTAGATGACAAGTACCATGACCAAGACTTTAGACCCTTGACCTTTGTATGTTTCAAATACCTTGTCACTTCTTCTTCATTGGCTTCTTAAGATGATCCTTCTTTCCTCCACTTTCCAGCACCGATGTGCATCTTGGTCTCTGCTTGAGCTCTTCCTTCTTTCGTGCTATGTGAGATCCTTGTTGGCTATTGGCACCTTATTATATGTTATTAACACAACCCTGTTATTAGACTTAAAATAATTCTATTTCAAAACTTCACGCATCCTCTTCTACACATTTCAAAGCATTCCTTCTTTCGCATGTAGCCTTAGACTTCAACGCATTCCTTATCTTCAGACTTCAACACATTCCTTCATTCGCATGTAGACTTCAACGCGTTCCTTATCTTCAGACTTCAACGGATTCATTCAAGTTATATCTTCGATATATATCTCTGCTTCTTCCAATCTGTATTACACACTGTGTAATCCACACCTTACAAACAATATTGATATCACTTAAACAAATAAGACTTTTCTTCGCATTCCAGTTTACCCTTACACGTAGTCTTGATATCACCGAAACAGTTAAGGCTTGTCTTCGCATTTCTGTTTAAACGCAGTCTTGTTATCATCAGAAGTCTTGATTTTAATATTTTTGTTTTCCCGCAATCTTAATATCATCGAAATACTTGATTTATTATTTATGTTTTCCCGCAGTCTTGATTGAAATAATTGACTTCGTATTTCTATTTTTCCCGCAGTCTTGATATCATTGAAAGACTCTTCATATTTTTGTTTTTCCCACAGTCTTGATATTGTTGAAAGACTTGACTTCTTATTTCTATTTTTCGTATTAATCCAAAGCCATTATCCTTGAATGAGCCGCAATCTAACTTTATATATATATATATATATATATATAATAGGTCTCTTGATTGGATCCAACATGAATGGATGCTTTTGAGCTGACTTATGTAGGAGTTTTTAAGCCGACTAGTTTATTGTCTTCAACGTTGAACTTAAGCCATAATGTGACAAGGTATGGAGGCATACAGATGTATCTTTGACTTATCATAAATGTGACTCTTTAATATACTTATAACTAGAAGAAAAATTCCTAAAGGACATCAAGAAGAAGTCCCTTGAACTAGAATAAAGCTTTGATCATGAAACCCATGAAGCAAGCATATCAAGGATATGTTTATTATGTTTGTATTCTTTATTACATAAATATATAATTACATAGTCAACATGAAGACTGATCTAGTTACACTTTTCAATAACATCAACATTGTTTACCTCAGATGTCGATTCAGAAATAGGTGATGATGGCTTCTTCAAGCCTTTGTTGCGCTTCAACTCCTCCAAGGCCTCTTCCGTGGCTCGTAGCTGAAGCTATAATATCTACTTCTCTACATTCTCTTCTTGGATAAGCCTCCTTAATTAAGCATCCTTTGATTGAAGGCTTTGGTCATTGCACTTAATTTCTTCTAAGGTTGCCTCTATGACTTGCAACTGAAGCTGCACTCTCTTCTTATCCTCTTTCTCCTCTAGTAGAAGCACTTTCAATTCAGTGTTATCTGCTTGAAGGCTATAGTTGATCTTCGTGTTTGAATGATGAGAATACGATGAGGGCGAGGAACATTCACTGCAAGATGTGGATGAAGCATCACTTTTTGCTTCTTCTTTCTCTCGTCTCTTGTAAGCTGCATACATCATGTCCACCAACTTGGACATCCCGAGCATGGACTCGTACATGTATTTTCCATCGTCCATTGTTGCACGTTCAATCATTGTTCACGCTTGCAATTCGCATCAACAAGAATACTGCTTTGGTACCTCTTGATCTGGGGTCATCAGATACCCGATTTACCCATGATATTTTACTTATGTGATGTATTAGAATTGAATTTTATCAAAGCATTAATGGACACATAGAGATATAATTAAGAGGAAAAACATGTCAACAATCACATAACAAAACACATGACGTTTAATAACGGAATTCGTCCAGTGTGGACTACGTCTCTGGGCCTCGGTGTCTCACTGGTGTTGGTCACTTCATTGGGAGCTGGAAATGGTGATGATGTACATGGACGCTCTTTACTTGTCATACAAGGAAATGTTCCCTCAACATGAGTGGAAAAATCTCTCCCTGAGATGTCCCGCTACAAGGAAATATCACTCATAACAAAACTCCTATCAGCATGACAACCTCACACATGGTGACAAAGAGTATCCCACCATCAAGGCAACAAAGGGATATTAGAACATAAATGACCATCCATGATGAATAGATATCACATGACATAAAAATCAAGATTCTTCATCATACATCAAGCAGGAATCGACACGACATAAAACATCTCACAACAATAATCTATGAAGTACATGGAAACAACACTTTATATACCTCAACTCTAAATTTGACTGAAGAATAGAATGCTCAGCTAATGAATCTGAACACACCATCATATTCGTGGCGTCGAATGGCATGAAATCGACTATCCACACTCTGAAATTTGACACCGTCAATCCAATCTATAAAATGGCTAAAAGATCAAGACCTTTGTTGCAGAAACTAACATCGTCATCAGATTCCTGTCGGTTAGAGGTGTAAAATCCATATAAAAATTGTCCAATTTGGACACCGTACAATTCTAGCCCCTCTGAAAATGTGGCTCAAATCATGGTTCCATTGCCTCCCTAAATGGCTCAGGGTTCCACTGCCTCGAACTGTCTATCTGCATATACCTGCAATAAAAGAATAATAAACTTTGAATTCATGTTCTTCTGTTACGCTGGTCCACCCTTGATCCCTGTGCAAATGAGTTTTCGGGTTTATAAGGTGGTGAGGTGACAAATTTTACAAAGTCTCCACCCATGGCATGGTGGCTCGGTGGAGTAATGGAGGTGGATAGGTCGGGGGATCGTCTCGCCTCTCCCTAACTTAGGTTTGGTTGCATGTTTGTTTGAGTTTAATTATTTTTTGGTGGCGAATTGTTTTAATATTGTTTTATTTGTTATGGTGTTGGTTTATTTGGGGTCGCCCGCTTGGGGGCTAGCCATGTGGGTCGGGTGGGTTTGACCCCTGCCAGTCCCCTACACCCCTAACTCAGGTAGCGGGTTGTTAATATATATTACTATTTCTAAAGGTTTCAGTCGGCGGGCCATGACCCCCACTGAACCCCACAACCGGAGCCACCATACAATGTACACACACACACACACACATATATACATTGTATGGTGGCTCTGACTGTGGGGTTCAAAGAGGGTCATGGCCCGCCGAGCCAAATTTTTATCTCATTTTTTATATAACATGGATCATGCAGTGGGATGGTGGGGGTGGTGGCCCGCCACCCCACCTTTTTTATATTTTTTTGGTTTTTATATAACAAATAGTAATTTTGTATTTTAATGAAAATAAGGGTGACTAGGCAAATTAACGAAGCCACAATTTCGCCCATTTTCAGGAGTTAGGTTCCTTGTTGGTTGACGGTGAATTTGTGGACACTTAAACCTGACCCACTGCCCAACTTTGACCAAAAATTTGACTTACTCTAACTTCTCCATATGGGCTCGGATTGGATACTTGTTATACCTTTCTCAGTTGTCTCTGGTGTGATCATGGTGATAAGAGCTTGCCTCAGCTCTTTCACTGCCATGCGCGCTATCATAGGATGATGGTGAAGTGTTCCCATCAATATCTTTCCCCAAAGGTTTCAACCATGCATTGGAAGATTCTCACACCTTCAAGAGCTATCCTTCAGTGTATCCCAAACCTGTGAATCGAGGTCTCTTCGCGACCTCCAATGGTTCAATCATGCCTTGGCTAGTAACGCCAAGTCCTCCTCCTTTGTATCCCATCTTGGTGAGGAGTCTCATGCCATTTTTTGTAAGGGGTATCTCTACATTTCCCACAAAAATGATAGCATGTGAAGATGAAACTGAAGAAATATCAACATTTTTTACCTCATATGTCCATTCATAAATAGGTGATGATGGCATCTTCAAGCCTTTTTTGCGCTTCAACTCCTCCAAGGCCTCTTCTGCAGCTCGTAGCTAAAGCTGTAATCTCTTCTTCTCTGCTTTCTCTTCTTGGAGAAGCCTCCTTAATTCAACATCCTTTGCTAAAAGGCTTTGGTTTTCACGCTTCAGTTCTTCCAAGGCTGCATCTGCGGTTTGCAACTAAAGCTACACTCTCTTCTTATCTTCTTTCTCCTCTCGTAGAAGCCATTTCAATTTAGTCTTATCTGCCTGAAGGCTATAGTTGATCTCCGCATTTTACTGTTGAGAATACGATGAGGATGAGGAACATTCACTGCAGGATGTGGATGAAGCATCACTTCTACTTCTTCTTTCTCCCATCTCTCATAAGCTACATACATCATGTCCACCAGCTTGAATCCTGAGCATGGCCTCGCGTAAGTATTTTCCATCCTCCATTGTTGCACGTTCAATCTTTTAATTCGCATCAACAAGAAGACCGCTCTAATGCCACTTGATATGGGGTTGTCAGCTATAGGATTTACCCATGATATTTTACTTCTATGATGTATTGGAATTGAATTTTATCAAAGCATTAATGGATACATAAAGATATAATTAAGAGGCAAAACATGTCAACAATCACACAAAAAAACACACGATGTTTAATAACGGAGTTTGTCCAGTGTGGACTACGTCTCCGAGCCTCAGTGTCTCAATGGTATTGGCTGCTTCGTTGAGTGTTGGAAATGATGATGATGTACATGGACGTTGTTTACTTTTCATACAAGTAAATGTGCCCTCAACATGACTGGTAAAGTCTCTCCCTGAGACGTCCCGCTACAAGGAACTCTCACTCATAACAAACCTCCTATCAGCATGAAAACCTCACACATGGTGACAAAGAGTATCCCGCCATCAAGGAAACAAAGGGATCTCAGAACATAGATGACCATCCATGATGAATACATATCACATGACATAAAAATTAAGATTCTACATCATACATAAAGCAGGAATCAACACGACATAAAACATATCATAGCAATAATCAATGAAGTACATTGCAACAACACTTTATATACCTTAACTTTGAAGTTGAATGAAGAATAGAATGCTTAGTTGCTAGATCTGAATGCACTATCGAATTCATGGCGTTGAATGGCATGAAATCGATTGTCCACACTTTGAAATCCAACACCGTCATTCCAATGTGGAAAATGGCTTAAAAATCGAGACCTATGTTTCAAAAAATGATATCGTCATTGGATTCCCATTGCCGAGAGGGTTAAAATCCATATAAAATTTGTCCAATTTGGACACTAGAAATTCTTGCCCCTCTGAAAATGTGGCTTAGATCATGGTTCCACTGCCTCCCTAAATGGCTCAGGGTTTCACTGCCTCGAACTGTGGGCCCGCTTGTACCTAAAATAAAATAATAATAAACTTCAAATTCCATGTTTTTGTGTTCCACTGTTCCACCCTTGCTCTCCGTGCAAATGAGTTTTTGGGTTTATAAGGTGGTGGGGTGGCGAAATTTACACAGCTGCCACCCGTGGCATGGTGCTTCGGCGGAGTAATGGAGGTGGAGAGGTCAAGGGATCATCGTGCCTCTACCCAACATAGGTGCAGTTGCATGTTTGTTTGAATTTAATTATTTTTTGGAGGCACATTGTTTTAATATGATTTCATTTGTTATGGTGTTGGTGTTGGTTTATTTGGGCCGCCCGCTTGGGGGGCAGCCACGTGGGCCAAGCGGGTTCGACCCCCGCCGGTCCATTACAACCTTGCCTCCGGTAGCAGGTTGTTAATATATATTATAGTTTGTAAAGGTTTGGGTGGGTAGGGTCCACTCCACATGGCCCCAACCCGACCCTAGTTAGTTTTCTTTTAATGTATATATATCTATGTGTTGTATGGTGGCTCCAGCCATGTGGTTCGGTAGGGGACATGGCCCACCGACCCAAATTTTTAATTCATTTGTTATATAACATGGATCATGTGGTGGGGTGGAGGGGGTGGTGGCCCGAAACCCCCCTTTATATCTATATATATATATATATATATATATATATATATATATATATATATATATATATATATATATTTATATAAAAAATAGACATTTTTTATTTTAACGAAAATAAGGGTGACTGGGAAAATTAACGAGGCCACAATTTCACCCATTTTCGAGAGTTGGGTTCCCTGCCGGTTGACGATGAATTTGTGGGACACTTAAACCTGGCCCACTGCCCAACTTTGAACAAAACTTTGACTTACTCTAACTTCTCCATACAGGCTCGTATTGGAGATTTGTTCACATCGTTGGAATCAGGGCGACGAGTACTTCAATCTGAACCTTGTTCGAGAGCAATCCGACCACCTTGAATTTTGACCTATCGTCAGCACTCTTGGTCTCCTAAGGGTGTTTGGAGCCACCTGGATCAAGAATACATCAATATTTCCTGATTGATAAAATCTATGAAGTGTTCAACTTCAACTCATTCATTCAAACTTGTTATATTGTACTAGGGTACCTTGACTCTCATCATCATTATCAGTGAGTTGTCTCGCATTTTTTAACGGTATACATCAATGATCGATAATCAAATGATTTCTGACATGGTCGAATTCAATTCATTTATTCCCACAGTGTAAAATTGTACCAAAGTTATCGGTGAAGACCTCGGGTTTACATCAACATGCTTTGGTTCACTTTGAAAACTCCTTTAGTTTTCTGCGAGTGACACCATCCACCTTATATGTTGCAGTTCATCACATCAACATCCTATATGTTGGAACCTGAGTTGCATGTAGTTCCATTATTCCACTACTTATGATTTGGTATTTGGAGATTCAATTCTGTGACTTCAATGATCAGATATCTTTTAGCATCATTGATCAGTTCTTCTATATGTGATACTATGACATGACTTTGATATGTTCCTTTCGGGGCAGTGATCAAATGATTCACTATGTACTTTACAGTTTCTTATATACTTTTATACATATTGGATCCACTCCATACTTGATATGCGGACGTGCTTTACTTTCACTGAGCATGGGTATGCATGCCTCAGACATGAGCCTGCTTTCTGATATCTTCCACTGGTTTTTGGCATGCTGAAATCTGGTGAAGTCCTCTAAAGTCATCGCAAGATTATTTCTTATGCACATAATACATTTCAACCATCATTGATCAAGAGTTCATAAATTTTTCTCAAAATTAAAAGTTATAGGATTGGGTTGAAACTAGGATGGTTGCATATATCTCGTCTTCCTGATTCCAGCGCCGTGAACGGTTCAAAAAACCGATGTCATATGAGGGCGATATCGCATTATGATCAAATTCCAAAACAAGTAAAATTTGCAATAGGGTTGACTGGGATGCCCAGTCAGCAAGGTTGATTCCACAGTCAGCAAAATGAATATTTTGAGGAATATTCCTTCCTCAGATCCAACTGCAGGTTGACAAGTGGTGCCATTTGAATGGTTGGATGGTTGTACGTTTATGATTTTGGGCCAATCAAAATGTGCCACATGGCTAGCCCTGAGGCCGCCACATGGCCCTTGAACCACTGTGTAAAAATTTGGGGAGAGGTCCATAGGGTTCGACCTCGCGACCTCCGGCATGCATGCACAAGTCTCCACCGCTCGAGCCACATGAAGTTCTTAACAACTATAAGCATCAAGTTCTATTTCAAGTTTGATGGAATCTACATTGGGGGTTGGGGACCGCTGGCGGTCCCGTGTATTGTTCACATTGCAAACGTTACATTAATCGTAATCTCCAACCGCAACTGCCAACATATCCATAGTTTTGATGTCACATGCAATTTTTTTTTATAACTCCACGTGGTTTACTACGACAGTTAGCGCTAACAACATCAGTTAAACCAGAGTTCCGACCAACCAACCCGTAGTAACATGCCTTATTTCCAACCGTTATCATCAGGCTGGGGTTTAGGGTGTACATGTGGCCACCCCTAACCATAACATTTATTGTAACAGTTAGTTCTGGTGGGATTTATGGAGCGCGCCTATTTTTGTGTAGAATTGGATAAATTAACTCCAGTTAAGTGGAGTTCTCCACTTTTAGTGGAGCTTTTCTAGGTGTAACTGGGAAAATGAGTAGGAGACTCAATTTTTTCCCATTCAGAGTGATTGAAGAGTCGTTCTTAGCTAATTGGAGAATTTTGGAGCCATTGGTGCTGAGAAAACAACCATTAGAGGCATGTAACTACATGTCTTTGCAAAATTTTTAACATAATGAAAGATGGGCATGCCATTGGGAGCTAGACCAATAGATGTATCCCAGGAGGGGTGAACTGCTTCATAATACCTGCTGTGTAAATTATATTTTGTGACTTATTTCTCTGTTTTACACTGTTTTTCAGTGTTATTTGTGCTTATTTCATGCTTCTAATTCACTAAAATCATCTAAAATTCATGGTTAAAATCCTCAATCCTTAAGCAAACTAATGAGACAAGTATGCAAATGTTTATGAACTAAAAAGACACTTAGCACAAAAAAACTAATACAGTCCTTTCAGATCAGTTTGGTATCAAAGCTAGATTTTATTCTCTGGTGTTGCTTAGTGCAAAGAATTGTTTAACTGTTTGCAAGTTTTTAGATGCTTACAAGGCTCAAGCTCAAAAGAGGAGAAGGCAAATTGGTGGGAGCAGAAGGGTCTCAAAAAGAGCCAAAGAAAAGGAGAGAAATATTGCCACAATCTCCACCACCTATTTCACCTCCTAAGGAATCAGAAGCTACATTAAGCATGTCTCATAGAGAGGGAGAAATCCATGAAGAAGTTGATCCCAAAGAGGAAGAAAGAGTGTTCAGGAAAGCATTCCTTGACATGACTGAGATGGTTAGAATCCTTTATCAAGAAAGGAATGAGAGACTAGAAGGATAAGGATCTAAAATTCACAAGGAAGGACAGGGATCTTCAAGAGGTCACAATGATGAAGATAAGTCAAAGAAGGGAAATGGAGGAAATGGAGGCAATGGAGAGCCATCATCCTCACCCTCATCATCATCATCCTCTACTTATTCTTCAATACATCAGCCACACAAGTCAAATAACACTGGAAAAATTCATTTTTTAAAACTTGATGCTAAGTTTGAATTGCCAATGTTTAATGGTGAAGTCAATGCAGAAAATCTTGATAATTGGATTAGGCAATTGGAGGTCTATTTGAGAATCCAAAACCTTCAAGATGATGATACCAAAATATAATTAGCTTCATTGATAATGGAAGGTGCAACACCTGTTTGGTAGGAAGCCAAGACAAAGGAGGAGATCAAAAAACATGGTAAGATTATTCTATCATGGTCATATTTCATTACTGCAATAAAACAACAGTTTTATCCATTAGCTCATATGCAGAAATCCATAATGAACTGGCAGAATTTTAGGCAATTGAAGGGACAAAATGTGCAAGAATACATCCAAGAATTTAGGAGAAGATCTCTCTTATTAGGGGTATATTTTCAGAGCCAAGATACTTTTCTCAGGTATATATGAGGCTTACATAGCTACCTTAAACATACTATTCTCATGTTTAACCCCACAAGACTAGATGAAGTATGTGTTTAGGCCAAACATCTAGAAGCTAGAGAGAAGAACATTTCTGAAGAGGGTAGAAAGAAACCTTTTAAGGGTAAAAACAAAGAGAAGATGTCAAAAGGTAAAAGCCAAAAGAATCCATCTGTTAAGAAAGAGGAAGAAAAATTGGTTTATAAAAATTGTTCAAAAGAAGGCCATGATGAAACTCATTGTTGGAAATTACATCTTGGAATGAGGCCAAAGAAACCCAATAACAAAGGGAAACAGAAAACTGCTGCTACAACTCAATGTGATTTAGGAGATTATTTAGGTAATGAATCTAATATTATAGCCATGGGATTGAAGAATGTGAAGCGAAGAGAAATTGAAACTAAATCCAGTACTAGTACATCAAACTGTCACATACAAGCTCCAAATGAAGAAGAAAGAGTAGAACTGTTTCATGTGAGGGTCATATCCAAACATACCAAGATTGACACATTGTTTGAAAGTGGGTCACAAGAAAACTTAATCTATGAAGAATTGGTCAAGAAAATTAACCTTGTGACCATACCATATCCAAATACATATCCATTAGGTTGGATTTGTAAGGATGCAAATTTATAGGTTTCCAAGAAATGCATATTGTGGTTTGCAATCCCTGCAAATTTTGTTGACACAGTTGTATTAGATGTGGTTCCTCTTGACATAACAGGTATTGCGTTGGGGAGTCCTTACTTGTATGAAAGGAAATAAATCTTCCATCACCATGAGAACAAGTATCATTTATTCAAATATGGAAAGGAGTACATTGTTAGAGCACATCGCAAGAAGACAAACATTGCTATGGTAAATGCTAGACAAGTAAAGAGGTGGGTAAATTCAAATAAGAATTTTATTCTTCTAATGATTAAGCCTAAAGATGATGTTAATAATGAATCATTTGAGGGATGTGATCCTAAGTTGAAATCATATTTATATGATGTATTTAATGCACATCATGTGATCAGAACTGGATCAAGGACCTGAGGATTAGCTCAAAATTCAAAGTTACAGGATTGGGTTGAAACCAAGATGGTTGCATAGGTCTCATATTCCTAATTCTGTCAACGCAAAAGGTTCAAAAAATGAACACTGTATGAAGAATTTATTGCACTTTGAATGTCGAGTGAGTTCGGCGAAGCACGGAGGGGCCAGCCCTCCTCCCATGGAACCTCATCATATGACCAGTGTGGGAGCTTAATGTTAAGAGTGCTTAAGGAGCCCAATCTCAGGTTTAATATTTAATTAAGCTTCATTGAAGTGGAATTTAATATGGCGGAGATTCTCTAGGCGCTCCCAAATTTAGGCGGACTTCCACTTTTAGTGGAGTTAGCTGGCAGTTGCCCCACATTTAGTGGAGGAAATTTGGGCAAATTTGTTTTGGTCATAACTCTCTCATTATTGAACCAAATTGGATGAAATTTTGGTCAATTTTGGATCTAGTAAACCTCCTAAACACTTTGGGACATGTTTCAGGTCAAATGGAGGTGATTTTCAAAGGATTTTTCTTTAGGGAAGATGAAGGAGCCATCAGGGCCACCATGAGACAAATTCAGTTTGAGGCCTAACCAGGGGAGTTAGAGTCCTTTTCCAGAGTTAAAATAGGCTAAATTGGATAATTAAGATGTTATAAATCTGATGAAATGGTTTTCAGAGCCTATAGAGAGCATTAGAAAGCCGAAAAGCTTCATTTAAGTTCCAAAGGCCATTTTTGCCTACTTTTGCCTGCAGCAGTGTAGGGCCTAGCCAGGGGATCTAGAGACCATTTGTAGTGAACCAGTGGTCATTATTGACCGAAAATTTGATTATGAATCTAATGACAGAGGTTTCAGAAATTTTGGATAACTTCTAGAGGTCAGGAACTCAGCAGACAGGTTTTCTTTGACCCTAGTGCCAAGGGGTGTCGATAGTGTATGGAGGCGAAACCGGAGCAGCCGGAGGCCGTTTCTGATGAAAAAATATTCAAAATTGGATATTTCAGAAATTTTTGAACCATGGAAGTGGTTTCATAACATTTTGAGAACTTCTTCAGCTCAAGAAGTTGATGGGAAGTTTTGGGCAGCCCTGGGCAAACCGTGGAGGATAGCCATTTTTGGGGATGTTGTGCTCGATTTGAGAACTTTATCAGTTGAAATTTGGTGTATGATAATTATTGGATACATCAGTAGTTTTTTCAGTGATTTAAACAAAATTATGAGGTATTTTTTTCCATTTAGAAGCTCAGAGAAGCTTAGTGCACCGACAGAAGGAAATGTGTTAATAGGAGCCTAAAGTTGTTTGCAGAATTTGGATAGCCATTAGAGGGATGTTAAATGTTATTCTCATCCCTTTAAATAATTTTTGTATTCATTGGTGTTAAGCATGAAACTTGTAAAAGAACCATTACTTTAATCCCAAAGAGTCGAGTCTAGTTGACAAGACTCAAAGGAGACGTAGCCCACGAGATTTCGGGTGAACTCCTATATTATATTGTTGTTGTGTTTAATGGTTTTATTGCTGAATTATGTTTCTATTATACATGTTAAATTATAGCAAGAACAAATAAACTTAAGACACAGAAATAGTAAAAAAAACATACACCACTTTCAAGCCAAAATTTCACAAAACGTCAAGTTCAAGCTAGATCAGTTTAATTTAAACTGAGTAGTAGGTTCTTGAACTCCATACGAGTTATCCACACAATTTTCAAATCAGGTTGGTATCAGAGCATAGTTTCTTGCTTGACAAAGCATTTATTTGCTTAATTATATAGCTTGAAAGGTGTTTAAACAGTGTAAAAGATTAATTGTTTTACTGTTTGCAATTGATTATTGTTTGAGTTTTCTTGAGAATTGGGGATAGCTACTGATTAGCTAAGTCCTGGAGAGGACAAAAATGAAGAAAAGGCATTAAGGAATATTCCTTACCCCAAGGGACCTCAAGGTCACTTTTGGAACAAACCCTCTTGACGATTGTTTGTTAAGAATCTCTTAGAGTTTGTTTGTTATTTGGCTGCTTGAATAAGAGTTGGTCTTTACAGCCATTTCGTTAAAAAAGCTTTGTCATTTGTTTTGAAAAGCTTCGAGAAATTTTTTGAAGTTCCTTTTTTTCATTGACATCATAATGACAACTTCTACATGTGAAGTTTCCTCCTTCACAAGATTTTTCGATGATGATATGAAGCGTGACTTTATTATATTGAAGGACATGGTGCAGATTTTGTTTAAGGATAAACGAGAAAGCACTGAACTTCGTGAACAGTTGTTTGCCATGAAGGAAGAGAAGGGATAAATTCTTCAAATATTGCATGATATGGAGAGGCAACTCCATCAAGCCCAAGAGGCTTTGACCAAGAAAATGCGTGAGGAAGAGGTAATCCATTCTAACTTGTCTTCAGTTTCCTCATTGGAAATATGTGTTGGTTGTTTCGAAAAACATACAAGGGGAATAGGGTCCAAATTAATGATTAAAATGGGATATGAAGGCAAGGGATTAGGTAAGCATGCACAAGGCATGGTTGAACCTGTTCTTGTAGAGGAACGACACAAGAATATTGGTCTTGGTTATGTGCAATTTAATGGCGAAGACTCCAAAGCCATGAAGGCATGTGAGGCTATTTGAAAGAGAACTTTTATTCCAAGTTCTAAGATGCAAATATGTCAAATTTGTTTCAAATATGATTACCATTTTTTTAAGCCTTTGTTGCAGCAAGAAGACGATAGACATGCAGCTTATGGAAAGCATGCAATTTTAGACAGTTTTCAAGACATGAACGATGATGTTAGTCTGCAAATGAAAGTTGTAGTCTCTACTAGTTCATCTCCTCAAGAAGGAAAAAATGATGAACATTCAAAGAAGTACAAGAGGTATAAATCTTCTCATGATCAATTTTATTGTGTTTCTGCAAGGCATGATAATTTTTCATGCTTAATGGAAGAAAGATTTGTTGTACATATTGTGGTGGATTTAACCATGTTGTTTCGAGATGCCGGATGAGGAAGAAAGCATACAGGAAGAAGATTAGGCAAAGACAACTTTCTAAGAAGGTGCATAAGTTTTGCACATTTTTCCAAAAAAAGAGGCATGTTGTCTCCCATCATTAGACTTTGCATCCAAATAGTCGTCCAAAGCACATGCAGTAAGAGGACAGAAATATTGGCACAAGTGGAACTATGGATTCCATTAGCGATGTGAAAATGGAAGATTCACATGAAGAAGTGTTGCAGTAGAAAAAGTCACCATGGAAGTGGCTTGGAAATAAGTGGATGGGCTTCTTAACACAGTAAGAAATAATCCTTTGTACATATGCACATTTCGGTTGTATGCATGTATTTCTGTTGAAAATTTGGATGCAAGATCGCATATAAATGTGATTCAATTGAAGTAATTTCTTTGTTGTTGCAAAATTTCGCCGTGGAGGTATAAAAGATGAGTATGATACTCATTTATATTGCAGCAATATCTTTTAGTTCAGCTCTTTTGGTCACCCACATGTTTTTGGAATTATGTACTTGTTTGTACTTGATTGGAAGAGTTGAAGGTGTACATGTGCATGTAAGTTGTATGTGTAAATAATGAACTGTAAATAGGTTCATTGTACATTGATACATGCAAATGTGTTTTTCAAGATGTATCATGTTGTTTATCGACTTGTGTCGATTGTGTCGCACATGTTTTTTGACTTGTGTCGATTGTGTTGCACACTTTTTACATTGATTTTGTGTCAATTGTATAGCACATTTTATGATGACTTGTTGTTGATGTCGCATGTTGCACGACTTATGTTTGAGCCACCTTGGATCATTGATCAAGGCAGCAATATTCAGTTTCCTTGTGAAAATTTCTCGCCAGAAATTTTCTGAGTGAGTGCAAGAAAGGTAGCTCTTGATAGGAGGATAAGCACATCGAGGAAGGGAAGTGTGAATTGTTTTCTAGTTGTGGTTAAAAGTCACTAGCCATGCAAGCCAAGTGTTTGGAGGCTGAAGAGAAGAGGGTGTAGTACTCTCATTTTCTGTACAGATTAGTTTCAGTAGTCCAAGAGAGCTTTGGGGTCCAAAAGCTTCTCATTTGAGAGGTGTGATCAGAAATGGATCAAGGACCTAAGGATTAACTCAAAATTCAAAATTACAGGATTGGGTTAAAACTAATATTATTGCATAGGTCTCGTCTTTCTGATTCTGGTGCCACAAACGGTTCGAAAAATGGACACCATATGAAGAAGTTATTGCACTTTGAATGTCAAGTGGGTTCGACGGAGCACGAAGGGGCCAGCGCTCCTCCCAAGGAACCTCATCATATGACCAGTGTGGGAGCTTAATGTTAAGAGCGCTTAAGGAACCTAATCTTAGGTTTAATATTTAATTAAGCTTCAGTTAAGTGGAGTTTAATATGGTGGAGATTCTGGAGGCGCTCCCAAATTTAGGCGGACTTCCACTTTTAGTGGAGTTAACTGGCAGTTGCCCCACATTTAGTGGAAGAAATTTCGGCAAATTTGTTTTGGTCATAACTCTCTCATTATTGAACCAAATTGGATGAAATTTTGGTCCATTTTGGGTCTCGTCAACCTTCGGAACACTTTGGGACAAGTTTTGGGTCGAAAGGAGGTGATCATTAGAGGTGTTTGCTTCAGGGAAGATGAAGGAGCCATTAGGGCCACCATGAGACAAATTCAATTTGAGGCCTAACCAGGGGAGTTAGAGTCATTTTTCAGAGTTCCAATAGGCTAAATTGGATAATTCAGGTGTTCTAAATCTGATGAAATGGCTTTTAGAGCCTGCAGAGAGCATTTGAAAGTCGAAAAGCTTCTGTAGGAATTTACAGGGTAAGTTCCTTAAATAAAGAACCAAAGGTCACTGCTCACAAACAGATCAAAAATCAGTACACCAGTATAATCACATGGTTAAAACCCTCAAAGAGTGAAATAGTCCATGGCCTGAGCCAACGCGGCCACTTTAGGCAATTTATTAATATAAAAAGAAAAGTTACATATGTTTGTCTCATAAATGGTTACCGGAAAAATGACTCTCCATACTCTTTAAATAGAGATAATGGACCAAACGGGTGTTAAGCCACGAATCAAGTGTCCTTAATACCGAGGTGAGAGATAACTGTCGGATCACTACAAATCGTGACCGTCAGATTATAAGTTACAAATGTACATGGTAAAGAAACACACTTTAACTAACTCTACACTAGACTAAGTTATTCTTAACTATTTCCTATGTGTCATAATATCCTAACATCCCCCCTTAAGAACAACTTGGAATAGCATTGAAGGATTTACAAAAGTGACACAAAAGGAGCCCATTACCTATGTGTCGAAATATCCTAACATCCCCCCTTAAGAAAAATTGGGATAGGATTGAAGGATTTACAAAAGTGACACAATAGGAGAAGGAAGGATGCATTAGAGCCTATCCCCCCTTAATGACAACTTTCTTGAACTCCAATCATGGATCGAATTGTGGTAAACTTTGCTTCTGTGAGAACCTTCATAAATATGTCTGCTACTTGATCATTGGTTGGACAGTACTGCACTTCAAGAACACGATCATGAATGAGCTTTCTGATGAAGTGTATATGGAGTTTAATGTGTTTCATACGGTGATGCTGAACTGGATCTTTACATAGCTGAATGGCACTCCGATTATCACACCAAAGTGTAGTTGGATGCTATTGATGAAGACCAAATTCAAAAATAATCTGACGAAGCCACATGGCTTCCTTGTTGGCTTCAACTGCACCATGATACTCTGCTTCTGCTGAAGAAAGAGAGATGGCACTTTGTTTCTTACAAGACCAAGCAATAAGTCCCGAACCAAGAGTGAATACATATCCTGCAGTAGAATTTCGATCATCAGGGTCACCAACCCAATCAGAATCAGTGAAACCAATAAACAATGGAGATGCTCCTACACTATATTGAATCTTGAACTGAACTGTACCTCGAATATATCAAAGTATTCTTTTAGTTGCTTTCCAGTGACTTTCACGAGGTTGGTGCATAAACCGAGTGACAAGACCAACGACAAAGGAAAGGTCAGGACGGGTGTGGGTTAGATACAAAAGTTTACCAACAATTTGATGATATAAGGTAGCATCATCTTTAGGGGCAGTACAAGTGACTGAAAGCTTGACTCCAGGTTGAAAGGGAGAAGGGGCTGGCTTAAATTCTTCCATGTGAAAGTGGTGTAGAAAATCACATGCATACTTGGACTGAGAGAGGGTAATGCCTTCCTTGGATTGCAAGACTTGAAGACCAGGGAAATAATGCAAGTGTCCTAAGTCTGTCATTTCAAACTTCTTTTTTAGGCTAGACTTCACATGGTTTATATGGTTTGGATCACTACCAGTAAGGATAAGATAATCAACATAAAGAACAAGGATGGTGAAGGACTCACCCACTTTCTTGGTGTAGACAGTGTTTTTAGAATGACACCTAGAAAAGCCATTATCTAATAGAAATCTATCCATTTTGGAATACCAAGCCCTAAGAGCTTGTTTGAGACCATAGAGAGACTTCCTAAGGCGACAGACAAGGCTAGAGTCATTTTGGATAAAGCCAGAGGGTTGTTTCATGTATATTTCTTCATGTAAATCGCCATGTAAGAAAGCAGATTTAACATCCATCTGATGGACTTCCCATTTAAAAGAAGCAGCAAGGGAAAGAACAAGGCGAATAGAATTCATTTTGGAAACAGGGGAGATGGTTTCAGTATACTCAATTCATTCTACTTGTGAAAATCCTTTAGCGACAAGACGATCTTTATGTCTATCTACTTTTCCATCTGGTCCAAACTTTGTTTTGTAAACCCATCTGCATCTAACAAGTTTTCTTTTTTTTGGAAGAGGAACAAGATCCCAAGTATCATTCGCTAATAAGGAACGACATTCTTCATTCATAACTTCATCCCAAGCTGGATGACCGGGGGCTTCTTCAAAGGTTTCTGGATCAGGATTTTCTGGAACTTGAGCCAATAAGGAAGAAGCTCTTTCGAACTGAGAACGTGTACATCATCGATCGGCAGGGTCACCTGCAAGAGAACCTGCTGCATCCCAAGTAGAGTGGACCCATCTTGGAAGCAATGGAGTATAAGGAGCAATTTCAAGAGGTGGAGCAGAATAGTGATCCTCGTTGTCATCATCTGAACTATAAGGAATGCTATTAAAAATAGAAGAGGGAGAGAAAGGTGGCACATATGCCGAATCAGGCTCGCAGGCCAAAGGTGGCACACCTGTCGAACTAGGCTCGCAGGCCGATATACTTTGATCAAACTTTACATCTCTTCTAATGATTATATTTTTGGATTTTGGTTGAAGAAGTCTATATCCTTTGACATCTTCAGAGTAACCAACAAAAATACATTTTTCACTCTTAGGTTCTAATGCTTTATGTTTCGCATCTGGAATATGGGCCCCAACATCACTTCCAAAAACACAAAAGTGACTTACATCGGTTTGATTGAGCTCTAAGCTTCTTCTGGAGTTATATTCTTTAAAACCTTGGTAGGAGTGCGATTTACTATGTAATTTGCACAGTTAATGGCTTCTGCCCAAAAATTGAGACCAAGTCCTTTAAATTGGAGCATACAATTAGCCATTTATTTTAAGGTGTGATTCTTCCTTTCAGCTACACCATTTTATTGTGGAGTATATGGAATAGTATGTTTCAATTGAAGGCCATGCTCAGTACAGAAGTTGATGAATTTTTTGTTAACATATTCTATGCCATTTTCTGATCTTAACTTAGGAATTTGATGTCCAAATTGTTTCTCAACAAAGGCCTTAAAGGCCAAGAACATGTTAAAAACTTCACTCGTGAGTTTTAAGAAATATACCCAAGTGTGTCTGGAAAAATCATCAATGAAAGTTAAGAAGTACTTGCAACCAGAGAAAGAAACAACAGGAAGTGGACCACATAAATCACTGTGCACAAGCTGCAAAGGGGTTGAAGTGTGCCAAGAGGCACGTTTGTCAAAACTATCTCAATGATTTTTTCTGAATATACACATCCAGAGCAAACACCATCTCGGCAAGATACCATGGGAAGGCTCATCACCATATTTTCCTTACATAGAGTTTAAAGAGAGCGATAGTTTAAGTGACCAAATCGCTCATGCCAAAGTTTGTTCACATAATCATTATGAGCAACAAAAACAGAGGGAATACATGATTACCCAAAGTTGTCAAAATTATACAACCTTGTGGAATCATCAGCAATGCCAGTAGCTAAAATATGTTTAGGATATTTGAAGTCCTTGATTACAACATCATGAGGTGAGAATTCTACTATTTTCCCTTCACCTGAATGAGTTATCTAATAAATAGATAGAAGGTTGCATGACAAGGTAGGAACACATAGTACATCATTAAACTGACCATTATCTAGATGAATGGTTCCAGATCCTACAACATTAAGAGATCTATCATCACCAACATAAATATGTTTGGTGTTACAATCATTTAAAGAAGAAAACATGGATTTATTTTTAGCCATGTGGTAAGAAGCTCCAGAATCAATGAGCCACTCATGAGGAGAAGAAGAAGATACATTTAATGCATAACCAAATCTTGATGCTTGACAACCACAAGCAAAAAGTGCCATGCCTGAAGATGAAGGTGAAGAGTGCTCCAAATTGATGTTGTGCTTCTTCATTGCTGCTTCTAAGGCTTCCATCTTCTTAAAACATTTGGACTCTATATGGCCATCCCGATTGCAAAATTTGCAATGTCTATCTGTCTTCTTTCCTTTGTTTTGATTTTCCTTATTATTTTTGTGATTTGATTTTTCAGTTTGCAGCTAAAATTGCTTAGGGCCCTTGTTATGTTTAGGACCATATTTTTTAGGATACTTCTTATTGGTATTATTTTGATATGGTTGTTGTTGGGCTGCTAAGGCTTTCTTAGAAGCGTTTCCAACAGTGATAAGACCAAGGTGTAAAATTTTTTCTTGTTCTCTTATCAAAGAATTGCAACAGGAATAAAAAGAGGGATTCTTGTAGGTGTTTCCTGAAGAAATGATGGCTTCTCTAGTGGAATGGAAGGCAGAAACAAATACAAAGTATGCAGGGCCAAGCTTAGCAAGAATGCAATAGATGAGGCTAACATCGTCCTTTTTTATCTTACAACCTTCTAAAAGAATTATGAGGGTCTTAAATTTGGACAAAAAATCTTCAATGGAGGAGAAATGATTGGGGTCCAAAGTAAGCAATTCATTTTCAAGCTGGTGGGCCCTGATTTGATTTTGAATGCCAAAAATAGTTTTTAGCTTTTCTAGGGCTTCATCAGGGGTGTCAATGTCAAGGATATGAAATCGAAGATCTTGAGAAATGGACATTCCTATCAACCCTCGTGCTTGATCTTGTTTATTTTACCATTTAGCAACTTTACCATCATCAGAAGGTTTAGTTTCTTGTCCTGTGGCTATTCTATAAAGCCCTTTATAAGTATATCTACCATGTTAGGTAGCCATTGGAAATAATTGGTGTTGTTAAGAATATTCGGGCATGCACTTTTCAAAAAAAAATTAAACTGAAGCTGAAACTAACTGCTCCAATGGAAAGATCTCAAAAAAATAGGCTATTTAAAAAAAAACGACTCGAAAAACAACTTTTGGATGAAGAAGTTATGCCTTTTTAAAAATATGAGTTGTAGATGCCGAATAGTTACGGGAATGGGATGAAGTGCGGCGTTTAAAAAAAAATCCACCCCTTTTAACAAATTTTTTTTACAAAAGAAGCTTGAGAATGAGACTTGAACCCAAAACCTCTATTCTCATAAACTAACCCCTCACCAAGTGAGATAGTAAAAAGATCATGTTATTGTATGAAAGGAGGAAGGCTTTTCTTTTCTTTTCTTTTTCAATTTGCAGCAGAAATTGCTTAGGGCTCTTGTTTGGTTTAGGACCATATTTTTTAGGATACTTCTTCTTGGGATTCTTTTTATATGGTTGTTGTTGGGCTGCTAAGGCTTTCTTAGAAGCGTTTCTAGCAGTGATAAGACCAAGGTGTAAAAGTTTTTCTTGTTATCTTATCAAAGAATCACAAAAGGAATCAAAAGAGGGATTCTTGTAGGTGGTTCCCGAAGAAATGATGGCTTCTCTAGTGGAATGGAAGGCGAAAACAAATACAGAGTATGCAGGGCCAAGCTTAGCAAGAATGCAATAGATGAAGCTATCATCATCCTTTTTTATCTTACAGCCTTCTAAAAGAATTCTGAGGGTCTTGAATTTGGACAAAAAATCTTCAATGGAGGAGAAATTATCGGGGTCCAAAGTAAGCAACTCATTTTCAAGTTGATGGGCCCTGATTTGATTTTGAATGCCAAAAATAGTTTTTAGCTTTTCTAGGGCTTTATCAGGGGTGTCAATGTTAAGGATATGAAATCGAAGATCTTGAGCAATGGACATTCCTATCAACCCTCATGCTTGATCTTGTTTATTTTCCCATTTAGCAACTTTATCATCATCGGAAGGTTTAGTTTCTTGTCCTGTGGCTATTCTATAAAGCCCTTTACTTCTAAGTATATCTACCATGTGAGGTAGCCATTAGAAATAATTGGTGTTGTTAAGAATAGTCGGGCATGCACTTTTCAATTTTTTTTAAACTTAAGTTGAAACTAACTGCTCCAATAGAAAGATCTCAAAAAAATAGGCTATTTTAAAAAAAAAAGCTCGAAAAACAGCTTCTGGATGAAGAAGTTATGCCTTTTTAAAAATCTATCTAGATGTCGAATAGTTACGGGAACGGGATGAAGTGCAGCTTTAAAAAAAAAAATCCACCCCTTTTAACAAAAAATTTTTACAAAAGAAGCTTAAGAAGGAGACTTGAACCCAAAAGCTCTATTCTCATAAACTAACCCCTCACCAAGTGAGATAGTAAAAAGATCACGTTATTGTATAAAGGAGGAAGTTTTTTTTTTTTTTGTTTTTTTTTTTTTTTGTTTTTTTTTTTTTAATCAGTTTGTAGCTGAAATTGATTAGGGCACTTGTTTGGTTTAGGACCATATTTTTTAGGATACTTCTTCTTGTGATTCTTCTGATATGGTTGTTGTTAGGCTGCTAAGGCTTTCTTAGAAGTGTTTCCAACAATGATAAGACCAAGGTGTAAATTTTTTTTCTTGTTCTCTTATCAAAGAATCGCAAAAGGAATCAAAAGAGAGATTCTTGTAGGTGGTTCCTAAAGAAATGATGGCTTCTCTAGTGGAATGGAATGTGGAAACAAATACAGAGTATGCAGGGCCAAGCTTAGCAAGAATGCAATAGATGGGGCTATCATCGTCCTTTTTTATCTTACAACCTTCTAAAAGAATTCAGAGGGTCTTAAATTTGGACAAAAACTCTTCAATGGAGGAGAAATTATTGGGGTCCAAAGTAAGTAACTCATTTTCAAGCTGGTGGGCCCTGATTTGATTTTGAATGTCAAAAATAGTTTTTAGCTTTTCTAGGGCTTCATTAGGGGTGTCAATGTCAAGGATATGAAATCTAGATCTTGAGCAATGGACATTCCTATCAACCCTCGTGCTTGATCTTGTTTATTTTTCCATTTAGCAACTTTATCATCATCGGAAGGTTTAGTTTCTTGTCCTATGACTATTCTATAAAGCTCTTTACTTCTAAGTATATCTACCATGTGAGGTAGCCATTGGAAATAATTGGTGTTGTTAAGAATAGTCGGGCATGCACTTTTCATTTTTTTTTTTTTTAACTAAAGCTGAAACTAACTGCTCCAATGGAAAGATCTAAAAAAAATAGGCTATTTTAAAAAAAACGGCTCGAAAAACAACTTCTGGATGAAGAAGTTATGCCTTTTTAAAAATCTGAGTTGTAGATGTCGAATAGTTACGGGAATGGGATGAAGTGCGGCTTTTAAAAAAAAAAAAATCCACCCCTTTTACAAAATTTTTTTACAAAAGAAGCTTGAGAAGGAGACTTGAATCCAAAACCTCTATTCTCATAAACTAACCCCTCACCAAGTGAGATAGTAAAAAGATAGTGTAATTATATGAAAGGAGTTTTTTTTTTTTTTTTTTTAATTAGTTTGCAGCTGAAATTTCTTAGGGCCCTTGTTTGGTTTAGGACCATATTTTTTAGGATACTGCTTCTTGGGATTCTTTTGGTATGGTTGTTGTTGGGCTGCTAAGGCTTTCTTAGAAGCGTTTCTAGCAGTGATAAGACCAAGGTGTAAAAGTTTTTCTTGTTCTCTTATCAAAGAATCGCAAAAGGAATCAAAAGAGGGATTCTTGTAGGTGGTTCCTGAAGAAATGATGGCTTCTCTAGTGGAATTGAAGGCGGAAACAAATACAGAGTATGCAGGGCCAAGCTTAGCAAGAATGCAATAGATGAGGCTATCATCGTCCTTTTTTATCTTACAACCTTCTAAAAGAATTCTGAGGGTCTTAAATTTGGACAAAAAATCTTCGATGGAAGAGAAATTATTGGGGTCCAAAGTAAGCAACTCATTTTTAATTTGGTGGGCCCTAATTTGATTTTGAATGCCAAAAATAGTTTTTAGCTTTTCTAGGGCTTCATTAGGGGTGTCAATGTAAAGGATATGAAATCGAAGATCTTGAGCAATGGACATTCATATCAACCCTCGTGCTTGATCTTGTTTATTTTCCTATTTAGCAACTTTATCATCATCGAAAGGTTTAGTTTTTGTCCTATGGCTATTCTATAAAGCCCTTTACTTCTAAGTATATATACCATGTGAGGTAGCAATTGGAAATAATTGGTGCTGTTAAGAATAGTCGGGCATGCACTTTCCATTTTTTTCTTTTAAATGAAGCAGAGAAAAGCTGAAACTAATTGCTCCAATGAAAATATCTCGAAAAAATAGGCTATTTAAAAATTAAAAAAAAACGGCTCGAAAAATGGCTTCCGGATGAAGAAGTTATGCCTTTTTAAAAATCTGAGTTGTAGATGCCGAATAGTTACGGGAACGGGATGAAGTGCGGCTTTTAAAAAAAAAAAATCGCCCCTTTTAACAAAAACTTTTTACAAAAGAATCTTGAGAAGAAGACTTGAACCCAAGACCTCTATTCTCATAAACTAACCCCTCACCAAGTGAGATAGTAAAAAGATCACGTTATTGTATGAAAGGAGGAAGGGTTTTTTTTTTTTTTTTTTGGCTTGCCTTTTCCTGCACACAAAAATACACAAAAACCGAGCAAAAAAAAATCAATATGCAAAGCCTTACGGAAAAATGCTAGGTTTTTGGTTGCCCTTACCGGCAACTATCACTTTTTTCACTATTTTCTGATTTCCTGAGATCACACAAAGACGCGGGGAAAGAGCATATGTAGCAAAAAAAATCTTTTTTTTCCTGTTTTTGATTTGTCGAGATCACCCGCAGTGCACAACAAAGAGCATACACAGCGAAGAGGGTATAGATCCGGCAAATAAATAAAACCTAAAAACTAAAAATGAAAAGAGGGAACCAAAATAACCAGAACTATTAACAAATATCACTGTAAAACAGATGCTTTATACCTCCAAATCTAAACTATCATAACTTGAGTAGCTGGAAACCTTTTCGCATGAAACAAAAGGCTTTCCTCACTGTAACAGATTCTTTGGACACAACCGAGCAGTTCTCCAAGCCCAAAAATGTTGAAAAATAGTAGATCCACAAAACAACATTCGCATGTAGTCAAACCGGCTTCGAATTTTGATCAACAACAGACGCGGCCCTCAAAATAGCTCTAATACCATGTAGGAATTTAAAGAGTAAGTTCCTTAGATCAAGAACCAAAGGTCACCGCTCACAAACAAATCACAAATCAATACACCAGTATAATCACATGGTTAAAACCCTCAAAGAGGGAAACAGTCCACGGCCTGAGCCAACGTGGCCACTTCAGGAAATTTATTAATATAAAAAGAAAAGTTACATATGTTTCTCTAATAAACGGTTACTGGAAAAATGACCCTCCATGCTCTTTAAATAGAGATCATGAACCAATCAGGTGTTAAGCCATAGATCAAGTGTCGTTAATACCGAGATGAGAGATAACCGTCAGATCACTACAAATTGTGACCGTCAAATTATAAGTTACAAATGTACATGGTAAATAAACACACTTTACCTAACTCTACACTAGACTAAGTTATTCTTAACTATTTCCTATGTGTTGGAATATCCTAACAACTTCATTTAAGTTCCAAAGGCCATTTTTGCCTACTTTTGCCAGCAGCAGTGTAGGCCCTAGCCAGGGGAGATAGAGACCATTTGCAGCGAACCAATGGTCATTCTTGACTGAAAATTTGATTCTGAATCTAATGACAGAGGTTTTAGAAAATTTGGATAACTTCTAGAGGTTGAAAACTCAGCAGAGAGGTTTTCTTTGACCCTAGTGCCAAGGGGTGCCGACAATGTATGGAGGCGAAACCGAAGCAGCCGGAGGCCGTTTCTGATGAAACAACAGTCGAACTTGGCTAATTCAGACATTTTGGAACCAATAGAAGTAGTTTCAAAACTTTTTGAGAACTTCTTCAGCTCAAGAAGTTGATGGGAAGTTCTGGGCAGCCCTGGGCAAACCGTGGAGGATAGCCATTTTTGGGGATGTTGTGCTCGATTTGAGAAATTTATCAGTTGAAATTTTGTGCTTGATCATTTTTGGATACATAAGTAATGGTCTTAGTGATTTAAACATAATTCTGAGGGATTTTGTGCCATTTAGAAGCTCAGAGAAGCTTAGTGCATCGACAAAAGGAAATGTTCTAACGGGAGCCTAAAGTTGTTTGCAGAATTTGGACATCCATTAGAGGGATGTTAAATGGTATTCTCAGCCCTTTGAATCATTTTTGTATTCATTTGTGTTAAGCATGAAACTTTTAAAAGAACCATTACTTTAATACCAAATATTCGAGCCTAGTTGACAAGACTCAAAGGAGACGTAGCCCACGAGATTTCGGGTGAACTCCTATATTATATTGTTGTTGTGTTTAATGGTTTTATTGTTAAATTACATCAAGAACAAATAAACTTAAGACACAGAAACAGTAAAAAAAACATACACCACTTTCAAGCCAAAATTCCGCAAAACGTCAAGTTCAAGCTAGATCATTTTAATTTAAATTGAGTGATAGGTTCCTGAAATCCATACAAGTTATCCACACCATTTTCAGATCATCATGAGATGTTTCGGGAGCTAACATGATTTCCTCCAAAAATAGAGATTCAACATGAGATTCAGTTGTAGCAATATTGTCCTCTTCCAAACATTGGTATGTATCGCATGTCGATAATGGAGAATGTTGAAATAAAGAGGAAAATCAAAGAGATGTTGGACAAAGGAATCATAAGGCCAAGCACTTCGCCATGCGGTTCACCCATAGTCTTGATTCCAAACAAAGATGGGACTTGGCGCATGTCTGTAGACTTCTGAGCTTTGAACAAGATTACGGTAAAGAACCGTTACCCACTCCCAAGGATAGATTATTTTCTTGATCAGCTGAAAGAAGCAAAGTTTTTCACTAAGTTAGATTTACGGAGTGGATATCATCAAGTAAGAATTGCAGAAAGTGAAATATGGAAAACTGCATTCAAATCCAAACAAGGACTCTTTGAATGGTTAGTTATGCCATTTGGTTTGTGTAATGCACTGACAACTTTCATGTGTGTAATGGATGGTGTTTTGCGTCCATTCCTTGATGACTTTGTGATTGTGTACTTAGATGACATTTGATTTTCAACAAAACAAGAGAAGAACATGTCTTGCATGTGAATAGAGTGCTTGATATTTTTAAGAAAGAGAAATTATTTCTTAAGATGTCAAAGTGTGAGTTTGGAAAGACTTCTTTGGTTTATTTGGGACATATTGTAGGAGGATGAGAGTTGACAATTGATCCTTCTAAAGCGGAAGCCATTGTGAATTGGCCCACACCCAAAACAATAACTGAGGTAAGAAGTTTCTTAGGTGTAACTCAGTATTGGAGAAAGTTTATTGCTAACTTTTCTTCCATCGCAGCTCCTATGCATGCAGTGACAAGTGTGAAGAAAGGCTTCCAATGGGGAGGCAAACAACAGCAAGCTTTCGAAGCTTTAAAAGACAAGATCGCTTCAGCTCCAGACCTTGCATTACCAAATTTGAGACAACCATTCGAGATACAAATTGATGTTAGTGATTATGCCATGGGCACAGTACTTTTGCAGCATGGTAAGCCTATCTCTTTTCATTCTAAAACATTTAATGGTGATGTGACAAATTATCCTATATATGACAAAGAACTATATGCGTTGGTACAAAGTGTCAATAAGTGGAAACACTACTTGATGGTTAAAGAGACGATTGTGCATACCGGTCACCAACTATTACAGTACTTGCAGTCACAAAAAAAATTGCAACAATCAAGACATTTCAGGTGGATGGGATCTCTTCAATGGTTTCACTTGGTTATAAGGTACAAGAAAGGTATTTTCAATAAATTTTTTGATATGCTTTCAAGACCAATCATTAGTGCATCTACTTTACTCAAAAATGATTCTATTGTACATGAGAGTTACATAAAACAATATGCACATGATGTTGATTTTCAAGATGTGTATGATAGTTTGAGTGAAGGGAATCAAGTTGAAGAAAAAATATTATCACATGCATAAAAAAAATTTGTTTCATTTGGGCAAGCTGTGTATACCACAAGGAGAGAGGCTAAGTGTCATGAGAGAACCTCATTCATCTCTTATTGCTAGACACTTTGGGGTAAGCAAAACAACGACGCATCTACAGAGGTATTGCTATTGGCCTCACATGATAGATAGTGTGTTGTGTTTTATAAGAGGTTGTTCTATGTGTGCAACAAGCCTAGTAGGAAGCTTGGGTTGTACACGCCACTACCGATACCATGAGGCCATGGGAGAGTGTCTCCATGGATTTTGTTGGAGGTCTACCTATGTCAAGAAAACAACATGATAATCTTTATGTAGTTGTGGATAGATTCAGTAAAACGTGTATACTTATTCCATGTAAGAAAACCATTACTGTTGAACTTTATTTTCAATGTGTTTGGGTTCATTTTGGATTGCCAACTTCTATTGTTAGTGACAGGGATTCAAGATTCATTGGGAATTTTTGGTCAAATCTATGGAGTATGATGGACACAAAGTTGAAAAAGAATATTGCTTTTCATTCGCAAAACGATGGACAAACCGAGGTGGTGGACATAACAGTTATGCATCTATTGAGAGGATATTTCAGCAAATATCCTAAGTTGTGGGATGAGCAACTGCATTATATTCAACACGTGTATAATCGGGCAAAGCACTCTTCAACTTAAACATCACCTTTTGAAGTATGCTTTGGGTATTTGCCAAAATGGCCATTAGACTTCATCTTTGGAAAGGATGTTGCAATATATGGCCATAGTGACATTGATAGGGCTCGAAAATTCATTGAGAAAATTCAGATTATACATCAACAAGTTCAAGAATAGCTTGAGAAAATTCAAAGCAAATACAAAGAGAGGCATGAAAAACATAGATTTGATCACAAGTTTCAAGAGGGAGATGAGGTATGTTCGCACATTAGAAAAGAAAGGATGCAAGGGGAAGGTAAAAAGCTCAAACCCATTCGCTATGGTCCATTTAAGATCATAAAGCAAGTTGGTAATAATGCATTTCAACTTGACTTGCCTTCATATATGCAAATGTATTTAGTTGTTAATGTTGAAAACTTACATTTGTATGAGCCACCTTTGATCGATGATCAAGGAAGTGATGTTCAGCTACCTTCTATTGAAAATTTCTCACCAGAATTTCTGGATGAGCTCAAAGAAGATACAATTCTTGACAGGAGGACAAGAGCATCCAAGAGGGGAAGTGTTGACTACCTTCGAGTTGGGGTCAAAGGCACTATACTAAGAAAGGAAAAGTGGAAGGAGGTTGGAAAGGTGATGGAGCTCTACCCTCATCTACTGAATAGGTAATAAAGTCTTTTTGGGTCCAAAAGCTTCCCAATGGGGAGGAGTGATCAGATGTTCATAAAATTTTCTCAAAATTCAAATTTATAGGATTGGGTTGAAACCAGGATGGTCACGTAGATCTCGTCTTCCAGATTTGGGCATCGTGAACGGTTCGAAAAATCGATTTCGTATGAGGCATATATCGCATTCTGATAGAATTCCCAAACAGGTAAAATTTGCAACAGGGTTGACTTGGATGCCCAATCAACAAGGTGGATTGCACAGTCAGCAAAAGAAATATTCTGAGGAATATTCCTTCCTCAGAGCCAACTGCAGGTTGACAAGTGGCGCCATTTGAATGGTTGAATGATTGTACGTTTATTTTTTAGGGCCAATCAGAAGGTGCCACGTGGCTATCCCTGAGGCTGCCACGTGGCCCTTGAACCACTCTGTAAAATTTTGGGGAGAGGTTCAGAGGGTTCATCCCCGTGACCTCTGGCATGCATGCACAAGTCTCCACCGCCTAAGCCACACGAAGTTCTTAACAACTATAGGCATCGGGTTCTATTTCAAGTTTGATGGAATCTGCATTGGGGGTTAGGGACCACCGACAGTCCCAACCTGCCTGCAATCCCGTGTATTGTTCACATTGCAAACGTTACATTAATCGTAACCAGCATATCCGCAGTTTTGATGTCACATGAAATGTTTGTTGTTATAACTCTACGTGGTTTACTCCAACAATTAGCACTAACAACATCATTTAAACCAGAGTTCCAACTGACCAACTGCAGTTACATGCCTTAATTTCGTCGACCGTTACAGTCAAGCCGGGATTTGGGGTGCACATGTGGCCACCCCTAACCATAACATTTATTGTAATAGTTAGTTATGGTGGTATTTATGGAGCGTGCCTATTTTTGGTCGGAGTTGGCTGAATTAGCTCCAGTTAAGTGGATTTCTCCACTTTTAGTGGAGATTTTCTAGGTGTAACTCGGCAAATGAGTAGGAGACACAATTTTCTCCCATTCAGAGTGAATGAAGAGTATTTGTTAGCTAATTGGAGCATTTTGGAGCCATTGGTGCAGAGAAAGCAACCATTAGAGGCCTGTAATTACATGTATTTGCAAAATTTTGAGCGTAATGAAAGATGGACATGTCATTGGGAGTTGGACCAGCAGATGTAGCCCAGGAGGGGTAAACTGATTCATCATGCCTATTGTGTAAATTATATGTGGTGAATTATTTCTTTGTTTTACACTTCCGTTCAGTGTTATTTGTGCTTATTTCATGCTTCTAATTCACTAAAATCATCTATGATTCATGGTCAAAATCCTCAATCCTTAAGCAAACTAATGAGACAAGTATGCACATGTTTATAAACTGAAAAGACACTTAGCACAAAAAAATTAATAGAGTCCTTTCAAATCAATCATTTACCCCTTCTGACCTCTTATATTAGGGGGCATTGTTATAGCATCATTTATCACCTCTATATACTTGATGATCTATGTATTGGCCTTGGGCAAACCTTTCCATTCAAACTTGGTCCTTTACCTAAAAAACAATATTTTTAATTCCATACACAACTTTGACCTCTCAGAAGAGCATGAAAACGTGGGTCCATATATATCCTACCTGCATATATAATTTAAAATATAATATATATATATATATATATATATATATATATATATATATATATATATATATATAATTCCATATTTTCAAGGTAGTTAATAAAATAGTAATTTGGGTTTACCTACAAGAGCCCGTGGTCAAACTGTTTCACAACTAAAAAAACTGCTTTAAGGAAGTATAAGTACATCTCATGGGAAGGCCTAAAGGGAGGAGAGAGATAGGTATTGATACTATAACCTATTAGTCCTAGATCAAATATGATTATCCCTGTGCCTCCTGCACTTCCCAGGTTGAGGAAACCCTTGTTTCCCTCTTTAAGATGTTCATCTTCTTATGTGACATCCTTGTGCATCCTTATGGAAGAATATTGTTGAAGCTTGGGATGGACGGATCCGTAGGACGGTTTCTCTTGGAGATGTCGCTGAATCAGGTGCTATTCCTCCACATCTTTTACATACTTCAATAAAGAATCTATGTCCCATTCTTGATGTCGTGATCTTTAATGATTTTATACATGTTAATGATCTTGTTATAGTTGATTTCATGTTATTTTCTATAAGCTTATATGATCTAACCAATGTTATCTAGAACATGCTCACTATTACTACTAATATATGTTCTTTTCTTGAATGAGTTGCAGGTTTTGAAGCACGTGGATAAGAAAAGTGTTTGAACGCTTCGGAAAAGACCTCAAACGTAGGACATATGGGTAAGGTCACTTGTTCCAAGTTTACTAGTTTAAGCATTAGGACCATTAGTTTTCTTGCTTCTTGCTATTGTATGCCTCTTGCTCTGCTGCGGTCCTCAACCTAGACCCTAGGGTAATTTATCACGTAACACAACCTTGTGTTTCTATCTTCATAGAGAACTTTCACCATTTGTGTCATGTCAAAGAATGTTTTTTTTCTGAAAGCCTTCTCATCCTCTGACATATTGTTGGCTCTCCTTCATGTGCAATGACTGGTGAAGATTTTGGTGAAACTTGAGGCGAAATTTGTGGTGGAGATTGTGGAAAATATGCTCTCCTTGTACTTGAACTAATTAGAGGACTTGCAACCACGAACTTTCTTTCTCCTCTTTTTAGATTCAACCTTGTAAGCATAAAAAACACTTGCAAGAAAATTAAAACCTCAAATCAAACTAAGATCCAAAGCTCTGATACCAAATTGATATGTATATGAAAGCTTGAGAGTTTATGGTACAAATTGAAAGTGAAAGGATTAGGGTTTTGTTACATGTCATTTTGCCACCATGACATTTGATTGTCAATATGAATCTATCACCATCCATACCCATGCTTATTAGAAGAAAAAATCATTCATGTTCATGAACCAAGTCATGGAAACTGGAAAAAAGCTCTTTAAAACCCTTAAAATGTGACCTGCGCGCATTTTGTGGTTATTTCCCGCGCATGCGCTGATACTTATTCTATTATCCACGACGATCACCACTATGTTCGCCAATAAAAACTGTGCACCCAAAGGAAGTAAACACGAAAAATTAACTTCTAGAAGCCTACTTGGGTGAATTTTCTTCCAACTAAAAGCCTCTTGAGTCGTGCTAGTTCGAGCTATATCCCTAAACTCATGGAGCTTATCCCCTTGGATAAGGGAACCCTAATCCCTTCATTAGAGGATCTCATCCCTTTCTTGATGGATCTGAAACTTCCTCAATCTCTCTTATAAATTGAGCTGAAATTTCAGGTTTGAGGGTAGTTAGTAGATACCAAATTGTATAGTGTACATTGAAGATTACATATTGTACACAGGGGTTCATTGAAGACAAATCTATATTGGTCATTCTAGAGAGGAAGGCTTGTCAGACTAAGGAGCATGATTGCGAAGGCATACGGGAGAAATATGTACAACATCACGGCTTATTTTGTAAGATTTCTCTTTTAGATTCTTGATAATACATATGGATCTCTTTTTCTTATTGTGTTGTTTTTAGACTCATTGAAACAATGTCAACTCTTAATCTCCTTGATCATTAAGTTGAACTGGTGTTTTTTATTATTATATACTATAGGTGCTTTCATTATTTTCATGTTTGTGATTACAAGTTCTTCTTAGCATTGAAGGATTTCTTTGGAGTGAAAGGCAAGGTTTACATCAAACATCTCGTTGAAAGGTAGGAGCATAACCTCCTCATTTCTAAGTTATAATAATTTGAATGCTAATAGTTTAGAGAAAGAGGTATTCAAATGGTTTTTTGTTTCTAGATATCTGTTGCGATACTAGGGAGATTGCTCTTGTCTACAAGAGGAATTTATCCAGAAAACAAATTGGCAACCCAGCTCGGGAAAGCTTAGTTTTCTCTTGATCTTGTTTGGTTTGACATTCCAACTTTTCTAGTTTGAATTTTCTTAGTGTGGTTGCGTATATAACCTTTTAGATTCTCTAAGTTAGAAATCCTTGAGTTTGTTTTTTTTTTTTAATTTCTCTACCCTGCACTGTTTGATATTGTAAACAGAGCGCAAACGTGTGCAGGTTTGCAGTTTAGTCCAATGTGCATGTGCACTGATTTGTACTGAAAACCTGCGCAACCTTTGGGAAATTTTGAAAAAAATAATATTTTCTTTGTCAGAGTCATATAACCAATTTCTTAAGGTTTAACCTGATCTATACCAACTCTCAGAGTATATCTATGAACTCTTCCTGATCACCTTAGAGTATTTTTTGATAAATCATCCTTTTTGCATATTCAGATAGGATTTTCCCTGGTTTGATGAATTTCTCTTTTGGGGAAAATATATTCACTACCTAGATCGTTGGTTTTCCGTCATCTCGTTCTAGAGCCACTAAGAGTCTTGTCAGCCTTTCTTGTTTGAGTATTTGTTTCTTTCTCATTTCCAAAAGGAACAATTCTAGATTACCAAAGTGTGATTTGTCTCAAAGTAGTCTTTTATGCTTTTGTTTTTTCTAGTTAAAGAGAAAAAAATAAATAAATAAAATAAAAAATAAAAAAATTAGCTTGCTTTCAACTAAAAGAAATCATGAAAAGACACTCATAGGTATTGTTAGAACGGGGTCCCCTAGCTACATTTTTTTTATATATATTTTTGTAGTGATTAGTCTAGCGCAGGGGCTTTGGGGTGGGTCAAAGCCCCCAATGTATTGTAATGGGTCAAAGGGTAGACCTAGAGTCCGCAAAACATAGTTTTCGAACCATAGGATAACACAGGCTATGATGATATAAATAGATAGATAGTTTGAGTCTAGAGGTAAGTAATAAAGATTGATGCTAAATACGAACTATTGAGATATATTTCAGGTAGTATTGGGTAAGGACTCCTGCTAGCTATGTGCACGGAGATCCTCAGTCCTGCTGTGTACGGACGTCGCTGGCTGTGTGCATGGGCTGTAACTTGGGTTTGGGCTTGTAAGTTAATGAAAATGGAATCTGCTGAATTATCTCTATGTTATCTAAAATGGTTTCATTTACTATTGAAGTACCTCTGCGTTAACTGTGATTGTGTCTGTAATATATAAATTATCTACGATTATGTTATTCTGTGATGATAATTACGGATGCGCACGTGGATGTGAAGGTGTTGCTAAGATCTGCTTAATAATAGTAGCTTTGTTTATGTTTACATTCTGGTTATACTGTTAAGGACTCGATAATAAGCTTGCTTCTGTGCAAACCTGATAGATCTCAACAAAATTGCCTTAATTACACGCTTTCTCCCAGGGTGTGGAAACCTGGTTCTAGTGCCCACCCATACTACTTCGGGTGAGACCTTGGCCTGCGAAAGTGGGTCATTGTCGAAAGGGCCAGTAATATAGGGGTTTGTTGGAAAACCTTAAATCTGAACCTAGGTCAGGACCCTTCAATCCAACAAATAGTTTCGTTGCTGGGATCGGGAGCATTTTGAGAGAGAGATCGGGTAATGCCACAAGGTCGTTGGCAACCTGAGAAATTGGAGCTCGAAGACTGGTTTGAAAAACAAATTTAGGAATTTTCCATAAAAGAGAACTGCAACACAAAGCTAATAGCTGAGAAGTGGAAGAAAAAATATATATATTTACAGAAGTATATGAAATTTTCTCTGTAAATTTCACACACGAGCTACAGGAGTGGTTAACAAGGCTAATAGAATTCCAAACGTGTAGGAAAGACGATCAGGTTATGCAGTGGACTCTGGAATTGATCCAACAGTTGGAGAAGGCTGACAACACCATCACCTGGACTGTAGATCAATGGGTGGATAATGTGCTAAGAGGATTTTCATAGAATTCGCAGTAGATCAGTTTGTATCCTACTAGGAAGCGAAGCAGAGGTTCTTCAAAGGATTCTAAGGTAATTTCTTGCGAACTTTGTTGCTACTAATTAAAATGCCTTTGTGCGAAAAAGTCATTTTGTGCAACCACACTAAATGAATGACCTATGATCAGGGTGAGAGTACAACATTAAGTGGTAAGTACTACCGAGTCAACCGAGAAGGGGATAGATTTGTTTACAGCCCCTTAAGAGAGCCATCTTCAGACACAGGAACTAGTCTTCCGGCTACATTATCATCGATTCAACGTAATGGAAAGAACTCCCCTACCCCTTCGCCACTACCAGAAGAAGATATGGCCACACACACGAAGCTTCCCACCTTCAAGGGTGTGGGAGACAAAGACATGGACGGGCCTTTGAAGGAAGGGCCCTAGATTGGTTCATGGGGTACGTAGGCCAACATATGGATCCATCGATACAAGAAATTAAGGATGCTTTAAAACAACAGTTTCGGAAGCCTAAGTCCTACGCTCAACTAGTGGTTGACTTAAAAGAATTTAAACAGGGACCCACTGAGTTAATATGGGAGGTTGATTAGCGACTAAAGAAGTTTATCAGGGATGGGGAATTTAAGTATGAGGATAGACAACACAAGGAATGGTTCATTGCCATGCTATTACCTCACTTTTGCGGGCCTATGGGACAACAAGCGATTTATACACAGGAGAAAGCCTTGGAGATTACCATGAAGCTAGAAGCTGCGCCAAGAGACGATGCCCAGTTTGGGGTACAGTAGATCCAGGGACATTTGGAGGCAATGCACCTCGAAATCCAGAATTTGCAAAAGGAGTGAGGAAAAGAAGTTATTCCAGACGTATGGTGTATAAGATGTAGGGTGTCAGGCCACACCAAGGATCAGTGTCCTCTGCTAGTAGACTACATGCAGATTGGGGAGCCCAACCCATTGAGCCCGAAAGAGGCTGCGGGACCAAGAGGTCCCATGTTATGGTGTGATAAATTCCGTGTAGCTGGACTACATGATACCAACCACTATCCCCGTCTTGGTGCCTATGTTCTAGAGTTGAAGCAACAATGGTGCCGATTTTTATCATCCGTGGGACATGACGAACACAACTGCCGAACATACGACTTAATGATACACCAAGGAAATCGTTATAGGGTATAGGGTGACCCCTCATCACCACTATCTCCCTCAGAACGAGGAGGCTCCCCTGCCAGAGGCCAGGAGGGGAGAGGTGGAAGTGCAGGTTTGGGAAGAGGGCAATTGATCTGTTATAATTATGGAGAAGTAGGGTGCTTTGCAAGGGACTGTCCAAACCCTACATGACAATCTTACAGATATTGTAGAAAATTGGATCATGTGATCGAAGATTGTCCGGTACTGATAGCAAAGATGCAGGAAAAACAACAGACACCAACGAAGAATGTAAAAAGGGTTAAGGCAGAACCACGTGATGAGGGACCCAGTATTAACGTCATTACGCGCAGTGGCATGGCTACTAGAGGAGATGAGGAAAGAGCTACGACTGAACCCCTTATCTGAAAAGCCGCTATCAAAACGAAAAGCTTAGACCTACAGAAGGAGAAAGAAACCTTCCTAGAAGCTCGCAAATACTTTACCAAGAATGAGGCATCTACTTCCAAGGCTCCAAAAAACCTATAAGTGGATGAAAAAGTTAAACCATTCCTATAGGCATGTATGAAGTTTCTACGCAACAAGAATGCAGTAGAAAATATTCAAGCACTGATAGACAGTTGCGCAGAAAAAACTGACCCTCCAACAGAAGTTAAAGATGTTCACAAACTTTAGAAGCATAAGAAACACACTGGTCGGAAAATGCGATTAACTGCGCAGATTGGAGATTATGAAATGGATCAGGTTATCCTGGATCTGGGATCTGATACGAATGTCCTGCCCAAAAAAATGTGGCAGAGGATGGGATAACCTAAGCTGGAATGGTCTACTATACAACTCTGCATGGCTAACCAATAGAAGATCATACCGCTAGGGAGACTATCAATGATTATGGTAGATATTGCAGGAGTTAAGGTATACGCGGATTTTTAGGTAATTCAAATTGTAGAGGATGTGTACCCTTATCCTGCACTCCTAGGACTGTACTGGGCTATATACATGGGAGGCATTATCAACTTGAAGAAAAGAAGCATGGTTTTTGAGAATGAGAGTACGAGAGTAATAGTCCCTCTAAACCCAGCAGAGGGAGAATAATATATAGAACCCATGCATGAAGAAGAAGATATGGATCATATCTATAAACTAACTGCCTGGGATGGGGATTGGATTAACCCTATCAATGATGGCATGTGGAGAAAGATAGTGAACACCTCTCTGAATCCGATGGGGAGATCGGAAATTGGAAAAACCAATTGCATGACGTATCTACGCTACGATGTCTTAGGATCACAAAGAGCTTCTGGTGTATCTCCTCAGAGGTAATTTGATAATTCTGGTAGTATTAGGGATTTTCTTAGACCATTCGAAGTAGAAGTCCCAAGGGAACGAAGAATGTGGGCGCTTAACCTAGCCATGCATGCAACCCCTGTGCGGTGGAAGGAAACTCATAAGGGGAATTTTCAGGATTGGGAGGAATGTGACGAGATTATGATCCTACAATTTGAACCCTCGGTTCACCTACGCATGGAGACTTTGCTTGGCCAAGGGGACTCGCACAAGAACTTGTCCGCATGGATGGAGGTGTTGTGTGAAAATACCGAGGATGAATGGGTCCACCTGTTCATTCATGCCTTGGGACCAATGCCCACTACATGGTATTTGGATGCAGAGCTACATCAGTGCACCCACCACTGGGAGACCATGAGGGATGATTTTGTGGGGATGTTTGGGTTGATAGGTGGAACTGAGGAATTGGACGAAGCCCTGCAAGACATATATGCCCTAGTATTTGATGAATCACGCCCTCATGTGGAGTATGGGGAACTAGATTGGAATATGCAAATGCAGCATATTGCTAACTGTCGCAATCTATCAATGGAGGAATGCGATGAAGACCCGTGAAATATCACTATCCCAAAATTAGAGGGCGAACGAGCAGTTGCTGGACCCCCACTGCAAGCCATCGATGTGAACAAGGCTCTTAAGCTAAAGGAATTCAGCATCGGAATAGAAGAAAAACCTAAGCTAGCTAAAATTTTAGACTACTGGGATGACGATACCATTGGGAAAGTCGCAAAACTTCTCATGAAGTACTAGGACCTGTTTCCTACAAAATTCTCAGAACTCAAATGTATTACAGGGGACTTGGGGGTCATGCAAATCACTTTAAAACCGGATGCACGCCCTTTCAAGAAACAACCTTACCGATTAAACCCCAAGTATAAGCAGAAATTCAGGGAAGAAATCGACAAAATGCTAGCCGTAGCTATCATGGAACCAGTAGAACAGTCAAATTGGGTAAGCCCTGTGGTGATCCAATAAAAAAATACTAAAGGAGAAATAAGAATCTGCATCAACCTATGTAAGTTGAATGATGCCTGCATACATGATCCCTTCCCTATGCTATTCTCTAATGAAATCCTCGATAGTGTGGGAGGGTAGGAAGCATACTCGTTCACTAATGGGTTTTCGGGCTACCATCAGATCAGGATCACGCCTGAAGATCGTAGAAAAACTACATTCGCCACCGAATGGGTATCCTTCCAGTACACCGTCATGTCGTTTGGGCTCAAAAATGCCCCTGCCATCTTTTTGCGAGTAGTGGTCGCAGTATTCAAGGAGTTCATCCACCAATTCTTGGAAGTATACTTTGACGATTGGACAGTATTTGGATTGGTAAAGAAGCATGTCTCGAACCTGCGCATGATGTTGGATGCCTTTAGAAAGCACCAGATTTCCCTAAATATTAAGAAGTGCA